>OZ004679.1:1430253-2641551 GCA_963924505.1 Agonopterix alstromeriana
ACTTTGGCTTCGGAGTTTTATTACTTTTTATGATCTTTGAAAATTTTTCTTTTTAATTTTATGCTGTGGTTGATAAGGGACTTTGTGTAAGACTAGCTTTGCCCGTGACTGCGTACGCGCGGGCTGGACGGAGAAATAATCGAGTATAGTATTATGTGATAACTATAAATGTTAGCAACGGAAAGGTAAATTTTAGTTAAAGCTACCAGATTTCGATTTATCACAAACAAACAAACAAATTTTCTAGTATAGTCTGCTAATATTTACAAATATTCGGTGATAAAACTTAACAATTTTCACTATGGGACCAAAACTGAAATCGCGAATAAAAATCTGCTGTTTCATACAGGGTCCTTCATTATATGCTGACACTATTTATAGGGATGATCAGACCGTCAAAGTGAACAACTTTCTCTATGGAACCAACACCGAAATCGCGAAAAAAAAATCTGCTGTCCCATACATTTGGCTCGAGTAGGTTTTTGGTTCTCTATAGAACAGCGGTTTTATTTTCGCGTTTTCGATGTTGGTGCCATCTTAAAAGTTGTTTAGTTTGACGGTCTCATCATTCCCTTAAAAAATGTCAGCATATTAAGAAGGATCCTGTTTGTTAAGTAGCGATTTCTATTTTGGTCCGGTAGTAAAAGTAGTTCAGTTTGATGGTCTGAAAATCCCCCTAAGTATGTGACGAACGCAACGCAAGTTTTTGAACCCTATACATGGTGTAACAAAACACCCTAGTTACTTAAGAGGGTGGTTTATACTATCAAACTGAACAACTTTTACTCTGGAGTCAACATCGAGAAAAACTAATAAAAATCTGCTGTCCCATACATTACATTTCAGTCGAGTAGGTGCAGTTTTGTATAGTACAGCAGATTTTTTTTCTCGATGTTGGCGCCACCATAGTGAAAGTTGTTCAGTTTGATGGTCTAAACCACCCCCTTAAGTTTTACTACGGTGTTTTGTTACACTCTGTATCCTCTTTCTGTAACCTTCGCAATCAAATCTACTACGAACTATTCTATTTGGCCCTTTGACTAATTATTATAAGGACTAGCCTTGCGATAGCATTTCCCCTCTGCCACGGTGTAAGCACAATTGATCTTGTGCATTTACATTCAATTTTACACCTTATCACTAAACGAGACAGCCTATAATTGCGAAATAATAACTTCGAACTTAGAAAGTTTGGGGTTCACACGAGACTACTTTTCATGATTTTTAACATTAAAAATTAGAATCTAAAGTTATGGGGAATAAAATCCAAAGTTGCGGATTTCATGTTACCTCGCCCCCCGCAAAAAGTGGCAGAAATGTTTGTTAGTAGAATTACTCGCGTAACCAGTCCACATATAAATAGTTAAAGATTTGGCCGTATTCCATCTCCGACCCGTATTATGTCATCAGAAACTAATAAAACTAACACGCGTCCATACTAACAAGTCTAATCGGCATTCGACATCCGCGAAACTTACCAACTAAGTACCTCTGCATCCAGAGACTACGCTTTGCTTCGTTCGCTTCGCAAAACTTTCGCCGCTGTAATTGGAAACGTATTGAGTTTGTTCGGAACAACCCCGGGCCTGTCCCACAGTTGTTCTGGGAATCAATAAATCCGGTATTCTAACGGTTTTACTTTGTGAAGTATTCATATTTTTATCTAGTTCATTTGTAGTGCAATTTTCGATTAAGTTTTTTAATACAAAATGTATGGTTTAGATTGGTATGTAGATTAGTTAGATCGCGTCATGTAACTTGAAACTTCACTTTTGCTGCAACCATTGACTTACTACTACTGGACGGAGGTTCCGCGCTCAAAAATGTCTGAATAAAAGAGAACGAAAACGTAAAAAAGAGAACGAATTACGCAACAGTCTTCGTTTGATCGGCCGACTACGCGCACGCGAGGACGCGCGGCGCGCGCCCTGCCCCGATAAGGGAGTGGGACGGAAAAGAATTTCAGCATTTTCAATGTTTTTAGTTGGTTTATATTACTATACGTACTTAGGTTTGTGTATTTTAGTCTCGGACACTTTATTCGAGTATTTTGTACTAGACCCGGCGTCCAAAGTATTCTACGTCAATGGCTGCAATTCATAATTTCAATCAATCGATATGTTCTTCGTGAAATATCCTTGGTGCTCAAATTCCGGAGTATGGAAATCTTTGAGGGACTGTAACTTTAAAATTATAAATGTTAACGTACCACTGACAACATAAAAGCATAGAGCTATTAGACCGTTGGCGCGCTCCATACAAACGAAGTCTGGTTATGCAGGGTCCTTCTTAATATGCTGACAGTTTTTTAAGGGGATGACCAGACCATCAAACTGAACAACTTTCTCTTTGGGACAAACATCGAATACCGAAAAAAAAATAAGCTGTCCCATACAAAACTGCAAACCTACTCGAGTCAAATGTATGAGACAGCTGATTTATTTTCGCGATTTCGATGTTGGTGCTATAAAGAATGTTAGTCAGTTCGATGGTCTGATCATCTCCTTAAAAAGTGTAAATATATTAAAAAGGACCCTGCATAACCAGACTTCGTTTGTATGGAGCGCGCCAAGGTCTAATAGTTACGGTAGTATAGTAACTATTGAATAATCTGTGCTAATAGATTCAAATAAAATTGCCTGTGACGGCAATAAAGTGACTCCAATAGGTGTTATATATATTATATCGTTAAATTGCTCATGGAACTACCAAAATGTTAAAAAGCTTTTTCTACACAAACCTTTTACGAGATTTCACCTTGTGAAAAATACATTACAATCCTAAAACCTTCTAAGTATCTCAAGTTTACCTAGTCCTCCGAAAACTACGAAAAAGAAACTAGTGTTGCAGCTCGACAGTCATCTATCGATAATAAGGAATTTCAAAAGTGTCGATAGTATTATTTATATGTTGTTGTTTTTGGCGTGCAATTATTTAATATTGATGTGTGTGTATTATGAATAAAGTTAATACCAATACTATCAAACCAGAACCGTAATTGGTTCGATACTAGCGATATAATGGAGGTGTATGAAGAAAGTTTCCGCTAATGACGTACTTACCTATTTAACTCTCTGATACAAGTTAGGCTAGATTTTGGTGTACACTTTGGAATAACACCTATGGGCCTATCATACTGCTTCCGAGAAAAAGAGAAATGTCGAGACGTACTGCTGACATGCGAGACTCAGTCTTTGTTACTTTACGCTTGACAAATAAGCGTGCATGATGATTTTCTCGTTTTATCACTTTGTCGTTCATGGCATGCCAGCCCTACGTTTACGGAGGTACTCTGCATGGATAATGAATGTGAAAAGGTTTTAGAACCACTTGCAATGTCCAGCAGATTTCTAAAGACCAGTCCTTTTGTTATTGTCGAGTCGCACGCATAAAAATGTTTCGCTTCTACCCTACTATTATTGTTTAGCTAGTTACAACCTTAAATCTTTACATTAAGGATCATTAGTTCTTTAGGTAAACAGGGTCTTATTTGTGTGTTATATGAGTTCGCAATACAATATTATACCTACCTTAATCATGTTAACTTGCTAACACGTAAGAAATTGTAAGTAGCTTTGGTTCTCATATAAGTGAATATAAAAAATAAATCTTTAAACCTAAAATATTTTTATCGATAGTGATCTTATCGATAGTTCAGCAACACTAAAATAAACCTTTATTTATTTTTCACATACACGCAACATACAGTTAAGAAGGGTCCAGGATTAATAAGTACCCCGGCCCATAATGATGGCGTTTTGTTTTATTACAGAAAGCAGTCTTGACGTGGACCATTAGCCGGGCCCGCCCATTCATTCGTTCGTTCGTTCACTCATTCGTTCAACGATCACCTGGGGACCGAACGGATAATCGGGGATTATTGTTCTTGTACTTTTTTCTCGATGCTTGTTTCGATGGGATATGTGAATTCTTGCGTATATTTTTTTGCTGAAGTAGATTTTTCTGATACTTATTTCTTTGGTAAAAAATGGGCAAAGAGCGTGTTGGACTCGCCCATAATAGGGTTTCGTAGCCATTGCATAAGTAGAATAAGAACACAGTAGTAATGTCGATTCTAAAAAAAAATGGTTTCTTCATAACTATTACATTTCTGTTTTTGAGTTACTGTTATTTGTCTTCATGCCAAATTTCAATTCAATAGGTGCAAAAATGAGCGAGTTATTGAGGTATATACAGACAGACAGACAGAATGAATACATGGCGACCTTTCCAGGATCCTAGATTTCAATGCTGATTGGCAAACAATGCTGATTGGCAAATCCATCAAAGCCAAAGCAATCGTTTTAACAGAAGAAGTACAGCAAAATGGCACATTTTCGTGCGGAGTTCTGTTTCTTTATTATTCGAGAGAGGAGCCGTAAGTTTTGTAGAGGAAACCTAACAACTATTTACGAAAATTTATGTACAACACAAAAAACTCTACTCTCTTAATAATAAGGCTTATTGTTACATAATTCAAAACACAATATAACAAATTCTCTTATTAATAAAGCGTGTAGCTACATTCTCTTTAGACTTGCGGTTTGGAACCTTTACGAAAATTTAACTCAAATTAAACCATCCCTTAATAATTCACAATCAAAACGAAGTTAATATCAAAGAATTAGGCACCCGAACATTATAAAACCATATTCAGGAGACAAAATATTTCCTGCCTCAATAAATTTGCAATTCGGTCCCCTACCCTAATTAGGTTATCTACCCTACTTTCTTTAAACGGAACGATTTCGAAGCAAATATATTATTTACAAGAGAAATTTGTCAGCAGGAAACCTATTAGGATAAAAAGAGAAATGGAGGACCAAGAATAGTGCCCTGGGGAACTATTGAAAATTTGTTGGGACACGAAACAATGAACAACAAAAAAACAAAAGAAAGTAAAGTTAATTATGACTTTTTGACAAGTACGCTATTGTCAAACATTCCAATGAAGTTTCAACAAAAAATAACGACAACGGTATTAAATTGTAGGAAATATATGCAATAATTTCTTGAAGAGTAGTCTCAGTTATTTGAGTACAATTTTGACAAACCTATTTTTATCTTACCACTAACTTTTGGAATCGATTACGCTTATGTTTATTATTAACTTCCTTTTCGCAGTGCGTTAAAATACAGTAAGTAGTTTATTGGGTTCCGTACCCAAATAATCAAAATCGGCACAGTGTGGGTTTCTCTCGCGCTAAAGGTCCCAGAGAAAAAAAAACGTTGGAAGATAATATGGTTTTGTGTGGTACGCAACCCTCAGTGCGCGAGTAGCCCGACTCGCACTTAACCGGTATTATTTAGTTTGACCATGCATAGACTTTCGAATAGTTAAAGCCGCATAAAAATCTGTTTCTGGGATGCTACTCGGAATTTCGAGTTTCAAGTATATTGTGAACGTTTTCGTTCAAATATCAACTGTATTCCAATGAAGTTTCAACAAAAAATTATCATGATGATGAAAGTCAGTCGAACAAAACATCGGTTTCAGAGTTTCAGTGATGTCAGATGTCTTAACCCTTAACTAATTGAAGTAATTTTTCCCGAATATCTCTTAATGTATATCAGTGGAAACAGTTTTATAATCGTAACAGATTAGAATTTCGATAGATAGATACAAAATAAAGATTTCTACGCAAATATCCAAAAGGATCCTATCCAAAGGAACGTCTTTATTACCAATCGTGAATGTTAAAAAATTACGACACGACCACGACACCCCAAGACCAATCTTACAAAAGTTAATCAACGAATGTTTCCTGCCAGATGGCCTCAGCAAGACCCGATGGCGTATTAAAGAGCTATTATACAATAATTTTAATTTACTAATTGGGACAATGTAACAGAAGGGATAATCAGCAAATTGCCTAATGATGTTATTTCGAGTATCTGATAAAGGTTAGACCCTTGTTATGTAGTGTAAGTATGGAGAGATGTGCGATGTCGGAAAGTCCTGAGGCTAGATAGGCACAATTCCTGTTTAGTTGGGAAATATGTATAGCTACACATCATCATCATCTCAGACGATGGACGTCTACTGCTGGACATAGGCCTCCCCCAAGGATCGCCATAACGACCGGTCCTGCGCTGCCCTCATCCAACGGGTTCCCGCCGCCTTCACCAGGTCGTCGGTCCACCGTGTGGGGGGCCTCTCCACGCTGCGCTTTCCGGTACGCGGTCGCCTCGGTCGCATCGGCCATCGATTTTGCGAGCATTGTGCCCCACCTACTGCCACTTTAGTTTAGCATTTCTTTGGGCTATGACAGTTACTCGGGTTCTTCTGCGGATTTCTTCATTTCTGATTCGATCTCGCAGGGAAACTCCGAGCATAGCCTTCTCCATTGCCCTTTGGGTGGCTTTCAGCCTTTTTATGAGGCCTTGAGTGAGCGACTACGTCTCTGTTCTATATTTCATCACTGGCAACACACACTGATCGAAGACTTTCGTTTTAAGACACTGGGGTATTTGGGACGTGAAGGTACTAGCTACCCTACCACGTATCTAGGCATGTGTTTTATAGTGGGTTTTGTTTTATTCCACGTTAACCATAAGCGACTAATTTAATGTCCTTTGATATGCCTTCGGAGAAAATAACCCAGATGATCCAAAGTGAGCCCGACTTCAAAATGCTTGGATCTGGATCTTCCAATGCTGATGGTATCGCATGTTTTTCCCTATAATCTAACCTAGCTAAGCGAAAGGTCGTTTTCCATTATACCTGTTCTTTAAAAAAAAGAAAACAATACGTTACTCGTACATAACTTGTACCAAAGCCAAGCGTAGTTCTTTTCAAATTAAGATTTCCCAATTTTCATATCGCTTATTAATGAAAAGCCTTAATGTGAAGGCAAAAATTACTAATTAATTGTAATCATTTATAACGATGCTGTAATAAGGATTCCAAAGTTTATTGTCGAATTTCATTATGATATTAGCGAAAGATTTAGGTATGTACAACGTTCTCAAAATTTAGTTTTAGCATTTCACTACTTTTTCTAAGTATTCACAAAATTAGGAAGAAAGGTTCAATGAGGTGAGCTTGAAAAAATATTGTATCTGTGACTATTCCTTGTTTTATCATAACTCCTCCCATGTAACAGACTAAATTTATAAATTATTTGTTTAATAGCTATAAGCTACACAAATAAAAAATAAAAATAAAAAAATAAAAAATAATAATAAAGGTAAAAAAACAAAAATTTACAGATAAGAATGATCGTGGAAAAGATAAAAGGAGTGTATACTCGACACTCCTTTTATCTTTTCCACAATCATTCACTGCGTATCAAACCTTGAAAAGACCGCGCGGTTAGTCACACATTTGGCAAGTCAAAAGTTTGAAAAATTATTTTATTTATTTAATAACCGATTTCAAAAAACGGAAGAGGTTCACAATTCCATAGTTTTTTCAATTTATTTATCACACCAAAGTATACAGGGTGATCCAGACCAGATAGATAACAAAATTCTTTTTAGATTGCTGACTTGGGGACCTAGCGGGACCCGCCAGGAAATAAATCGGTTCCCATCCGGATTACAAGAAAATATTGTTTGTTTATCTCTATTTATTTTTCATTTATTTTAACACTTTGTTATACACACGGAAATACAGGTACAGCATAATAGACAAGTACAAAGGGCATCTCTACCTTGACGAAAATATTTTTTTTAACTCTTTGAAAATTGTTGCTTTTTTTATGCCGTTTGTTTACTCTATTAACCTATTAACTATCACAAAAAAAAACCAGCTCGATTAGTGTTCGATTAATTGTTTTTAAGTGCACAATATTTTTAAATATAAAAAAAATATCTGTACTTATAAAAATAGTTTTTCAGATTTTTTTTTCATGGCTAGGTTACGAATTTGTAGGTATAGGTTTCACGTTAAAAGATATAGCAAGTGGTGCATGACAAAATTAACACAGTCTAATCGGTAAAGTAGAATTTAAATCATATTCTATACTTGTCTATTGTTTTTAGTTTCAAAAGCTATACATATTATGTTGTTTTCATCGCTTTGTCCTTCGAAATTTAATATTTGATAATCACTTACTATCGAACTAATTAATTTTTTAATACAGTCTTCGTAAATTTTACTAGTATTTTAATCAAAAACACATAAAATAATATTCAATTTTACATAACGTTTTTACACTGTTTACTTTCGCAATTACAATACAAATTGATAAGGCGCACGTATTGCAGCACGTTTGACAACATCAAAGTAGATGCTAGAAAGACGTACCGCGTTAGCTTTTTCTAAGAATATGTTGTGCGTTAAGGCGTATCCGCCTGGGAACACAACTCTCTATACTAATCGATGTGAAGGAGCGCGTAGCTCCGGTCAGAATTTTGCCGTTTTCTTTGAAAAATGAGATTCATTTTTATAAATTAAAAAAAAAAAACAAAATCATTCTATGTTGCATTGTGAAGTATGTTGTAAATTGTCATTTTCTTCTGATCAACAATGTAAGAGTAAAATGGTTACAACTGGAAAAAGAGTTTAGATTCCTTTTTCAATTTCAATTTTAATTTATTTCATAATTATTAGATATATATATTTTTATATTTTTTTAATATTTATTATGTTTATTTATTTTTCATTATTTTTTTTTTATTTTTTTTATTCAGTTTTATTAATTAAAATAGATTTCGAGACAAATCAAATCACTTCTCATGTCCTGTAGATTGTTCAGTTTTGTTTTCTGCTTAAAAAGTGCCATAGATAATGTATTAATGGTTACAAAGTTACCCAATTTTACGGTAAAATCGGACGGTAGAGCCTTAAGTAGTACTAGCAATCCTAAACCAATACGTCACTCGAGCTTGACGAATAGGATGAGGGTTTCTGGTACATTTAAAAGCGTATTAACTTGGAAACCCTGCTTCAGTACATCACCGTTGGAGACGTAAATGCTGCTTGCAATTACGCGTGTTTACCGTTTGCAAATGCTATCTCTGTTCGTCTTAGCCTGTAGGGACGTATTGGAGTAGCTTTTCCATATACGCATCCGGACCACTGTGCATAAATAAGATGTTATGTAGTAAACAAGCGCAAAGCGCAACAACAATCTTGAAGCAACACGGTCCCGGTCCCGTCACCGACCGGTGGGGAGACGCCTTTGCGTACTTCTCCGTAGAACATTTTTCTGCCGTATTTTGCGCGGGGAGATGGGGGGGGGGAGGGGGGGTTCAAAGTCAATATAATTTATTCAATATAGGAGCTTGCAGCACACTTATCAAACGTCAAATCTTTTTTTAAAGCTACCACTGCGTCGGAACGTGTTGTCGCTGTAGAGAAGATGCGGCCAGAAACTCTACAACATAACAAGACTTAATAACTATTACAATATAAATTCTTAAGCTAAAGTTATGTAGACAATAATACATAGTCTATTTAATAAAATAATTGATAATATCATGTGGGAGGCATCGAATCTTTTTGAGTACACACCATAGATGTAATAGACCTTAGAGCAAAGCCAATAGACAGATATACATTTAGAGCTTAAAAAAATATCTTCTTGGTTGGTAGTTATCGATAAATTACGATATTTATGAACCGGCGTCAAGTCAGTAACCAAAAGTATTAGCTTACTATTCCCCTCTGACACATATAGATGCATAATGTGAACTCTACTACTACATTTTTAGTCTAAACCTCACACAGCCGCAAAGAGTAGTAATAATTACGACTCCACGACCAGAATTTAGGTGCAAATTATTTTGGTACCGAAATTTCAGCCGCAACGACCAGATTTGGTTGTATGTCAAAAAAAGTCGTTATAATGCAAATACAATAGAAGTACTATTTTATCGACAAGATCTACATTGATTTTACTTTAAAAGAAAGAGAAGTGTGTTGTAGAGTTTCCGACCGCATCTTCTCTACAACGGAACACCTTCCGACGCGGTGGTAGATTCAAAAACATGACGTCAAAAAGTTATCTGTGTGATATTATTTTGAATAAACAATTTTGACTTTTGACTTTTGATTGGGGATCCGACCGAACAGTTTTGTTTCGCGCTGTAGTACGTTGTAACTTTTTATTAATCTGTGGCTATGCCAATTTGCACTTGTACTTTGGTAGAGGGGAAAGTATGCGTCTCCTCTCCGGGGTGACGGGAGCCGTGTTGCTTTAAGACAACAATTATTAAGTTTTTAGCCGTAATCATAATAATATAGCATTATCATCGATTCCACGCAAAGAAGTGAAGCAAAAACTCATCCGGACCTCTATAAAATTAGCTATCACACCGTATTAGTAATTCTCAACATATCTCTAAGCTTAGCAATGATCCCTTTGGGCCTATCCGTCTAACAACTAATGACAACCATAAGTTTGTAGTATGTCTCTAAGGATATCGGTCACTATTAAGACGTCAGGAAATGAACGTGATGAAGAAAAAAGTTTGTTAAGTGTGTAGGATTGAATTTGGTTGTTCTGGAGCCATGAAAGAAGTGTCGCCTCGACACTAGAGTCCATGTTTACAGAAAAGAACAGTGGTTCATGGAAAAATACTGCTAGGAACTATATTCTTTAACCTTTTGTACGCGGCAATGTAGATCTATCTTTTGGAATGAACCCTATTTTTACAGACTTAGAAAAAGGAGAAGGTTAATTCTATTCGTCTATATGTTTTTGAGATAACTTCGGCGTTTTTCGCCCAGTTTGGATGACAGAAATTTATTTTTTAAAAAAATTAAAAAATTAATTAAAATAAATTTTTATTTTATTGAAAATAAAAAAAAGTTGATTCTTAGTTTAAAATGATGCTAATGATATCAATTTCACCCTGTAGTGTGGTCACCAGTGAAATGTGGATTCAAAAATTAAGTATAACTTTTTTTTGTTTTATTTTGTTGCGTATGGGTTTTCTCTTGACCACAATCCAGTTATAGGACAAAGAAGGGGTCTAAGATGTAGCGAGCTTACCCCGAAGAAGCCTATTCACTCGTACTTTACAGGAATTCGGGTTTTAACCGCTTGGAAATACTGACGTAGGCAGGGCACTAAGCATGGGCAAACATAGTCAGGAGCAATTCTTTTGGAAAGTTAAATATGAATAAGGTATCTTATTATAAGATAGAAGTAAGATGGTAAGTTATAGCTTGTACTTAGACGAATTATATACGGACCCGCCTAGCCTTAGCATTTCCCCTCTGCCATCGTACAATGATTCTGCAAAATTTCATTAAGTTTAATTGGTTAGTATTGAAAATATCACTATAGTACGTTTGTATGGAGCGCGCTCCGAATTATATCCCCTTAACATTCAAAATTAGAATCTAAATTAATGGAACAAAATTCAAAGTTGCGTATCTCGTGCTACCTCACCCCCCGCAAAAAGTGTCTGAAAAGTTTCTTAGTAGAATTACGCGCGTAACTAGTTCTCATATAAATAGTCTAAGAGCTTGTAGTCCTCTGCAGGACAAAAACCTTACGAATCACGGTAAGAAGAGGCATCTGCCTATTTATCATACACAAAATAATATTCTAAAACCAACAAAATGACTTTGTTAACAATTTCACTTCTCAATTAACCCAAAAAGGTTGAGAGTCTTCACTTTCGGCCGGTAAATTAAACCTTCAGAGAGCTACCGCAAAATAATTGTTCAGCCGGCCTAATTCCAGATAATGCGGTAGAAATTTATCTGTCTTTAACAAAAAGAGGAAATACAAAGGATCACGATACCGGGTCTTGAATTAATTCTCGTACCCGCATTTCGTTTAGATACGTAATAGAGTTACTATTGGTTTTCGTATCGAGATTAAGGCCGGATTCGACCAAACTTTGATGTATGTGTTTGTGTTGTATTTTGTAACTATACAAGGAATAATACCTAAAGAAATAGGTAGTTGTATCCGTACTTTTAAAAAAAAATTATTAATGGTCTTCAAACTTGTGCGTTAGCACCACATTTCCGCCAGTGTCAAGTGGTTTGAGGGAGTATCTATCAAATCAGGAGGAATGTTATTGAGTGAGAACACAACTGAGAAGGATTGCAGAGCCTCGTTGCAGGCTGAACCGTGAACCGCGCGAACACCACGCGAAAGACAAGTGTTCGGGGAAAACCCTGCAACGTGACTCCGTATCCGTACTTATTGCAATGTGAGGTTATACATTTTTAATTTGTTAGGTTTATACGTCACTTGTCATTTTTAAAATCAATTTAATACAAGGACGGACTTAATCTAAGAATAAAATTTAGTCGCGTTTGGTCGAATCCGGCCTTAGTCGACTGTCATCCCAAAAATGAACACGAATTACGATTAATATGAATATGTACAGTGGGAACAGAAACTTTGTTACTACTATGAACCAATTTGTATGGCTTTACTTAATACATTTGAACGTTTCGCTTTCATTTGAAGCTATATTAAATAAGGCGTCTAAGGGATAGGGTTTCCTTTTGTATTATTCAGGTGGGCATAAAACTAACCGCCCTTTTACCATTTGATACTTCATAATCAACATCAGCATTTAAAAGGTGTAACAAAACACCCTAGTAATATTTAAAGGCGGTTTAGACCATCAAACTCTTTCAAAATGATCAATTTTCACTTCGGATCCAAGAGCGAAAAAACAGATGCTGTGCCATACATTTGAGTTAAGTCGGTACTACGATTTTGTATGAAACTGTTTTTTTTTCTCGATGTTGACTATATTCGAAATCTGCTCTTCACTAGCTTTCATTTGTTACCCATATTATACGTTTATGCAAAAAAAAAATATTATTCCCCCTCTCTTTTTTATTTCGTAGACGCTATCTTGAAATAGTATACTCTATGTCACAATCACGATTTTTATGAATCCAAAGACACCTCATACGTTAAAATCCATCAAGCCGTTTAGGCTATAGGGCGTGCCAAAGAAATTAACATACAAACATACATACATACGCCCGAAAAACACAACCCTCCTTCTGGCGCAGTCGGGTAAAAACAGATTTATTACTTTCGCCGTAAAAGTCGACACTTACCCAACAATCGAGTTCAACAAGTAGTTTCTAAAGTAAAAACCACCCACATTGCGATTCACGACTCACGATAAATTTGTCTCAGTAGATTCGCGAATATCCATTATTTGACGTCACGATTGCCACGCCCATTGAGTGAAACCAAGCATTATGAGATGAGATATCGGTGTGGGATATTTTATTTACCACCTATACTGGGAATTCTTCAAAACTGATGCGTAATTGTTTAAGGTAGCTATTTTATGAATTTGCAAGATGTTAATTATACAACGTGTTAATGAATAAGCGCAAAATCTCATACACCCCAACTGATTTATAACAAAATAATTAGATTGAAACAATAATTTCATTATTTTGATAGTTAAAATTTAAAGTTATTCACATTTTAAGTTTTGAGGCAAAAATGATTTGTTATCATTTCAGCAATGAAAGCGCTAACATGCTCATGGATACATTTTAAGAGTCTTGTTTTGGTAGTAAATAGGGTGAGAGTGCCCGAGCAGTGGGTTGAGATCGAGTTCAGTAAATTTCAAATCTTACAAACAAATTATTTAATATTTTGAAAAAAAAATCCTATGTTGAAACCAATATAATTCGATTCTGCTCTCGATTCTAAACAAACTACTTTCTAGTTTTGCGTTAATTCATTAACACGTTGTATATGTTCGTGCATCGGCGATTGCCGTGAAATGTATTGGTGGTGAACTGGTGATGTCACTCTGTATGATACGTATGTTATTTTGTTTGTGTGTGCGTAACGTTGCAATAAAACTCTATTCGTTTGTATCAGCAGATTCTGCTCCGTTATCTAATCTTGGGCTCTTGACACAGAGGCCGTGGGTTCGATTCCCACGGAGGACACCTAGTGATATGTCTTTGTGCGTTTGTCCCCAGTTGGTTAGGACATTGTAGGGTGAATCACGTGATTATCAGAAAAATAACAATGATTCAGTACTTCGGAAGGCAGTTAAGCTGTTGGTCCCGGCTACTATCTCTGGTGGTGGTAGTCGATACATAAAAACCACGTCAGAGGCCGTAAGGCGGTCTGAAGAAACTCTGACACCAAGGCTTGCTGCCCACACGTTAAGAAGAAGTAGGTTCTTAGCCATACATGCACAAACAAACAGACAAAAAACGTTCTGATATTAAAATTATAGTTATGACCATGTGTTGTAACTATACAACGTGTTAATGAATTAACGCAAAACTAGAAAGTAGTTTGTTTGGAATCTAGAGCAGAATCGAAATTTTTTCAAAATTTTAAATAATTTGTTTGTAAATTTAAAATTTACTGAACTAGATCTCAAGCCACCGCACGGTAACACTCACCCTACTTAGAACCAATACAAGATTCTTAAAATGTATCCACGTGCACGCTAGCGCTTTCATTCATTGCTGAAATGATAACAAATAATTTTAGCCTGAAAACTTAAAATGCGAATAACTTTAAATTTGAACTATCAATATACAACGTGTTAATTAATAAGCGCAAAACCTCATACACCCTAACTGATTTATAACAAAATAATTAGAATGAAACAATAATTTCATTACTTTGATAGTTAAAATTTAAAGTTATTCGCACTTTTAGTTTTCAGGCTAAAATGATTTGTTATCATTTCAGCAATTAATGAAAGCGCTAACGTGCTCATGGATACATTTTAAAAATCTTGTTTTGTTAGTATGTAGGGTGAGTGTACCTGTGCGGTGAATTGAGATCGAGTTCAGTAAATTTTAAAATTTTCAAACAAATAATTTTATATTTTGAAAAAAAATACCTATGTTGAAAACATGATAATTCGATTTTGCTCTCGATTCTAATCAAACTACTTTCTAGTTTTGCGTTAATTCATTAACACGTTGTATAGGTAATGAAATTATTTTTTCAATCTTATTATTTTGTTATAAATCAGTTGGGGTGTTTTACGCTTATTCAGTAACACGTTGTACATAGTTATGTGTTGTAACGTTGTAACTATAACATACTGATATTTATTTTAACTATCGTTCGGTCAATGCCCTTTCATCGTGACTAAGAAAAGGCCACATCTTCATCTCTATCTCTGCAGAAACAGATATTTTCAATATTTCCCCCCCTCAATATAAAGCAGCATGTGTTCCAGCCTACTTCCGGCGCGACTTGCTCTACCGGAAACCGGAAGCTGCCACGCCGTCGGCTAATGGATCGAGAGGGCAGCGATAAAACATCGCGGGGGGAGGGGGAACTGAAAGTTTTCTTATATTGTTTGTAAGTGTAGAAATGGGTGATACGGAAAATACATGGTATTCTGAAAACTTAAATTACCCTTCTTCTCTCCCTTTTTTGTGAGAGGAATCTTGTATTGGGATTATTTTATAGTAGTACATACCAGGTTTATAAGCCTCACCGATGTACCAGCGCAGTTGACGCCATGTCACAGAATAAGTAATAGTATATAGTTCTACATACAGAACGGCCACTTCCCGCCACCCTCTGACTCCAGATCCCCCACCCGTAAGGTGGGGGATCTTGAGGGAAGTCGAGCAAGTGAATGCAGTCAGGCGCACCCGTAGTATTTGACTACATAAAATTGAGTCTTTTCGGTGCATATAAAACGTTGAAAAATAACGCTAAATTCACATTTTCAGTAATTCTTTAGCTCAAATACTTTTTCTAATAACAGAACGAACAATAAAAAGTAGCGGAATGATGATGATGTTCATACGGTGCGTGGTAAGTCAACCCTACACATATGTCAAAGACAAAATGCAACAAGTGCGTATTTGCGAACGCCATCATGTCAAATCCAAAACGTTGTCACGACCTGTGGCCATGTGAAACTTTTAATCCCTTGCCGCAATTAACTTATTGTTTACGCGCTCTTTTCACTGCTATCCGACTTTGGACCTTTTGATTACTAAACGGGTATTGTCGGCGGACTCGGCGCGAAAAGATTGACCAGCGGATTTATTTTCCTGGTCTTACTGTACTGGCTGTAGTTTTAATACGTGCATAAATAGACTTATAACCGATCGTAGTTGAAACATTTTCGTCCATTTGATGATAATCGCTTTATCCTTTTCTTTATTTTCAGCATGAACTAGTCACATGAAAATTACACATGCTGTAGTGGAAAGATTAACTTTATGGTCGTATCAAAGCTGCCCAGGGTGCGCCAGACGTGCTCAGGTGTTTCACCAGGGGAAGCTCTTTCCTTGCACCCCACGTTAGTCTTCGATATAGCCCAGTAAAAATACGGGTCGAAAGGAAATAATTTATAAAACACAATTTTTTTGCTAGATCGTTTATAAAAATGATATTAAGATACTTTATTAACGAATACAACCAAATATTATATTTTTAGTTTTGAGTATTAAAACGTATTTTTAATTTACAGTGTCAGATTTCTTCCTTTTTATATTTATTTTTTATTTTAGGTCTTCTTCTTCTTATCGTGTGGGCAGCAAGCCCTGGTGTCAGAGTCGGGACAGCATGGTGCCTAGCGTTTCCGCGCGAAATTCAAATAAATTGTTAAAAATTATTTTTGAGGCATATTTCGGCTTTATAAAATTAAAATTAAAATTTTACTTTTTTATTACGATCTCAGGATTACTTTAAAATAGTTGTCAAAAGGTGTAGTATCCTATTGTTAGGCAACATTACCTCACGCTCCATTCGAATACTTCTTAAGGTGCTTCTTCGTCTAATAACAAAATTTTTCGACATAGTCAAGTGTCGACATACTATAGTCGAAAATAGCTCTATTTAAACTTTCTAAAGGCAATCAAATTTGAAACTTGTGACTGTCTTCGTAATACGTTGTCACCCACTGACCCTTTTCGATCGTCCACTTATGATGACATTGTGTTGCATTGGTTCCTGAAGGCTTTTAAAATCAATGCTAATTAATCTATAATTCCCTTTGGGGTAGTCGTAATAATAACCAACTCTCTTTAAGGGCATATAATTGTAGCAAGACTTCATCACCATCAGCCCATAAACGCAGGATTCAGGCCTACCCTTAAAGGGGCCCATTTTTATTGGTTCACTTCACATACGCAATGCTATGTCTACCGGGAGGGTAAACAGTTGCATTACCTTAAGGAGTGATTGTACCCATTATACTAAACAACTTTAGGAAATTAATAACAAATATTTTCGACTTCTCATACTAACGTTCGATCAGCGGATGGTATTTAGTATGAAAAGTCCAAAACATTTTTTTGTGAATTTCCTATATGTTTTCTAGGAAAAGTTGTTCAGTATCATGCGTAACAACACCTCTTAAAGTAATGTAACTGTTTATCCAAACACCCTGTATACAGGGTTCGAAAATGAACGCAATTATTCATTATACTTGTGGCAATCTCCTTTGTTAAACGCGTGCCAAACTCTACGCTTTATTTTAGAAAAAGAATAAGTGATTTTAGAATACAGTTGACGTGGCACGTCACATACTTTTATATTTTCTTCTGTTCTGAAAACACATTCGTTCCTTGTAAAATAATTCATTCGAATGTAAATACTTTAATACGTGTAAATAAAATGTATATAGTTAACGGCGACTTTCCTTTCTCGCCAAATACTTATTTAATTATTATTAAATCCAGATTTAGTACAAGGATCTTCTCCTTAGTGAAAATTTTTCAGTTTGATGGTCTAAACCACCCCTTTAAATATGACAACGGTATTTTGTTATGCCTTTTATACCAGAATAAGGAAAAATATACAAAGTATCAAAATTTCAGTTCAAAAGATTCCATGTTTTCAAGGAAAGCTTAAAAAAGATTTTCTTTCTCTGAACAGAAAGTGGAAATATTTAGTATGTATTAGGGTATTAGAGACAAACTTATGAATTCATAGCCAAAGTTTGTGCGAAATTTTCTCATTTCGTGGAACTTTAAAGCTTTGTTCTCTACGATTGGTTTTTCGTATTAAATTTTATAATATTCTACCTGTATTAATGTTGTTGCCTTGATGTACAGTATCCAGTACCAGCGCCCGCGGCATGATGGCGCGATAAAGCTCTATCACGCCCTAGCTTCCTTTCTTTTTGCGCGCGAACGAACGAGTTAGCAGGCGCGATAAAACGTTTATCGAGGCACCATGCTCGGGCGTTTATAAATTATCAAATTTTGACAACGCGCGAAATTATATTGTCCAATCACGATATGCCACCTTCATTCCCTTGCCACGATTGGCTAGTTATTTTCGCGCCCTTTTTGCACTTTTTGCACCCTTTGATTACTAAACGATTTCGGGTTTTGTCGGGGGACTGCGCAAACGAAGATTGACGAGATAAATTATTTTCCTGGTCATATTGTATTCATGTATATACTACTCACGACTATATTCCCCGAAAGGGTAGTCACAGATATTCTGAAAACTAAGAACATCCACGTTTCGCTAGTAGGACCGAATCTCTGTCCAGTGGGACGGAGTGTGAGTCCGTCGCCACGTATAATGGATGGTAGGTACAATGCATGCCTCAATATTGAAGCATGCAGGTTGCATGCCTCCCGAAAACGTTGTTGCTTTAAGTTTATGCATATCTCACAACTGTTCTCCTTTTAAGGGAATATAATTTGGAGCGCGCTCCATACAAACGTAGTCTGGTGATGTTTTCAATACTAAAAAATTAAAGTCATTGAAAATTTTCAGAAACGATCTAGAAACGAATATCTATGCTTGTATGAAGTCCGATTTTCGTTAAAATGTATAGTTTTAAAGTTACAGTGCCTCAAAGATTTCCATATAAATCTTAAATTAATGCTAGCATTAACACTGTATATTGTATCGAAAATCTGACTTCACACAAGCATAGAGATTAGTTTCTAGATTGTTTCTGAAAAATTTCATTGACTTTAATTGGTTTGTATTGAAATTATCACCAGACTTCGTTTGTATGCAGCGCTTTTGGAATAAACTTCTCCAAAACAAAACTGTTAATGAACATGTTAATTAAAGCAAAGTTGATAACTATTTCACTTTTATGGATTTTGGATGAAATGATGTATCAAGTAGTATGTGGTAATAGGCGTCTATCTACCTTCGCGGTGGTGAATTCCACTCTTGTATGCATGCGTTTTAAAACGTTTTGTTTTAGTATCTCCACTCTTGTTCATCTTGTCACTACGCAGAACAAAGTAGATAGTAATAAGTCATGGTGCTCACAAAATAAATACATCAATGGCTATCACAAATTGTTAAAACGAATTTATCGTTTTTAAACAAAATCCTTAATACACTCCTATTTTTCAAATGAAAACAAAATTTTTATGAGTGTATTCAGATAATGAAACTAAACAACTTTCTTTAAAAGGAACATGGGTCAAAAAACGAGACAAAACTTTTCACCTTTCATACAAAAGTGCGGAACAGCCGACCGATTTTATATGGGAAGAACAAAAAAAAAATCTCTTTTTTCAACCGATGTTCATTATTTGTTCATTCGGGAAAGTTGTTTAGTTTCATTATCTGAACGCACCCTTAAACTTTTTTTGGTAATTCAATAATAGTGGTGTATAAACATACGTTTTTAATTTTATCCAACTGGAGATACCTCACAATCCCGAAGATGGACATAATGAGTAAAGTAGTATCACTGTCAAAAACTGTACAGCGCTGTAAAACACTAACCAATCCACCCCACCCGTACTACACCGTCACCACTATCGGTATTCACACCACGAGTTCCACAACTTAAGGGCACCCTATCAGTACAAAACGCGTGAAAGTTGCCACTTCTCTGCTCGACTCACTGACCCCTTAACAGAGGTGACATATTGTTAACTCAGCAAATGTTTCGATTATTCGATTTAGTTTCGGGTCCCGAAAGTTTTGGATAGCAAGTTATTATTTTTGTTGGCTTCGTTGAATTTCAATTGGTCTTTTTCTGTGGTTGGAATCTTTGGTTTTCTTTTAGGCTCGGTTTACTTGCTTCGTATTTTTGGTTAGTTATTATTATATATTTGTGTATTTCAATATAGTAAAATGTGGTCAATCACAAAGTGGCCGGGCTTCGAGTTGACGCAAGATGACAGCAGACGCACCTTAACCGCTCAAGATAGAAACATGAAATTTTGAATGAATTTTTATATATTTCACAGAGAATGTAGGAGTGCAATAAGAAAAGATTCTTGAAAATCTACGCCTAAAGGGATAAAACACTCGGACGAAAAGCTCGTAATCTATACTTGTAAAACAGTTCCGTGACAGATAGACAACGCACAGCATAAACCGCTGAAGATAGAAACATGAAATTTGGAATATGCATTTTGGGGTGCACTTAGTTACAACGGGGTTTTGAAGTTATCCGAAATCCAAGCGAACGAAGTCGCATGCAAAAACTAGTCATAACATAGTTTGTACTAATTACGAGATATCCTGACATGGATGAAATGCTTGAATTAATTATTGAACTATCATTGCCGTTTTCGAAAAGTAGCCAGGGCCCCTAGACAAAGTACTTTCGATTAGCGTTAAGGATAGTAGGTAGAAAGCATAAAAAATGTATGGACTTGACGTATGGTGACGAAAACAAACGTCAAAATGTTTCGATCGCCAATGTCAAATCCATACATTTTCTCCTAGCGTCGACGCCAATAGAATGTCACTTTGTCTAGGGGGGATGAAGTGCTATTGTATAAGTTTCCGATTATATCGTTTACATAATCGGTAACGTGTTACGACTGTACTAGGCAATTTTAAAGTAATATTTTGATTATGTGATCACCATATCCATTGTCTGAAATTAATTAACTAAATATTAAGAAACAGAATCGCTAAGAACTGCCAAAGAATAACATGTCGATTTGATACCAATTCAATCGGATAAATACATAAAAAGACCCAAGGTTAGGTTAGGTTAGGTTAGGTTGTAATCTTTTTGAGTGACAGAATCTGAATCTGATGGAATGGGAAACTGAAACGATCAGGGTTGGGTCCACAGAACAGGGAACCGGCTTCGTGGTGGGGTCTGATGTATTGGCTATAACCGGCAGCCACATGGTGAGGGTATCAGAGAATTTGGCGATGCCTTAAGGAATTTGTCACCTCTTACGACACTTGCCTGGTTTACCCTAATAAATAAAAATCTAGTGTTCCTAAGGGGAGGTATCTAAAACTGTGTCCAGTGAGTTATTTGCATATTCTTCGCCTCGAGGTTTTTATTAAAGTACTTGAAATATAACGAACAAATTGCACTTTAATCTACAACTTTGTCTGTGAAACCCGAAACCACGGATTCGGGAAACGAAACGACATGCCACCGATTTGATTAGTAGCCTAGGTCACCATCCTTGATAGGGATATAGATATTTAGATAGATATTTTGGACATAGTCACACAAATTATCTAGTCACATATAAAGTACCAGAATCAAACCTGGACTTGTGTTATGATGACTAGATAACGATATAGAATACATTATATAGTTACAAACGTCCATGACTCGGGTACAAATATTCATATTCATCATACAAATAATTGTCCCTTACGGGATTCGAACCCGTGACCCTCAGCACAACAGGCAGGATCATCCGCAACTTTAGATTTTATTCCCATAACTTTAGATTCTAATTTTGAATGTTAAAAATCATGAAAAGTAGTCTCGTGTGAACCCCAAACGTTCTAAGTTCGAAGTTATTATTTCGCAATTATAGGCTGTCTCGTTTAGTGATAAGGTGTAAAATTGAATGTAAATGCACAAGATCAATTGTGCTTATACCGTGGCAGAGGGGAAATGCTACCGCAAGGCTAGTCCTTATAATAATTAGTCAAAGTGCGCTTAGGCATTGCCTATTAACTGTTTTCATAAAGATACATCATAATTATATAATGCTAGGAAAATCATACGCAGGGAGAGAGTTCCATTAGCTTGTTAGATACGTTAGACACTTCATAAAAACAGGCTTTCACTGACGAGAAGAGGCTGACCTATGATACTGAGTGAGTCTTCAATCAAGTCGATGAGAACGGTTAAGAGAGTGAGAGATAACTATACCACTACTCTTCGTCGGTAACCTCGCGGACAACCGAGAGGGGGTGAGGTTGAATCTCGTGAGGAGCAGCATGTGAATAGATAATAATAGTACACTATAGAAATAAAACTCCTGCCAGTGTCAAAATACGCATACAAATGTCAAGAAACGCCTACCAATCTCGTGTTGGTTTAACCCATAGATCGGAAATGCGAAAGAGAAAGGGCTTAGCATTAACGTATGTTAGAGTGAGATAGATAGACGAGACCATTCACGAATACGCTATGAGCCTGTATGAACCTAGCGTCAGTTGTAAACGGAACGAATCCCGGTTTTTCCCCCAAAATATCAGTTTCTTTTGGTCTCACCTTGGATAATCCGTAACCAATCTAACGCAGTATATACTAAATCTATGGTTTAACCATAGTTTTGCTTCTATAGTGTACTATTATTATCTATTCATATGGGAGCAGTGTCCGTACACATTCCGTGCAAATGGGAAAAATTTACAAGAAGAGGTAAGCATGTGCAACACTGAGTGAGCGTGAGCGAGACAGGAATACACCATTTCCTGACTTTTTGGTTTAATTTGGTGGGGACAGGGAGTGTCTGTACTTTATGTGGTACCAGACATTCTTTCTTCTTATAATGTGTCCGAACTATTCGTATAAAATATTCTTATATTAGCGGTTCCCATTATAAAAGATGTTAATCTTTTTTGCGGATTCTTGGAATAACTACTATACATGGATGGTTCTTTTTCACTAGTTTCATAAGTTAGTTCCATGAGACTTTTCAATGGAACGCAACTAATTTAAGATTTATTGTAGTCGTTTTTCTTTTACTCGTTTAGCATTGAAGGATATTACGTAATATAGTTTCATAATCATCATCATCATCAGCCCATCATCGTCCACTGCTTATATAGGCCTCTCCCAAGGCGCGCCACAAAACTCTGTCCTCGGCCTTCCTCATCCAATCGCTCCCCGCTACTTTTTTTAGGTCGTCTGTCCAGCTGGCAGCAGGGCGTCCCACACTACGCCTACCAGTTCGCGGTCTCCACTCTAGAACTCTGACACCCCACCGGTTGTTAGTTCTTCGGCAGATATGACCAGCCCATTGCCACTTCAACTTGCTAATTTTCTGAGCTATGTCAACCACTTTAGTTCTCTGACGTATCACTTAATTTCTGATGTGATCTCTGATGTAATACAGTTTAGGCTCTCTTAAATGTCACATCCAATATTTATAGTCAGTGTAAAACGGAAACCCTCTGGGTCAACTAACCCCATAAAAGTTAGTTAGGTAGTTAATCAAATACATAGTTTTGGGACGGACTACACAATTGAGCAACCTTTGTTCATAATAACAAACCACGCTGTATCTAACTACGGGACGAAATTAATTCGAAATTTTAGACGTGATTTGAGTTAGTGATATTGTGCGGCTCTTTGATACTTTGCTTTTTTTTTATGTGTTTTTTTATATGGTATTTAGGGTATATTACCACGCGCTCCATAGAAACGAAGTCTGGTTATATTTCCAAAACTAATCAATAAAGTCAATGGTTTTTTTCAGAAACAATCTAAAAAGTAATCTCTATGCTTGTATGTTGCCAGATTTTCGTTAAAATATATAGTCTTAAAGTTACAGTGCTTCAAAGATTTCCATACAAATCTTAAATTAATCCTAGCATTGAAACTGTATCTTTCAACGAAAATCTGACACCATAGAAGCATAGAGATTGGTTTCTAGATTGTTTCTGCAAAATGTTATTGACTTGAATTGTTTAGTATTGGAAATATAACCAGACTCCGTTTGTATGCAGCGCGCATTAGCGTTTTTGGAATAAACTTCTCTTAAGAGTTCTTGCCATACATAAATACATAAACTTATGACTAAAACCTCTTTCGGGATAATCACAATCTTCTTTACAACTACCAACTCTCATTTAGGGCGTCAAAGTCAAAGTCAATATAATTTATTCAATATAGGAGCTTGCAGCACACTTATCAAAGGTCAAATCTTTTTTTAAAGCTACCACCGCGTCAGAACGTGTTGTCGCTGTAGAGAAGATGCGGCCAGAAACTCTACAACATAACACGACTTAATAACTACTACAATATAGCGTGTTACTACAATCAATCAATTTATCCCACATCAACCCATTGCTGGGCATAGGCCTCCCTTTTTTTGCGCCATTCCTCACGGTCCTGTGCTAATCCCGTCACCCTCAAAATGTCATCAGAACATGGTCTGCCTACTGACCTTTGTCCATCTCTTGGCCACCGTAGCAAGGCTTAGTTTTATAATATTATTGAAAGTTTCAAAACGGTATGGTTAATCTTTCAACCACAAAAATATGACACCTCCGAAAGAAATTGATGAGAGTTTGACGAAACCAGAAGGCAAACAAATAGTATAAAAGTTGGCAGTAGATTCGGTATCAAATTCCATTGTTTCGCAAGAATTTTTACCTAAAATTCTAAACGAATTTCGAATAAATAAAAAAAAACTGAAATTCGTTTTTAATGGCGATTCATTTCAAACATCCCAGCGGTGTTGCGTTCGCGATTGTTATCGCTACGAAATTACACTTCCTTCCTTATTGCCGGGGAGCGTGAAATACGATACCTTACACAAAATGTACTTTAGGTTGAAACTTTAAAAAAGTTATAATTTGGTATGAAAATTCCTATGATTAAACATGAGGTCATTTCGAATCTGAACAAAATGTACGAAGCATGCCCAAATAATTATCATGGTCAATCAAAGCGTTAATTTATAACATCCGAGTTCAATCCTAATCCAATATCAGTTCTAATCACATTGCAATCCAATTACTATTCAACTGTGCTGAATTCCGTATCGCGCTATACTTTACTTTAGTTATATGGAACTGACAGTCTTTAACGTGTGAGCGATCTGTCAAAACGGCTCTAACGGTTATCAAACGAATAGCGCAATACCGAATGTTAAAAGTTGTGGTTCGCACGCGGTATTCTAAATCAGTAGATGTTATTTCGAAGCACAGAATTTGAAAATTGAACGCGGACATCACGCGATCTCAATAAAAGTGCATCGTACATACGCCATTTTCTTATAAGGTAATACTCCAGTCGGTTGGAGTTATGCAGGCAGACCTGGTCCATCCCCATCACAGAGATGCTCTACGCCCTATGAATACTGAATCAGCCTTGCAGCTGATGGTTACCAAAATTCCTCTTATCTCTTATATTAATAGGGCGCTCAATATTACCTTATAAGAACATTTATATAATTCGCTTTAGTGTTTGAATATACATCGATACAGCAGTAGATCTCAGGCGTTTCATTCCTGTTGGCTGTATCCGACTTCCGCACTCAAGCAATATCACAGCATATCCTTAGCATAATTTTATCATACTAGCAGTCGTACAAAAAGTTACAAAATTTAAAATATCCATCATCACCTCTAGACAATATAGGTACTATACAAAGTGCTACAAAAATACAAATAAACATTTAAGGGTGGTTTACACCATCAAACTGAACAACTTTCACTAAAAAATGTTTATGTTCCATACTAAACTACAAATCTAGTTACTCGAGCTAAATGTATGGGACACCTGATTTTTCTTCGCGATTTCGATTTTTAAAGAACCCCCTTAAAAGTTTTAAATGTTTATTTTTACTTTTGTACCACCTTGTATACAGAATGTGCACTTCCTGCCCCTCACTAACATCGAGTACCATACCGCACCCTGCTACTTCGAGGGTAACTTCAGGGGGGACGAGCAAGAAGCACATACAGCAGGCGCGTGCGTTCGAGCGGGAAAGTGCGTGTGCGACGCCATTTTGTTTCTATTAAAGTACTATTGAAGCATCGTAAATGTATGGAGAAACCGGAAAATTATTATAGACTGGGTCCAGATTCACTACCCTTCTTCAATCAATGTACCTAAACGAATCTATATTTTGAGTGCAGTGTACCTAACTAAAATTGTATAGTAAGCACACTCGAATTATAGTCACCAAACGATTAAGCACTCTGCATCTTAGTCATTGAGTATTTATAGTCACGATACATTGTAGATAATCTGCTTTTTTAGTCAATTTGCTTGATAGGTATGAGTGCACCAGCAGCATCTTTCATTTTGAGTACAGTGCTCATAATCGATGTTAAGTTGCCATAGCAACTTTTAACTACAAAAGTTATACACAGTTCAACTTTTGTACGTAAAATATACGAAACGAACGACAGACAACAGAATTTAAATATAGAAACACACAAATCAAATGCAAATGAATCCCAGATTCAAATTAAAACGACCATAGATTAAATACGCAGAATGGATACTTTTTAACCTAGAATAAAAACTGGAGTCCGAGGTGCATTGCAATAAGGTGAAGCAAAAACATTGTTTGAATTGCATTATTTATTATTTATATAATGTATTATATAGGGTCCTTCTTAATATGCTGACATTTTTTAAGGGGATGATCAGACCATCAAACTGAACAACTTTCTCTTTGAGACCAACATCGAAATCGCGAAAAAAAATCAACTGCTCCATACACAACTGCAAACTTACTTTAGCCAATTGTATGGGACAGCTGATTTTTTTTTCGCGATTTCGATATTGGTCCCATACTGAAAGTTGTTCAGTTTGATGGTCTGATCATCCCCTTAAAAAAGTGTCAGCATATTAAGTGGGACCCTGTATACTTTGTACTATGTATTATAATTATATAATTTATCTTACTTCTTACTAAATTATAATAAATATGAAATGTTTGACACTTTATCACGCATAAACGGCTAAACCGATTTAGATGAATTTTAGCACACAGATAGAATACAAATCAAAGATAGGATACTTTTTTTAGTTAACGCAGACGAAGTCTCCAGCAAACATTTCCTGTTTACTGGTATACAAATTGAATTAAAAAACGCACAAAATGTTTGTTGGCTTCAAAGTAATTCATGCTTCAGTTTTAAACATTGTGATGACTTTATGCCTACGTGACTCACCTGTATCAATAACGTACTCTATGAAGATAAGGGACTACGCAAAAAAATACAGTTCCTTATTTAAAATGCGGATCTTTAATGGAGCGACGCCGTTTTCCTTCCCGGTTTATTTCTCTAAATGTTTTAATAATATGTAATTACTTGTCGTTTTGTGCTAAATTAAACTTTTCCTTGCGTGTTATCTGTATTACCTTCCACAAAAAGTTTAACCACGGGAATTATACATACTTATCTATCTATATCAAGGACGGAACACAGATCTGCACTCCAAAACTTGTGTAGCTACCGATAGGCCTTAAAACAGCTCAGCTATTATGGGCGGGACATATCTGCCGCATGTATCCGGAGAGCTGTACCAAGATGGCCACACTATGGCTTCCACAAGATGGTTGCTAATGTCGTGGAAGGCCCAGAAGAAGATGGAGCGATGACTTGAATACTTTCCTGAAAGATTAGCCCGAGATTGCATAGCATAGAGAAGTCAAAGTCAAAGTCAACGTCAAAGTCAAAGTCAAAGTCAAAGTCAAAGTCAAAGTCAAAGTCAAATTCAAAGTCAAAGTCTAAGTCTTAGTCTAAGTCAATATAATTTATTCAATATAGGAGCTTGCAGCACACTTATCAAACGTCAAATCTTTTTTAAAGCTACCACCGCGTCGGAACGTGTTGTCGCTGTAGAGAAGATGCGGCCAGAAACTCTACAACATAACACGACTTAATAACTATTACAATATAAATTCTTAAGCTAAAGTTATGTATACAATAATACATAGTCTATTTAATAAAATAATTGATACTATACAGTAAAGTAAATAAACTATAAGCTCAGACCCAAGCATTTTGATCATTTATAGCAGGATTGGAGAAGAAGGGAGGCCTTTGTCCAGCACTAGAACACAAAACTGGCTACATCTTCTTCTTATTGTATGAGAAGCAAGCCCTGTTGTCAGAGTTTATTCAGAGCGCCTTACGGCCTCTGACGTGGTTTTTATATCACCAGAGATAGTAGCCGGGACCAACAGCTTAACGTGCTATCAGAAATGGAATCATCTTTCTTTTCAGACAATCAGGTGATTCAGCCTACTATATCCTGGGCAACTGGGGAAAAACGCACAAAGTGACATATCACTAAGTGTCTCCGTGGGAATCGAACCCACGACCTCCGTATAAAAGAGCCCAATGCTCTTTTAACCATTATACCACGGAGGCATTTTGCTGCGTGCGTTTTACTTGTTGTGGTGTTACAGAATCCGCGGTACACGAGTCCGACTCGAACCTGGCTGGTTATTCCTATGGCCTTTCACCTGCAGTAATAACACTGCTTTTGACTATTTATATGTGGACTGGTTACGCGTGTAATTCTTCTAACAAACATTTCTGCCACTTTTTGCGGGGGGCGAGGTAACATGAAATCCGTAACTTTGGATTTTATTCCCCATAACTTTAGATTCTAATTTTGAATGTTAAAAATCATGAAAAGTAGTCTCGTGTGAACCCCAAACGATCTAAGTTCGAAGTTATTATTTCGCAATTATAGGCTGTCTCGTTTAGTGATAAGGTGTAAAATTGAATGTAAATGAGGGGAAATGCTACCGCAAGGCTAGTCCTTATAATAATTAGTCAAAGAACACTGCTCATTGTGATAGGCCCGGTCGCTTCCTTTAAGGCGCAATACTCGTAGTAGGACGAAATACCTTGGCATCTTTTATTTTTCATTTTTCGACTAGATTTATACAATTTACCGAAACCAAAGTCATACCTCAGTATTCTGGGATAGTTTATCTACATATATCATAAATTGAATACACGATTGGTCCAGTGGCGACTAACCTTGCCTGCCGTGCAGGAGGCGATGGTTCGATCGCCGTCCAAGGCCGACTCGTACCAATGAGTTTTTCGGAATTTATGTACGATTTGTAACACCACTTGGCTTTTCGGTAAAGGAAAATATCGTGAGGAAACCTGCATGCTTCAATTTCGAGGCATGTATTGTACCCACTGTCCATTTAAAGTGGCGACGGGCTCACTCCCCGTCACACTGGACAGAGTTTCGGTACTAATAGTGAAACGTGGATGTTCTGTGGTTTCAGAATATCTCTGACTACCCTCTTCACTCGATAGAAAATCGTCACAAAGATGACGTATTTTCATGTATTTTAAAACATTTTTCTCGTTTTAGAAGAACTTTAAATAGTTTCTGATTTTTAGTTTTTATACTCACATATTCATCATTAGTTTATCTAGTGAAATCATCAAAAAATCTTAAAAAAGTAGTTTTGTTTATTCTTTTAAATCGAAAATACGGCACACGCACGCACTTTTCGGAGGGCTGGGCAATCGCGTTTCTCATAGAAAATGTTCGTCAGAACCTATGGCACCTTAATGAACATTTATATTGATTGCCATGTAGTGCCCAATAATTAGTTCTCTCCGGTTCCAGAGTATCCAAGTTCATATATACAGGGTCCTTCTTAATATGCTGCCACTTTTTTAAGGGGATGATCCGACCGTCAAACTGAAAAACTTTCTCGAAGACACCAACATCGAAATCGCGAAAGAAAAATCTGCTGTTCCATACGAAACTGTAAACCCATTCGAGCCATGTATGGGACTGCAGATTTTTCTTTAGCGATTTCGATGTTGGTGCCATAGAGAAAGTTGTTCAGTTTGACGGTCTGATCATCCCCTTAGAAAAGAGTCAGCATATTAAGAAGGACCCTGTATAATATTACGTATTCTGTGGTATATCGCCCAATAATTAGTTCTCTCCGGTTCCAGTGATTTTCATATAAAGTGAAGTGAAGTTCATATAAATAAAACAGCATGTCCAGTATCAGCCAGTTAAGTGGCGTCGAGCAGTCGTTTAACGTAAACACCTCCCTTCTTTCGCACCTACGCACTTTAATGTACTGCCGTTAACGTTCACTAATTTGATGTGCGAGATTTAAATACGAATACGTACGAACTTCCATCATCATCAGCGTCTATCGTCTTCAATGCTGGGTTGGGCATATGACAATCCAACCCTCATGAGTTGGATAGTGAGAGTGTATGGATGTTTGGTTTTAGTTAGTATACCACGCGTGCCCAAAGCAGATAGGTGGACCCAGTGGCGTGCACTCAGGGTAGACCCAAATACAGTTAAACCCTAATAATTTCGAAAGTAAAAGCATTTTGTATACTAAATTACTTTTAATTATTTAATTAACCTGTATTTTGGCAAATTAGCAAAACGTTCGGAGCAACAAAAAAATCAAATTGCCCCAAACACGGTTTATCCTTAATTTTTTTTAAATTATACAGCATGAAATTGATATCGTTAACATCCTTTTAAACTAATAGTCTACCCATCAAACTGGAGAACTTTCACTATGGGTGCAAATCGATCAAAAAAAATCGTTTGTTCCATACTAAACTGCAGTGCCTACTCGAAACAAATGTTTGCAACAGCAGATTTTTTTTTCTTCGATCGGTTTGCTCCCATAGCGAAAGTTGTTCAGTTTGATGGGTAGACTATTAGTTTAAATGGATGCTAATGATATCAATTGCACCCTGTAGGTACACCTATAAAAATTTTAATTTTTGTAAAATTTAACATATTAACTTAAATCGATCAGTCGTCAATATATATTTTTAAAACTACAAAGCTATTATCATTAACCTTGAAACCACATACTCTACACATCAAACTGAACAACTTTTAGTATGGGAGCAAACTAGTAAGAACAAAACAAAATCTGCTCTCCCATACGTTTGAATCGAGTAGGTATTGCAGTTTAGTATGGGACAGCTGATATTTTTTTGTTCTGACAGGTTTGCTTCCATACTAAAATTTGTTCAGTTTGATGGGTAGAGTGTGTGGTTTAAAGGTTAATGATATTTTACTTTACACCCTGTATACAGAGCGCAGCTTAATAAAACCGTTTAAAAGTTGCACATTCTTTAAGCGTGCAGCCTAAAATTCTTGCCCAACCTGTTGAATATTGATCAACATCATTGGCGGCAATTTACAAAGATCGTCGCGATATCGACGTGTCATTATCACCAGCATCCAATTTGTAGTTAATCGTGTAAATGAGCCCTATCAGGGAGTTTTTTGTCTTCACAGATAATTGGTTTTCGAATTAGTCGCTGTGTTGCTACCTTAGCGCGTTTCGGACGAGATTTAGCACTTTTTGCATTAGTTTAACCCTCAAACTTCCACGGATGCGAAATTATTGAGTCACTCATTGTTTATCTATACTCCATTCCAAATAGGGGCGGAAAAAAGGTTCTTCGTAGTACCCACTTTAAAGAGACATGAATATTGTATCCAACAACAAAATGGCGATTATTTTATTACTAAAATTTGCTATATTTGGTATTTATAAAACATTCTGCCATCGAACACTGGCATAATCTCGAATTATTATAAAATGATCACGGCCTGAAAAGGTTTCGAGGCCCTGCTTCTGTGATCTGTTTTTCGTCCGTATTTCAAATGAAGTGTAATTGCTTCAGTTCAAAGAAGGCAATTTGATCTAACCTATTTTAATAACACATGTGTAATTGACAGATATAGCAATAAATTATTAAGATATACAAAAAACCCGACTGCATAAAAAACCAATTAACTGAAAAGAGAAAAACAAGCTCTAAAATCACTAATCAGCTATAACAGCTTTATTTGAGCTAATATAATTTGAATGTTAAGTCTTGTGTCGAAACGGTAACATAAATTACTATAATATTTATTTATTTGGAATCGTCTGATTACTAGCTTTCATTTGATACCCATATTGTAATTTTTAACAAAAAAAAATTTTATATTCCCTCTCTCTTTTTTAATTTGTAGACGCCATAAAAATAATATACCCTATGTCTCTCTCACAATTTTTACAAATCCAAAGACACCTCATACGTTAAAATCCATCAAGCCGTTTAGGCTGTAGGCCGTGCCAAAGAAATAGACATACAAACATACATACATACATACATACGTACATACATACTGACTTACATACATACATACATACATACTTACATACTTACATACATACGCTCGAAAAACATAACCCTCCTTCTATCGCAGTCGGGTAAAAATTTAACACCAAGCAAAATATTTTGTCTAAATCTTAAATTTTTGAACCAACATGAAGGATTTCTAAACTGAAAAGTAACAGTAGATACTACACGGTACGGGCACTCCCTGTCCCCACCAAATTTACCTCATTGTCTTATGGCAGACAGCAGGAAGACGACTGTAGGCAATTATGTACTCCCCTCACAGTCTGGTGTAGCGTCCTCTCTCACTCGCACTCACTCAGTATCGCACCTCTTGTCAGTGCGAGCCCTTTGGTATGAAGTATCCAGGGTGTGATCAGGTCATTTTTCAATAGGGTCAGCATGTAAAATATAGGATCTATTGAAGGCATCGGTATTGTATATGAATTTTGGACACCAACTATTTAGTCAGTTAAGAAAAATACTGGATATTTTAAGAGAAAATCAACAAAGAAAATATTTGTTTGTCTACTTTAGTCACGTGATCGGAAACGAGTGTGATTGGCCGAATGGTTGATGGCGTCAACTGCTTGTAAACAATTGCGTGTAGAGTGTGAGTATCGTACAAAGTTTACGTCATCGTGACGTCACTTGCTTTTTGCCAGGTATATTGTCAGGAAAAGCGTTTTCGCGGGATATGTAAATAACATTTTTTGTTTTCGTTTTTTCTTGCACTATATGTAAAGGAACGTAAAATATACATTTTATATAGAGTCCTTAGACGTCAGTGATTAACGTAGAACAGTTTTAAAAACCTGTCAAATACCCTATTGCATTGTTTAATCAATTCTAGATGTTTCGATAACATTAAAAATACTTAACTAGTTGTGTTTCGTCTGACCTTTCTAGATTTTTTTTACTGGCCACTTTAGCATTTTCCATGAAGTAAGGTGGTAACACTGATTAGTCGATTGATTAGAGGTTGGTTTTGGCTTGCAAGTCGTTAAGGTGTTAATAAAAAAAGAAGGAGGTAAATTGCTGCTAATTTGAGCGGGGTACAGTAGCTTGTGTATGAGATTATATAAAAAGTCTAGTTCATTGGAATGTGAACTTTATTATAATGAAGTAAAGTGTCTTTAGTAAAATTTTGATTTTGAAGTTGTTTAATCCTATTAACTGTGTTAGAATATCGTTTTTTATTACTATCTTATGCATAATGATATGCTTACGACTATGTTTCCTGATGGAAAGCCAGAGATAATAGAAATATTGCATTATTGCAAGGCTTGAACCTTGAGGTAATTGGTTCCTAAAGTTTCAAGCCTTGCCTGTATTGAGACCCCTGGTATCAGTCGATGTACATTTCACCCAAAATGTTAAACTCAATTTGTACTGTATTTAGTTATACAATGTGTTCATATTCATCATTAGTTTATCAAGTGAAATCATCAAAGAATCTTAAAAAAGTAGTTTTGTTAATTCTTTTAAATCGAAAATACGGCACACGCACGCACTTTTCGGAGGGCTAGGACTAATCGCGTTTCTCATAGAAAATGTTCGTCTGAACCTATGGCACCTTAATGAACATTTAGACACTACACATGCCACATTATTAAAGCCAGATTGCCGTATAGCGCCCAATAATTAGTTCTCTCCGGTTCCAGAGTATCCAAGTTCATATACAACGTGTTAATGAATAAGCGCAAAACCTCTTACACCCCAACTGATTTATGACAAAATAATTCGATTGAAACAATAATTTCGTTAGATAGTTAAAATTTAAAGTTATTCGCATTTTAAGTTTTCAGGCAAAAACGATTTGTTATCATATCAGTAATAAATGAAAGCGCTAGCGTGATCATGGATACATTATAAGAATCTTGTATTGGCAGTAAATAGGGTGAGGGTGTCCGTGCAATGGATTGAGATATAGTTCAGTAAATTTTAAATTTTACAAACAAATTTAATATTTTGAAAAAAAAATACCTGTGTTGAAAACATGATAATTCGATTCTGCTCTCGATCCTAAACAAACTACTTTCTAGTTTTGCGTTAATTCATTAACTAATTAGTATATAGGGTCCTTCTTAATATGCTGACACTTTTTTAAGGGGATGATCAGACCATTAAACTGAACAACTTTCTCTATGAGACCAATGTCGAAATAGCGAAAAAAAAATCAGCTGTTCCATAGTAAACTGAAATCTTACTTGACCCAATTGTATGGGACAGCAGATTTTTTTTCGCGATTTCGACGTCGGTCCCATAGAGAAAGTTGTTCAGTTTGATGGTCTGATCATCCTCTTAAAAAGCTGTCGGCATATTAAGTTAGATCATATATAATATTAAGTTCGTTGTTTACTTTTAGTTTAGTTTTTAATTGGGAATGTACCTACCTACTCTGAGGAGAAATAAATAATTTTCATTTTATTTCATTTCATTCAAAATATTCTCACAGGTTGATTCAACAGCATGTTAGGGTAAAGTAGAATTTCTTAGGGGCTATTGTACCCATATTACTAAACAAGTCTCCTTAAGGGGATATAATTCGGAGCGCGCTCCATACAAACGTACTATGGCGATATTTTCAATACTAACCAATTAAACTCAATGAAGTTTTGCAGAAACAATCTAGAAACAGATCTCTATGCTTGTATGGAGTCAGATTTTCGTTAAAATTTACAGTTTCAATGCGAGGATTAATTTAAAATTTGTATGAAAATCTTTGAGGCACTGTAACATTAGAACTATACATTTTAAAGAAAATCTGACTCCATAGAAGCATAGAGATTTGTTCCTTGATTGTTTCTGAAAAATTTTATTGACTTTAATCGGTTAGTATTGAAAATATCACCATAGTACGTTTGTATGGAGCGCGATCCGAAATATATCCTCTTAAGAAACGAAGGAGAAATTCGAAAAAAAAATTGGACTTTCCAACCTACTAAATGCAATCAGCGAATCGAACGTTTTATGAAAGGTCGATTGGCTAACTTCCCTATATTCTTTTAGGAAAGTTGTTCAGTATCATGAGTTTACCCTTGTAACAACTGTCTACCCGAACATCCTGTATGTCACTAATTAGCAAATGTGTATGAGTAAGGTTGTATAAAAAAAAAAAAATTTTTTTTGGTGAGCGGCCATTAATAAAACTTACATCAGTTTTTAGAGGGCCTTGCAAATTACATAAAAAAAGATCACATTCTTTTGCATCGGAGTTGTGCTGTTAAGGTAAAAATAACTTCTAAGATTGTATGGAAGAATCGCTTTTTAGCGCTAAGATCGCCTTGTTTTGTATCTTCTATATTTCGTTACGATATATCTTAGTGTAGGTAATATGTTTCGATTGATTGATTGAAAATGAGTTGATTCCTAAAGGTTTTGGTTACTTTTTCATGAACCTTTAGAGTCAAATATCTCAGTTCCGATACGAGCTAGGCCATAAGTTTTCGTAACAAAATATGTTTGTTTTTTTACCCGACTGCGACAGAAGGAGGGTTATGTTTTTCGAGCGTATGTATGTATGTATGTATCTATGTATGTATGTATTTTAGTTATATAATTATACAATACTTTTATTGGTGGCCGCGACTGTTAAAAAAATTACAATACCTTTACACTGTAAGTTAGTATAATCATTTAAAAACACTGAATGTAGAATATTTTTCAACACAGTTCCATTCTTCGCTTGTACAAACCCTTTACCCCAACTTCCAGTTCAATGCCGGAGCCAGCATAAATCAAAAAGAAATATCAACTTAATTACAACCAATTAAACACCGTCTTATCTTGGCATCAATTTATTTAAATTGCGCTCACTGGGCTTTAAAAGAGCCTATAAACAATGTTAAAAATTATACTGTTGCTATCGCTCCCTGATCGCTGGACCGTTTACATTGTCGATGCAGGCGATTACTTATAGACCTCTTTTACACCGTTGCATAACATTAGTTTACAACCAAAGAACAATGGCACATTTGGACCCAGTCATTTTTATGAAAACTAAATATTAGACAGGGGAATGAGCAAAAGAGTGGGCTCGGCGGCGGAATCTGCCGAAAAGGCAAAAGAGAAGAAATACAAGGGTATCGGCACCCAATACAAATTCATGGCATTCGGTGTCGAAACCCTTGGACCGTGGGGCGCCCAGGCGCTTTTTAAAGATCTGTCAAAGCGCCTGGTAGACTCGACCGGGGATCCAAGGGCTGGCGCTTTCCTCGCTCAACGGATCAGCTTAGCCGTTCAGCGAGGAAACGCTGCCAGCATCTTGGCTACCCTCCCGCGCGGCCCAGACCTGCACCATATTTTAGGTTAAGTTAGTTATAAGTTCTCTATATTTTAAATTTTTTAATTTACCTACCTACATTTATTTGTTTTGTGTTAATAAATTTTTAACAATTAAAAAAAAATATATATTAGACATAAATTTGGGTTTTAAATAAAAAAGCACTTTCACCTTATTGCGAGGTGTGCGGTACTGTGGAGGATGTCCAGCATTTATTAGTGGAATGTGTCCGGTATCAATCGAAGAGGCTATTATATTATAGGTATTATTACTGTACAATTGTTTAAAACTAAATCTTTAGAATGTAGGCTCGTTTGTTACCATTTTAGCCGCCCCTACGTCGAGAGAGGCTAAAATGGTGTACCTTTTTATTAATAGTACTAGTGTTTAGTTGTATATTCGTTAGGTTAGGTTAGGTTTTCATATTTTATTGTTGTATAGAGTCTCTAGTTCAAGGCACGATGGGGCTGGCATAACCTCAGGGTTAAAAGCCCGAATAAACTTTCATAGAAACAACACGTCACACAAAACAACACAAAATGACACATTGCGGTCTGTCATCCCCATATAGTATGAAGTCAACTATACTCAATTCCAAATAGTAACGAAATTGTAACGCTATTTTGAATGACAAAAACAGAGATTTGAAACATTTCCTCTCACTTATTCTTGGAACAGCTTTAGTAACTTCCAAGATACGTCGGATAGTATATCTTCCTGATAAATAAATTATATTTGCAAATCAGAATTGGCCAGAAAGCTATACAGGTTGTAAAATAAACCCTGTTGGAGTCTTCAGGGGGTGCTTCAAACCATCAAACTGAACAACTTTCACTAAGGAGCCAACTTCGAAATAGCGAAAAAAAAAACACTTGTTTAATACAATGTACATACATATACTAAACTGTATCTCTTATTTTTTGAATGTATCTGATATACAAGGTGTAAACAGACCATCAAACTGAACAACTTTCACTATGGGGACAAATTAGAACAGGCAAAAAAAATCGGCTGTTTCATACATTAGCGTTTTCTAAGAAACATCTAACGAGTGATTTATTTTCGCGATCTCAATATTTGTCTCATAGTAAAATTTGTTTAGTTTGATGGTCTGAAGCACCCCCAAAGGTAGGTAACTTATTTAAGTTTACACTAAGAATTAATTATGTTACTGTACAGTCGCCATCAGATATATCACAGCAAACAAGGTGATTAAATATTTCCAAGCAGTTCCAATTTTCTATAATTTCTTTACACAAATATCCAACCAATCAAAAATATCTGAACGCCTAGAAACAACAAATGTATCTACGCAGTCAGGGTGATCATAAACATTTGAACAGTTTAGGAAATTAAGATAAACAAAAAACCCGACTGCATAAAAAACCTATTAACTGAAAAGAGAAAAACAAGCTCTAAAATCACTAATCAGCTATAACACCTGTATTTAAGCTAATATAATTTGAATGTTATTAGGTAGGTATCGCAAACGGGGACAAAGGAGATTTTTGGTCAGTTATTTTTGACCCCGCCTGCAATACCTACCTAATAACATTCAAATTATATTAGCTTAAATACAGGTGTTATAGCTGATTAGTGATTTTAGAGCTTGTTTTTCTCTTTTCAGTTAATAGGTTTTTTATGCAGTCGGGTTTTTTGTTTATCTTAATAATTTAGTTTATTTCATACTTTTTAGTCTTGTGTCGAAACGGTAACATAAAAGTACTATAATATTTATATATTTGGAATCGTCTGATCACTAGCTTTCATTTGATACCCATATTGTAATTTTTAACAAAAAAAAATTGTTTATTCCCCCTCTCTTTTTTAATTTGTAGACGCCATCTTGAAATAATATACCCTATGTCACTCTCACGATTTTTACGAATCCAATGACACCCCATACGTTAAAATCCATCAAGCCGTTTAGGCTGTAGGCCGTGCCAAAGAAATAGACATACAAACATACATACATACATACATACATAGATACATACATACATACATACGCTCGAAAAACATAACCCTCCTTCTGTCGCAGTCGGGTAAAAAGACCTCGATCTATTGTTATGCATTTAAATTTTAAACAACATTCTAAATAAATTATTGAAAATAAGCTGTTCAGATATTTATGACAAAATAAAGTTTAGATATAATTGGTAACATTTACTGTAAATAATTTATTGAGAATTAGCACTGCTCAGTAATATTTGTACACCTTGAATGCTATGATATATCTGAGGGCGACTGTACTCTTCATATATTTTTTATTTTTTTATTTACTAAACAATACCTACGCAGCTTTAAAGAGAATACACCATATAAGTAAGTATACAAATAAAACATATACTATTATGAAAAAGCAAAAAACACATTTTGGCTCAAAGTACACATCGAGATTCATTTCAAATGTTTATTGCTAAACACACTAGTTTAGTGCAATTTTATTTCAACCTACTCTGGAGTAAGCACGAAACTTTTGTCAGTAACTAGTGTTTAAACTTTTGAAGACTGCCTTATATTCATCTCTACGATCAGTAGTTCCATTTCATTTCTACCCATTCCATTTTACGCCACTTCTCCCATTCCGTTCCGAGCCGTACAAAATTTTACTAACACTAAAATTCTACAAAAGAATCTTCAAAACTGGCTATACCATAACGTTTTAAAAACACCTAAGACAAAACAATTACCCAACTAATACTAGTCGATGACTGGAAAAAGTATAAAACTGCAGTAAACTGATATTCGCACAGCTATTTTGCAGCAAACTTTATCCAGTAGGTGATTGTCAGCGGGTAGCTTTTCAAGTTTTCGTTTGGACGTCTGCCAACCTAAAATTTCCTATCTCTGCGCAACGTTAGAGTTCGTTGGCTTGCATTTCGCAGTCGAGTGGGGTGTGAAAGAGTTTGTTATTACATTTCCTAACAGTTATTAATGTAATCTCGTCTTGGATGATAAGAATGTTTATGATGTTGCTTGCATTAGTTACGTTGACATTTTGTTGTATGAACTTGTCTTAGTTTTGAGCATAGGCCAAGATTGAGCTGTGACTGGACTTCAAAAGTTCTACTGAGACTAAAAATTTTACATAAAATAAAAAAACTACTTTTTTGAAAATAATATTACAATAACTATTAATGACTTAAGCAATTTTTGTTCACTTTCGTGGTTCACATGCACTATTTGCACAAATTTCAAATTAATTTATTTTAATAGAATGTTGAAGGATCTTCAATATCTTATTAATTTGTGTGTTGTCCAAAAACATGAACCACTTTTAAGACATACCAAAATAAACTATAAAACAAATAAATAAAATTAAAAAAAAAGAAATAAAAAAAAAAATTAAAAAAAAATGTTTATTGGGCAGAAAAAATTACAAAAAGTGATAATGAAGCCCTGAACCCCAAGATAAAGTATAAGTATTTAACTTACTAAACTACTTTCTTAGAAAACAGATCAGATATAAAAAATGTTATTATTTATACTATTTTAATACATATTTGCTATTGTATAAAATCACAAGATATGAAAATATGTCAAATTTACAATAAATAAATATCTTGGAAATTGTCACACAAATTATATAGTCACATTTAAACTTGTATTATGATGACTAGACAACGATATAGAATAAATATATAGATACAAACGTCCATGACTCGGGTACAAATATCAATTGCGGTAGAATTTGCGGGAATTAGGTACTAATAAAAAGAAACGAGCCTAATTCATATATAAAAATAGGTCTGTACGTTCTTCATAAATTTTTTGTAGTAATTAAATGAATTCGGTGTGACAGGCGCCGCCCTAGCGCCCTCTGTGTCCACAAGCAACCGTCTCGCCAGATTAATATTGATTAATACCAGTTAATATTCATAGCCGTGCGATCCATCCACAGATACGTTTAACCACATTAAATGTTAATTCTCTTTTTAAAAAGGGAAACAGGAATTAATGGCGCGGTAAATCTGTTTTCACGCGACGCCATTTTGTGTTTTAGTGATGTGTCACCAAAATTTAAAAAGAATACATTTAATAATTCAATTGTGTTGACTTTTGTGTGACAATGTCCAAGATAATTCGTTATTTATTGATATGAAATATCTATTGGCGCGCCTTGGCAGTAAAACCGACTCGTTTGCCGTGACGACAAATTATGGAATGACGCCGTCACGCTACGTTTGACAACTGCGATTAGTTCGTCGGTTCTGAAGCGCAAAGTTCGAAGTCATTGAGTTCGAAGTCAAGTAGTACCGAAACTCTGTCCAGTGTGACGGGGGGTGAGCCACATAATAGGCAGTGGGTACAAATACATGCCTCGAAATTGAAGCATGCAGGTTTCCTCACGATGTTTTCCTTCACCGAAAAGCCAGTGGTGTTACAAATCGTATATATATTCCGAAAAACTCATTGGTACGAGTCGGCCTGGACGGGGATTGAACCATCGCCTTCTGCACGGCAGGCAAGGTTACTCGCCACTGGACCACCACAGCTACCCAGCTATACAGTTAATATAAATAGTAATTATTTGTGACGCGGCATCTAAATTTTCTAAACTATTTTTCCATATACAGGGTCCTTCTTAATATGCTGACACTTTTTTAAAGGGGATCAAATCAATCCGAACTGAATAACTTTCTCTATGGGACCAACATCGAAATCGAGAAAAAAATATCAGCTGTCCCATACATTTGGCTCGAGTAGGTTTGCAGTTTTGTATGGAACAGCTGATTTTTTTTCGCGATTTCGATGTTGGTGCCATCGAGACAGTTGTTCTGTATAACGGTCTGATCATCCCCTTAAAAAAGTGTCAGCATAATTAAGAAGGAAAATATTATAATGTATAAAATATTACTGTTATTAAATACAGTCTACGCGTATACTGCGTTAATCTTTTGCATGAAATTGACGATTCTGCAACCACCTCATTTTAATTAAAGTTAATTTAATTAAAGTTCTCAAGTTAATTTCGAAAAAGTGTCACCTTAAATAGCAAATGTGTACGGTAATCGATATTTGGGTGACCTAGGGATCGTTTTTGACCAAAAATACAAACTCCACCACAAATACACATGAAAGAGACATGCGACCACCTGACCCGCGCGCTATCGAAACACGTCCGCCCGTGAATCTACTAGCCACGCAATTCTGTTCGTAATCATAGTTAACTTTGGTCTACTTACATTGTACAAAAAAAAAACATTGTGTATGTACGTCGCAGCTGGCTGGTTAAATTAACCAATCAATTAGCTGGCTATGCGGTTGATTAATTGGAGCCATTTAATTAAAAGTTGTTACATTTAACAAAGAGGTTAGTTAATATTCTGTTTCTTGATCTGTACATACAAGGTGTTACAAAAATACAAATAAACATTTAAGAATAATTATATATAATTGGTGGTTTAGATCATCAAACTGAACAACTTTAACTATGGGACCAACATCGAAATGGCGATGAAGGTGTAATTTTACACCCTGTATAAAAAATGTGTGAGGTTTCACCCACATACCTAACCGCTGCATAAGAAATTTTTAATCTCTTAGTCGCCTCGTACGACACCTACAGGAAGAATTGGGAACTGGCACCAAAATTATAATGAGAAAAAATTTCTTAATAATTCAATAATAATAGTTGTGAATAGAATATTACTGAAAGATTTATTCTAAAGTTTCTATTTTTACAAAATATTTCAATTATAAGTTACGTGGATCGGTACGTAATTTCAAACACCAATCAGGGCAAAGTTACGAAGCGATTAGCAACTTGCGTGCTTTAGAAGAGTACGACAACATATTATAGCGGATGATTTGTAATGAGATTTACGCATCAGGAAAAGGAGTGACGTCACGTCATGGCAATGAGCGTTTAGGCGCGGAATTTGAAAAGTCAACTTTTGATTTGCAATAAATTAATGATTTGTGCGTCGTTGCGACTTTAAGATCTCCTATGTGCAAAATGTAAAAGTGTTGGGAAATTGAGATTTTAAACTGTCATCTTTTCATGAGTACGCGCGTAAGAGTATTTTTCTAACTGAAGAATAGCCGTGAAATTTTTGTTATTTTGACTTGGGAGTTTTTGCATTCTATGTAGGACATCATAAATTATGCATTAACATAAAAAGTTAATTTCGATAAAGTGTCACATAGGAGATCTTAAAGTCGCAATGACGAAATATAAAACTATGCAAGCTCCCCATCCCTGATCTGTATCTGACAAAACGTTGAACTCCGTCGGGTTACAATAACAAAAGATCTCCCATTTTTAGTCGGTCATTTGGCAAAGTTTTCAAAATAATTGAATTAGTTCAACTTGACACAACATATACGGAAAAATTCTAAACTTGTGCCGGTGTCGCTAAAACCAAAAAGACTATTGACGCCCCAAAAAGATTGAACGAAAAACGAAAACATTGCACTTCAAAATCCCCACGTTCGTTGTGAATTGAAATCTGTTACTGAAACTGATATTTTTTCAGTTAAGGTCGCGAGAAATGACGATTTTAACATTGAATCCTAATTTTATTTTATTTATTAAGATCAGGATAACATAAGACGGTAATGTAAATGTACAATTCGCAGCTATAACTACATGACTTAAATAAGTTTTATACACAGTGTAACAGAATGCTCTAGTAATATTTAAAGGGGTGGTTTAGACCATAAAATTGGGCAACTTTCACTATGAATCCAACATTGAAATCGTAAAAATAAACTGTTCATACGGGACAGCAGATTTTTTTATTTTTCTCGATGTTGGCTCCATAGTAAAAGTTGTTCAATTTCATTATCTAAGCCACCCCTTTGAATATTACTAGGGTATTCTGTAACACCCTGTACACTCTAATGACACGTTACACATATCAATTAGAATTCCTCTAATACCTGAAGGTAACTTATAAATAAATACAAATGGCGTGTTCATCGCTCAAGTGAAATCATGTCAAGACCGTGATTGATTTTTTAAAAAGCAAAGTGTTCGATCCCGAAACTGCCACGTTAGACGCAAACAGTTTCAAATTTTCGATTAAAATGATTCGTAAATAATGAAAAATTCCATGAAAAGATGCGTTTTTCATCATCTTCTCCTTCATTATTATTCAACACATTTTGAAACCTGATCTTTATTTGTGTAGACCGTAGCGCCATCTGTCGATCCGCAAGAAAACTACAGGAAAAATGCTCATTATTACATACACACACGCCAAAACAATTTTGATCTATCCCATCGCCTTAAGCTGACTACGTAGTTTCTGTGAGCTTGCAGTTTCGTGCGATATCTATCGGAATACTGACAGATCCATGCCAAGTATAGCTGCTAGTGTGCACGGTACAAATTTGTCTTTTTTTACGATTTCGATGAAAGTGAAAGTTTATTAGTTTGATGATTAGAATGGTTAAAGTATTCACACTGATAAAAAATAAACCTTTTAATCCGAATTTTCAGGGGTTGTTCAGACCATCAAACTGAACAACTTTTACCAGCGGAGTAAATCTGAAATCGAAAAAAAAATCTGTTGTTCTATACTAAACTGCAATGCCAACTCGATTTAAAATGTATGAAATAGCAGATCATTGCTCCCACAGTAAAAGTTGTTCAGTTTGATTGTCTGAACCACCCCGGAAAAAAATTTGGAATGTGTTTAAAAATAACCTGTGCATTTTGGATATTGATTTCATAATTCCGGTCGCATTTTTACCTAATCTTTCCTACTATAATAAATTAAATTATGTTTCAAGAGTCAGATTACGATCAATAAACGTTACCTTTAATAGTGTTTCAAAAACGCTAGTCTAGAATTTTCTTTGAAATTTCCATGATAGACTGAAGTAATGCAAAAACGTAGATGGCTGAATATTGTTCTTGAATATTCTCGCCGACGCAATCAGGACGTCTCTTATTTTGATACTAATAGGAGAGCGGAATACTAGTCTAATTAGCAACTCTTAATCGAATGTCAAAACGTGCGCTTTGTATGAAAAATTTTACTAGATACTAACAAGTGACATCATCAACATTTCATTACTTTTTAAGTTGCACTTCCGATGCCAGCGGTCGATGCGACTGACGCGCACGGCTCGCGGCCGACAGCCGATGCGACAATAATAGTTACTATGAAAACGTATGGCGCCGCTTCCGATGCCATAAATATATGGCATATGACAGAACCACGCGTCAGACGAGCGCGTCAGTCGCATCGGCCGCTGGCATCGGAAGTGCACCTTTATACTTCATCCTATTATTAAAAATAGTATTCAAGCTAAATAATTACAGAAAATGAGAGTTTAGCGTTATTTTCAAACGTTTTTTTTACTAAGAAGATAAAACTAAAATTTATTTTATGCAGTCCGATCCCCTATTGAACGAGAAATTGACACGTTTTGTTGTTCATATCTGTGATTACGGTTCAAACTTGGATAGGCGTGTTCTATAGCTTGCCTACCCGTTGCCACTTTAGTTTAGCAATTCTTTGGTCTAGCACCCTGTACAATTATTATTGTTCATAATCATAATTGACTAATTATTATAAGGACTAGCCTTCGGTAGCATTTCCCCTCTGCCACGTTATAAGCACAATTGATCTTGTGCATTTACATTCAATTTTACACCTTATCACTAAACGAGACAGCCTATAATTGCAAAATAATAATTTCGAACTTAGAACGTTTGGGGTTCACACGAGACTACTTTTCATGATTTTTAACATTCAAAATTAGAATCTAAAGTTATGGGGAATAAAATCTAAAGTTGTGGATTTCATGTTACCTCGCCCCCCGCAAAAAGTGGCAGAAATGTTTGTTAGTAGAATTACAAGCGTAACCAGTCCACATATAAATAGTCAAAGTCATAATTGCTCTTATGCATAACGCAGTCTTGGCTCTGTTTAGTCTCAGCCTTCATCCCACGATGCGGGAGCGGCCGTAAGACTAATGAAATTAGTGTAAGCTAGATAGTGTTGCCATAATCAATAGAAGCTTAATTAATAATATCTGCGAAACTAATTAATATTAGCTCTCACAGAGGTTCAGATTTAGATTATCTTGGATTAAACAATGTTAATAATAATTAATGGACGATGTTTATATATCAAATAGTAATAAATGAACACAAAACCAAGAAAAACAGTAAGTATTGTACATATTGCTTTTCGGGGCGAACAGACACATTGGTACAACTTCTAATTATACAGGGTGTTAGGGTAAACAGTTGCATTACTTTAAGGGGTGATTGTACCCATGATATTGAACAATTTTCCCTAAGAAACCTATTGAAATTACGTAATTATTTTTTCGAGTTTTTATCGATTGATCGATCATGGGTACACTCACGCCTTAAAGTAATGCAATTGTTTACCCTATCACCCTGTATTTCTAGATAGGCAGTGGTCGCAATATTCTCTAGTAGCACATTTAAGATTTCAGAATACATTGACGGATCAAAACTTGACAGTTGGCTAGCCTTTCGTCCACATAAACGCGGCAAAACAGTACATTTTCCATAGCATCTTGGTGCGATGACAACCTGTGCAAAAAATGGGTGATCTATCCTTGAACAACGTGGTTAGATACCACTGGATTACACACACGACTATCCTTTGTCACAATAGACCTAAAGAATCAGGCCTCATATAAATGTTGGTATTGCTCATCAGACTGCGGACCGACTCATATCCTGCCCTTCTCTTCCTGCCCGGATACTAGCTTGACATCTGGTAGAAGTGCTATCCGTGTGGCAGAATTCTGGTCTGGAAAATAGAAAATAACACGACCTCATTCTATATAACAGGAGTGGCCAAGACGTCGACCGCGGTCTACCGGTCACCCGCGTAGACTTTTATGGTAGCCCGCGAAGAGTTAAATAAATTAGAATATTAAATCTAAGCACACAGTATGTAATTTCAATTGGAAAATCCTGAAGTTTCGTTGAACAGGTGGACTGTTTATAAGTATTTTGCGGTTCTGTTCCGGGACTTCTGAACTTCTGAGCATTCGAAACTGAGATTTTTGAAGACTATCGCAAGTTTCCATACCTACGTAAAGTGGCTTATGACGGCGTTTTTTTGGATTCACCTACCTTTGTGAACCTGCGTTTTCTACAATGATTGCGATAAAAATGAAATATCAATCTTGGTGTGTATCAATATCTGAAACTTTGATTTTGAAAGGAGACCGCCAGATGTATCTAGATTTTCAATGTAGACCGCCTACTTGAAAAGTTTGGCCAACCCTTCTATAAAAGAAGGTAGACCCTAAAAACCTATTACTTTGTTCGCTTTTAGTAGATTTAGTTACTTATCTTCAACTTTAAAACTTAAGTACTATGAAACCGCGTAACTTAACAAACCAAAAAGACTATTTTACAAACTTTCTAAAATCAAATAACTCCTTTTCCACTCGAATTCCTTTCAGCGGAAGAACGTTAACATTAGAGAATTTTCCAGAAAGCGAACTAGTAGAAAAACTTAGTTAAACTCCGTCCGACTGTATGACAACTGATAACAGTGGAAGTTTGCGACACTCTTGAGGAATGGCGCGAGTTTGTGCAAGTTTTCATATAGAGAGCGAGAGGTAGAATATACTGTAGGGTTTGGTGAGAATTGGGTTCATTTATGCGTATGGCGAATTTGGTTTATAGGCATAAGGTCTTAAGTCTATATCCAGCGTCTGAAGACATCGAAGGGCCTCAGGTGTCAGGTGTGTCAGGTCTTCAGGACGGCCCGGGTAAGCTCGAAGGGGGCATCGTTATATTATGTGTTGCATCGTCTGGTCTTAGATCCTGCAGTCATATAAAGGAGACTCCGTCTAGTCCCTACGGAGGTACCTACTGTGGCCGGTCCATAGCCTGTTGAAGCTACACCAGTCCTAAAAATTGGGTGAGTTGAACATTTAAATATAATTAATTTCAAACATAATAGCGTTAGTAAGGCCTTCTCTTCGAAAAGTGAAAAAATGCACTGTTATTTGTTATACAAGATGTAAGGAAAAGTATCATTAGCCTTTAAACCACATACTCTACGAATCAAATTGAACAACTTTTACTATGGGAGTAACCCTATCAGAAAAAAAAATATCAGCTGTCCCATACGTTTGAATCTTTGACTAATTATTATAAGGACTAGCCTTGCGGTAGCATTTCCCCTCTGCCACGGTATAAGTACAATTGATCTTGTGCATTTACATTCAATTTTACACCTTATCACTAAACGAGACAGCCTATATACTTAATTTCGAACTTAGAACGTTTGGGGTTCACACGAGACTACTTTTCATGATTTTTAACATTCAAAATTAGAATCTAAAGTTATGGGGAACAAAATCCAAAGTTGCGGATTTCATGTTACCTCGCCCCCGCAAAAAGTGGCAGAAATGTCTTTTAGTAGAATTACACGCGTAACCAGTCCACATATAAATAGTCAAAGGTTTGAATCGAATAGGTATTTCAGTTTAGTATGGGACAGCTGATATTTTTAGTCTTGGTTCGGTTTGCTCCCATAGTGAAAGTTGTTCAGTTCGATGGGTAGAGTATATGGTTTAAAGGTTAATGATACTTTTCCTTACACCATGTATAGCATTTAGTTAAACTGCGATAAAACAAAAATGCGAATTTATACAGTAAGACCTTATAACTCCAAAGTCTTCCGCAATCTACACAAAACTTTTGATATAGCCTCGCTCGCTAACCTGCCTACTGAATATTTCATTCAGACGGACATTTTTTTGTTGAATCACTCGAATTTGCATGTTATGAGAGAAACAGAGGTGCCTTATGAAGTACTACGTATCTTTGCGTTTTGATAATGTATTCTTATTTGGAAAGTAGATAGCTTTTTGTGAAAGTTTTTCTTTTTGGAGAAAACTCAAGGGCATCAGGGCTTATTATGGAGAAACTGCTTGAGAGGAAAAGGGAAGATCTTCCGCTAGATGAGAGGCTAGGTGTGATGCCAGGGGATCGGTAGCGATCCAACGGTTGTGAGTTGTACCTTGTAGGTATTATACAGGGTGTTAGGGTAACCAGTTGCATTACTTTAAGGGGTTATTGTACCCATGATACTGAAACTGAACAAACCCTAAGAAACCTATAGCAATTCAGCCAAAATTTCGACGGTTCATATAAACGTTCGATCTGATTGCATTTAGTATGGAAAGTCGAAAAAAATATTATTTGACTTCATTTATCTTGGACCACTAATTGCTATTCCTGTACCAAGTTTCAGCTTCCTGTGTCTTACGGTCTCCGAGAAAAATGCCTGTGACAGAAAGACGGACGGACAGATACCGAGGTCATTCCTTAAGTGTTCCGTTTTGCCAAATTGGTATGGAACACTAAAAATGTTTATGAAATTCTGATTTTAAATTTTCTTAAAAATGATACTTCTGTCTAGTCTATAAAAGGAGTAACAAATTTATGTGCAAGAAAATATATGTCTCTAGAAAATTCTATAAACCGTTTACGAATAACTGAAATTCATACACAACACATAACATATGTTCACGACTATATTCCCCGAGGGGGTACTCAGAGATATTCTGAAACCTCAGAACATCCACGTTTCACCAGTAGTACCGAAACTCTGTCTAGCGTGACGGGGGGTGAGCCCGTAATTTATGTTTGAGTTATATACAACGTGTTAATGGAATAACGCAAAACTAGAAAGTAGTTTGTTTAGAATCGAGAGCAGAATCGAATTTTCATGTTTTCAACATAGGTATTTTTTTTCAAAATATTAGATAATTTGTTTGTAAAATTAATAAATTACTGAACTCGATCTCAAACCACCGCTCGGGCACTCTCATCCTACTTACTACCAAAACAAGATTCTTAAAATGTATCCATGAGCACGTTAGAGCTTTCATTCATTGCTGAAATGATTGCCTCAAAACTTAAATTTTAACTATCAAAATAATGAAATTATTGTTTCAATCTAGTTATTTTGTTATAAATCAGTTGGGGTGTATGAGGTTTTGCGCTTATTTATTAACACGTTGTAGTAACTGAAATTCGATCAGTAACATTTCGAAAGTATGATTTAGCAGTATGATTAACTCCATCATACTTAATCATGACATGAAGTCTCTGCCCTGCACCTGATTGAGGCATATAATACAGGCTGATGATGATATTGAAATATTATCTGATTTCCAATATTACTGCGTCATTTATTAAATCCAAATATTCCCAAAACAGACAGCAAAACTCGTTCAACCAAAAATTTCATTAAATTCTCAATTTCATTCTTAATAAATCAAATAACAAATCTTATTTTTCATAAGAAATCAGACCACATCAAATAAACAAGTCAAATTACAAGATAAGGGGAACATCACACCTATTGCTCTAACTGTAGCTCTACCAGTCCCGAGGGTCTGAGTCACCGAAAGGAATCAGATGGCAAATAAAATGTGAATCGACCTTTGTTTCGCCTCGGGCGGACTAAGATTCAATTTGTCACGAATCTGAATTTTGGTGCAAGTGATAGGTTGCTTTCACTTTTTGTACTTACCATAATACAATAGCGTTACAATCAATCAATCAATTATACTTACTTACTTACTTACGTTACGTATATAGAATGAAGTGGCAAAGGATATAGACTTGTTCCACTGTTCATAGGCTCAGTTCACGAAAGTTGCTCTTAGATTTGAAAGTAAATATAAGTAAATTTTTTTTTGTCAGTTCTTAAATACATTATTAATTCGATATAATAAAATACAAACTTCATATCTGCAACACGTTTCGTCAAAAATGGCGACATATCCGTATCTGCAACAAGTATAATGAGTAAGTGTAATTTATGTTTGAGTTATGTAGTAACGAAATGAACGATATTTTAATCAATGTTAGAAATATTATAATTACATTTTAAGATGTGCAACAAAAATGTCATCGCTTTGGATGTATACTTATAAAGATGACATTAAATTTGCCTGTAAAAATTCATTTAAAAAACCGAGGCCTTGACTGCGCAGAATATAATTTGTAGGCGAAACCGCTACTGCGCATACCCCTCACGCCCATTTTTCAAGTTGTTTGCCGGCTGGGTACTGTACTCAAACTATATCTTGAATCTAAAGTAATAAAACTTTATAAACATTATCTAAATCCTTTTATTTCGCAGGTTGAATACCTATTCAGACATTGTTTAGGGATTTAGCGTACATGATACGAGTACTTCACATACGCATCGAAATTCTTCTTCAGCGTATGCAGGTTTCCTCACGATGTTTTCCTTCTCCGTTTGAGATCACTCGGTATTGTGTACATAAGGTAGAAAAACTCTTCAAATGTTAATCACATTGTAAATCTCCAATGTCTTTTAACTTGGACAGTAACAAATGGTGACAGGGAGAGGACAGCCCGGGGGAATTCTGGGCTTTTTGTCGTCCGACACCTGCCCAATAGATCGGGTTTCTTGTTTGTGAATTCTTATTGGGAACGACTGACAAGTGAATGCTTACACGATACGATTCTTGCCTAACGCAGTGTGATTATGTATTATAGACTATGTATTATTGTATACATAACTTTATGAATTTATATTGTAATAGTTATTAAGTCGTGTTATGTTTTAGAGTTTCTGGCCGCATCTTCTCTACAGCGACAACAGGTTCCGACGCGGTGGTAGCTTTAAAAAAGATTTGACGTTTGATAAGTGTGCTGCAAGCTCCTATATTGAATAAATTATATTGACTTTGACTTTGATTGCAGCAAACCTTTCCAGTCAAAGGTACACCTGCTAGAATATATTTTGTGCCCGTACACCTGAATGAGAGAAGGCCTAAATAAAGTTACACTGGACGTCACGTTCACCAAATATCTGGGCTGCAATCGCGGTAAAGTACGAACCATGACTTTTGACACATTTGGTATTGCGCTAATCGCGGTACAGCTCATGACCGCCGTTAGAGCCGTTTTGAAATATCGCTCAGACGTTAAAGGCTTTCAGTTACATAGAGTTTAGCGCAATGCGGAATTCAGCACAGTTGAATAGTAATTGGATTGCAATGTAATTAGAACTGGAATTGGATAAGAATATAACTTCGATGTTTTAAATTAGCGCAATCGGTCTCCAGGTATAAGTTATAGAAACAGAATCGTAGAACAATAAAATTGACACGAAAAGACGAAGAAGATACTACTTTGATATTTGTGGTGTTGCCGCATAGGGATATGGGTGATATTGTACTTTAAAACATCATAAAAACATTATAAGAAAGAAACAGTACCTAATACCTACGTATATAGTTCTAGATACAGTACTATAAACGTCAAAGAGATTATACCTAATAGAGTGAGCCATGCCAATTGTAAAGTGTCCACTTTTATTGACGTTTAGGTATGAGTGTGTGGTGTCAAGTAGTATGGACAAAAGGCACCAAGTGACATATGGCCTTATGTTTACGGTCACTTTTCACACACACTAGCTCAAAAAAAAGTGAACAGCCGCATAAACAAATATCTATAGTTCCATCTCCTTCTACTATTAAAGGTACGTCATAAGACAAAAGAGACTAACTACAATCGTAAATTTATGCGGACTCTATGGAGATCCTTCCTCTGAGATATACGTAGATTCTTACACTATGCCTACAGTACGGACATGCCATGCGCACTCAATACCTCCTTCCCTCTCGATAGTGCGGAAGGTGGACGACAGTAAACAGTTGAGTAGTCCTTTCAAACTCGCACTCACTCAGTTCACATGTTCTTACCCCATTGTCAAATGAAAGTCCGTTTGTATGAATTGTCTAGGGCGTGTTTTATCCTTTAAAATACTGGTTAGAATTCTGTTAATTGTCAAGAATTGTTCTCTTAGTGAGTCTAGTACTATTAGATTCAGGAGAAAGAAACCTCTTCTGAACAAAATGTGCTAAATTCATTGCGAGTTCCGCTACAGATTAAAGTCATCTCCCGGGCTCGCTGGACTTCATTGTCTAGTGTTGTGAGTGGTCGCCGCTGTTGATTTTGGTTTACAGGAGTTACAGTAGTGGGAATATGTGGTAGGCCTATAAATCAAAAGGGCACAGGGCTGCCATTATATACAACGTGTTAATGACTAAGCGCAAAACCTCATACACCTCAACTGAATTATAACAATATCCTATAGATTGAAGCAATAATTTCATTATTTTGATAGTTAAAATTTAAAGTTATTCGCATTTTAAGTTATGAGGCATACATTTTTTGTTATCATTTCTACAATGAATGAAAGCGCTAGCGTGCTCATGGATACATTTCAGGAATCTTGTTTTGGTAGTAATTAGGGTGAGAGTGCCCGAGCGAAAAAAAAATACCGATGTTGAAACCATGATAAATCGATTCTGCTCTCGATTCTAAACGAACTACTTTCTAGTTTTGCGTTAATTCATTAACACGTTGCATGTAGTACAGTGTTATATGTATAATTATGATGTGACATGCTGTTACAAAACGTACACACGGCGACACATCAAAAAGCCACCAAAATAAGCTGGCCGCTCGTAGGTAGAGTAATGTATAATGTCGCGCGGCCTGCTTATATTTGGTTGCGTAGCTTGATGTGTCGCCGTGTGTACATAGTTTTAGCTTCTAGAGTAGAAAAAAATGGTACGATTTTAATCCAACTGTCGTGTCGTACCATATAAAACCTGTAGCCCCTTCGATTTGTGCTTCGTATGGCTCAGAAGGGAAATCTATTAGCCTCTCTTAGCTTTGTCGAATGTTCGGTTCGCCATCCGTGGAAAGATCCGTGTAGTCCGATGTTTGCCGGAGGTTGTTTTATCTTTTTTGATTTTCGACTTTTTGCGCTACAATTGTTTGGGATTCCCTTTTGGGCAGGATTGAAAAACAATGTTGGGTTGTTGAGGAATGTGATTGAGGGATTCAACGTTGTGATGAAATGTGAAGGACAAAAGTTCTGCCTGGAATTGGACGAAATCACTACGCGGCGCCAACATTCAAATAAAATATTCTTTTGTTTTAGAAATTGTTAGCGAATTTTAATAAAGTTACATGCATAGATAAACTCACGACGATTATCCTTATCCGTGTGGTCTGAAATATTGATACAAACGAGCTGTTCTGCATGCAGTATCGATACTGTAGATAGTTTTGCAATATCGATAATGACCAAGAAGCTTATCAATATAAGATAGCTTTTGACCCGCGACTACGACCGCGTGGATTGCCCCTTTACGGGTTGATTTTCGAAAAATCCTTTCTTAGTGCACCCCGACATCAACTGTAGAATATACGTAACAAATTTGATGTTTCTATCTTCAGCGTTATAGGCTGTGCGTTGTCAGTCAGTCAGTCACGGAACTGTTTTATAAGTAATAGGTCACTGTATACGCTGTTATAATAAAAATCTCGTGGTGGTCCAGTGGCGAGTAACCTTGCCTGCCGTGCAGGAGGCGATGGTTCGATCCCCGTCCAGGCCGACTCATACCAATGAGTTTTTCGGAATTTATGTACGATTTGTAGCACCACTGGGTTTTCGGTGAAGGAAAATATCGTGAGGAAACCTGCATGCTTCAATTTCGAAGCATGTATTGTACCCACTGTCCATTTAAAGTGGCGACGGGCTCACTCCCCGTCACATAGGACAGAGATTCGGTACTACTAGTGAAACGTGGATGTTCTGAGTTTTCAGAATATCTCTGACTATCCCCTCGGGGAATATAGTCGTGAGCATATGCTATGCTAATAAAATCCCCGAGACCGTTTTGAATCTTTGTTAATGTTTTCGGAAAGATTAAATCTTCCATTAAATTTCTTGCTGTCACGTTCTGTCTTATAGCAAGAGATTTAATGGAGGATTAACTCTAATGAGCGTTACTGCAACTGAGTGTAAGTGATACACCGGAAATTTTATGAACATGTATTTAATATTCCAAAACAAACGTAGGTATCCAAATCGAGTTATTACTTTAATGATCCAAGTTACCCCCTATAAAATAATTAAGTTTTACGATATAAAATTGTTAAGCTACACCGTTAAAGGTTTATTCGCGCTAATTCTAACATTAATGCATTTTTGAACCCTTACTTTGACCATTAAAAAAATTCTGCTTTACCATCTTAAACCTTAGCCACTAAATTTAAAGTTGAGTTTGAACTAAAATTTTAACAAACAAGGATTTTATGTAATCTAATACCGACTTACGGAACAAGCATTAAAGTTCGAAATCAAAAACGTAATTACAAGCCTTATTTCATGAAGAAATTTTAGTGAAACTAGTTAACTTGTGAGTAGTGACGTTTATGGTTTAAGCAAATAACACCAAGCAGTAAGGCTGCATATTAATTTATAGGAAACTTTATGAATGCTATGGCAGGTTTTATTTGAAATAGAAATTGCTGAATTATAAAAAGTGATGGATTCATTTTCAGACGCTTAAAAGAATCGCTTAAGTACATGTTTTTATGTGATGTTTATTCCAAATGCGTGTATGCTCGCTGCATACAAACGAAGTCTGGTGATATTTTCAATACTAACCAATTAAACTTAATGAAATTTTGCAGAAACAATCTAGGAACAAATCTCTATGCTTGCATCGTGTCCGATTTTCGTTAAAATATACGGTTTCAATGATATATCTTTGCGGCACTGTAACTTTAAAACTGTAAATTTTAAGGAAAATCGGACACAATAGAAGCATAGAGATTTGTTTCTAGATTGTTTCTGTTTTTTTTGGTCTTCGCTGCGCTCCTGATCAAAAAAATCTTTGGTATCATAATATAGTATAAGAGATAAGAGGAATTTTGGTAACCATCAGCTGTAAGGCTGATTCAGTATTCATAGGGCGTAGAGCATCTCTGTGATGGAGATGGACCAGGTCTGCCTATATAACTCCAGTCGGTTTAGGAGTTACTGCCCTTCAAAGGTCTGTATCAAGTGAACGATCAGCTGCAAAGCTGATCATAGGATATTATTGTAATATACCCTGTAACTATGTGAACAGCATAAAAACTGATATGGTCTATCAGTCGGTTTAGGAGATACAGCCGTTCAAAGATCGGAACTTCGAATGTCTGTATCTCCTAAACCGACTGACAGAACATGACTATTTTTGTACTGTTCGCAGAGCTACAGTGCATATTAAAATAATATTCTATGATCAGCCTTGCAGCTGATCGTTCACTTGATACAGACCTTTGAACGGCTACAACTCCTAAACCGACTGGAGTTATGCAGGCAGTCCTAGTCCATCCCCATCACAGAGATGATCTACGCCCTATGAATACTGAATCAGCCTTGCAGCTGATGGTTACCAAAATTCCTCTTATCTCTTATACTAATATTTAGGCAGAGATATAAGGAGCCAGAGGAGAGCGTCGGTGGTACGTTGCGGAGAGCTATGGAAACTTAATCTTGAATCCGCACGGATAGCATCCCATGCACCAAAGAGTTTTTCTATCTTATGTACGGAATACCGACTGCTCTCAAACGGTGACGGAAAATATCGTGAGGAAATCTGCATTCGCTGAAGAAGAAATTGCGATGCGTATGTCAACTCTACCAATCCGCATTAGGTACGCGTGGTGGATTAAAGCCCATACACCTTCAGGGTAGGCCTGTGCCCTGCAGTGGGACGTATATTGGCCGAAGATGATGATGATAGGAAGCCAACTGTTATCCTCCCGTGTTAATTGGAGAGGAACCTGAAGAAGACGAACAGTCGTGTTGCAAGTCTGTTACTATGTCAGCTGTAATATATTCGGGTCGAGTTAGGTTGGCAGTTTTGTATGGGACAGCAGATATTTTTTTTTCGCGATTTAGATGTTGTTCCCATAGAGAAATTTATTCAGTTTGATTGGCTGATACTCCCCTTAAAATCATTTCAGCTAATTTTGTTAAACCTTATATTCTGGAGATTGACAAAATCATAGACAACAAAAAATTTACACATCGAATAACATTTTCCTTTACTGAATAACTGAGAACCTTTTACTTTTGCTTTAATTTCGAGGCGTATATTATGTCGACTATTCATGGGCTCATTAATTGTCACACTGGAATGAGATAAGACACTGCAAGTAAAACGTGGGTATACTTAAATATGATATTTTGTCTATTTCTGAGAACCCTTCTTGATCTTATGCGTGATATGTAATTCACCAAGCAATTTTCCACTCTAAAAACACATTCGTACGAAGAAATAGAAGCAAATGTATAAAGTAACACAATCAGTGCAACAATCAATAAAACACGTTGGCTGTCGGAATCCACATTCATTATTCACAGCTCCAGATAGTATCTGAGAGTGTAAAATTACACTTCCTTCCTTCGCTAAGGGGGCTTCGTGTGAAGGCAAAAACAAATAAAATTCAAGCTCTTCTGCATGGTAAGGCCTTATGAGTAATTCAGGGGTTTAGAAGTGAATAATAGGAATAAAAGAAGACGAATAAGCCGTGGTGGTCCAGTGGCGAGTAACCTTGTCTACCAGACCGACTCGTACCAATTAGTTTTTCGGAATTTATATACGATTTGTAACACCACTGGCTTTTCGGTGAAGGAAAACATCGTGAAGAAACATGCGTGCTTCAATTTCGAGGCATGTATTGTAACCACTGTCCATTATGTGGCGACGGGCTCACCCCCAGTCACACTGGACAGAGTTTCGGTACTACTGGTGAAACGTGGATGTTCTGAGGTTTCAGAATATCTCTGACTACCCCCTCGGGGAATATAGCGTGAGCTAGAAGTGAAAAAGACGATGCATTCGTGTATATAGTATTGTCAAAATACAAGATGTTACAAAAATACATATAAACATTTAGGTGGTTTAGACCATCAAACTGAACAACTTTTACTATGACGATATCGAAATTGCGAAAAAAAAAACTGATGTTCCATACTAAAATACAAATCGAATCTAGTTAAATGTATGGAACAGCTGATATATTTTTTTCGCGATTTTGATGTTGGTCCCATAGAGAAAGTTGTTCAGATTGACGGTCTGATCATCCTCTTAAAAATCTATCAGCAAATTAAAAAGGACCCTGTATATCTGGTTGGTAGTCGTAGAAAGAGTTCAAATTGCATATAGTGTGTAAATTACTTGTACAATAAAGAATCTTAGTTAACCACAGCGGTAATTCCGAAATCAAATAAAAACTTAACAAACAACGCTTGGTTTCTTTGACCTTTCACCAAAATTGGCGACCGCGACGACAATAAATAACTCAGTCCACTTCACTTTTTGTTTTTATTTACGAGCCTGAAAGCATATCACAGGCTCTCCGTCTTGTCGGCCGAAGAGAAATATGGTGCCTACGTGACGACTTAATCTGTCCGAGTGGAGCCAGCGAAATGTGTAAATAATTTTTTATGTTCTACCCGGGGGAAGTTCGTGTTGATAAAGTTGAGGTGTATTAAGGTTGCCTTGCTCATCGCCGTAATTTAAACTTAACCGTATTTAAGACACTTCAACGTTTAAGTGTTTAGATATAATGTTCTTTTTCGGTTAAGGAAATCTACACGCTTCAATTTCAAGGTGTATACTTTACTTCTACTGAGTTCATTAAAAGTGGCCACGGGTTCACTACGTATCACACTGGCTCAATCACGAGGCGGCGATTTGATTCCTGGCCTTTACCTCTAGGCTTTATTTATGGTTGTATGTATTTGTCCGGTGAAGGAAACGAAATATCGTAAAGATCGTATACCCGAGAACGAAAGGAAATTATGATGATTTCGGAGGTATACGTGAAAATATAGGCGACCAGAAAGGTTTTAAGCCTCGGCTTGCAATAGCTCTCCCAAATAATAGTCCACAGGCAGTTAATTATCACCACCTGAGATTTTTAATGCCTTTTCCATATCTTTCTTCAGAGAAATCTTCATAGATTTCGCTAGCTTGTTTCATTTTTCGTCCCGCCTATTGTCTAAAGATATGATGCTGTTAGTTGGCGGTTCATTATTATTATGTCTTGTCAAAGGCTTCTTAGCGAGGCTTGCGAATAGTAGTCACTATTTGCAAGTCTCTTAATTAAGATTTTAGAATCAGTGTTTAGAATGCGAATATTTCCATAAATTATCTTTTTCTTATCGTGTGGGCAAGCCCTGGTGACAGTGTTTTTTCAGACCGCCTTACAGCCTTACGGCCATAAATTATAGTAGGTGGATACATTTTCATTAAATTGAACAACTTTTACTATGTGAACAAACTTCAAACCTCTAATATACAAAAAAAATTTGCTGTGCCATACTAACCTGCAATGCTTACTCGACTCAAATGTAAGAAACGGAAAATTTTTATTGCAATTTCAGGATTTCTCCAATAGTAAAAGTTGTTTAGTTTGATCAACACTTGAAAATTTAGCAAGCCATGTTTTGCCGCTAACTGATAGAATTTTTTATTATATCGTTCGATAAAACAAAACCACCGCTTGACATTCTTCCAAAATATCGATAGTAAAGTTGAGAATCGAAATAAAAATAAAAACACGATTTCCATTCAGCTTTGGTTTACCCTAAATCAGTTGCATTGCAGTCAGCAGTTTCGAGCACTAAAAGAAGAGGCAATCTCACAATTTGCAACGAAAACAGAGCTTCAATTTGACGGTGTACTGGCGCTGCAAAAAGTCCATGCATTTTCCTTTGAGATTTTTCGTCTAAACATCTGAGATGGGTTAATTTCTGTAGCTTGAGGACGGATAATAAGTAAAGCATATGCTCATGACTATATTCCCCGAGGTACCCCCTCGAAGATTCTGAAACTTCAGAACATCCACGTTTCACCAGTTGTACCGAAACTCTGTCCAGTGTGACGGGGGGTGACCCCGTCGCCACTTATAATGGACAGATAATAAGTACGGATAATAAGTAGTGCTTTCTTTTATTATTTTGGAAGTTATTGTATGTCGTAGATTTTGTAATTGTTTTTTGTTAGTTGTTATGTTCGAGTGCGGCATTTTATAAGTTGCGAATCAATGAACGATGGTTGCGCGTCAGCTACGTAATTACTTTTTAGGGTCCCGTGGCCAAAGATTGCCAACTGGATATATTTTTACGTTTTTTGTATATACTCTATCGTAAAAACGGTGATACAATTACAAACGTCAAACTTGGTGTGATTATAGTTTATATTCTAAGATTAAACAATACATAATAAAAACCGGTCAAGTGTGTCCGTAAGCCCGATGGCTTGCGCTAACGATACCAGGGAAAACACAATTTTGTGGTAGTATTGTATGGTGGTACGGAACCCTCCGTGAGCGAGTCCGACTTGCACTTGGCTGGTTTTTTTCTTTGTCCTCTACAGTTTTCGTCTGTATGGAGCGCTGTTAAAAAACTTAAATAATTATAATTCACGACTATAATCCCATTTAGAGTCATCTCAATCTTTGCTGCAACAACCTTTTATTGTATTAAGTATTCAACTATGAAATAACAGTCATATTTTTAACCTTCCAACCACAAAAACACTGCAATCATTCATTATTCTATCTCTCCCCTGTAAAGATAATAAAAACCATAGAATTTAATAAAAATATAAGCACTTTTGATGCCTACTGTACCAGTGCGAGCGCAAAAGAGTTATTCGGCAAAGCCCCTATGCGTTCCATTGACACGGGAGCTAAGTAAGGAAAAATCGGGCCTCCTTCCCTTTTTTTCTTTCGAGCGCTTTTCAAGCTTGCTTGAAAGGGGTTGTCAATATTTTGAGCGGCATGAATGGACCTCTGTAGTAGATGTCAATGGGATCTTAAGTGTACGAGGTTGTTTTCCATTGGCTAGTAATTGACGTGCATTAAATATTGTGTCGACTTGTAGACATCACTTTTGGTAGAATCAAGTATATTTAGAACTCAATTCCATGATATACCTAATTTAAATAATGGAAAAATCACTTTTTAAGACGAACAATTTTCATCTGTATTTTTGTGGGCGAAAAGCTAGCCGCGTCACAGAAAAAAATACTAGTACTACCTGTACAGAAGAATCGCTTCGAAAACAGATTCATAAAAATAGTGACTCTCTCTGCACAGCAATAAGGTGCAAAGTTATTCTCACCCGTCCTATCGTATAATTCACGAAATGCATATGCTTTCATTTAAAAAAAGAGTTTAAAAGCTTAATAATTAAGTGTGTCGAGAATTAATTTCTGGAACTTTTTGGATGTAACATTTTCGGTAACATAAATATCCACTTTTCAAATTTACAATTGTTTTTTGACTTATTATTCAAAACAAAAATGCTGCACGCTTATTTTTCCTAAGCGGGGATTTACATGAGTTGATTTTCGCAGTGCGGCTAAGTGCGATTTGAAATACATTGCTGCGTTAGCTTGTTATGTTTCAAATTTATATCAAACTAATCAGACTGTCTATTTCAAATCGTCATCGGCTAAAATCGACCCTTGCAAATCCCACATAAAATCCGTTTGGTTTTTTTCGAAGATCCTTTATTTTTCGAGTTTGGTATCTGTATTTTCTTTCCCCATATTATTTCGTGTCGATAATCACACCGCCGTGTCGACACCAGTGGAACCCGCCTACTCTCCTTTTGAGGCTCAAAGCCAATTAGATGCTGCGACAACGCGAGTACCAGGATAGCATCGCGTACCTGAATGACTTCTTTAGACTTGGAGGTTTTTTCACAATTTTGTTTGGTAATTCTGTTAGAGCTTTTGAATGTCGGGTTGAGATCTTTATAAGTATAGGTCTAGTGGTTTGCGGGTTGCTGATTTAGAGTTAATTAGTTGGCTTAGCTAGCTTGATATTCCCTGCTGATTTCGTATTTGATTTAATCTCACAACGGTACCTAATTTTTGAATGGATGGATTTTTGATATTTTGTTTCCTTCGGTCTCCAATATTTGTTGTAGTGAATACATGTTTGTTTGTGGTTATTTTTAACTGTTTACTGTGACTTTTTCTTTTTCGTAGTGCATGGCATAGCATTTGCTCATGACTATATTCTCCGAGGGGGTAGTCAGAGCTATTCTGAAACCTCAGAATATCCACGTTTTACTATTAGTACCAAAACTGTGACGGGGAGTGAGCCCGTCATCTTTTTCGTGATACTGCAAATTTGAATACTTTGGTCATAAAATGTGACAATTTTGATACTGTAATCATTTTGATACTATTGGAATTTTGGTGCTGTTTTCATTGTGACACTGTTATCATTTTGGTACTCTTGTCACTGATGCTGTTATTTTGATGTTGTTGTCATTTCATCACTATCATTATTGTATTTTTAGGGTTCCGCAATCAAACAAGGAAATCGTATACTTTCGTACATTCTGTCTGTCTGTCCGTGCGTCCGTCCTTCAATCTGTCTGTCATTTTAAAACACTAAATATTTTTGAACTTTGTTTATGGGGAGTCGCGCTGCAAGTCTGGCGGAGTACGGACGCGTGCGTATCGGCGCGTTAGGCTTGCACGTGGCTCCGCCATTTTGTGAACTCTTTGGTGTTTTAACCTTAAAACAATCACTTGAGATTATAAACTACTTAAATTGGCAAAACTGCCACGCTAGACTTAATTAATAGGTACTACTGATCATTTTCCTACGTATACTTTCCACATAACGAGACTTTGGCTGAATTGTGATAACACATCGGATGCCACTAAACAAAAATTGAATTGAACTTTGTTTATTATGGGCGGATAGGTTAAAACTTAACCCTCTTAATATACTGTCTTCAGAGTGTATAGTTTAACCAAGCATACACAGTTCGCCTTTCTGCCATCACTAAAGCTCCAAGCTAATAGTAATTTCGAAAGCAGCAGGTGCATGAGACGAGTGGATGCGGGAGCTAGTGGATGCGGCAATTTGCTTTTAGTATGTTCGTTGGGACACGTTAGTTTGGTTTGGAGACATATTTATACTGTGTAATAGTATAAGAGATAGATGTACTTTTTGTTATCATCAGCTGCAAGGCTGATTCAGTATTCATAGGGTGAAGAGCGACTCTGTGATGGGGATGGACAAGGATAATGGACCAGGTCTGCTTGCATAATTCCAGTTGGTTTAAACCGACTGAAAAAACGTGTAAATTTTTATACTGTTCGTATAGCTACAGTGAATATTTGAACGGCTGTAACTCCTAAACCGACTGGAGTTATGTAGGCAGACCTGGTCCATCTCCATCACAGAGATGCTCTTCAGCCTTTGAATACTGAATCAGCTTTGCAGCTGATGATAACAAAAAGTACGTCTATCTCTTATACCATAACTCTATTCTTGAGTTTTCTTCGCAAATTTAATCTAGAATTAAGCATTTTAACGGGTTCTTACCGCGTTTAGGTATAATAACTGCGTAACTCTTAAAAACTGTGTTTCGCTAATTTAGTACTAATCTTTCTTAGATACCGTCACTTTTATCGTAAACTTACGAATGTTCTAGAACTCGCTACTCTAGTAATCATCCCAGATGTCCCACTGCAGGGCACAGACCTACTCTCAAGGGTTGTATAGGCGTAAGTTCACCACGCGTGCCTAGTGTGGATGTGGTGACTTCACGTACACATATGCGTCGAAATTACTATTCTAAAACAGTATTGGGAATTAGGTTAATTCATAAGATAGTTCATTATACTTTATTATCCTTTACATAAAAATATATAAAGAATCTAGAATGCAGGTGTTGTTAAATAAAGAGAAGAACTGAACTACGATTTAATTCAATTCAATTCAATTTTTTGTTTAATGGCATCCGATGTGTTATCACAATTCAGCCAATGTCTCGTCATGTGGAGAGTATACGAAGGAAAATGATCAGTAGTATTAATTAAGTCTAGCGTGGCAGTTTTGCCAATGTGAGTAGTTTATAATCTCAAGTGATTGTTTTAAGGGTAAAACACAAAAGAGTTCAAAAAATGGTGGAGCCACGTGCAAGCCCAACGCACCGATACGCACGCGTCCGTACTCCGCCAGACTTGCAGCGCGACTCCCGAATTACGATTTACAAGTGCAATTCAATGACATTCTATACATAAGACTCATAAGAGTCCTTTGACGAAGCCTGTTGTGGATGTGAGTGATGTATTACCATTGACAAAGCCTGTTGCGGATGTGAGTATTGTATTACCTTTGACGAAGCCTGTTGTGGATGCGCATATTGTATTTTTTCTATAATTTTTGAATTTAATAAATTTGAGACTCACTACGTAATACAATGACAGAACCAAAAAATGACACATGTCACTAATGTCACCTTTGTATGCATCAGTTGTGCTCGGCTGTCATACATTGCCGCTGACATTCCAGTCCTTTCAAATCATTCAAATGTATTCGATCACAAAACAGTAATGTAAAACAATTTGGTATAACTTAGTGGTCCCGTTAATAGCGCCCTGAAGCGAATTCCTGTTTATAGAATGTCATTGGCGCAATTGCTTCATATTTAGGTACAATTACCCCATAATTGCAATTACCCCTTGAGACATAATATAACATAATAATAATAATAATAAATTCGTTTATTACCATAAAAATGTTACAAATTAAAAGTTTCCTGGCGGACCCCGCACAAGGCAGCAAAGGCCCGATTTGTGGCGGTCCAGATTTACAGAATATAGTTATTACTAGTACACAGAATACAAAATACAAACTCGGTTGACACAAATTATTGGTAATTAACTTATTTTGACGGTTACAAATTTTTCTTAAAATATAAATATTTTTTTTTTTTTTTTTTAGATACTCTAAAGAGAAAACGGTATAGTGTGAGTGTGCATAACATAAATATTCTTTATTTGCATACCAAAAATGTACAGCAACAAAAACATATTAATAAAACGTAAGGGTACAAATTACCTTAGACAAAATAAAGAAAAAAGTTCATTGGTTAAATATAGTAACATTTTCGTTTGTTTGTAATGTTATTGCATGAATGCTTCCTATTATTTGTATGCCTAATATCTGAACCATACCAAAAAAATACACTTATAATTCGCAATCTGTTTCTATGTTTACCCGACTGCGCCAGAAGGAGGGTTATGTTTTTACGTTCTACAATGTCTAACAACTGAGATAATCAATCTAGACAGTTATGACTTCAACCACAGAACATTATAAGAGGGGTTAGAAGTACAAAGTAGGCGTGGAATGTGTCGCCAAAGGTTATGCAATGATTTGCATAACACCATAAGGCGCGCGGCGTGGTGCGAGCGAGAGGGCATGAGTAAGTGTAGCAGCGTGAGCGGGAAGACAAGTGGCGACTACTTTGCATTTCTAACCCCTCTTATAATGTTCTGTGACTTAAACCAAAAAATTCTTAGGTTGGTGACAAAGATCAAAAGGATAATTATAATATGTACGGAGCTCTATACAAAACGAAGTTCCGTCCTAGTTTGAAAATTTAGTAATTAAAGCAAAAAAACATGTTTTAACACAATCTAGAAACCAATATCTGTACTTAGCATTTGTCAGATTTCCTTTTATGTATTTAGTTCTAAAGTTATCGTAGCTCAAAGTCTTCCATACAAATCTTAAATGAATCCTAACATTGAAACTACATATTTAAAAGGAAATCTGACAACAGCAAAGCACAAACATTGGTTTCTAGATCGTATTAAAAAGTGTCAATGAATTTAATTGGTTAATATAGAAACCAGGAACTTCGTTTGTATGCAGCGCGCTCGGGAGCTTTTGGGTTTGTTTTCTAATACCAATTTTTCCCAGTTTGTATGGTGGCCGCAAGATTTTTCAAATGGCAAGCGGTATACAGGGTAAAATTTAATATTCCGACAGTTTTTTAATAGGATGATCAGACCATCAAACTGAACAACTTTCTTTATGGGACCATCATCAAAATCGCGAAAATTAAATCTGCTATCCCATAGATTTTGGCCAAGTAGGATTACAGTTTTATACCTATGGAACTAGAGTTAACCCGCGACTTCGTCCGCACAAATTATATACCAGATTTTAAGTCAGATCATAAGCTATCAAACAAACTAAGTTTTATCAATATCAGTTCATTATTTTTTGCGTGATGCTCGCACAAACAAAGACAAACAGACAGACAAAAATTCTAAAAAAGGTTGATTTGGAGTCGGGGACATCTTAAAACCATATCGTTATCTAATTTTATAAATATCTTCACAGACACAATTTTTTTTTGCGATTTCGACCTTAGAGAAAGTTGTTCAGTTTGATGGTCTGATCAACCTCTTAAAAATCTGTCAGCATGTTAAGAAGGGCCCGATATTGCCAGGTTCGATACAAAAATTCAGGTTATTTGTTACAGGTTAAACCAATCTAGATAAAAACATAAGCCTCCTTCTGGCGCAGTCGGGTAAATAGAGCACACTTACTTTCATGACTCTCGCTGTGAAATGATGGATGAAACTCCCCTCTAATTAAATGATAGCCTAACTTCAAGTTAAGCTAAATTTAACCGAACTGAAGCACCTACTCAGGTGTTGTTTGCAATAAAACTGAGCTTAAACTGTAACTTTGTATGAAAATTTGCGCTCAAAGTTTAATATAGTTTCATACGTCAGGCTTTTTGTTGATAATGATTATGAACGATCATGTTGATAACGTCAATAAAAAGCTACTGAATGTGAAATACTGAATAGTGAACCAACGTATACGTTATTATAATAAGATACCAGAAAATATTCTTAACTTGACGGACAAAAAGATAAAGTCCCATGTTAAACAAGTCCTCTGTAAAAAAGGTTACTATAAACTCGATGATTATTTGAATGACCAAAATGTCTGGTCTTGACAATGTTTTTCTATGTAATTTAATATTGAATTTATGTAATTTTACTTTGTATATTTTGTTTTGTTTAAAAGAAGTGTGTTGTAGAGTTTCTGGCCGCATCTTCTCTACAACGGAACACCTTCCGACGCGGTGGTAGATTCAAAAACATGACGTCAAAAAGTTATCTATGTGATATTATTTTGAATAAACAATTTTGACTTGACTTGACTTGACGTGGTCTAATGGTTAAAACATTTGGCTTTTGGCACGGAGGTCGTGGGTTCGATTCCCACGGAGGGCACTTAGTGAGATGTTGCTTTGTGCGTTTTTCCCCAGTTGGTTAGGACATTGCAGGCTGAATCTACGATTGTCTGAAAAGAACGAAGTTTTATGTCAATAGAAAACTGCCGAATGTGAAATGCTGAATAGTGAACTGCCCACGTCTAATGGTTAAGAGCTGGGCTCTTGACACGGAGGTCGTGGGTTCGATTCCCACGGGGGACACCTAGTTAGATGTTGCTTTGTGCGTTTTTCCCCAGTTGGTTAGGACATTGCAGGCTGAATCACCTGATTGTCTGAAAATAAAGACAGCTCCGTGCTTCGGATGGCACGTTAAGCCGATGGTCCCGGCTACAATCTCTGGTGGTAGTAGTCGTTACATTAAAAAACCACGTCAGATGCCGTAAGGTTTAAAAATGTGACACCAGGGCTTGCTACCCACACGATAAGAAAGATTAGAATGACAGATAGTTAAAATTTGGATGAAACATACACACATAATTTATGGCTTTCATCTTAGAGGGTAGGCAGATACTATGAGTACTACAGATTGATATTTGGGAAGTCCTGGTAGTATAATGACCAGGATGATATACTATATAAGGCCCTTTTTTATATGCTGACACTTTTTAAGGAAATTATCAGAACGTCAAACTGAACAACATTGTCTATGAAATCGCGAAAAAAAATGTTCCATACAAAACTGCAAACCTACTCGAGCCAAATTTATGGGACAGGACAGCTGATTTGTTTTCAAGATTTCAATGTTGATCCCATAGAAAGGTTTTCAGTTTGATGGTCTGATCATCCTCTTAAAAAACTGTCAGCATATTAAGTTGGACCGTTGGTGTTAGGTTAAATAGTTGTATTACTTTATGGGGTGATTGTACCCAGGATACTGGACAACTTTCCTTATGAAATATTATAGAAAATTCGCAAAAAATATGTCTGACTTTCCATACTAAATGCAATCAGCTGATCGAGCGTTTGTATGAAAAGTTGATATTTTTGCAAAGTTCCGATACGTATGTTTGTCAGGGAAAGTTGTTCGATATCATGAGTGCAATCACTACTTAACGTAATGCAGTATATAGGGTGTAACAAAACACCTAAGCAATATTTAATGGGATGGTTTAGATTTAGACCATCAAAATGAACAACTTTCACTGTGGCGAGACCATGACAAAAATAACTCTACGGTTTCATACAAAACTACAGTGCCTACTCGACTCAAATGTATGTATGTGCTGCTACAGTATAGCAGCTGTGTTTTTTTTTTCTTTCGACGTCTTCATAGTCGAAGTTGTTCAGTTTGATGGTCTAAACTAAACCACCCCTTTAAAAATATTACTTGGGTGTTTTGTTACACCTTGTATGACTTGGGCATAAACATTCGTATGCACATATATAATTTGCCCCATGCGGGATTCAAACCCAAGACCTATGGTACAGCATTCAGGATCCAACTGATACCAACCAATATATAAGATACCAACTGATCTATCGGACATCAACAAATGATGTTCAGGTTATGCGTCCATTTTCTCGCGAGAACGGCTTTTAACAAGAATTTCTTTTAAAAATATACTGCAAAAAAACCAGACTACTTTTTTCTCTCTCAACTTTTCTCAAGTCAGCTCCTAATTAGATTAAGTTACGGAGATTGATTAGTAAGTAGATTAAGTAAAGCTTCAAGACTTTTTAGCTGATGTTCGTTTATTCAGCTTATCGTTACTTTATCGCTACTTGGATTAGATGGAGTAATTACAAAAGTAAGTTATGCATGCATATGCTCACGGCTCATGAAGTCAGAGATATTCTGAAACCTCAGAACCTCCACGTTTCATCAGTAGTACCGAAAGTATGTCCAGTGTGACGGGGGGTGAGCGCGTCGCCACTTATAATGGACAGTGGGTACAATACATGCCTCGAAATTGAAACATGCAGGTTTCCTCACAATGTTTTCCTTCACCAAAAAGTTAGCCAGTGGTGTTACAATTCGTACATAAATTCCGAAAAACTCATTGGTACGAGTCGGCCTGGACAGGGATCGAACCATCGCCTCCTGCACGGCAGGCAAGGTTACTCGCCACTGGACCACCACGGCAATAGTAAGTTATAGCGTGTAGAATCCCACTGCGGGGCAAATGCCTCCTCTCACGAATAAGGGTGAGAGGGAGTGGGCCATACTGCACCACGCGGGCCTAGTGCGTGTTGGTGTAGGCAAGTTAGTGGTCAACTTGCTGTCAGAGAATTTTCAAGCCGCCTTAATAGGCCTCTGACCTGGCTCGACGGATTAAAAATAACGAAAAGGCAAAAGAGGAGAATTACAAGGGTATCGCCACCCAACACAAATTTTTAGCATTCGGTGTCGAAACCCTTGGACCGTGGGGTCCCGGCGCCCAGTCGCTTTTTATAGATCTGGCAAAGCGCCTGGTAGACTCGACCGGGGATTCAAGGGCTGGCGCTTTCCTCGCTCAACGGATCAGTTTAGCCGTTCAGCGAGAAAATGCTGCCAGCATCTTGGCTACCCTCCCGCACGGCCCAGACCTGCACCATATTTTAGGTTAAATTAGTTATAAGTTCTTAATTTTTTTACCATTTATTTGTTTTATGTTAATAAATATTCTTATACTCATAATAAAAACAAAGTAAATAGGTATTTTCTACTTTTATTAAAAAACAACGTCAATCAAGTCCGCTCTAAGGTCCCTTTTGGTTTTGAACGGCTTCCTATCCAAAACCTATCACATAATCAAATCCTTATCAACCCTAACACTAAACCAACTAATTCTACTCGTCTAATACAATCCGGTTAGTCGTCCATTTTGTCCGGATGATCCGGACGGGAGCGGTTTCAGCTGGCTCCTTGCTATTCAGGGCTTGTCACGGCGGCGACATGCCGAATGAAACTGTCGGGGAGAGTACAATCTTGCTTACGTGTTACTATTTGATTTTTGTTTGGGTGAGATACGTTCGAGAATATTTATGATAGTGAGATACTAGTGAGTTAGTTTAAAATTAGATACACAATTTGTTTTTGTTAAAGTATGGAAAAACCTAAAGTCATGTAGTTCTCGACGTAGAATATACTATCCTTTTTACTTCCTTGAGTTTAGGTTATTTTGTTATTTTTTTATGGCCAAAAATAGAGTTGTCAACAATTTATACTTCATTCCAAATAAGGAAGATTGGCTTTCTGACCAATTCCGATTACCAAATGTAATTAATTTAATGAATACCTATACTACCCGACATATCTTGGACGTTACTAAAGCTGTTTTAAGAATAAGTGAGAGGAAGTGTTTCAAATCTCTGTTTCTGTAATGCAAAATAGCCTTAAAATTTCGCTGCTATTTTGAATGGAGTATACATAGGTGCATGCAGATAACATTACGTAATTATCCCAAAATTGTGACTTATAGTGGTAACAAAAGTGAGTAGGGACGTAGTTTATCCGTGACGTTTATTTTTTTCTTTAAATAAACTAACTAAAATGTAATCGAGAAAATTTTATAAATATTAGATATAAAAATAATGGATAAATTCGATAACTCATCCTAGTTTACAATATTCCTTTTGATTAGCTTACGTGTTTACAAATTAAATTGAATCGAGAACTCACATTACTTATTGCGACACGTATATTCGGGTATCGGCCAAGTGCCAACCACTTCGAATGATCAGACTCTATGCAGCTTAGGTTCGTCTGAAGTTAGTAAGTGGGTACCTATAGAATTTAGATTTGAACGGAAAGTATATACAACGTGTTAAAGAATAAGCGCAAAACCTCATACACCCTAACTGATTTATAACAAAATAATTAGATTGAAACAATAATTTTATTATTTTGATACTTAAAATTTAAAGTTATTCGCATTTTAAGTTTTCAGGCAAAAATGATTTGTTATCATTTCAGCAATGAATGAAAGCGCTAGCGTGGTCGTGTATACATTTTAAGAATCTTGTTTTGGTTGTTAGTAGGCTAAGAGTACTCGAGCGGTGGGTTGAGATCAAGTTCATTAAATTTTAAATTTTACAAACAAATTATGTATTATTTTGAAAAAAAAACCTATGTTTAAAACATGATAATTCGATCCTGTTCTCCGATACTGTTAATATACTAGGTGTGAAAAGGACGGAACGTATCCGGAACACAATACAGCGCTCCAAAACTCAAACAGCTGATGTAGGTGACAAATCTACAAAACTAAAGTGGGACTGGGCTGGGAATGTTTGCCGAATGCACACCAAGCGGTGGGCATCAATCACCACGCAATGGGTGCCTAATGATGGTACGAGTAGTGGAGGTCAAGGCAGACCCCGGATAAGGTGGCGCGATGAGTTGGATGCCTATTGCAGCGAATGGAGAAATACCGCGTTGGATAGAGATATGTGGAAGAGTTTAGGGGATACCTTTGTCCAGCAGTAGGTCGAAACAAGTTTAAAAAAATACCTACTAATATTACGTAAAGTGAGATTTAATCGAGAACTCATAGTAGTGTTTCGTACCCGTATATCCGGGTATCGGCCGAATGCCAACAGCTTCCAATGCTCAGCCCCGGTTATACAGACTATAAGTTTTTCCGGATCTATCCTCTAAATTAACTGGTTACTCAATTTGCTATTTCAGATTTATGCTGTCGACACCACTGGCTTTTTGGTGAAGGAAAACATCGTGACGAAAACTGCATGCTTCAATTTCGAAGCATGTATTGTACCCACTGTCCATTATGTGGCGACGGGCTCACCCCCCGTCAAACTGGACAGAGTTTCGGTAATACTGGTAAAACGTGAATTTTTGAGGTTTTAGATTATCTCTAACTACCCCCTACGGGGAATATAGTCGTGAGCATATGCCTATGCTATCGACTACATTTTCGGTAGATAAGACTATCAGAGATATTATAAGTGTTGTACCTTTTGTTAGAAAATCCACATTTCTCTAACAGTGCCCACGAGATTTTGGGGAAGAACCATGGAGAAGATGGAGTGACAGTGAGTCCTGTAGGGAAGTGTTTGTGTTGCATTGGGACAATTCAAAGAAGAGTCTGGCGTGGTACCATTACACCAAGTTAAAGTTGCTTGTCTAACTATTAAATTGCTTTCTTTAAAAGACCGTAGTTAAATGTGTCGTACATAAGTAAGTAATATTTACTTCAACATAATTGTAGTGTGAAAATTTCAAACATCATACAACAATTTCATTTCCTGAGCTCAGCAGTTACAAATGACAAAATTACTATGGAGAAATTCATCTTTCTACTGCTGATTTGACTTTCAAAAATCGCACTACTGAAGAATGATTTTTGAAAGTCAAATCAGCAGTAGAAAGATATATCATAGTAATTTCATATCTCCATAGTAATTTTGACATTTTCAACTGCTGAACTCAGCGAATGAGTTTCAAAAATATCATATCTCCTTGTAATTTTGACATTTTCAACTGCTGAGCTCAGTGAATGAGTTTCAAAAATATCATATCTCCATAGTAATTTTGACATTTTCAACTGCTGAGCTCAGTGAATTTGTTTCAAAAAACGCACTCCTGGAAAGTATAACAGCGCAAACGTATAGTTGGTATCTAATATCAAGTAAAATATTATTGCAAAGATCGTCCGTTAAGTTTGAGTTTCATAAGAACGGGTCTGACTGCTTCGGTAGTGCAACGAACAGGTTAAGGGGAAGACTGATTCATTTTAAAACAATAAATTCACAAGTAAATGTCATTATTTTTTTTTTAATTCATTTTTACGACAGTTTATGATAGTAATAATACGCAAACATTTTTAATTCCTAAAATGATCCGTCGTTCATTCTGTGTTTATTCGTTAAGGAAAAAAGATATGATGCCTTATATACGTAAATAATATACATCTTGGACATTACCACGTAGATTATCTAGTCCCATTAAAGGTTCCGGAATTGATGTCTGGACTTGTAAAATGATTACTAGAAAAGGATATAGAATATATAATAATTTTACATAGAAATATGGATGATTCGGGTACAAAATACTTCGTACTAATATTCATCATACAAATATTTGCCCCTTACGTGATTTGAACCCACGATCCTCGGATCAGCAAGCAGATTCACCACCTAACTGAGCTATCGAGCCGTTATGATTCCATTGTTGAACAGTGTCAACCTCTTTCTTTTCACAGGTCATAAAAACATTCAATCAATCGATCGTATTAAGAAGATGAAAATTTACATTCAGTAATAATATCTTCACCAAATTAATATGAAGCCATCTTACCGGTAATCTTTTCCCATTCAAAAGAATCAGAATAGGAAATGGATAGAGTTCTCACTTTATAAAAAGCAGACAAATTGATATCCTCCCTTTTAGACTCGGTTTAAAATTATATACTTTCGATTCTGTAAAAGTAGTATTTTTATGCTCACGCTTAACATTAAAATTATTAAAGATACTCGAGGAGTCTATCAATCTCACTCTAGCAACATAATTATCTTTGTATACCTTTGTAGTTTTTATCTTTGCAAAACGAGTGAGTTCCAAACGCGTTGAAACGTTAATTGAAAGAACGAATGAATGAATGAAAAAAATTAAAAAGCTAAAGATACTTACCCTTAACAAACTTTCGTAACAATATTCCGATATGAAAATAGCTACTTAATAACAAAGTTTGCGAGAACCCCGGTTCGTACAAGACTGTTCAATACGTATTATGTTTATTGTTGAAGTTTTATCAAAATAAGCGCAGTGGAGTAAGTTTTTAATTTGTTAAAGTCAGTTAGATTTTTGATAGTATCAATTATTTTATTAAATAGACTATGTATTATTGTATACATAACTTTAGCTTAAGAATTTATATTGTAATAGTTATTAAGTCGTGTTATGTTGTAGAGTTTCTGGCCGCATCTTCTCTACAGCGACAACACGTTCCGACGCGGTGGTAGCTTTAAAAGATTTGACGTTTGATAAGTGTGCTGCAAGCTCCTATATTGAATAAATTATAATGACTTTGACTTTGACTTTGACTTTGACTTTGACTTTGTTGCGGTTCGTTTCTATTTTCATAGAGAATTTTACAAATAAATAATTCTTATTCTTATTGATTCTTCTTTTATGCAACGTCAGACACAGCCTGGATAATAAACATGTGTACAGAGCTTTGACTAATTATTATAAGGACTAGCCTTGCGATAGCATTTCCCTTCTGCCACGGTATAAGCACAATTGATCTTGTGCATTTACATTCAATTTTACACCTTATCACTAAACGAGACAGCCTATAATTGCGAAATAATAACTTCTAACTTAGAACGTTTGGGGTTCACACGAGACTACTTTTCATGATTTTAACATTCAAAATTAGAATCTAAAGTTATGGGGAATAAAATCCAAAGTTGTGGATTTCATGTTACCTCGCTCCCCGTAAAAAGTGGCAGAAATGTTTGTTAGTAGAATTACACGCGTAACCAGTCCACATATAAATAGTCAAAGGTACAGAGGGTTAGAGTAGACAGTTGCATAATTTTAGTGGGTGATTGTACTCATGATACTGAACAACTTTACTAAAGGAGCAAAGAAATTGGCAAAAAAAATTAAAGAAGACAATTTTTTTGCGTATATCCAATAGGTTTCTTAGGGAAAGTTGTTTAGTATCATGGGTATAATCACCCCTTAAAGTAATGCAAATGTTTACCCTAACACCCTGTATAATGATGGTTGGTAATTTTCTTCATCACAATAGCAAGACAAACTCAATGACATTCCATGGATTTGACAAAGTGAAGAAGCAGTAACAGCGCAACTCTAAATTTAGAATTTACCCGCGATCTCGTCCGCACAAAATATATACCAGATTTTAAGTCAAATACTTTCAAATAAAAAAAACTTTATCAAAAACGGACAGTAGTTTTTGCGTGATGCTCAAAAACTAACAAACATACAGACAAAAATCTAAAAATGGTTGATTTGTAGTCAGATACACCTAAAACCATGTCATATTTTTCTTGTAAATATCATCATTTAGTGTACATACACACTTTTTGTTACAGTTTTATAATAGTTTAGATTAAATACAGAAATTAGTTTATACTAAAACTATATAGAACTATATACTACTAGCTATTCTGGGCTAAAACTGTGTCAGTGACTTTGTGATAGAGTTAGAATTATAAAAAGAACCGAAACTCTGTCCAGTGTGACGGGGGGTGAGCCCATCGCCACTTATAAAGGACAGTGGGTACAATACATGCCTTGAAATTGAAGCATGCAGGTTTCCTCACGATGTTTTCCTTCACCGAAAAGCCAGTGGTTTTACAAATCGTACATAAATTCCGAAAAACTCATTAGTACGAGTCGGCCTGGACGGGATTCGAACCATCGCCTCCTGCACGGCAGGCAAGGTTACGCGCCACTGGACCACCACGGCTTTTTTTATACAACGTGTTTTGAAAAAATAATACACATTTAATACATCGGGTCGGGCTGGTGAAACGTTGATGTTCTGAGGTTTCAGAATATCTCTGGCTACCCCCTCGGGGAATATAGTCGTGAGCATATGCTTATGCTAATACACATTTGCATATTTTATAAGTGAGCTAAAGTCGAAAAAACATCCGCTTCTAAATCCGACGTCCGGAAATCCGGAAAACATCTGCGTCGAATAAACTTTCGAAACACCCACACCCAAAAATACATAACCACTTATCAACAATAGCTTTAAGCGTGATCAATGTTGCAACTATTCTAAGCCTTTTCTCAACCAGTTTTCTGTTATTTACAAGTATGTAAACATACATTTTAGTTGAAGAGTTAATTTGTTAGTATACAACGTGTTAATGAATTAACGCAAAACTAGAAAGTAGTTTGTTTAGAATCGAGAACAGAATCGAATTATCATGTTTTAAACATTGTATTTTTTTTTCAACATATTAAAATTTTTTTTTGTTAAATTTAAAATTTAAGGAACTCGATCTCAACCTACCGCACGGGCACACTCATCCTACTTACTACCAAAACAAGATTCTTAAAATGTATCCACGAGCACGCTAGTGCTTTCATTTATTGATGAAATTATAACAAATCATTTTTGCCTGAAAACTTAAAATGCGAATAACTTTAAATGTTAACTATCAAAATAATGAAATTATTGTTTCAATCTAATTATTTTGTTATAAATCAGTTGGGGTGTATAAGGTTTTGCGCTTATTCATTAACACGTTGTATAACATAAATTTATCTTTATTAGTCTTAATAAAGACTAAAAAAGACGAAGACTTTTTAATTAGTCTTTATACAACATGTTAATGAATAAGCGCAAAACCTCATACACCTCAACTGATTTATAACAAAATAATTAGATTGAAACAATAATTTCATTATTTTGATTGTTAAAATTTAAAGTTATTCGCATTTTAAGTTTTCATGCAAAAATGATTTGTTATTATTTCAGCAATGAATGAAAGCCATGAGCACGGTAACGGGTAATTGAAAAAATTACCTATGTTGAAACCATGATAATTCGATTCTGCTCTTGATTCTAAACAAACTACTTTATTGTTTTGCGTTAATATTGTGTTGTATATTTTGGTTAAGGCGTTAATTTGTTAACATATAACATAAATTTGTCTTAATTAGATAACATAAAAAAAACCAAAGAAAAATATAATTCTATTAATATTATAAATGTCAAAGTGTGGCACCAACATCGAAATCACGACAAAGAAATCAGCTGTTCCATACAATACTGCAAACGTACTCGACCCAAATGTATGGGACAGCTGATCTTTTTTTTCGTGATTTTGATGTTGGTGCCATAAAAATTGTCAGCATATTAAAAAGGACCCTGTATACTCTACTAACTGTTGCCGGCGACTCCGTCTGTGTGGAATTTAAAAAGCATATTATGTGTGAATACAGAACATATTCTACTAGTGTGCCAGACTTCATAAAAATACGTTAAGCCGTTTATGCGTGATTAAGCCCGAAACACACAATCTTACAAACCTCCAAACATCGTTACACATTTTGACATTTATAATATTAATAGAATTATATATTTTTTGTTTCTTTAATGTTATCTAATAAAGACAAATTTATGTTATATGTAAAATAAAGTATCTTAGTATCCTTAAAAAGTATCAGCATATTAAAAAGGACCCTATTTAAATGAGAAGAATAAAAAGGTGACATCTTGATGGAAGAAATATTTAACGAGTTTAATGTAAACACGTTGTATAAATAAAAACAGTGTCACTACGATAATACTAAAATAGTGGTATAATGTAAATTTTCTATAAACCGCTTCTAGTGTGCTCAGAGGCATCGCGATAAAAGGATTTCACGGTGAGAGGTCAGCGTAGCGCTACGTCGCTACGGCGTAGCTACAAACCGCTACGGAGTTCTACGAACTTTGCGGGCTGGAGATAGGATTTGTAGTGATTTATTTCCGACAATAAGTTCTGGTATTATTTTAGTTTTGTACTTTGAAATACGTAGTGTCACATAAAATTGTTTCTAACTTTACTTTTCAATGGAGTTATACAGTGTTACGGTAGATAGTTGAATTAGTTTAAAGGGGAGATTAAATTAAAATAATATGATGTTACAGGTCTGGTCAAATTTTAAGGGGCGCTTTAGACCATCAATCTGAACTATCAATAAGTTTTGGTATTATTTTAGTTTTGTACTTTGAAATACGTAGTGTCACAGAAAATTGTTACAAACTGTACTTTTCAATGAATATAAAGGCTATTACAAAAGAATGGAGATATTTAAGGGGTATCTCATAAAACTGAATAACTGTCACTATGGAGCTAATATCGAAATCTTAGTATTAAATCTGCTGCTCCATACAAAACTATAAACCTCCTCGACTCAAACGTACGCAACAACTTGTTTTTGCAAACTCAATGTTGGTCTTATACACCGTGGAATCGGGAACGTTTTGAAGCCGGGGTGGTTCAGACCATCACCAACCGAACAACATTTACTATGGCACAAACATTGAACTTTCAGAAAAAAAAACTTGATAATTCGATGATCTGTAAGACTTCGGTTTTTATATTAGTCATTTCAGTACCTTACTAAAAATTCTAAACGGCAATCGGTAATCTCTTTGGTAATTAAAAAGTCCTGAGGCTACAGTACAATTAGGGTGTGAAAACGATTTTACTTTTTCTACGGAGATATAAAGGTACACAGTCGTCCTAAGATACCGTTTATTGGTACTCTGTGGTTGTTACTTGGTAGCAGGAAGTTCTAACAGTATTTAAGACGGTGGTGCGATGTTATCAAGTTATCACTAACACGACTTGACATTGAAGGGGGTTGACGTTAAAATAGTGGTTACTAAAGTTAACCAACGTTAGTTAGATGGAAGTGGAAGTAAAATTTGTGATAGAAGAATAAAAAGACATTAAATAGATTAATTGAAGGCGTTACTTTGCGGAAATCCACAACTAATAGGTATATGACACGATTGTATCGAGACCTTATTATAAATATTATACAGGGTCCTTCCTAATATGCTGACACTTTTTAAGGGGATGATCAGACCGTCAAACTGAACAACTTTCTCTGTAGAATCAACATTGAAATCGCAATAAAAATATCAACTGTCCCACACATTTGGCTCGAGTATGGAAAAGCTATTTTTCTCGCGATTGTTGTTCAGTTTGACGGTCTGGTCATCCCCTTAAAAAAGTGTCAGCATATTAAGTAGGACCCTATACAAGGTGTTTAAAATTATAAAAGTTGATACAAGCTAAAGTTAAATTGTACATGGTGTTAAAACTTACACCCTTCATCATTGGAAATCCATCCCTCTCCGCCTTTGACTAAGTATTATAAGGACTAGCCTTGCGGTAGCATTTCCCCTCTGCCACGCTAGAAGCACAATTGATCTTGTGCATTTACATTCAATTTTACACCTTATCACTAAACGAAACAGCCTATAATTGCGAAATAATAACTTCGAACTTAGAACGTTTGGGGTTCACACGAGACTACTTTTCATGATGTTTAACATTCAAAATTAGAATCTAAAGTTATGGGGAATAAAATCCAAAGTAGCGGATTTCATGTTACCTCGCCCCCCGCAAAAAGTGGCAGAAATGTTTGTTAGTAGAATTACACGCGTAACCAGTCCACATATACTCGTAAATAGTCAAAGCTCTCCGCAACGCGCCACAGACACTTGACTTACGACTTGCCGCTTGATTATGTAAACGCCAGTAAATTTTTTTCACAGTAAAATAGTCCAGGAGCCAGCACTTTTAACATAAAATATTCGCTCAGAAAAACGGGTCGCTTCCAAAATTACTTTGTAAACAAGTTTATCCTGATTTATGAAAGAAGTTTGAAATAAATAATTTTTAGGGGCAAAAGTTATTCGTACGCAGGTGTCCCTTATTTTTTTATGAAACACCGCGACTAAGGTAATGCAATTATGTAAATTAGAAGCGATTCTAACTTGACTTTTTTGATGACACGCGACGGTTCTTTTTTAGCCAATCGCAAAATGGAGGTTTTTGAAAGTTTTGGTTTAATGTAACAGAGTTTTTACATCAATTTTAATATTTACCTTGCGCTGTCGTATATTTTATAAGCAATTTATAACCAAATAAAAACATGCACAGCAGACACCAACCGGATAACTTTTTTATCGCATTAATGATACAAAAATAGACCTAGAGGCATCTACAACAGTTGGTTGGTTGGTTCTAACCCATAATCAACTTTCCCTCAAAAACCTATAGGAAATTCTAAAACCAAACTTTGGAGTTTCCATAGTAAATGGAATCAGCTGATCGAACATTTGTATTAGAAATCGAAACATTTTTCTCAATTTCCTATACAGGGTGTAAGGAAAAGTATCATTAACCTTTAAACTACATACTCAACCCATCAAACTGAACAACTTTTACTATGGGAGCAAACCACCTGTCAACCAAAAAAATCTGCTGTCCCATACAAAACTGCAATACCTACTCGATTCAAACGTATGAGACCGCAGAAATTTTTTTTTGTTCTCTCAGGTTTGCACTCATAGTAAAAGTTGTTTAGTTTGATGGGTAGAGTATGTGGTTTAAAGGTTAATGATATTTTTCCAAACACCCTGTAGGTTTCTTAAGGAACGTTGTTCAGTATCATGGGTACAATAACTACTTAAAATTATTTTTAATTCATGATACTTTAGAACCCATTTTATGTTTAAATAAAGTGCGAAGATCAATTCTTCGTTATTAAGGGCCTATGTCGAAAAATAATTGAAGCGAAATGGGCGTGTGATAGCTTATATTACTGCCTGATGCGAGAGAAAGAGACAGGGCGGCGCGCGTGCCTGAAACGACGCAAGCATAAAACAAACTTTATTTAATTGTAAATGTACTATTTATGTAAGTTCAATTCTGCTCTAATCAAAATTTATAAAAAATCTATCTCTTTTTTTAAAATCAAGCCTCTTGTTTCTAATATTCACCGTTTAGTACTTCCAAGCGTTTATCGATAAAGACGGAGGCTACTTTGGTTTGTTTTTCTATCGAGAAAATGTGTCTTAATCGTGTTTTGGCTCTAATCAAAATTTCAATTATATGTTCAATTTACACATATCCGCAAATCATACTCCTACTGTTAGTACTTCATGAGATATGATGCTTTGAAGAATCCTATTTTTTTCACATAGCCTCTTAAATTAACACGATTCCAAATTCTAGACAAAAAATTAGGCATTCCGCTCACAAGCTGCATTTCGGACAAACTACATTTTGTTAATAGAACGTAACTTTTTACTTTTTAGAATTTTATTTGAAACTCCACACTCCATTAGCACGTTTAAAGCGTGGGACGTGCAGCTACTAAACTTAGTAGATTAAGGCCCTATGAAAAAAAATCACAATTTCAACTCTAGCTGCTAAAAAATATAGTTTTTCAGGTAAAACACTTTATTTGGATTACCAGAATGTTATTTGTATCAGTATAGTTAAGAGAAGTTTATTCTGAATGCGTAAATGCGCGCATACAAACGAAGTCTGGTGATATTTTAAATACTAACCAATTAAAGTCAATGTAATTTTTCAGAAACAATTTAGAAACTAATCTCTATGCTAGTATGGAGTCAGATTTTCGTTAAAATATACAGTTTTAATGATAGGATTAATTTAAGATTTGTATAGAGGCACTGTTACTTTAAAACTATACATTTTAAAGAAAATCTGACAACATACAAGCATAGAGATTAGTTTCTAGATTGTTTTCGAAAAATGTAATTGACTTTAATTGGTTAGTGTTGAAAATATCACCAGACTTCGTTTGTATGGAGCGCGCTCCGAATTATATTCCCTTAAGAATTGTCTTACTATTAGCTGTCAATACAGATTTTAGTCTGTCTGACACTCCGTTGCAGAAACGCTCATTAAAGTTAATCCTCCATTAAATCTCTTGCTAGCTTTTACGAGACAAAAAGTGACAGCGAGAGATTTAATGGAGGATTAACTTTAATGAGAGTTTCTGCAACTGAGTGTGAGTTTAGTAAGTTAAAAGACTAGACAAACATTTAGTTACTAAATATAATTTTACGTGACTGAATACAGTCACTCACCAACTTAAAAGTACAATACATTTTTTTTTTTTTGTATATCTTTAGAATGCATATACAACGTGTTAATGAATAAGCGCAAAACCTCATACACCCCAACCGATTTATAACAAAATAATTAGATTGTAACAATAATTACATTTTTTTGATAGGTAAAATTTTAAGTTATTCGCATTTTAAGTTTTGAGGCAAAAATAATTTGTTATCATTTCAGCAATGAATGAAAGCGCTAATGTGCTCATGGATACATTTTAAGAATCTTGTTTTGGTAGTGAATAGACTGAGTGTGTTTGTGCGGTGGGTTGACATCAAGTTGAGAAAAGTTTAAATTTTACAAACAAATTATTTAATATTTTGAAAAATGTAACCTATGTTGAAACCTTGATAATTAGATTCTGCTCTCGATTCTAAACAAACTACTTTCTAGTTTTGCGTTAATTCATTAACACGTTGTATACAATGTCTTAATGAATAAGCGCAAAACCTCATACACCTTAACTGATTTAGAACAAAATAATTAATTTGAAACAATAATTTCATTATTTTGATACTTAAAATTTAAAGTTATTAGCAATTTAAGTTTTGAGGCAAAAATGATTTGTTATCATTTTAGCAATGAATGAAAGCGCTAACATGCTCATGGATACATTTTAAGAATCTTGTTTTGGTAGTAAGTAGGGTGAGTGTGTCCCAGCGGTGGGGTAAGATCAAGTTCAGTAAATTTTTAATTTTACAAACAAATTATTTAATATTTTGAAAAAAATTACCTATGTTGGAACCATGATAATTCGATTCTACTCTCGATTCTAAACAAACTACTTTCTAGTTTTGCGTTAATTCATTAACACGTAGTATACATACAAACGTCCATGACGCGGGAGCAAATATTCATATTCATCATACCAATATGTACCTTACGGGATTTGGCACAGCAGGCGGGTTCACTACCGACTATACTATCGGACAGTTGTTTTGTGGTTCTCTAACTTTATTTGTTAGTAACTAAAACAAACTCGGATAGCGCATTAGCATCGCCATCCAAAGAGGCAACGCCGCCAGCCTTCTTGGCTCACTCCCGCACGGCAGCAGCTTTGATGGAGTGTTCTACCTGTCTTGGACGAATTATATACGGACCCGCCTCGCCTTAGCATTTCCCCTCTGCCAACGTGCAAGATCAAAAGATCTTACGCATTTACATACAATTTTATACCTTATCAGTAAACGCGACGGCCTGTAATTGCGGAGCAATAATTTCGAACTTATGACGTTTGGGGTTCACACGACACTGTTTTTCATGATTTTTAACATTAAAAATTAGAATTTAAACTAATGGAATAAAATTCATAGTTGCGTATCTCGTGCTACTTCGCCCCCCGCAAAAAGTGGCAGAAAAGTTTGTTAGTAGAATTACACGCGTCACTTGTCCTCAAGTAGTCTAAGCTACCTGTAGATGGTCTCCATCTGAGGGCTGAGCTGCCATCATCTGGCTCATCTACCCTTTTCTATCTAAGTCAATCAATCAATCAATCAATCAATTATACTTTATTTTACACCAAAAAACATAGTATACAGAGAGTTAATAAACAGGAAATACAGACGGTACAAAAATAGGCGGCCTTATCGCTAAAAAGCGAGCTAAGTCTTTTTTGTTCTTGTTTTTTTTTTCATTTGGCTTATTTTGGTTCTTTATTTTCTTTTTAATTTTTCTGCAAGTTTGGTTAGGTTAGGTATTATTTAGATTAACTTTATAGTGTAAATGTCAATGTTCGCTGTTGCGTAAATAAAGTATCCCCTTAAAACAAACTCTATCTAAAATCATTCTCAGCTCTACAATCTTTATTTATGCACTGCACAATGTAGCAACTAAACGGTAGCTACTGAGCCGTATGCGATGCTATCTCAGTAATAGACGCTGGTATCTTTCAGCGGTGCCAGTTTACGCTCCCACGGGCTTTAGTCGCTGGCACTTGACGCTAGTTAAGTGCTAGTACCGATTTTAGACACTCATGAATTGTAAAAAGCTTCGGTCTCTGCTTTCTTGAACACCTGAGCCTCTGATCTCCCTATTAGGAAGAATGAGAGTGTATAATTGGATGACTTGAATTGTAAATGTTCGTTTAGTGACTGACAAAAAGTCAGACTCTAATAGTCAATTTAACAAAAGCATTGCATTGCAGTTTTTTAGTGTGGCATGCATGACGAAACGTGTTGTGTATTATTTACCAATTTGCGCAATATATTTTTGTTTATAATTCAAAGCATAGTACTAAAGTCCGGCCGCTGAAAGATTGCGTTTGACAGTTACCATAAAATTGTAAAAAACTGAATGAAAATATTGTTTACCTGTGCTCACTCTAGTACACAGGGCACTAGCTGCCCTTTTAAGTTCAAAAAGCTACTAAATAATGATCGGCATTTATAGTTTTCATTCAGTTTTTTACAATTTTATGGTAACTGTCAAACGCAATCTTTCAGCGGCCGAACTTTAACAATTAAGTGTTGAGTCACTCTTTTTATTTTATTATACAGGATGTAAATTTAAATGTCTTACCTATTTTAGGAAGTGTTTGAGATCATCATACTGAACACTTTAACTATGGAGAAAACATTAAAAATCATGAAAATAAAATCAGCTCATCCATACTCGTAACTTTGTGTTAAGTAACTAATGAAATTTTTATATAAGTATTTTTTCGTGATTTAAGGAGCGCTCAGACCTGTACGACCAAAGCGACTGCGAAGGGGCAGCTTCTACCGCGCGGCGGTCGCTGCCCATGTAATCTTATGGCGTCCCACCGATTCGCTCAAACCTACGCGACCACGGCGGGGGACGGCAGCGTCAGCGGAGCGGGATACGCGCGTCTAGTGGTCAGACGTGTCAACGGGAGCATTTTTATTTCACAATGGCTAATAGTATGGAAGATACTGAAGTATTCATAAAAAAAGTGAGGGAATGTATAGTATCTTATATGATTTAAAACATGCAGGATACAAAAATTTACGACAGAAGGACAAAATATGGGATTTGATCGGTCCGATGTTTGGAATGGATGGTAAGTAAATATATAGTAGATTGTTAACCAAGGGATGAAGTTCACCCGAGTTAAACACTCTGCTTTTCATTTCGATTATGAGGAAAGTAAACAAAAACCATACAAAAACAGATAATGCAATTTAAAATATTATTGATTTTAAACGTTACAGCTATGTTGTGCTATTTCGAATCAAATTAAAGATTGAAAAATTAAGTCTCGGGCGGGACTTGAACCCGCACTCTTCCAAACCGAAGAATCAATCATCTTGGGCTTTTTAAATCTTTAAGCCGTATTTTTCCTAGACTAGGTGTTGCTTCAATGACTGTTCATTAACAAATGAAGTTCGCGTCCCGCGTCGCAGTCGCGTAGGTTTGGAGGCCGAGTTTCGCGTCGTAGACGCTCCCGCTTCGCATCACGCATCCCGCGTCGCAGTCGCCCAGGTCTGAGCACTCCTTTAGAAGTTGGATCCAAAGAGAACGTTATTCAGTTTAATGGTATAAAGCTTCCCCTACATTGTAGTTATATTAAATAAAAATTTATTAACGCAAAACAATTAAATGTAGGTAGGTAAATTAAAAAATTAAAAATATAGAGAACTTATAACTTACTTAACCTAAAATATGGTGCAGGTCTGGGCCGCGCGGGAGGGTAGCCAAGATGCTGGCAGCGTTTCCTCGCTGAACGGCTAAGCTGATCCGTTGAGCGAGGAAAGCGCCAGCCCTTGGATCCCCGGTCGAGTCTACCAGGCGCTTTGACATGTCTTTAAAAAGCGCCTTAATTTTACATCCAATATCATCAACATCATTATTAGCCTGTATGTATTATTAGTACTGGAGGGTACAGACACCTTTTTAGGGTTCTGAAGTCAACAAGGAACCCTTATAATTTCGCCATGTCCGTCCGTCTGTCCGTCTGTCCATCTGTCCGCGGCTTAGCTTAGAGACGCTTAGCACTAGAAACCTGTAATTTGACATGGGTATAGATATTAAGTGGTAAATTATAATCGTGAAAAATATTTTTTTTAGGTACCTCCCCTACACGAAAAGTGGGGATGCAATTTTGTTTTTCTCGTCTATCCCAAAAGCAGGCCATACATCAACCCACGAATAAAATGCCGCTACTTTTATACTTCCAGAAACTAATTGAAAACAATATAAGATCTAAATTGTCTACACAAATTGTTTTATTGTGTTTCGGTGGCTTTGAATGTTTCAGTAAACCAAATCAGAAAGAGTCTTATACAACATTTATATTGTAATTCTATTTAGCAGCACAGACGATTTAACTAAATTCCTTGGAGGAAAGTTTTATATTCTTGCAAGATTAAATTTATGCTTTTACAGATAAGTTATAAGACATAAATAACATTTTAAAAAATGATTTTATGTTGAACTTGCACATGTTTACGTCTTTATTTCCTGAGGGAGTACTCAGAATATATATTTTACGTGTATAAATATTCAGAATCAATTTTGAATATTCAATAGTAGTGCTCAAATTCTGTTTTATATAATATATACCATTATTTTTTTTCTAGTTATTACAAAATAGGGTTGTATTTCTTTTTTAAACTTTAGATTTTGGATTACAAAATTGGTGCTGTTAAAAAAGATTTTATCGTTGTTATTAATTACTAGTGTTATAAATTTAAAAATGTTTAGGAGTTATTTACTATACAGGGTCCTACTGCTGACACTTTTTAAGGGGACCTTTTTATGATCTGACTGTCAAACTGAACAACTTTCTCTATGGAACAAACTATTTTTTTAGAAAATTGTAGAAATTTAGTTTGTGCTATAGGGTTAGTAATTCAGTGTGCCAATAGCAGTTACTCTCTCTCAATTTACTCAGTGTGCCAAGAGTAAGTTGTTTAGTTTGACGGTCTGATCATCCCCGTAAAAAGTGTCAGCATATTAAGAAGGACCCTGTATTAAGGTAAATTATAATTATATCCAGGTTATAAGTCACAATTTTCTTGTTATTGTTACAATGCATGCATAGGTATTTTGGGTTGCAATCTAGATTTAAGCTATTTGTATTATGTGTTATTATTTCACTAATTGTTTCCTGTTTTGTTGTGGACCAAATAAGTAAAATAAATAAATAATTTTGTTATGTTATTCAATGTTCTGTTACTATAATTATTTGATCTGATTTTAATATTATTATTAGTAATTTAAACATCCCTTGTGTTTGATTTATTATTAAGGATCAATGTGCCAACACAATAAACTATTTCAATTTGTTACAGTATATGAAAACAGAAGTCATAATCGTAAAAAATAGTCGGTTTCTCCTATAACTTACTACCGATAGAGACTAGATGAAAGAAAAAAAGTATTCTAATCCAGATACAAAGTTCTCGGCGATATTATAATATTATTCAAAAAGGCAATTTCATCGCAGAATTTACGATTATTCGAAAAGTAATCCAAAACGTTCGCTCCGGGGCCAACAAGCTACTGTTCTTAGTTATTCGTCCCAAGAGCATCACCTTTCGTTAGAAATAGTCTTGGAGCTAAGAGTTTGTGGATATAGCTGTTCTAACACTTTTGGAAGCTAAGATCATGATGATAATGACCTCACCAAGAACCTCTTGCGTCTCAGGAGAGCTCAATTATGCCTAGTTACTGGAGCCCTGATTGGTCACGGTCCTTGTAACAAACATGTTTTTAACATTGGTGTTACTAACAGTCCTCTGTGCAGGATGTGCATGAAGGTTGAAGAAACAGCTGCGCACGTGCTGTTACAACTAGCTAGCACTCGCTAGGGCTAGTACAACTATCAAGCACAACACCTCGGATCACCAGGGTCTCTTCCAGAAGTATTCGGCAGCATTAACAAGCTGGTGGGCTTCCTGGAGGAGCTGGGATAATAGAAGTAGTCATTCCCACTTCACGCAAAATAGGCATCAACGTCGTCGAGTTGCGGAAAATGAGCCCGCTCAACCACTATTATGAGAAAATTCAGAAGACGATTTCCAAAAATCTAGAGATTCACTGGTGGTATCAGTATTTCAGTAGACATACCCCAAATTCAGTACATCTCCTGAAAAATCAGTAGACCTGGCAACACTGATACAGGCCCGTCAGTTTCGAGTACCCCGCACCTCACCTTTCCATAGGATGTAGGTAACCGATTTGATCAGATACGAGAGCGCCCTCTACCGACACTACCATTCCCACTCCCTGTCACGTTTTGCCATTTGATAGCTCTTGGGTCAAAAATAGATCCAATGGCTAGGTCCTATAAGAATGTTGTTCTTTAGCCCATTGAAATAGGTAACTGAAGTTTATAGAGGGCGAACGATTTAGCGAAAAAGGTAGGTTAAAAGTTGTGGAGTTCAAACGTGGATCGTACGAAGTAATTACATGAGTTTCTTCTTGTATGTTGTTGAATTATGTACTCTATATCGACGTGAACAAAATGAAAAGTTGAGAAACTCTATAACGCTTATTACATACATAAACTCACGACCGTTATCCCTTTCGGGGTGGTCAGAAACTTTACTGCTTGCATTTACTGCTTATTATTTGCACTTAAACGGAATGGAATGAATTCTCACAGATTTGACTACAGCCACAGGTCCGGCACTCTATAGAACGTTTTTGAGTTCCGAAATGGAGTCTGCACATGCGCACATTGCGCAAACTGTCCATGACATTACGTGTAGGATTGGAAGCCACGCTTCGCATTTAACGTCATCTACATTATGATACTTTTTATTGTTCGTTCTGTTATTAAAAATAGTATTTGGGCTAAAGAATTACTGAAAATGTAAATTAAGCGTTATTTTTCAACGTTTTTATGCACTGAAAAGACACAATTTTATGTAGTCAAATCCAACGGGTGCGCGCGCCTGACTGCATTCCCTTGCTCGGCTCCCCTAAAGTGTCTCCAGAAAGTGTGAGGTGAGGTGGGGTATCTGGAGTCAGAGGGGGGGGGGGGGGAGTGGCCATTCTGTATGTAGAACTATATACTATTACCAATTCTGTGCTACAGCACCTGCTTGTAGGTACTACTGTTAGGTATGGAGGATATTTTTAGAAGCGTAAGTGTGTACTAAACACGTTATAATACTCTCTCGCTTTTACCCTCCTGAATCTGATGGAACGGGAAACCGATACGATCAGAGGTGGGATCGGATGGAGTGGCTATAACCAGTACCATACACACCCACATACACACTCACTCACAACAAATGTACTCTTATCATTATGATACTTCAAGTTTATTTTTTAACTTGCCCATCTGTTTTTAAGTACTATGATTTTTCTTTTTTAGGGTTCCGTACCCAAAGGGTGAAAACGGGACCCTATAACTAGTCTACATTGTCCGTCTTTCCGTTCGTTCGTCCGTCCGTCGTACCTATTTAGAGCTGTAACTTTTGAACCCTAATAGCTAGACATTTGAAATTTTCACAGAATGTGCGTTATTATAGCGGATTTTCTAAAATATAATAAAATTTTCAAAAAGTTGAAAACTAAGGGGTCCCCATACACGAAACTCGTTTTTATCTACGTTTTTTCTTCTCGCTCTATCGTAAAAACGGAAAAAAAAAACACGCGTCAAACTTGGTGTGATTATAGTGCAAACTCTAGGGAATAACAAAAATAATAAAAGCCGGCAAAATGTGAGTCGGTCTTGCGCTAAAGATCCCGAAGAAAAAGAAGTGTTTTGTAAGTTAATATGTTGTGTTAAGTCGTTACAATTATGTGCATGGAACGGAACCCTCGGTGTGCGAGTAGCCGAACTCGCACTTGACCGTCTTTTATTTATCGTTCCTTTTAGTATGTATAGAAGAGCGGAATATCCCCTTACAAACAATTTTCTTGCTAAAAATAGAGGATTTATTCGAATAGATATAGTCTATTATTAAAATGGCAAACATAATGTAATTATTTAAGGTTTATGGAAAATTTTCAGTAGTTTGTAAGGCATGCATACTTCATACTTTGACTAATTATTATAAGGACTAGCCTTGCGGTAGCATTTCCCCTCTGCCACGGTATAAGCACAATTGATCTTGTGCATTTACATTAAATTTTACACCTAATCACTAAACGAGACAGCCTATAATTGCGAAATAATAAATTCGAACTTAGAACGTTTGGGGTTCACACGAGACTACTTTTCATGATTTTTAACATTCAAAATTGGAATCTAAAGTTATGGGGAATAAAACCCAAAGTTGCGGATTTCATGTTACCTCGCCCCCCGCAAAAAGTAGCAGAAATGTTTGTTAGTAGAACTACACGCGTAACCAGTCCACATATAAATAGTCAAAGACTTCATAGGATAAGGTCCTTTTCGAATGAACTTTGTTGAGAATGTATTACTATTTAATACTATTTTATATTACATCTTGAACTGTACACAATGTAAGTACAAGTAGGTAATAAAAGTCTTCAGGTTTAAGCGTATAAACAGCGGAGCGAGGTGAGGTTCTGACCGCTCGTAGGTACTACTTTACTGTACTCGTTAAATATACTGCCCCAATGTTTTTACTTTTCTTTGTTTTTTATGACGTTTTAGACAATGTTGAAGTGAAAAGCATTGTTATTGTTATTCTACCTGGAAAGTAGTGAGATGCTTTCTAAGATTGGTATAGAAAAATGTCGTAAACTGTAGTTATACAGCCTTAATTAGTTACTAGAATTTGATGTGTTTATTCCATTGACGTCTTATATGTTTATTAAGATAATGAAACTAAACCACTTTCCTGTAATTAATTGAATTAGGCGTTACTTGGTGGAAATCTATGACTAACAGGTAGCTGAGACGATTGTGTAACGACCTCCGCTTTTAAAAAATACCTAGTGGACAAAGTTGTATTATGTTATGCAATACAACTTGCCCACCAAATAATTTCTACTCTACACGTGTTTCGCTCCACCAAGGAGCATCCTCAGGAGTTAGACCGACGAATGTTCGAAACAGAGTTGTTACTCCACCAAGCGTCCAACACCGAGCGTGCGAACTTTCCTGTGTCGAAAAACAAGAAAATTTTTTGAATAGAAAAGCAATCGGCTGATACGCACTTTTGTATGGATAGTTTCATTATCTGAATAGACCCTTAAAATATTTCTATTAATTAAAAAATAGTTATGTATACAAGGTGTAACAAAAGACCCAAGTATCTTAGTAATATTTAAAGAGGTTGTTTAGATTAGACCATCGAATAACTTTCACTATGGAAACAACGTCGAAAAGATTTATAAAAAATCTGTTGTGCATTTGAGTCGAGTAGGTACAGCAGTTTTGTATAAAACAGTAAATTATTTAATTTTTTCTCTATTTTCGGATTGCTTTCTCTATTTTATGAAGACAATAAGGTCATCAATGGTTACCCACACCCCATACAAAAAAAGGTTACCAAAATAAGAGCAACCCTATCAAACTGTAACATTAATGTGAACTTAAACCTGTAGCAATGTTTTATTTCGCACTGTACGTATCTAAATTTATTTGGTCCGTCTGTCCGCCCATTATCCACTCTGTATTTATAGTCCCGCTCACTTCGCTTTATTGTTTTAAACCGACTCCATGTTCTGGTTGATGACGTCACAGTTGCTGAAACACTGTTAGGCTCAATTCACACCAAAGTGGCAGCGGCCGGCAGTGCAGTTTCAGTTGTGTAGTATTTTAAACCTATATCTACATTGCTAAAATCGTTTGAGAGGCGCGCTGCAAACTATCTTGCTTCAAACTTTCACTACGGAGCTAAATATTGCGGGTCTGCTGGAAGGAATCTCTTCAGAGATTAGCTCGCCTCTTGTACATGTTTCCTCAACTCTGTTTATTTGTATATCTGTGTGTACAATAAAGTGTTAATAATAATATTTGACGGCCCGATAGCACAGTCTGTAGTGAACCTGCCTGCTGTGCCGAGGGTCGCGGGTCGAATCCCGTAAGGGACAAATATTTATATGATAAATATGAATATTTGTACCCGAGTCATGGACGTTTGTATCTATATATGTATTCTATATCGTTGTCTAGTCATCATAATACAAGTCCAGGCTAGATTCTGGTACTTTAAATGTGGCTAGATAATTTGTGTGATAATGTCCAAGATATTTATTTTATTTATTTATTTATTTTTAAAATCACGAAAAATATCAGTTGTTCGATACATTTAGGCCGAGTAGATTTTTAATTCAGTATGGAACATCAGATTTTTTTTTCTCGATTTCGATATTAGTCCCATAGTGAAAATTGTTCACTTTGATGGTCTAACCACCCCCTTAAATGTTTATTTGTATTTTTGTAACACCTTGTATAATTTTGAATCACTTTACTCGATCAACAATGTTGTAGTGAAAAATTCGAGACCGAAACCGTCAAACATTTACGGGAATTCGTAACAGTTGTTGACCCAATGTGAAGTAGGAAGCGACGCCGCGCCACTTACGCTAGCGAATAAATACAATAGCTGCATTGTCTTTTCAAAATGTTAAATTGTAATAAATACAATGAAAATAATGACAAAATAAAACACATGTGGGGTATTTCTCCACAGACTCAAACTTCTACGGAGTGCACAAAATGATCACGCTATGCACTTGCCTATTGAATATGTCAACGTAGGCGATAGTACCTACATATATTTTACATTAATGATCAAAGAATATCAGCCAATAATAAAATAAACTCAGGGCAGATTAACCACTGTAAAAGCTTGATGAGACGACTTTAATACAAAAGAATGCTAAAATGACAAAATAGTTGCGCCAAATGTGTTGAGATTGATTGGGTTTTTTGGTACGAAATTAATTACTTGTTATACGTATTTTAAACTATGCATATTAAATGCCACTCCACAATTTCCACGTCCATTTTAAAAAACAAAAAGAGTAACACGAAAAACACTCGAAATTTTAAACCATACAATTATGACGTCATACGCACTCCAAGCTAAAAATGAGCAAGGCAACCCTTTCCGTAACAAGTGAGAAAAATAAAAAATTTGAAACAAAACCCCACCTTTCCAGAGCAGAGTTCTGCGATTACGCACTCGAGCGCTCGCGGCATTGTCCGAGACTGTTGACACGACCTGCTGGAAACTGTGTAATTATGAACCTGTTACCGTAAACTGCTTTTGTTTTTTTACTCTAGAATGTGACGCTATTTTAATGGGGAAATATGTGAAAAATGTTGTTTACATTATTTTGTAAAGTGGCGGTCGGCTGGACACGTAGCTAGGCGAAATGATGGCAAGTGGAGCATAGCCTTAACAGAGTGGTGGCCGACATTAAGCAAATGACGAGTGGGTTGTCCGGCAGCCAGGTGGGTTGACAACATCTGGAAAAGTATCGGCAAAACCTGGACGCGACTGGCACAGGACCGAGAAGGATGGCAAAATAGGGGGAGGCTTATGCCCTGCAGTGGCTGGATACGAGCTGATGATAAAATGATTTTGAAGTAACATTTTTGAAGTGAAACTTCTTATGGGAGGGCTTCGAAATTCTGGTCCGCAACCTTTTTGTGTGACGGAAGTTCGGGATTTAAATCGGAAGAAGTTTCACATCTGCCGGGCGTTCCGTGACGGCCTAGTTTTTTATTATGTAAAGTATGAAAATAGCATCCAATTTCGGGAAACAGTAATTTGAAATTACAAGGCAACCATGAATTTACAAGCGATCAATGTCAGTAGTGCTCAAAGAATAATAAAAAGACCCTATCCTTTTTTTTTAATTATTTATTTTTTTAATTTTTTTTTAATTGGGGCTTTTAACCCTGAGCATATGCCAGCCCCGTCGTGCCTTAACCTTGAGACTCTACACAACAATGAAATGAACATGAATGAACATTTTAAATTTAATTTTCGTTTCAATAAATAATTTTAACTAAAAAAAAAACAATGAAATGAAAACATAACACTATCAGTTATTTTTCCCCAGCTGTGATGCTATTTCTATTTTGAAAAAAAAAACAGTCCTATTTGTAAAGTTGTTATTTTTTTGCGACTTTCAAAAAGTATCACAAACTGTTGTTCGATCGAGTAAGATTATGTTAATACCTTATTTTTTATCCAGTTTTGTTCTTCATTTCAAAGTATTTACCTATTTGTCTTAGCACCGCCACAGTTGGGTAAAATGGTAAAATACAAACAAGAGATTCATCAATCTATCGTCCACTGTAAGTATTTGATCAGGGTCATTATTGAAAGAGCTTTCCAATGTATCCATCCGCCATTACCCACTTCAGCTCTCGCTTGTTGATAGCAACTGGAATATTTTGTACACATTTACGAAAAAAATTAATAACGGCGACGAACTCTGAACTGACTTTTTGGGTATTTTGAGTTTTTCATTAAGTTCATTAAAGTATTACTTAGCAGGTATTCATTGGTATAGTGTAGTTTCAGAATCCCAGTCATTTAACAGTTTGAGCCGGGACTAATTAAGAATTGATATTTTTTTCGGTGTATCGTTTAAGAGCCAATTTGGGCCTAGACACACACACAAATTTTAAAAAATTAATAACAACATTAAATTTAAAATTTTGCATTTATCTCGTTTTAAAAACAACCTTACAGTAAAATTTTATTTGAATATTATGGCTTTACCCTTATACACCCTTCAAACAAGGAGTAAATAAGTTTATCTACTCAGAAAGCTTTGAAAGTTACATTTGCATTTTATAATGAATAACTCTTTTTAATTTCGATGGCTACTGTATTGCTCAAAAATCATTTATACTGTTTAATTTAATTAAAATGAGTGCATTGGAATTAAATTTATTAAGTTAAGAGCCTTCTAAAAGATACAATTTGGATTTCTGTGTTGCGTAGTGAATTTTTTCTAAATGTGTTTTCAGATAGTCTTTTTATCACTAAATGGTGCCGGTTATAGTTTAAAAGTACCACTCATAATTACTCCCCGCCCCTAAAAACAATACTCCGTAAAATGACTGGGCTATAGTTGGACTTTCACGCGCGGATTATTAGTTTCAACCAAAGACCACAATAGTTTCAACTTAAGGGGATATAATTCGGAGCGCGCTCCATACAAACGTACTATGGTGATATTTTCAATACTAATCAATTAAAGTCAATGAAATTTTGCTGAAACAATCTTGAAACAAATATCTATGCTTGTATGGAGTCAGATTTTCGTTAAAATATTCAGTTTCAATGCTAGGATTAATTTAAGATTTGTATGGAAATCTTTGAGGCACTGTAACGTTAAAACTATACATTTTAACGAAAATCTGACTCTATACAAGCATAGAAATTTGTTTTTATATTAATTCTGAAAAATTTCATTGAGGTTAATTGGTTAGTATCAAAAATATCACCATAGTACGTTTGTATGGAGCGCGCTCCGAATTATATCCTCTTAAATCGAGCGGCGGACAGACTTCTGCGTCAAATAGCGGTGCTCTTTGATTTTAATTGAACACGGGCCCTCCGTGTGGGTACTCTGCATGATGCAGTGGACTCTCTGGTAGCCGGTGGAGAAGTATGAATGACCCGCTCTCACGATTTTTTGCGAGAAGAGACATTGTGCTCTACAGTGGGGACGTAATAGGCAGTAAGGCTTAATTCACACTAAAGTGGCTGGCAGTGTTGTTTAAGTTGCGCTACATTTTAAACTTAATCTGCATTTTTAAAATACATTATTATCAATTGAGGGGGAACATATTTGCGCTGCAAGTCTAGCTACTATGCATTTGACTGTCAAACTGCCGACCGTTGCTATTTTGGTGTGAATTTAGCCTGACTCTACTGGTGATCAATATAAACACATTATAACTGCAAGTAAAAATAACAAACCAGTCATACTTTTCACAAAGAAGTGACGCTAATTTGACCGGTAACATTATTTTCCTAAAAGGCTAACTTAGTTCGCAATATTTCGATGCACCTGTCACTAGGCGCATATGTGCCCATTTTCTCTCTGAAACTCCGTACAATTTTACCATTCTTCACAAAATCGATGCTAGCAAACACAATTTTCCTATTGCCACTAAGGTTTGTGGTAGACTGGCGATAGGTGGAATTGCTTCGAGTAATGAAGCAATTGATGAATCAATTTTTAGTTCTTCCACAGAATAGGTATATAAGTCTACATACAGAACGGCCACTCCCCGCCACCCTTTGACTTCAGATACCCCACCTTACCTCACACTTTCTGGGAAACTTGAGGGAAGCCGAGCAAGGGAATGCAGTCAGGCGCGCGCACCGGTTGGATTTGACTACATAAAATTGAGTCTTTTCAGTGCAAAAAAAACGTTGAAAAATAACACTAAATTCACATTTTCAGTAATTATTCAGCTCAAATACCATTTTAAATATCAGAACGAAAAACATTCGTTTGTCTTGGGATTGGTCATCGATTTTACTTGTTTACAGGAGATACTGTGATATGGTTTAGTGGGCATATAAAGTTTGATATTTTATTTTTCTATTCCTATCTTCATTAATCCAATTCGTTGCGGATTAGAAACATCCCCTGGGCTCGCTGGACTTCATTGTCTAGTGTGGCGAGTGATCACCGCTTTAGATCCTAGTTTACAGGAGTTACTACAGTAGTGGGCTTATGCTCGTTTCAAATAACTTTGTAATCTCACTTTGCGCTGCAAAGCATTGCGCTTCAGACATTGTCGCGAGAAATCAAAGCCTTTAGTCGCCAGTCTATTCACAACCTAAAACAGAGTATTGTACTCAAAATGTTCGCAGCACCGTGAAGTTGCCTGTTAGAACGAGTGTTCCTCACTCGATTTAAATTTATTTCCAAGAAAACTGCAGAGTTTCTATAGCTATTGGAAAGTTGGATGCGAGTTGCAAATAAGTTTGGTCATTTCGCCATTGCGTTCGACGTTTTCCTCGAAGTTGGGGGAATTAGATAAAAGTTATATTAAAGTGTTAAGTTTGGGTTCTTATTTATTAAAACGACGAAAAAAAACGGAAGAGGTTCTCAAGTCGACGCGTATAGAAATTTACAAGGCAAGTGTGACTGGAATGGATGAAAGGGGTCGCCCTAGGCGCACGTACGCTGACGAAATCGGATGCGTACTGAAGAAGGGATGTACCCGGAACCGACGAGCTTGTATGAAGAGACTTTTATGGATGTTGAGGAGGAAAGAAACGGGTGTCAGAATCGTAGCGTGTGGCAATCTGTTGTCTCTGCCTACCCCAGTATATGAGTAGGGCGTTGGTATATACAACGTGTTAATGAATTAACGCAAAACTAGAAAGTAGTTTGTTTAGAATCGAGAGCAGAATCGAATTATAATGTTTTCAACATAGGTAATTTTTTTCAATTTTTTTTTTTTTTTTTGTGAAATTTTAAATTTTCTGAACTCGATATCAACCCACCGCACGGGCACACTCACCCTTCTTACTACCAGAACAAGATTCTTAAAATGTATCCATGAGCACGTTAGCGCTTTTATTCATTGCTGAAATGATAACAAATAATTTTTTCCTCAAAACTTAAAATGCGAATAACTTTAAATTTTAATTACTAAAATAATGAAATTATTGTTTCAATCTAATTATTTTGTTATAAATCAGTTGAGGTATTATTGTTTCAATCTAATTATTTTGTTATAAATCAGTTGAGGTGTATGAGGTTTTGCGCTTATTCATTAACACGTTGTATATACGTATGTATTAAGATTTTGGATGGTTCCGGACTTAGAATATAACAATTAAATTCGGTTCGTGGGTATTTGGCGTTTGTGATTTTTTTTTGCTTTGATTCTATGGGCGGATCAAAAAGCTTAAGTGGATATGGGCAGGACACTTGGGCTAGATGGGAAGACGACCAGTTGCTCAGAGCAGAATAAGAATGCCCAAGAGTGGCTCGCAGGTCACTTGGACCACCAGCTCATTGGACTGATGACATCGTGAAGGTGACACCGATACAGTACTACGCTACAAACACCTCAAATAACATGTAAGTATACATAATTTTCGTATTAAAAACACCACATTAATTCAAGGATAGTTCAGCGAACAATTAGCGGAGTTTCGCTACTTGGTAATTCAGCTGGAACGAAGCTACTGTGGATATGAACAACTATGCTACTGACATATTGTTGAGACGCAGCGGAAAATTATTTTAGTAGTATTCAGTTCACGAGGATCCATTGTAATAAGATCTTATAAACCTATATTCAACGGGTAAGTGATAATGATTATTATTATAAGGCACTAGGAGTTTAGACACTACTAGTGAAATTAGGATATTGTGAGCATTTATACAGATGCTAGATTTGCAATACGCAGTTGTTTGGTTCTGACTTAGAATGGAGCAAATTGGATAAGTTATATGTCAAGATAGACAGTCGAAGCTACGAACGCGTCGAAAAAAATTGCAACCAGCTCTGGCCTCTAAACCATATACACGCACACAGACATCATTTTAACGCCTCGAGCACACCAACCTAAGAAAGTTGGCCCCTTTTGTTTTAAACGGAAGAAGTGTGAGTCTCATTCTAGACATACTTTTTCTAAGTGGAGTTACTCATTTAATTTCAGTGGGTTGCTAAACAGGTATATTTTGGATATGATTTCATAATGCACATTCACAAGACCACCGCAGCATTCCTTTTTGCGTCATTATTACTAAACCTTTTTTTAGACCACATCTTTGATAACAATGATCTCTTTCGTTGTATTTGGAATACACGTAATGCAACGTTTTAGTGGACAAAAGGCTAGTCACCTATCACTACTTGACACTTCATTATATCCTGAAACATTTTACTACTGCAATTCTAAAAATTAAGATATTATATCGACAAGGTCTAGCGTTCCTGACGTAGCGGAGCAGTGCGGGAGGGGATGAAATGTGACGCTGGTTGACTGTCGCTTATAGCGTGAAAGAGTTACGTCACATTGCATCCCCTCCCGCACCGCTTCGCTACCTAAGGAGCCTACTCAGTTATTAAGTGCCGTACCTTAAAAAATTTATAAATGAAATTGATCGCTTTATCCTGACTACTGCAACCAAACCCTTAGAGTACGCAATAAAAGGGCAACGTCATCTGCAATGCAGATAAATACAAATATGAGGCGTGCTTTTGTATTTAATGTAATTAATGAATAGCAATTACAAATTGTACCGCATGCCCGTCACGTGTCCATTCATTAATTTTAATAACTATTGCACTTTTCACATTTTAGTTTGTTTTGCAGTTTGGTGCGGCACTTATTTTGGTGTGTCGCTCATTACACAGAGAAATATATTATGCAGTAGTAATACAGAGTCCAACTTAAAATGTTGACGTTTTAGGGTTTTTATGATCTAAGAGTACTTATGATCAGGCCATCAAACTGTATAACTTTCTTTTAGAAACTTGATATTTTCGAATTTACAACAAATAAAAAAAATACGAATAGTTATTACATAACAGGGTCCTTCTTTATAATTATGCTATCAATTTTTACTTTTCACACAGATATAGACAAAATAAATCAGAAAACCTTTGACTATTTATATGTGGACTGGTTACGCGTGTAATTCTACTAAAAAACATTTCCGCCACTTTTTGCGGGAGGCGAGGTAACATGAAATCCGCAACTTTGGATTTTATTCCCCATAACTTTAGATTCTAATTTTGAATGTTAAAAATCATGTAAAGTAGTCTCGTATGAACCCCAAATGTTCTAAGTTCGAAGTTATTATTTCGCAATTATAGGCTGTCTCGTTTAGTGATAAGGTGTAAAATTGAATGTAAATGCACAAGATCAATTATGCTTATACCGTGGCAGAGGGGAAATGCTACCGCAAGGCAAGTCCTTATAATAATTAGTCAAAGGTAGGTACGAATGGAAATCTTATGAAGTTACAAGTTGCACTATTCTGGTCTTCCCTTATACACGAAAAAAAATCTGCTGTATCCCATACATTTGGGTCAAGTAGGATTGCAGTTATCTATGGAATAGCAGATTTTTATTTCGCGATTTCAATGTTGGTCCTATAGTAAAAGTTGTTCAGTTTAATTGTATGGATAACAGGCCAAAGTTAATGCATATTCGCAGAAACACCGTGTTTACCCATTTATCACACTTAAACGTTCTAGTTGCTAATATTATATATGATATTCATCTCTCCACATCATACGCCCATACGGCATCGGCAGTAAAACGATAATTACTCTGTCCCATATCGCAAAAACCAACAACCGAAATTTTTCATACAACTTTCAGACTTACTCTAATTACTGTCAAAAATACTACGAAAGAAACCGTATCTCTGGGGCTATTTTGTTTTGCGTATCTTACAATCAACAGTAAAGTCAAAATATCACATATTAATAACTACTACATCCATTCCAAAACTCATGTGGAAGTGACATAGAAATCAAAGCCAAAAAATAAATGCTCTAAAATGAACAGCCCGCTAAAACCCGAGCTCTAAATAAAAGCTGAAAATAAAAATACCGTACCATCCTTATCTCAATAAAACTTGACGTGTTATCTCGTAGCACGTAAACCTGGACGTGTCCCGACATCACTAGACGTGACGCCTGCTGCGGCCGTGTAATGGCGTCCGTGCCGTGATCGGACCGTATGGGCCCGGTAGGGGCGGGAAATAATAGTTTTTGGCAGTGAGTCATGCGAGTCACATAAAATATGAGTGCAAAAATTTGAATTTGAGTCACCAAAACTCTTACTGCCAGTTGCACGTACGATCATTAAAGTTAATCCTCCATTAAATCTCTTGCTGTAATTTTTTGTCTTGTAGTAAAAGCTAGTCCGTTAGTCAAGTTAAATAATGGTCACTTTATGAAGAGTCACTAAAATGATTTTTTTTTAAAAAAGCTCACGAGCAGAAGGTCTGACGCGGCGGCGGAGTCTGCCGAAAAACGAAAGACCTAGGAGTACAAGGCCTAGCCTAAGGTGCAGGGATATCGGCACCCAATACAATTTTATGGGATTCGCTTTTTAAAGACCTCTCAAAGCGCCTGATAAACTCGATCCAAGGCTGGCGCTCTCCCCGCTCAATGGATCAGCATAGCCATTTCAAATTCAAACTCAAAATGTTTTATTCAAAATAATTCACATGGATAGCTTGCTGACGTCATTTTTGACTCTAAAACCGTGTTCTGTTGTAGAGAAGATGTACCCAGAAATTTTACAAACACAATTTAAAAAATATACTAAGCACAAAATTACAAATACAAAATTGAATTACATCATTCAGTTAGGAAATGTCACAAGCGTTTAAGATACCTTCTGAAATGGACCAAACATCCTTTACTTTTATGTTCCTTTATTTATAACTTTATTTAATGTCGCTATGTATTTTATTTACTAGTAATAATAAAAAAAATTTACAGTCAGGAAAAAAAGTAAAAAATAAGTATGTTATCAATTCTTGATTTAACTATAGACATTCGTTTTGAGGCTTTCAGTTAAGTAGAAGTCGAGTATATAGATAAATACTTAAGGTTATATCTCTTGGTACGTAAATATGTCACTAGAAGTAATTTTGCAATATAAAATGTACCAATGTTGTTAGAATATCCTCTTATTAATAATAAAAAGAACTGTATCCTATTTTTAGAGTCGCCTAAACAAGATTTTCACATCTCTACTGTAAAGGTTTTTATTTGAGTTTAACATTGCCGTAATAGGATTCATTTAAGAGTGTCATTACCTGTCCTTTGGAGTTTCATGGTATCATAAAGAACGGGCTCTGATGTCTGTCACTTGGGTTTTTGACCGCGTGAACTTTACGTGCCGGTAATTTGGGTTACTTACATTTTTAGGTTCCGTACGAGAATGGGAAAATGGACTTTGTAGAGATCTTGTTACTCGACAGTCTGTCTGTAATTCAGCTGATAAGCTCAGTAAATATTAATTAAACTTTGTTTGGTTCAAGCTCACAGTACCTAATTAGCCCTTGAAGTCCCAAGGATACGGTATTATTAAACCTGTTTATTAGTTTAATCTAAACTGTACATCCAGTATATATAACCTGTAATTGTTCTGGTTGGTAGTAAATTGGCAGTGATGCTTTCAGAACTATTTATTTTCATGAAGAATGCATACGTTTGTTTGATGCGATTCATGACTTAGCTTTTCTAGAAACTAGAGTGCTCCTTTGACAAAAATAAAGTGTTTCATGCATTCGGTCTTCGACCAAATCAGGTATATCGGAAATAGCTGGTTTTTAGTTTCAATAGCAATGTCTTTGTTTCTAAAGAAACAAACAGAATTTAAGAGTATTATTAACATTTTGAAATCTGCATTGAAAATGCAACTGTTGAGGAAGTCGGAAACCCTGGTCTCTTTTTAGGACTTTTTTTAGGACCACATATGCTCGAACTTGGGTGTAAATTCCAGGAAATGTTTCAAGATTCTTTTTTTAATAGAACAACCCTAACTAAACTAACTTTCTCATGCTTGTCTAATAACACCATTCTTCGAGAATATTATGCAAAAAGCAGACTGCACTTCTTTTGTGGCCATGACGGTCAAAAGATTGACAAAGGTACCAAATTCCAGAAACCATTTAAAAGACCTTATATTTAGAAAACCGTGGCACTTTTACTGGATTACTTTTATCGGCAATTACTGGATTATCCATTATTTACCGGACACCCTGTATATTGGTATCTTTAAAACGAGATGCGAGCGGTTATTATAAGACCGATGAATGATGATCTACTTTAAATAAGATATATTTTTTAAAATATTATCTGTACTTCATTCCAAATAAGGATGACAAGATTTTCCGATTCCTATTTAGCTTTCTGGCTAATTCTGATTACCAAATGTAATTAATTTATTGAATACATATACTATCCGACATATATTGGATGCTACTATAGCTGTTCTAAGAATAATTGAGAGGAACTGTTTCAAATTTCTGTTTCTGTAATGCAAAATAACCTTAAAATTTCGTTGCTATTTTGAATGGAGTATAGATACTCTTTCTTATACTGTGATTAAGGTATCCGCACTGATTAATTTATCCTATAAAGGTTCCTTCTTTATATGCTGACAGTTTTTTAAGGGGATGACCATACCATAAAACTTAACAACTTTCTATATGGGAGCAACATCGAAATCGCGAAAAAAATCATAGGCTAAGAACACATCATCGCTTAATAGCACTAATTATCAGTAATGTCAACAAAATGTTGGTGTTGTTTATACTCAATACGCATTCGGAACAGAACACTACTGTAATGTAGTGTCCCGTTATGTGCGCAACACGTAAAATATTCGAGTTAAATGCGCGCTATAAATTTAGTCTGCAACTAGCGCCGCATTGGCAACGCTTCGTGTGGGAGACATACGGGCTGAAAAGACGGTAAATGTTCGACTGTTTTCAGCTTTATGGTATGAATCATCATAATAAAAACGGTAACATAAAAGTACTATAATATAAATGTTTTTGAAATCGTCTGATTAAAAGCTTTCATTTTATACCCATATTGTAATTTTTATAAAAAAAAAAATTGTTTATTCCCCTTCTCTTTTTTATTTCGCAGACGCCATATAAAAATAATATAGGTTATGTCACTCTAAGAATTTTTACGAATCTAATGACACCTCATACGTTAAAATCCATCAAGCCGTTTAGGCTATAGGACGTGCCAAAGAAATAGACATACAAACATACATACATACATACATACATTCATACATACATACATACATACATTCGAAACGATCACCAAAGTTAAGCAACGTCAGGTCCGGTCAGTCTTTGGATGGGTGACCGTTTAGTGGTATTTCATCTTGAGCGCTTCCGTACTTCGGAAGGCAGGTTAAGCAGTTGGTCTCGGATATTTCCATCAGATGGCGTTGTAACTATTCGTTAAGCCAGGTCAGAGGCCTCTTAAGGCGGCTTGAACATTCTCTGACAGCAAGTTGACCACTAACTTGCCTCCACCAACACGCACTGGGCCCGCGTGGTGGAGTATGGCCCAATCCCTCTCACTCTTATTCGTTATTCTCAGCCTTTGCCCTGCCGTGGGATTCTACAGGCTATAACTTACTAACTTTGTTAAAAATACTCCAGTATAAATAATTTCAGTTTAATGATCTGAAGAAAACAAAATGTCGACATTTATTAAACAATCACGTTGTACCTAGACGCAGATAGAATCGCGGGCAATACTAGTCTAGGAAAAATAAGGTTTGAGATTGCATTAAAGACACTTTATTAAATTGTGTTTGAAATAATATTACTGTTAGTTTATAACACTTTTGTCGAGATTTCGTGGTTATATAGGCTCAGGAACCTGAGAAATACCTTAAAATCGATATTAATGTACAAATGGCAAGCTTATTTCTAAAAATATTTTGATAAGCATACCAGTTAATCATCAAAAAGCAAATTTAATGTGTAAAAACAAACAGTAAATAATTTAGTTTTGAGGTTATAATTTTTGAAGACTTACAAAATATTAAATATCTACCCAAATTAATGATATTAACCGTGGATTATTATTGTTATAAGTAAAACGTATTGAACGAAGCCATCCTGTACAAAATCACCAGTTTTCCATTTATTGTTCATACCTAAATTTAATGTTTTGTAAATGTCTTAATTATTCAATAATACAACATAAAAAATCGGGGATTATTAAGAATTTATGTTTTTCAGGTATGTATCTACTATATTCCAAATTTTCACCAAAAGTGCAATTAATGCAACCTACTCCATACAAAAATCTGTAGATTTCCCCGACTATACCCTCTGTATTGCTCTCTTTACCGCGCCCTGCCGGTATCTATAGTTATCCATGTTTACAAACATGGATAACTTACAGTTTAGCTCATCAACCGTGACTGCCGAGTGTATCAAAAGTAATACTACAGCCCGTGGATTGTGCTGCGGTAATTAATGTAAAACGCTACCGGTTTTTAGAGCTCGTCGGAAACGCGGGGCGCTGTGTTTCACCCCGTCCGTTTTACACTGCGAAACGGTTGCTCTCATCATAGATAGTTTAGATAAATTAATTGGTTTTGGATAAAATTTACTTTACTCCCTTTGATCAAGAATATAAGTGCGAGTCGTACTCGCGCACCGAGGGTTTTGTTGAAAAAATTGTTTTGGGATCCTAAGCGCAAACCTGACTTACACTTGGCATGCATGCGTGCATATGTATGGTCACGACTGTATTCCCCGAGAGGGTAGTGAGAGATATTCTGAAACCTCTGAACATCCAAGTTTCACTAGTAGTACCGAAGCTCTGTCCAGTGTGACGGGGAGTGAGCCCGTCGCCACTTGTAATGGACAGTGGGTACAATACATGCCTCGAAATTGAATCATGAAGGTCACGGGATGCCCGGCAAAAGTGAAACTTCCGCAGCTGTCAAATTTAAAGAAAAGGTTGCGGATCCGAATTTCAAAGCCTGCAAAAATGTTTCACTTCAAAAAATTCCTTATAAAATCATAATCACTACCATCACAAACAGCAACTAAACTTCAAAATCTAGACACGTAACACATAAACCATTCAAAACCTTGACCGATCGTAAATCGAATACGTTCAGAATACGAAACGCGGAATATCCTCAACTTTTTATCGATACTAATCAATTTTCGGGTAACATGTAATAGTATGGTTCCACGTTCGCGTGCTTGGAACGCACCGGCTAGTATTAGGTCAAACATACATCAATTCGCGATAAAAGATCGCTTATCGGTCGGCCCGTGGTCTGGTTAAGACGGGCACAGTGTGAATAAAGCAGTTTACAAACTATTATACTTGTCATTGAATCATGAAAGTAATTTTTTTATTTTTTTATTTTTAGTAATGGACTTTTTGCTTGTGCGTTAGCACCGCATTTCCGCCAATGTCAAGTAGTTTGTGGAAGTATCAGGGATTGTTTTTGATAAAGAACAAGAAGAGATTTAGGAATGCGGAGCCTCGTGGCAGGCAAAGACGCGACGCGCGAATAACACGCGAGACAAGTTCTCGTGTCAGAACCTGCAACGTGACTCCATCATGAAAGTAATGTTTTCGGCTTAGATCCACATGACACCACTTTGTCGCATGCATCAAAATCTCAATTATCTATCATCTATACAACGTGTTAATGAATAAGTGCATAACCTCATACACCCCAACTGATTTATAACAAAATAATTAGATTCAAACAATAATTTCATTAATTTGATAGTTAAAATTTAAAGTTATTCACATTTTAAAATTTGAGTCAAATAAGATTTGTTATCGTTACAGCAATGAATGAAAGCGCTAACGTACTCATGGATACTTTTTAAGAATCTTGTTTTGGTAGTAAGTAGGGTGAGAGTGCCTGAGCGGTGGGTTGAGATCGAGTTCAGTAAAATTTTAATTTTACAAACAAATTACTATTTCTTTTTTTTTTAATTATTGAATTTAAACAAACTACTTTCTAGTTTTGCGTTAATTCATTAACACGTTGTATAACATATGGGTTCCTTCTTAATTTGCTGACACTTTTTAAGAGGATGATCAGACCGTCAAACTGAACAACTTTCTCTATGGAACCAACATCAAAATCGCGAAATAAAAATCTGCTGTTCCATACAAAACTGCAAACCTACTCGAGCCTAATGTATAGAGAAAGTAGTTCAGTATAATGATGGTCTGATCATCATATTAAAACTGTCATCATATTAAGTTAGACTCTTTATACATTTTAATAAAATTGTAAACATGGCGTGGATGTACGCACGGCGACACATCGAGCTAATACAAAACCATCATATGCTGGCCGCACGACGTCATACGTTACTCGACCTAAACGCGGCTAGCTTATTTTGGTTGTGTAGTGTTTGGGAGTGACATGATAACTGCTGAATCGATTTTTACCAAATGTAGCTAAGAACCACTGCAAGGAAACTTGCTTTCACGTAATAAAAACACATCAAAATCGGTCCATCCGTTCGAAAGCTATGATGCCGTAGACAGACAGATACACACAGACATTGGCATCAAACTTATAACACCCCTCTTTTTGCGTCGGGGGTTAAAAACCGCGTATTCGTGCCACCCAACAGCATGCATACTTGATTTCTTTGGATTATGTGTCAGAGTTGGACAAAAATTTTCTAACATTTTATACGAGACTCTAGTATAAGAGGTCAATATCATTATCATAATAGTTTCAAGGTTTCTCAACAAGCCGCAGTATAATCACAACTGCATCTAACCTACTGTAGCCGCCAACCTGTGTCCAAGTTGCCATTCGTATGCTCCCCACGCCGCCAATCCAGAGCCGTGCCAAATGAAAGCGTCCGTCTAGCCCAGTAATCCTACCATCTGTCTAGATCCTTCGAAAGGTGCACCTTAATCGTTCAATCGGAATTTATTTGTTTGTTTCGCTGAGATAAAACAAATTGTCTCGATTGGTACGCTGATACGGTGGGGATTTAGCTCGCTCATTTGGGTTGCAAATCTGTTTTCAATTGGAATTTTGTGTGGGAGTTGTGTTGGATTGACTGAGCGGACGTTTTTTTCTGTGGCAAGTTTTGGTTCCGTGTATTTTGTTGTTTCTGATTTGAGAATATTGCTGCTAACGGCTGTATTTCTAGAGGTGGTAAGCACCGATGTTTGCCTTAAAGATATTTCGCGAATAGTTCCTAAACTATGTCCAGTGTGACAAGTACTTTAGACAAAATAATATCATGACCCACCCTAATAAGAGTAATTTAAATTTAGGAAATTAGCTTGACAACATTTTAATAGACAACATTCATTATCATCAGCCTATTTTCGTTTCATTGCAGGATACAGGCCTACCGTCGTGGAGGGTGTTTGGGCCTTAGTCCTCTACGCGAGCCCAATGTGGATTGGTAGACTTCACATACGTATCATAATTTCATCTCCAGCGTATGCAGGTTTCCTCCAGATGTATTCCTTCACCGTTCGAGAGCTGTCGATAATACCTAACAAACATAAGTTAGAAAAATTTATTGGTACGGATTCGAACTAGGACCTCATGTTTGAGTGCTCTCCGCAACGCGCTACCGACGCTCTATTGAAAATACAGAATATTCTTTATTTGCTCACGAAATACATACATACAAATAGGTACAATTGATGACGACGTATTGATAGACGTTGACGATTTCAAACAAGTTATTATGTAGGTGAGCTATGACGACGAACAATTTGCCCGCTGGACAAATAAGTTTAACCGTTTTTGAAGATGTGTGGAAGATTTTGTCTTTGCACAAAAAAAGTCGGCCGTCGATAGATAACACCTATGCCAGCTTCATGGTCGTCGACAACACGCACATCAAAACTAAGGCATAATAGCTACTTCAATAGAAAAAAAATTCTTTAAATTAAATAAGAACTCGGTGAGGATCGTGGTGAATGGCGAGATGTATTTGAATATTAAGCTATTTATACAGCGTGTAACTTAAATACTGACCTACTTTTACTATAGGACTAACATTGAAATAGCGAAGAAAAAATCTGCTATTTAAAAAGTTTTGGTAGACTAGCTATTCACATATCTATGTAACAGCAGATTTTTTTTTGCGATTTCGATGTTGTTCAGTTTGATTGTCTGTTGCACCTTGTTTAATATATAACGAGTATGTAGTGTAATTTACACTCTGTATACATGTTTGTATGAGCTTAGCCGGTGGAGATCCAGGTTCGAATCCGCACGGATGTCATGCCATGCACCATGTTCTAACTTAAGTGCGTAATACCGACTGCTCTCAAACGGTGAAGGAAAACATCGTGAGGAAACTTGCATGCGCTGAAGAAGAAATTTCGATGCGTATGTGAAGTCTACCAATCCGCATTGGGTACGCGTTGTGGACTACCGCCGATACACCCTCCCTGAGGGTAGGATTGTGCCCTGCAGTGGGAAGTATATAGGCTGTGATGATGATGATGATAAATGTTATAACCTCTTACACAAAATTTTCCACACTTTATACAAATCAAACATAATTTAAAACATCTAAGTCTTCATCAAAACGTAGAAATCTTACAACAATCCCACGTAAAAGCTCGTTTCAAACAAATTAACAACCCAGTTAATTAACGAATACGACTAATTAACTTTTCTTAAAATTGATATCAAATTTCAATTACTAACGGAGCAGTAGATTACACTAAATTGAACCGTATTACAAAGACAATAAACATTATAATAGTATGTGATTAAAATACAAAGGAGAGAAGGGCGCTCTGAATAAACTGAAAAAACGTTATCGTGAACAAATCTCGGGTTACTGACTCATTATACTTTTAATGTTTGCAATTAACAAGCTAAAAAATACTTTATTGCAAGGTATTAAGGTATGCACATTTCTCGTTCCAATCAGCAGTAGAAAATAACAAAATATCTATGGAAATTATGCGTCATTCGATCATTTTGAACTTTCAAAAAACCGGCCAAGTGCATGTCGGGCCACGCGCAGGATAGGCTTCCGTAGTTGCCCGTCACCACAATATACGGACTTAAAAGGGGGCTTTTTGTTTTATACTACTGTTTAACGGCTAATAAAGTCTAAAAAGTACATTTTACAAGTTATTCGACTATTACTCGTTAACTTGTAAAGCATACTTAGCGGTGATAGTTTTCCTTTTAAATTCGTTATACAACGTGTTAATTAATAAGCGCAAAACCTCATACACCCCAACTGATTTATAACAAAATAATTATATTGAAACAATAATTTCATTATTTTGATAGTTAAAATTTAAAGTTATTCGCGAATTAAGTTTTGAGGCAAAAATGATTTGATATCATTTCAGCAATGAATGAAAGCGCTAACATGCTCATGGATACATTTTATGAATCTTGTTTTGGTAGTAAGTAGGGTGAGAGTGCCCGAGCGGTGGGTTCTGATGGAATCCAGTAAATTTTAAATTGTATAAACAAATTATTTTATATTGAAAAAAAATTACCTATGTTGAAACCATTATAATTCGATTCTGCTCTCGATTCAAAACAAACTACTTTCTAGTTTTGCGTTAATTCATTAACACGTTGTATACACTACTGCCGTGAATTTTTTCACGTATCCAGAAACAACAGTTTAGCAGGCAGGGGGGGGGGACACTTGACTCTAACAAAAATTTGCACTTTAAATCTTATATTTCGCAAACACAAAAATTATTTGTAGGTACCCTATTTTATTCTACCACTTTGTCGGCGTGATAAATATGTATACCCCTGTCAAATTACAGCTTTCTAGTACTAAGCGTCTCTGAGCTAAGCCGTGGACAGACGGACGGACAGACATGGCGAAACTATAAGGGTTCCTTGTTGACTACGGAACCCTAAAAATCGCACTCTAGGCCGGTGACGCGGCGGCGTTGTGACACAAATACAAAATATATTCACATGTTTACATCTATCTAATAAAATTGTAAACTTGGCGTGGATGTATATTGAATATACTTGCAAAAATATTAATCGTGAGCTTTTAGAATACGTAATGGAATGCATTGACACTATTTTTAGAATTTTTGTCTGCTTGTTTGTGCATGCATCACTTAAAACTACTGAATCGATTTGAATTTAATTTTCAGAAAAGCATAGGGCTTAGTTTTTATTCACATATAGTCTTTGTATCATCGCAATCGGTTCACTCAATCAAAAGTTATGAGTATTTAAAGTCATTGGTCTGCGTGTATGAAGTCCTGCAGTAAAGTTAGCTCCATTTCTTCCTTTGGGTCTACGTAGAGACTAAGTGATATGATTTTCATCGCAGTATTTTTATTGTCGAAAGGCTAGCTACCTATATTCATACATCATTCCAACCCGAAACCTATTCTATTCTACAACTGTATTCTTAAAAAGATAATGACAGAGAGAGAGAGAGAGATAAAAGATAGTAGTCGCGAAAAAGACAAAAAAATTATGTTGCCAACATAACGAACTTTGCATAGTTTCGTGCATACTATTGTCTTCTCTTTCTCGCGTATAGATTTGTCGTTCACTATAATCTATATGAGTGGCAATATCTCTTGTCTTCTCTTTTTCGCGTATAGGTTTGTCCTTGTTTACATATGCTTAATAATTTAATATAATTTTTAGAGGGCGAGAAAAAAATATTGTTTAAAACAATATTGAAAATGCTTTTTAATAATTAATTAATCTTGCTTACCTATGAAAAGTTATTCTTTTAAATTTGCTAATATTTGTTGAATTGTTTGTGCAGTATCTCAGTACACACCACGGCATTGTTTATGCAGATTTTTTTTTCAATCAAACTGCTACACTCGACCGCAGTGAGAGAGTGACTAAATGCAAGAGTACTATATCGCCGCAATAGAATGGGACAACGTCATGAAGCGCGATGTTCGCTCTATACATTATACCTCAGTGGTAGTTATAGCAAAGCTTCTGATCACTCTGAAATCATGGTCGTGTGTTTATTTTACCCATCCACCTGGACATATGGTACGGTATGCTATGCATGCTCCTTTTTTCTACAAACACAACCGTTACTCCAGCATATTTCTAGAGAAATCTAGCTCATTCTGACCACAGCAATTGTCTTCTAGAAATTACACCGCCATTAGTGTAGACAATAAATTTGGAAACGCCCCGTCTGTACAGCACAGTGGTCAAAGCATAGTTCACTATGGAGCTTTGTACGACCACAGCTGCATTTTACTCGGACAATATTAATGTACCCGCATACGGGAGACTACCTGCACTATGGAGTTAGAATTTATAATAGCAGTCGTGGTACATCAGATACTAATTTACTGAGACATTATGCTGTAATAAACATTCTTAAGTTTTTAACGGACAGTCATTATGTCACTTTGTGCGTTTTCCCCAGTTGGTTAGGATTGTCTGAAAAGAAATATGATTCTGTGCTTCGGATGGCACGTTAATCCGTTGGTCCCGGCTACGATCTCTCGTGGTAGTAGTCGTTACATAAAAACCACGTCAGAGGCCGTAAGGCGGTCTGAAAAAAACTCTGACACCAGGGCTTACCCACACGATAAGAATGGACAGTGGATACTACATAGGCCTCGGATTGTGGAGTTCGAATAAAATAATGAGATTTCATTTCTCGATTTGGTTTGAGATTGTCGTTGGGATATACATGCTATAATAATACCCACTGACATCATAGATAATTGTTCAACTTTTGCTATCCCGTTTTCGTAATAAACAATAACATTGCATTACTATAAAGCGGAAAAATGCCTTAAAAATGCAGCATACACAGGTAAAACACTGTCATGTTTGGTACATAAATAACAGTTTAGTTATATTTTTTCGGTTTTGCATTCATTGTTGATGACAGAGTTTATCGAGTTCTTATTGATTTATAGAGGGGTGACAGGTCAGGTAACATTCACGGTTCACGTGTGACCATGCTTGCTTCTGCATCTGGTCTCTTAGAATGAGTCCGGAAGGAACAGTAGGGGTACAGGCCGGTGCACTCTCAGTGTTTGTTGGTGACTACTCCTTATGTGATCTACGGCGAATAACCTGACACTAGGAAGGGCATTTCTTCACGCTTCCCTCTGATTGTATTGTTTATTTCATCACAAAATCATCGACATCACAATAGAGCCATTATTTTAAAATTACGAATAGATTTTGAGAAATTTTCGTGTTAAAGTCTATAAATTTGGTAGTCTGTGCATTCGGGATACCAGGGTAGCATAGAGTCAAAGAGTTAGTGCGTTTCGCTTCTGTTTTGTGCTTCCTTGAACATCATGCGCTTTTGTTTTATTTTTGTCTTCGGAGTAATAGAATTCTATTAGAGCTCTACTAGCATGAGCATTATTATGCGTTTGGCCCAGTACCAAACAAAGCGGAGCGGAGATGTGTAAAATCTACGAGTAGCTCGCTCGATTATCATCATCATCTCAGACGATAGAAGTCCACTGCTGGACATAAGCCTCCCCCCAAAGGATTTAACGTTTCTATCTTCGGTTCAGACGCCTTCGACCATATAACCATGGACGAGGAACGCATGTAATTCTTCTAACGAACTTTTCTGCCACTTTTTGCGGGGGACGAGGTAGCATGAAGTTCGGAACTTTTGATTTTATTCCATCACATAAGATTCTAATTTTGATTGTTAGAAATAATCTCATGTGAACCCCGATCGAGACTAGTTTGAAGTTTTTGTTCAGCAATTATAGGCTGTCTCATTTAGTGGTAAGGTATAGAATTGTATGTGAATGCACAAATGATTAATTGATCTTGTAACGTGGCAGAGTGAAAATGCTAAGGTGATGCTGGTCCCTAGTTATAATTATGGTCTAAGGTTCAGGCTGTGCGTTGTCAGTCAGTCAGTGAGACAGTCACAGAACTGTTTTTTATGTATAGAATATGGATAACAAAAGAGGCCTTTGTGCAAGTTAATCCACTGCGGTCGTCGACAAAGTGGTGACACGTCAGATTGTCAGCCAGCGGTCAGTTTTCATTTGTCACCCGTTCGCTGGTGACCGCGCGGACCAGCTGTTAATTAGTAAATGTTTCAGTATGTACTTCTGACGATATTTGTTGAGTGCTAATTAATAGTAGTAAGATGGGGCTTTGAGCTTTATGTTGAACGCAGCTTTACTTGAAATTGTTTGTTAGAATATACAAAAGCAAGCCCGTTTTACCGTACCGTAAAAGCAGGGCAGGACAGGTCTTGAAATAGCGGTATAACTGGTATACCGGTATTTTTGGTAACCGGTACCATTGTCAACTATTATTGATTATAAACATGTTACAGTCATGTTGTGCTATTTCGAATCAAATTAAAGCTAGAACAATTAAGTCCCGGGCGGGACTTGAACCCGCACTCTTCCAAACCGGGGAATTGCGTTTTCCGATTTCGCCACCGAGCCTACAACCCAAAGAACGAAGTTTTCGATTTATTGCATCTGAAGGGAAGTGAGCGCCATCTACTGGCAGTTATTACAAACTAACCAAAAATTTCGTTCTCTGGGTTGTGGGCTCGGTGGCGAAATTGGGAAACGCAATTCTCCGGTCTGGAAGAGTGCGGGTTCAAGTCCCACACGAGACTTAATTTTTAATTCTTATTTTGATCCGGTACCATTGGTCTAGGTGTGATACCGGTTCCAAACAATTATTTATGTTAGTTAAAAGTGAGAAAACGGAAAAGATGTACCGGTACATTTTAGGCGGAATATCGGTACCCGCCTGGAACAAGCACCCGGGTACCGAAATGGCAAGAACCGCTAAGTACCGGTACAGAACCTGTACTTTTGTTACCGGTTCCAAGCCTACGTCGTAAAAACTAGTACGGTGCTCACTGTTTCCAGTGTCTGTCGTCGCGACCAGAATTGTGATAACATAATTATGTTTTAAAATCTACTGAACAGTTAAAAGCCTTCTTCATCCATTATTTTGTTTTTAGGCAATGATAAAGTTAAGGAATAGGTCATCGATTAAGGCTGACTTTCAACAAACATAATTTTGACTTTTTAAATTAATAACTAATGAACTCTTGCTTGTGCGTAAGCACTGCATTTTCGCCAGTGTCGAGTAGTTTGTGGGAGTATCTATCCCAATCTCAGGGATTGTTTTTGATCAAAAACAAGAAGAGATTGAGGAGCCTCGTGGTAGCCAAAAACGCGACGCGCGATAACCATGCGAGACCAGTACTCGTGTCAGAACCTGCAACGTGACTCCATTATTTAGACTTAAACATGTTTAAATATCATGCTATTGTTTATATGTTAAGTATTATGCAGTGTCAGAGACAGAGCGGTTCCTAAAATTACGTTTAAGCCTAAAGACTGTTTGGTGCACGCCAGCCTAAGCATCTTTAAATAGGGTTGCCACCTTTACGCAAACACTCCCCCGACATTCTAACCCTCTAATCAAGGCAAATGCCACCTATCCCTGTAGGACTGACAGACCTAACCATCGACGACCGCGAAACGTCCTCGACGACCCAGACGATACGACCACGGTTGCCCTACAGGCGGCCCAACAGACACGACTAACAATCGCAAGCTCTCAACAACACTCGACACTGCGTCGACACAGTAATCAACGTCCCCGCCGGCGGGGACAGTCGCAACCTCTGCCCACTCCTTTCACTTCTGGCGTCTACAGACGCTACAGGCACATACCAGGCCGATTCTCACCGATCCTAGCCACCCAATCCGCCGCGTAGCCCCAGCAACGTCCTAGGCCGAATCCGTACCCCCCTGGGGTGCCCCTAGGTCGGTTGCTTAAGTTCATTCAATTGGCTCGGTTCCTTCTGGTCCCTCCAATAGTCCGCAGTAAAAAGCAGTAAATGCTCCCTGAGCAACGCTGTATAAATCATTTCTAAAAAAAAAAAGAAAAATTTAAATCTGTAATCTACATTATAATGGTTATATTGTAACGTCACTAAAAACGACGTATCACATTAATTTCTATTCAGCATAAACAAGAATGCTTTATCTAACTTAACTAACGGTCAGTTGCACGTGCGTTCATTAAAGTTAATAATCCATTAAATCTCTTGCTAGCTTTTAACAGACCTGTCTCATTCCAAAGCTCAGGATGGCTGATCCCCACCGAGGGGTGACTCGTCGCTCATTGACATAAGGCGCATTTTATTTTTCGTTCCTGAAGCGCAAAGTTCGAAATTTGTAAAATCGGGTTAAGTGAACTATCTGTGACTGTAGTAACTATTAAATAATCTGTGCTTTTACTACGTCAACAGGACAATAATTCACAACAAGAGATTTAATGGAGAATTAACTTTAATGAACAAACAGTGCAACTGGCAGTAAGAGATGAGAAATAAACCAAATAACAAACATTACAAGTGATAGCTCTAAATGCCTTTTTTGGACCGAAAAGGGGATTCAAACAAAGCTAGAGCACTATGAATTGGTTAAACGCTATCCCTGTTGACACAGCGCTGTCAGAGCGACTTGACACGTTTCACAGAGCACTGCCATGTGTCAACACTGTCACAGTGTACGCTTCACCAGTTATTCTACTAACAAAAGAATTAAATTATTTATTACGAGCGTAAGGAGACGCGCCATAGAGCCTAACAGAGAGAGTTAGATTAGGGAGTTAGAGCAAAATAAGTCTAAGACGTCACTGAATCGGTGCAATCACAAACAAAATGAACTAATTATACTGAACTCACTTTGATCATTAGTATAAAATCTTCCTTATGCTGATAGATTTTACACAATAACTATTATTAGGCAGTTAGAAGACAGGGATTGCATTTGAAAGTGCGAATCTTGGTGGAAAAATATTACCTTCTGTCGTATTACAAACGTCTTCAATAAGCGGGTGAGGTAAAAATTTGTGGAGGGGGGGGGGGGGGGGGAGTGTACGTACTGTATGTAGTAACATACCAAGTTAGTAAGTAATTCCATAATACTTTCAACGAAACTTCACTACCTACAACGAGGAATTATTCTCTACACCTCTCGAGTACGTGCCATCTACTGATCGTTTTTGTCGTAAAGAAGAATCGTGCCCGCGCCTCCAGGCGCCGTCACCTGGAGGCGCAGCGCATTTCTTCTGTATATAAACCGCGCCTTACATGGAGCCGAGATAGCAGCGCGACATAAAAGCACAGCGCCGTCACGTCATAGTTCTCTCGAGATAAAAGGCGTACAAAATAGAGCCTTCTTGCGTGTATGGTATTGTTAACTCTCATTATAATTGATACTACTATCATCTTTGTTTTTACCCGACTGTGCCAGAAGGAGGGTTATGTTTTTCGAGCGTATGTATGTATGTATGTATGTTTGTATGTCTATTTCTTTGGCACGGTCTATAGCCTAAACGGCTTGATGGATGTTAACGTTTGACGTGTCATAAGATTTGTAAAAATTTTGAGAGTGACATAGGCTATATTATTTTAATATGGCGTCTGTGAAATAAAAAAGAGAGGGCGAATTAACAATTTTTTTTTGTTAAAAATTACAATATGGATATCAAATGAAAGCTAGTAAACAGACGATTTCAAATGTATATATATATTAGTACTTTTATGTTACCGTTTCGACACAAGACTAAAAAGTATGAAATAAACTAAATTATTAAGATAAACAAAAACCCGACTGCATAAAAAACCTATTAGGTATTGCAGGCGGGGACAAAGCAATAACCACCGAAAAATCTTCACACCACAGGTTATGCAAATCATTGCATAACCTGTGGCGAAAAGGTCCACGCCTACTTTGCACTTCTAACCCCTCTTATAATGTGATGTGACTTCTATCTACACCTAACCTACTGTATTGTTCTGGGCTGTGGTCAGAACAATAACTCAGAGGTTATAGCTACCACCGAAATGCAATTCACCTGTCAGGTTTTAGAAATTAAAGTGCATTTTTAAACTGAAAGCTTCGTAAAGAGGAAAAGTAAATACAAATCTTCTTTGTTTTATCTCTGAAAAGAGTTAACCCGCGACTTCGTCCGCACAAATTATTTACCAGATTTTAAGTCAGATCATAAGTTTCATCAAAATCGGTTTAGTAGTTTTTGGTTGATGCTTGCTCAAACAAACAGACAGACAAAAAATCTAAAAAAGGTTGATTTGGAGACAGGGACACCTAAAAACCATATCGTCATCTTGTTTTTGGAAATATCTTCAATGTACAGACACACTTTTGTTACAGTTTTATAATAGTTAAGACTAGACAATTTAAACTGGAATTTTTAAACATTTCTACATAAATACCCGTCCATAATTCTTTTACGGATGGCGAAAACTATAACCACTAGAAATTTATTGATAAAAATAATTCGTCAATGTCTACACAAAATAAGCAGTCAGCACAAGCTTCGTCAATAATAATAAGCCGGTAATCGGCAACATGCTTCGTCAAAACCTTAAATAAACAGTTAGAGATCCGCAACCGTTTCGTCAACATACCAAACCAAAATCCTCCTCACGCTTCGTCAGTAATACAACAAAAATAAATTTAAACGCCCTCCGCACCACGGAACCCACCCGGCTCAAAGGAACTCATCACACTAGCAGCATTACCACGTTGAATGGCTAGAGAAATCCTTTGGACCAGATAAGAACCCGAGCGGGGATCGTTCCCGCTCTCAACAAGCCAAACACCACAAACACACCCCAAGCCACTAGAACTCTTTTTAAGCGTGCGGTTGTTGCCAAGCGTGGTACAAGTCGACCTTAGTGTATCGATATACATTCCGTTCCACATCATTTGTAATTCAATTAACATCATCAATCTATAAAATGCGTGTCACTGCAGGGCACAGACCAACCCTCAAGGAGGGTGTATGTGAGTTAGTCCACCACGTATGTATTTGTGGACTTAGGCGCGGTTTATACAGAAGAGACGTGTGGCGGGGTGGCGGATAGTCAAATTAACAAAATTATAAACCATATAGTACTTAGCAGAGCGTCGTTTGGAGAATAACGCCCGCGCCTCCAGGCGACGTCATCTGGAGGCGCGGACGCGATTCTCCTTTACGTCAAAAACAACGCTATACTACGTACTATAAGGTTTATATTGTGTTACTTAGCTTATTCGTCACAGCCACAAGTCTCTTCTGTATAAACCTCTTCTCATCAGGCTTTCTTTTCATGATTTGTTCAAGCTGACGCAGATTTGTAATTAAATTCTTCACAATTTCTCTCCCTGAATTATTATACGAGGTGAATATGTTTTTAAGCAGTATTTTAGTAGGCAAATAAATCCACCTCAATCACCTATCAACACTTGACAGGTCATATCGGAACATATTACAATGACATCCTACATTTGTTGGTAATTGTAGCAAAAATAAGATAAGATCGAAATTAATTTCTCGACGGGTCTCCGCCTGTGGTCTCCGCTCAAACAGTCAGATAGTTGGTCAAAAAATATATAATCGTAATTTACAGGGATGAATGCACCCCGAAAGATAATAAAGTCATGAGTTTAAGAATGTATATTATATGTGTATGTTCTATGGTCCCACAAAGTAACACTAGCAGTAAATCAAAAGAGCCTGCGACTCCTGCGAGGCTTTGTTAGGCACGGCAGTACGCGGTCAGTGCACGCACCTGCCGCGTACTCTGCTGACTTGTCTACGTTGCAACGGAAACATGTTGCGTTTGAACGGGTTAGAACAGGGACCTTAAGTTATTCATAGTTAAGGGCGGGCTCTCAAAAGGAAACAGTTGATATTTTTCGTGATTTCGACATTGATCCTATAGAGAAAGTTGTTCAGTTCGATGGTCTAATCATCCTTTTAAAAACAGTCAGCATAATTATTAAGAAGGATTCTATTATGTAAGTATTACAAAAAAGAGCCTCACAGGCTTTACACTATTAATCTCACGTTATAGTTTATCTAAGATAGCTCGGTTTTTGCGGTATTAGAGATTTTCTAGTTATTTTAAAGCTGTTTGAGCCGTATAAACTTTATAATACACTAAAAATATACAAGATTAATTAACATTTAACATACAATTTAAAGTTTTATGGCTCAAACATTTTCAGAAAGTAAAACAATAGCTTAAAACGATCTGCCAAAATCAAGGAGCTATCTTGGACGCACTATAGGCACGGCAGTACGCGGTCAGTTCACGCACCTGCCGCGTACAATGTTGTCATTTGTCTATGTCCAAATACCAAGTTTCAGCCTTCTATATTTATAGGTCTCTGAGATAAACGCGTGTGACAGACGGGTGGACGGACGGACAGACAATAAGGTGATTCGTTTTATTAGCACGTAACACTAAAAAGACAAATACGCACATTGCACTCCGTAGAACCTTTTTTATGTTCCTAATGATAGTTCTGTGTAGTATTATATTTTAAAGCAGAATTCTTCCAAATGTCATTTTATGAAACAATTACGTCAATACACATTACAAAGTCATCAAGCACTCATATCAATCAATAACAATTTAAATTAATTGACGTCCTCCACGTATCCGGCAAAATGCTGAAACGTTTTTGTCATTAATTCCGTTTTCCCCGATACATCATCGAGATTTTTACGTCGTACCACTATCCGGACGTTTATTAACAGCCGGGAAAACCGGATAAGCCGGAAAATCGGAAACTATCTGTCTGACGGATTCCAATATGTGATTGTCAGTGTCGTCTGCAGATTCTGTCCACTTAACTGAGTTTAAAATGTAAATTCAATTACAAGTTTGCAATTTTTGTTTAATAGTTGAAATGTTTTATTTAAGGCTTGTTTCACCACTTGTGGATAAGATCTTGAAAGCTTATATGACAGATAGTTTGACATGTTTCATATTATGGCAGGACAGATGTTGAAATTGGCCCTTAATGTAAGTAGGTGGGACCCGCAGTTCCAATGTTGGATTTTGATTTTAATTAGGTAGGTATATAGTCTGTAAAGACTGCAATGTCAACTTAAGAACCGGCCAAGTGCGTGTCGAGCCACGCGCTGGGTAGGGTTCCGTAGTTGCTCGTCACAATATACGGACTTAGAAGGGGGCGTTTTGTTTTATACTACGGTTTAAAGGCTCATAAAATCTAAAAAGTACATTTTACAATTTGGTCGACTATTACTCGTTAACTTGGAAAGCCTACTTAGCGGTGATAGTATTCCTTTTAAATTCGTTATATACACTACTGCCATGCATTTTTTCACGTATCCAGAAACAACCATTTAGCTGGCAGGGGGGCTTGGCTCTAATAAAAATTGTCACGTTAAAGCTTAATATTTTGCTAACGGATCCCTAAATCGAAAAATGGTGCTCCCACACCCACACATTTTTATAAGGCCTTATCCACCATGGTATAGAAAAGAAAAAAAAATGCATCTCCACTTTTCGTAAAAAGAAACTGATGAAGATAAGGGTTTCTGGTTGACTACGGAACCCTAAAAAGGACCCGCAGTAATTGTAACTCAATAGGTAAATGTAGTTTATTCCGATTTGCCTAATAATCGTCGATATCCTGCGTAACTGACTGACAAATATCAAGTCGGAATCGACTATAGCCTCCTACATTATATCAAAGGCCCGCCCTTTTTAGTAAACAAGCATTATTGTCATGACATTACCTAATTTGGGTTCAAGTGGGCCACTGTGGGCCAGTGCAGGTGTGGCACTAAGGATTTATGCAGCGATTTGTCATCGGGCCAAACCGCCCTGTGCGGCGTTAAACATGGTCAAACGTGGTTCGTGCATGCCTTGCTGTAAGTCGCGACGTGTTCACTTATTTTAGACATTCGGTTACCGGAATTATTTAAATTCGATTTAGGAATGGAGAATTCGGTGTATAATGTTTTTTCGGGTATATTTTTATACTTGGCACAGCTGTATAGAACCATGATAGTCAGTTAAGCTATTAATAACAGAACATCTTAGTTATGTTGTTTTTATGATGACAAAGTTGATTAAGAAAACACTCTAAATTCTCCACTTTTATCATTTCTTCCCCACGATTTCATTTCCCCAGAGACCAAATTATTCCCCATAATCGCGGAAAATTTTCAAATCCGACAACCCTTTCGTTGACATTGACGTTTAATATGACTTTATCTTTTTTTTTCCAAGGGACACGGATTTAAGCCTATTCAGCCAACCATATGGCGTCATTTAGAGGTCGGGTGAATGTCAAGTACTTTTTTTTTTGTTAAAATATCCAACATCGTATAATTTTAAGAGTTTTATACAAGGTGTTACAAAAGTAAAAATAAACATTTAATACTTTTAAGGGGGTTGGTTAGACCGTCAAACTGAACAACTTTCACTATGGGACCAACATCGAAATCGCGACAAAAAAATCTGCTATCCCATACATTTAGCTCGAATAGATTTGTAGTTTAGTATGGAACATCCAATTTTTTTTCGCGATTTAGATATTGGTCCTATAGTAAAAGTTGTTCAGTTTGATGGTCTTAACCACCCCCTTTAATGTTTATTTGCATTTTTGTAACACCTTGTATAAGAAAATAAGGTTTCTAAATATAAAATTTCGATATGGTTTTGGATTCGGCATACCTTAAGTTTTACTTTACATACCGAATTGTGGCGCGTCTCAGGAGTGGTCTATCAGTTCAACAGTGGACGATTATATGCTGATGACGGTGGTGATATGATGCTGATAAAGTGAAGGGTAGCACAAGACATGCACATGCACAACGACAATGTTCAACTGCAACATACGTTTTACTATGTCATCATTAAAATCAGCTCAGTCATTGACATCGCCCACTGATGAACACAGGCTCAAGGTATACCACAAAACTCTATCCTCATACTTCCTCAATCCGTCGCTTCCCACCCTGTCTCAGGTCGTCGGTCAGTGCCGGAGTGCGTCTCTACGCCAGCCAGTTCATGGTTTCCATTCTAGAACTCTGACTCCGTATCAGTTCTTCCATAGAAATGACCAGCCCGTTGCCAAATCAGCTTACTGATGTAATCACAGGCAAATTCACTGTGCTGGCCTCTAGGTTACAATGCCTTTACTACATGCTTCGTCTCATAGGTAGGTAAGAAAGAATGGGTCATCAAAACCACATCCATAACCAAACTGACCAACCTTTCGTTTTGTTCCATCTCTAGATAGTCCTAAACGGATAAAAATGGGTAACTATATTACTTGGTTAACATTTAACAAGCTTTTAGTTAAATCTACCAGAATTAAGACTTACATCAAGAAATTTTTAGCAAGGTCTACTAAAATGTATAGTTGTTACATACAGGATCTTTCTTAATATGATGAAACTTTTTAAGCAAATGATCAGGCCGTCAAACTGAACCAATTTCTCTATGGCACCAACATCTAAATTGCAAAAAAAAATCAGCTGTTCTATACAAAGCTGAAAACCTACTTGAGCCAAATGTTTGGGGAGCAGATTTTTATTTCGCGATTTTAATGTTGGTCCCATAGAGGAAGTTGTTCAGTTTGATGGTCTGGTCATCCCCTTAAAAAAGTGTCAGCATATTAAGTTGGACCCTGTATATGTTACTAAAATTGTAGAAAAAGTGACATAGATCTTTCTTTTCCTATTATTATGATCATGCCCTCAAGGCAAAGGAGCTCGAAACAGAAACAGGCTAATTCCTCAACCACTATTAGGCACCGATACATATATTTCAGAGAACAAACAGTTTCCCTTTAGGATTAACTCCATGATTAATTACGAAAACAAACGCTGTACCGTAATAGTAACAACTACTAAAGTGTAATCAGGGAATTAGAGTGCGTTCTTGAGTTTAACTTAAGTTTTTGTACTTTACAAGGTGTAAGAACGCGAAACTATTGTTTAGAATCAATTACTGTAAGTTGCATTTCCACTTGCCTCGATTAGGATTTATTTTATTTTTGCTATTTCTGTAAGTAAACCTCCGTAAAATGATAATTTCATCCATAACAAAACATAAACAAGTCAGAAGTGAATTTTAACAAAACGTTTTGCTTAAAAATACGGTTAGTAATTGTAGCGAAGTTTTTGACCGTCTACATTACACACGCTGTTGCGAGTACATATAAATGTAAATTTTACTGATCCATTTCTTTGCCTAATAGCCATTTTAGCCGGTTTTTAGCGTGTCATGCGATATTTTAACCATGAAACCAAATCAAGCTGTTTTGCATATTTATGCATTTTCTGTATCGTAGCATATAATTAAAACCACAGTTGTATGGTTTATTAAATACAGAACAGTCATTATAAACTATTATCATTGCTATTTAATCCTTTACAAACACTTTACCTACATCATCGTCATCATAGTCCACTGCTGGACATAGGGCGCGATTATGAACAACAAAACTCGATCCTTGGTCATCCTCATCCAGCCGCTATTATGCAGTTACTTGGCTTTGATTATCGGTCCAATAACGAGAAGGGCGTCTCACACAATCTGTATTTAGTATAATTACTTTTTCATCTTATAATAATTATAACGGTAAATATTTTTTCATTTAATATTATTATCATCTAATAAATCTCTAGCGTCATCCACAACTCACCCACGTTAAGGCAGTCAACAGCATTTTGACATGGAAGCTCGTCGCAGAGTGTCGGCGTTGGTAATTCTACCATTAATCAGGCGACCGCGGCCGCCATGTGCAGCGCACGTACTGCATCATAAATAGTAGGCTGTTTACTTGTTTGGGCACGACTACGACTATTTGACGATTATTCAAATTAAAATAATAGTCTATTAAACTGAAATAAGATGACTAAAGCCGTCAGGAATTCTAATGTGTCAAAAAAGATGAGGAAATGTCACAGACCTAAAATATCACCTTGAGTGATATTAGTTTTCGGTATATATGCCTCAAGGTACTAAAATATAGGTCTATTCTTTTTCACAGTTTACCTTTTAAATAAATAGCGACTGAGTAATTTTTTTTTATTCTCTCTGTACAAACTCCTATAAAACAAATGAGTAGGTAGGATGCGAATGATAAAGACATCGGTTGTAATAATATGTATGAACGCCCTGTTTATATTTTAGTAAATCAAAATTTTCAGTGGTTGTAATTTTCAGTTATACAATGGGAAACAATTGTTTATTTCTTTATTTATTTATTTAACACTTGATTGGACACATGACATTACAATTAAAGTATCATGTACAAAGGGCGAGCTTATCTCTAAAGAGATTTCTTCCAGCAAACCTGCCTTTGGGAAACAATTTGGAAAAAAGTAGACATGACATCCGTTGAACAATCCCTTTGTCTGTTTCCGTATTTTTTCATCAGATCTTCATCTTTAAATGGGACTAATGGTCCTTCTCTATCTCTCGCCATTTTTATCCCTCAAATATAATGGATTCTCAATTCAATTCAATTCAATTATACTACAACTAGTACTACTATACCTACGTTCGATTCTCTTGGCGGTGTTTGACTGAACATAATTTCAGACTCCACACTTCTCAATACAGGGTGTAAAATTAAATTTCTTTCTTAACAAACAGGGTTCTTCAGATCATCAAACTGAACCACTTCCACTAAGGAGCCAATATATACAACGTGTTAATGAATTAACGCAAAACTAGAAAGTAGTTTGTTTAGAATCGAAAGCAGAATCGAATTATCATGTTTTCAACATAGGTGTATGTTCTGAGGTTTCAGAATATCTCTGACTACCCCCTCGGGGAATATAGTCGTGAGCATATGCTTATGCTTATGCTATGCTCAACATAGGTAATTTTTTCAGAAATGTTACTGAACTCGATCTCAACCCACCGCACGGGCACACTCACCCTACTTACTACCAAAACAAGATTATCTTAAAATGTATCCATGTGCTCGTTAGCGCTTTCATTCATTGCTGAAATGATATAAAATCATTTTTGCCTGAGAACTTAAAATGTGAATAACTTTAAATATTAACTATCAAAATAATGAAATTATTGTTTCGATCTAATTATTTTGTTATAAATCAGTTGGGGTGTATGAGGTTTTGCGCTTATTCATTAACACGTTGTATAGATAGCGAAAAAAAACTGTTGTCAGATTTTTTTTTTCAGTTTCATGCACCCCTTAAGATGTACAACGTATTTAATTTAACACTCTACATAGTCTAATAATCCAGAATTAAAGAATGAAGCGATGCCAAAAAGAATCGTGAAATCTAAACGACCCTACATAAGTTGTAAACAACATACATTTTTCACCACCCACATGCATAGTTTACGCTGGAAATATTAGTTGGAAAAATTGTTGTGGACTTATTTATTTTTGGCTCTTGCGCCAAGGATGAGATTAAAAATTTCCACGGAATTAGTTGCTTTTTCTTTTACGTGCATTTTTGTTGGCAATTACTTGTGTTTTATTGGGTTTTTGAAATATTTACTCTGTACCTAAATTACATGCGATTGGTCAGTGTTATGTTATCTTTTTCTACATATCTAAAAGACGATTATTGTATATGTACCTATATGATCACCTTAAGGAAGATACCTAAAGTTTTTCAAAATATGCATTAATGTTCACTAAAAGCTATGTTCTACTTCGTTTCTTGTGGTTTTGTCTTCAAATTAAAATAAACGGTTCATGAAATGACCGATTCTGTAAATCGCCGATTCTAAAAACGACCGATTCTACGAATGAGATTTTCTTCTAATTCGAACTCACTTTAGTATCAGTGTCGCAACTAAGGTAGATAACTGAAAATGTTGATCAACCGCATACCATAATGTTGATTTTTAGGGTTCAGTACACAAAATGTGCCAACGGTACGCCTACGCCTGCGCCGTCCGTCCGTCCGTCTGCCCTAAGTTTGCTGGGTTGTAATTTTTGAACCGTAATAGATAGCCGGCTTTTTAAATCAGTGGCAGATGATAGAAATGACGGCAATAGAATAGCATAGCTTAATGCTCACGACAATATTGCCGGAGGGGGTAGTCAGAAATATTTTGAAACCTCAGAACATCCACGTTTCACCAGTATTACCGAAGCTCTGTCCAGAGTGACGGGGGGGTTAGCCTGTCGCCACTTATAAATTATAATGGACAGTGGTTCCAATACATGCCTCGAAATTTAAGTATGCAGGTTTCCTCACGATGTTCTCCTTCTCCGAAAAGCCAGTGGTGTTACAAATCGTACATAAATTCCGAAAAACTCATTAGTACGAGTCGGCCTGGATGGGGATCGAACCGTCGCCTCCTGCACGGCAGGCAAGGTCACTGGCCACCGGACCAAGACGGCTTATCTATGACGGCAATCCTATTAAAGGATGACGTTTTGCAATGTTTGGCTAACACTATTTGACACTAATTGGTGATGTGACAACCCTGATGTTTTATTAATCTCCCTTTAATTCTACTTTGGAAGTTTTAACAGGGATTCTAACCACTAAGTAAGTGTATTTATAAATGTCATGTAGGTTCCATTTCGCCAGCCTTTTGTGAAAAATCACAATTTAAAGCTTTTCTAAGTACTTAATTAAATAAAAGACGCACCCTATTTAGTGAACGACCAATAAAGACGCGGTAATTAATTTGAGGGAAGGAAAGTAGCGTAATTGCATAATAAGATAGCTTCGTGTTGATCTATTCCAAAGGCAAACAAATTAGCTATTTCATATATAACGTGTTAATGAATTAACGCAAAACTAGAAAGTAGTTTGTTTAGAATCAAGAGCAGAATCGAATTATCATGGTTTCAACATAGGAAATTTTTTTCAAAATATTAAATATTTTGTTTTTAAAATTAAAAATTTACTGAACTTGATCACACTCCACCGCTCGGGCACTCTCACCCTACTTACTACCAAAACCAGATTCTTAAAATGTATCCATGAGAACGTTAGCGCTTTCATTCATTGCTGAAATGATAACATACCATTTTTGCCTCAAAACTTAAAACACGAATAACTTTAAATGCTATCTATCAAAATAATGAAATTATTGTTTCAATCGAATTATTTTTTTATAAATCAGTTCGGGTGTATGAGGTTTTGCGCTTATTCATTAACACGTTGTATATTGTGAAAAATATCTAGTAGTAAATTAGGTGACAACTATGTATGAAATAGCAGATTTTTTGTCAAGATTTCAAAAGAACAATTGTTCAGTTTGATGGTCTGAAGTGCCACATAAAGTATGTAGGTAACGTATTTAAGTTTACACCTTGTACCTACCTATTTAAATCGCAAACCAACAAGAAGCAAATTTCATTATCGTTAAAGTTATATAATAGATAATTCATTAATTGGCATTTAATTACTGATTTGCTCAGTCAATAGATTATTCGCTTAAATAGGTCACCGCGTACTAATGTAGAAGTTTGAATAAATTACGAACTGTATAATCTAGTTGAATGAACTATCTTTAAAAATAATTCAGTTATAATGAGCCAATATTTTTATAGGTCTGACTACAGGGCACAGACACAGAGGATTGTGCACAGGTCTACCGTCGAGGCTGTATGTGAAGACTAAAGGAAAAAAAAATTGGACCTCTCATTGAAAATAGATCGGCTGATCTGCAATTTAATTTGACAGGTCCAAAATTTTTTTTCGTTTATCGACCCATGTTTCTTGGGGAAAGTTATTTAGTTTAATTGTCTGAATACACCCTTAAAATAAAAGGAAAGCCCCTCGATACGTTCCACCCTGTATAAGATATCAATGAATGCGACAAAAAAAAATATCGCTCATTAAGAGAAGTTATTCCGAATGCGTAAATGCGCACTGCATACAAACGAAGTCTGGTGATATTTTAAAAACTAACCAATTAAAGACAATATAGTTTTGCAGAAACAATCTAGAAACAAATCTCTATGCTTGTATCTTGTCCGATTTTTGTTAAAATGTACAGTTTCAATGCTAGGATTAATTTAAGATTTGTATGGAAATCTTTGAGGCACTGTAACTTTAAAACTATAAATTTTTACGAAAATCTGACAAAATACAAGCATAGAGATTACTTTCTAGATAGTTTCTGAAAAATTTCACTATCTTTAATTGGTTAGTGTTAAAAATATAACCAGACTTCGTTTGTATGGAGCGCGCCAACAGTAATATACCCTTAATAATGTTTTTTTTGAAAATACCCATTACTTGACGTGTACAATAAAGAATTTTCAATTCCTGTAATTTAAAAGCCATTCAATCTGTAAATAATGTTTCAAGTATCCAAAAACATTACATTACATTTGATTTCGATTTCTAAATTTGTTTCCAGTATGAACGAATGTAATATCTTGAAAAGATTCCGATACCCCGGAGAGAACGATAAACCAATCTGTAATTGAATTTTCCTCAATGATTATAATTCCTAAATATTTTATGTATCGAGATTCGAAAGAAAACATCAACATCCGTTCATGTATTTACGTACGACCAGGAAAATAATACCGCTCGTCAATCTTCGTTTGCGCAGAGCAGACCCGAGTCCCCGTCAAAACCCGAAGTCATTTAGAAATCAATCATACGCGGTAGTCAAAGGATGAAAATCTGGTGCTAATCTTTCTCTACCTCGCTTCAAGTCGAATAGGAAAGCAATGAACGCGACAGCGACAAAACAATTAGCCAATAGCTGCAAGGGATTTCAGGCGCACGTAGGAGGCAACCCTGATTGATTCGACAATTATTTAGTTTCTTGTATGAGCACACCATGAATCTTTAAGTCGGGCTGGCGCTAAGGATCCCGGAAAATAACTTCTTTATTATACATAGAGTTATTGTGTCTGGGATCCCTTGGTGCACGAGTTCTACTCGCACTTTGCCGGTTTTTAATGGACAGTAGATACAATACGGGCCTCATCACACGTACGTTATTTTTAGTTATACCTTGCGATTACAATATTAAATCATTAGGATAAATCGCTAATTAAGTAAGCCAACGGGAACGCATCGCCGGCGCCCGCAGCGCTGCAGCGCATCGGGTGATTTATGCCACGATTTGTCGTCGAGCCAAACCGCCTCTGATTCCGTAATGCTGTGTTTGCCGATAAACAACTGTCTGCTTTACCCTTTACGTCCTAGTGATTTTTTTTTTCATTTTCATCATATTTAGGTGTGTTATAAACAAGGAATTGTGCTCCAGAGCTGGGCAAAACGGACGTAAGGCGCAAGATAGCTCAGCTGAATCCGGGCTGCGTCTGTCGTATGCATTCGGAAAGATGAGCCAAAAATCACCACAGACTGGGTTTCCTAGGTCGGTCACCGGCATTGAAGTAGATCCAATTAAGATGGAGAGACAACATGGATGCCTTCTTGGAAAGTTGATTAGTAATAGAGAGGATTGGAGACTAAAGACGGAGGCCGTCGTCCAGCACTGACCACTGAATAGGCTACATTAAAAGTCATCATACCCGGCTGATCTGGCGCAGTCTCACATTGAGTGATGATATGGTAATGTTTGTTAAGAGCTACGTTCTTATCGGTGGAGTATTTGCCAATCTAATCTCTTTTCCGACATTTTCTTGAGAGATACGGTGACATCAACGTTTCCTATCACCTGTGCTGGGTAATTCTGCCTCTCTTTCCCCCTATTGGTCCTTCCAATATAGGTCTTATTTTTGCTCCAGTAATCGATCGTTTTGAAAATATTTGTCCTTTTTTAATTTTTTTATTGTAACACTTTATCACTTTTTTATGCTTTGGGGTTTGATTGATAGAAATCTTATCGCGATAAACCCATGATAGTTTGGCTGGAAACCATGAATCCAAGCTTAATGACGTCCCTCTTTAAGGCACAAGGCCTTGTCTTATGAATTTGGTTCAGTATGGCAAGCTACCTACCACCCCCGAAGTTGGCCAATCGAAGTATACCAAAGTCCTCCTATGGACTTTATAAAGCTAATGATGATCTAATTTATCACGTAATCATCATCATCATCTCAACCTTTATAAATATCCCACTGCAGGGCACAGGTCTATCTTCAAGGGTGTATGGGCGTTAGTCCGTCACACGTGCACAATACGGTGGATTACACATACACATCAGAATTTCTTCTACAGCGTATGCAGGTTTCCTCACAATGTTTTCTTTCAATTGATAGCATTCAGTATTAAGTACATAATTTCTTAATCGTAATTATCACACAATATATATAAAAATCTAAAGTTCTTTAGATCCTTTGAACTAACTTAAACGAAGTAACAATGTAAGTCTGCTCTACAATGAGGGATGGTGCAATCCATTATCACTGCGGTCACGTGACATCGGCGTGTTTTATAGCACTCTTACGAGTATGAACTAGACTTAGAATTATGCTTGTGGCTTTTTACTCTTCATTTTTACGTTTCACAAAGTCATGGTAACGTGTGGTGACCGGTTTTAAATAACACCATCAAAAACTGGTACCAACAAGAGCGAGAGGAACATTGCGAAAGCGGCAGTACGAGGTTTATAAGTCTTAGCGATGTATGTACCTGCGCAGTTGACAAATTTTAATAGCGTGCGAAATTATATTGACCAATCAGGATGTGCCACCCTTCGATCAAACCAATCCCTTGTCGCGATTGGCTAATTGTTTTGCTGCTCTCCGACTTTGCACCCTTTGATTACTAAATGACTTTTTCTCTCCTCCGGGCGGAAAGCTTCAACTTTCGTCACGCTGCGCTAAACAAAGTTGCCGCTTTCCGCCTCCGTCGAGGAGAAAAATTCTATACACACCTTGGGCAGTAAATAAGAAAGCCTCAGATCTGAGACCTTTCTTACTTTCTTGACCTAGTGTAATCGACTATTTGGTTTTGACGGGGACTCGGGTCTGCTCTGCGCAAACGAAGAATGACGAGCTGATTTATTTTCCTGGTCGTACTGAGTGACAGACTGAGAGGGGGCAACCTGTTTCCAGTTCTTTAGATTGGTCTCCTTCAGTTGGTAACTCATTTACGTCTCAAATAGATCGGTGGAAAAAATGGTACCATAAATCATCATGGTAAAGACACTAGTGGCAAGATTTTGCTAGGCAACCCGGCGGCGTTCACATTTCGTTCACCATACAAATACGTTCATAATTTTGCGGTCGGTTCTCGAATACACCCTTTGTTGTTGAGGGTAGGCCTGTGGCCTGCATTTTGTACTTAAAAGCTTATAATTTGACTTAGAAACTGGTACATATTTAATTTATCTCTATACTCCATTCAAAAGAGCAACGAAATTTTAAGGCTATTTTGCATTACATAAACAGAGATTTGAAACACTTCCTCTCACTTATTCTTAGAACAGCTTTAGTAACGTCCAAGATATGTCGGATAGTATATGTATCCAATAAATTAATTACATTTAGTAATCAGAATTGGCCAGAAAGCTAGTATCTCATACACTTCAAAGCACTCGCGAAACATTGGTTTTACCTACCTTTGTTATTCGAATCCAGGTATTCTGTGACCCTGAACAAAACCCCCCAGGAAATTACTAGCTATTAAAATGTTAAATCATTTAATGTACGAGGGTATGTAGGGTAGATGTCAGTGCAATGGGTCAGCATCGAAATCAATCGTAGAAAAATTTAGCCGTTATACACAGTCATAATAATATTTGAGCTTAAATAATTACAAATGTGGCAAAAACCGTTTCACTTGTTGAAGAGGCAAGATTGGTATGTCGGGTCATTTGTATGGTGGTACAATTGTAACATAATTATGTGTTAACTTTACATCAAAGCCGATGAAAGTATTGTTTTCGACAAGAGACAAAAACTGTATCTTTTTTTTGAAGCACAGAGCTACTTACTCGTACTTAGCCGTGTGGCGAACTGTCCGAATATTTAACTTTTTAAAATAGATACCTTATTTTTTTACACTACTTTTAAGTTAGACTCGGCCAGTGTTGTATCAAAGTATTCCTTTTGCGAATTTCATGAAATCGAAGAACGAAAAAAAAATTTGGACCTCCCATAGAAAATATATCGGCTGATCCACACTTTTGTATGGGAGGTCCAAAATTAGTTTTATTTTTCGACCCATGTTCCTTAGGGAAAGTTGTTTAGTTTCATTGTCTAAATACACCCTTAAAAGGAAACACCCTCGTTACGTTCCACCCAGTATGTAACATTTTCAGCTATCCAACTTCTAAACCTAGAATCTGTTGACATAGATAGATGTAGTACTGGAGTAATGGTTTGAAGTACCACCTAAACAAAGAGTCCAAGACAGTAACATCCACCCTACGTAACATGGTGAGATACAAGGCTCTCTGCATGTACGTGTCTTGTAAATAGCTCATTAAAATGAATTACGCCGGTCTGAACAACGAACCGTATTGTTCTGGCCCAGACGTGTTTAGTTGCTCTGTGCTAAATGTAGATGGCATTAGATATTTTGATTTTAATTTCTACTATTTTGTTTGGGGATTTTGTTATAAACAAAGCTGTAAATTAGAGAAAAAAACGTGTATCTTGGACGAAACTGCAGTGGAGTACGTGAAACGTCTTCTACCGAGTAATGGCTTTTATCATAGTGTAAATAATACTCTAAATAATTTTTTTCTTAGCCTACTTCATCCCACTGCTGGGCAAAGGCCTCCCTTTATTCTGGAGAGTAAGAGGTCCCATATAACATCCAAAACGGTGATCAAGCCAACCTCTAAATAATAATATTAAAATAATTCCAATAGCTGCTATATTTTCAAAATAATAAAAAAACATATCTTGTCATAACATATTTAATAAATAAATATATTTGACATTGTCACACAAATTATCTAGTCACATTTAAAGTAACAGAATCTAACCTGGACTTGTATTATGATGACTAGACAACGATATAGAATACACATATAGATACAAACATCCATGACTCGGGTACAAATATTCATATTCATCATACAAATATTTGTCCCTTACGGGATTCGAACCCGCGACCCTCGTCACAGCAGGCAGGTTCACTACAGACTGTGCTATCGGGCCGTCGTATTTCGTATTTCGTTATATGATATTGGTTTTTGCAAATGACCCCCACCTGACCCCCTACTGATCGAAATGAAAGACGTTTCACGACAATAGAAAACAAATTTTACAACGTCACTAAAAGACTCTTTGGAGAAGCCTAAAAGATCACCTTTGGAGAAGCCTATGTCAAGCAGTGGACGTCCACCGGCTGTGATGATGATGACTTCAAAATAATGTTACAACTGTCTTTTGCATTTATTAGAACAAGCTGGCATGATTCGCTTAAAAAAAACTATTAGCACACCTATAACTGCTCAAAATTTTAACTTGTCGAGTTTTGACTGCACATTAAGGCTCAATTCATACCGAGGCGAGGTGAAACAACGAGCAGGTTTCTACCATCTTGGTGTGAATTGAGCCTTAGATATATAACTCATTTAATTCATCAGAACAATACAGGATAAACAGTGACAGACAAAGGCAGTATAACACTATGGAGTCCATATAAGGAGGTCCGTGCAAAGCTATATAATATTTTGAAAAAAACCGATTCGACCGATTCTAAACAAACTACTTTCTAGTTTTGCTTTAATACATTAACACGTATTAATGAAATTTAAAGATATTCTATACTCCATTCAAAACAGCTTTAGTAACGTTCAAGATATGTCGGATAGTATATGTATCCAATAAATTAATTACATTTGGTAAGCAGAATTAGCCAGAGAGCTAAATAAGAATCGGAAAATCTCGTCGTCCTTATTTGTCATGAAAAATTGCAATGGTTTAAATGGTATTGAAAATAGATACTAATTTCGTTTGTACTTATGCAGCGTACTCGGGCTCACTGTAAGGAATATTCCCTCGGATAGTGTAGGCACCTTACAATACCCCTGTTTATACCACAGTGGTTCCAAACTATAAAAAACTGCACAAAAAATCGCTGACCAACCCCAGTCGGTTTAACTGCCAATATCAGTGTCATTTGTCTCCGAAAAGCTTTGTAGTACAAACCTATTATTTTACAACTCAAAAATTGCAATCCAGTCCTTATCCAATTGTTATAGAGATGAACTCTGCAGTAAAGTTAGGTTTCATAATTTTGTTATAGCATAACTGGCTTTCATAGTGACATTCGTTTGAGAGCGCTTCGCTTTATGGTTCTAATTGCGTTTGGCATAAAAACAATTTTTGAGTGGCAATATTAATATTTATACATTTTGTTTTTAAATGGTTTAGTGGAGGAACGTGTGGCGCAAATATTGGGCTATTATACATTGGGTCTACAATACTGATAAAATCATTATAATGGTTGTAGTGACCACAATCTTTTAACAAAATAATTATACAAAGTACAAATGAAACTATAAAACATTGAAATACAATACCTCCTGGTCTTTTAGTTTATTATCCCTGGAAAAAAGGACATAAAAGACACTAAAGTACTAAGTTTTCGCTGTTGTAGAGTAATATGTATACAACGTGTTAATGAATTAACGCAAAACTAGAAAGTAGTTTGTTTAGAATCAGGAGCAGAATCGAATTAACATGGTTTCAACATAGGTAATTTTTTTCAAAATATTAAATAATTTGTTTTTAAATTTAAAATTTACATAAATCGATCTCAAACCACCGCACAGGCACACTCACCCAACTTACTACCAAAGCAAGATTCTTAAAATGTATCCATGAGCACGTTAGCGCTTTCATTCATTGCTGAAATGATAACAAATCATTTTTGCCTCAAAACTTAAAATGTGAATAACTTTAAATTTTAACTATCAAAATAATGAAATTATCGTTTCAATCTAATTATTTTGTTATAAATCAGTTGGGGTGTATGATGTTTTGCGCTTATTCATTAACACGTTGTATGTATAGGTATGCCAGTTTTTACGTCTAATCGTAAGCTTTCAAACTCGACGAGTTTCATTTAAATCGGTCCGAAATCGGTTTAGTCCAACAAACAAATAAAAAACAGAATCAAAAAAGTAAAAAATCTGTGTTTTGGAGTCAAGGACACCTAATTATCGTAATCTTTTTTTTAAATTATATTTAATATACATACACCTATCTTTTACAGGTTTGTAATTTGTCTAGATTAAACTAACGGTCTTAATCTCAATCGGGGTAGACAGGAACTTTTCTTCAACTACCAACTACCTTTGCAAGCAAAAAATGTTTTCGCCAATAATAATTTCACGTAATATTGTCAATTTGTCTAAAGCGTAAGGACATTTTGGACAGTGTTTATATAATTTATATACAGGGTCCAACTTAATATGCTGACAGTTTTTTAAGAGGATGATCAGACCATCAAACTGAACAACTTTCTCTATGGGACCAAAATCAAAATCGCGAAAAAAAAATCAGCTGTCCCATACAATTGGGTCGAATAAGATTAGTCTGGAACAGCTGGTTTTTTTTTGCGATTTCGACATTGGTCCCATGTTGTTCAGTTTGATGGTCTGATCATCCCCTTAAAAAGGTGTCAGCATATTAAGAAGTTAGAATTAGGGTCCTATGTTGGATTTCTGAACAAATTAATCTTTTTAATCGGTTTATGAAAATGTAATGCCACTTCTATCGGATTAGGGTATAAGCATAAAATTCGTGATCAACGGATATAAGTTTATTATTTTTAAGTTGGTTAGGCTCGGCGTTTGAATTTCAAGCAGCACTCTAGTCGGCCATTTTGAATTTTCTTTTATTTTTTAATCTACACACTGCCGCCCGCTGCGATTGACTGTTTGTCAGCCGTTCTATTCAAAACCGCAAAATTAAAGTGCGAAATTCATTTTTTGGTCTATTTTTAATTGCTTTCTGAACAGAACCACGCAAATCTGTACAAAGGTAATTTTTTATCTGTTTTAGTGTAAGCATATGCTCACGACTATATTCCCCTAAGGGGTAGTCAGATATATTCTGAAACCTCAGAACATCCACGTTTCACCAGTAGTACCGAAACTCTGTCCAGTGTGATGGGGGGTGAGCCCGTCGCCACTTATAATGAACTGTGGGTACAATACATGCCTCGAAATAGAAGCATGCAGGTTTCCTCACGATGTTTTCCTTCACCGAAAAGCCAGTGGAGTTACAAATCGTACATAAATTCCGAAAAACTCATTGGTACGAGTCAGCCTGGACGAGGATCGAACCATCACCTCCTACACGGCAGGCAAGGTTACTCGCCACTGGACCACCACGGCTTTAGTGTGTATAACGAATTATTAGCTTTTATTTATTAATAATCTTGACACTCAATATTGAGGTCCAGGTTGACATGCCATGTACGAATGAGTTTTTCTAACGTATGTACGTAATACCTACTGACGATGACGACTTCGATGTGTAAGTGAAGTCTACCACATTGCGTGGTGGATTAACGCCTATATACCCCCCCCCCCCCCCCCCCCCACCCCCCCCTGATGGTAGGCCTGTGCCTTGCAGTAGGACGTATAGAGGGTGTAAATGACAGCCTAGCAAATACCGAAACGATGAACTCAGACCATCAAACTGAACAACTTTCACTGTGGAGCCTACCACAGGAAACGCGAAAAAAATCTGCTGTCCCATACAAAACTGCTGTACCTATCCGACTCAAATGTACCACACTCCTTTGAGAATTAAAATTTATTTTTCTTACTCGGGTATTACTGTCACTTAGCCCCTGCGCTCGCCATCTTGAATCATTCGCTTCATACTACTTCGCCGTTCCACCACGTGCTCGCGACTATTACGGGAAAAAATGTTTTTTTCAGGTTAAATAGTGTTATTGTGAATATGCCTACACGTAGAACATACATTTGAATAAAAGTTGATCCTTCATTAAATCTCTTGCTGTCACTTTTTGTCTTGTTGACGTAGTAAAAGCTAGCAAGAGATATAATAGAGAATTAACTCTAATGAGCGTTTCTGCAACTGACACTTTATAACTAGTTTAGAGAAAACACAAGTCAAGTCAAAGTCAAAATTGTTTATTCAAAATAATATCACATAGATAACTTTTCGACGTCATGTTTTTGAATCTACCACCGCGTCGGAAGGTGTTCCGTTGTAGAGAAGATGCGGCCAGAAACTCTACAACACACTTCTTTTAAACAAAACAAAATATACAAAGTACAATTACATAAATTCAATATTAAATTACATAGAGTAACATTGTCAAGACCAGACATTTTGGTCATTCAAATAATCATCGAGTTTATAGTAACCTTTTTTACAGAGGACTTGTGGAGGAGTATTATTAGTGCTTTGTACAGTAACGTAATTTATATGACAATCAGTGCGTGTCCTAATATTCAGCTTACAAGGGATTTCCCGCTTCGTAAGACACAATCATTGTAACAATCTCTGACAGTGATATTAATATGATACTACTTGTCTTACATGATAAAATCTTAGTATTTATATTACGAAATAATCATCTTATTCATTAATATGTTTTGCTTTTTGGTGATATATTTGCTTACACATATACGACATAATAGGTACCATGTGTATGACATTTTGGCTTCAAAGTGAAAGTTGTTCAGATTGATGGTCTGAAGCACCACCTTAAATATTACTACGGTGTTTTGTTACACCCTGTATTGTGCCATCAACGCCTACGCTACTCGTGATAATGACTCTAAGGTGCCGTTTATACAGAAGAGACGCGTGGTGGTGGCGGATAGTCAAAGTAACACAATTCTAAAACCTTATAGTACGTAGCATAGCGTCGTTTTTGTCGTAAAGGCGACGTCACCTGGAGGCGCGGGCGTAATTCTCCAAACGACGCTATGCTACGTACTATAAGGTTTATAATTGTGTTACTTTGACTATCTACAGTCCCTGTGTTCAAAGAAAACTCTCAGTTCCATTTACAGCCAAAACAGACACTGATCAAAATCATACAATAATAGTTGCCTACATAAATAAACTTGTGGTTCCTTTCTGCTTTTCGAACAATCGCTTTCAGATTCCAATCTTTCATTGTATTTCTAGAAAGGAAAACCGCCTCAATCAATATTTCGACATTCAATAGAAACTTTACAATAGTGTTTCATTGTAAAGGAACAGATGAATATTTCGAGAAGCAATTACTATTGTAGCAATATTATTGAGAACAATGTAAATTGTCAAAATCTGTCCCGGGGCGATTGAAGTTTCTATTCGGAATTTGTGAACGCAATTTAATCTGACAGATTCTTCGGATTTGTGTCCAAGTGTTACTTTTAATAAATACATTCACGACCAAAGATTTAGCATATACAACGTTAGATCGGAAATGCGAAAGTGAAAAGGCATAGCGAGATATAAATAGACACCATTCACGAACACGCTATGAGCCTGTATGGACTTAGCGTACTGGGTCAACGGAACGAATCCCGCTTTTTCCAAAATCTCAGGTTTTTTTGGTCTCTCCTTGAATTATCCGTAGCCGATCTAATGTAGTATATACTAAATCTTTGTTCGCGACTATATACAACGTGTTAATGAAATAACGCAAAACTAGAAAGTAGTTTGTTCAGAATCGAGATCAGAATCGAATTATCATGGTTTCAACATAGGTAATTTTTTCAAAATATAAATTTATATAATTGTAACATTTAAAATTTACTGAACTCGATCTCAACCCACGACTCGGGCACTCTCACCCTACTTAGTACCAAAACAAGATTCTTAAAATGTATTCATGAGCACGTTAGCGCTTTTATTAATTGCTAAAATGATAACAAATCATTTTTGCCTCAAAATTTTAAATGCGAATAACTTCAAAATTTAACTATCAAAATAATGAAATTATTGTTTCAATCGAATTATTTTCTTATCAATCAGTTGGGGGGTTGGGGTATTTTCTTATCAATGAGTTTTTCGGAATTTATGTACGATTTGTAACTCCACTGGCTTTTCGGTGAAGTAAAACATCGTGAGGAAAGTCAAAATCAAAGTCAAAGTCAAAGTCAATATAATTTATTCAATATAGGAGCTTACAGCACACTTATCAAACGTCAAATCTTTTTTAAAGCTACCACCGCGTCGGAACGTGTTGTCGCTGTAGAGAAGATGCGGCCAGAAACTCTACAACATAACACGACTTAATAACTATTACAATATAAATTCTTAAGCTAAAGTTATGTATACAATAATACATAGTCTATTTAATAAAATAATTGATACTATACAGTAAAGTAAATAAACTATAAGCTAGTGACCTCAGACCCAAGCATTTTGATCATTTAAATTGCTTAAATTGATGAAACCTGCGTGCTTCAATTTCGAGGCATGTATTGTACCCACTGTCCATTACAAGTGGCGACGGGCTCACCCCCGTCACACTGGATAGTTTCGATATTACTGGTGAAACGTGGATGTTCTGAGGTTTCAGTATATCTCTGACTACCTACTTGAAAAATTATATTGTAGGTTCCCTAACTGTATATTTTACTGACAAGCCAGTAGTACAAATAAAATGAACTTTCCTTAAAGTACAACTTACAACAAAACTGCATTCTCTTGAATTAACATTCAGATCATCTTTTACCGCAGTATTTTCATAGTACTGTTACACTTTACTCAACGTTCGAAGACCTCTGAGATATCTCTTAAACTTTCGTAATAAGATAGAAAATAGCAAGATTTGCGAGACTCTGTATTTATACAGTAGTGTTAAGAGAAGTGACTGCTGGTTTGACTCCACTTGGCCCGAGTTTAACCCACTTTGCTGGATAGTTGGTTAATTCAATAAACTCGACGCTCGCTAAAGTGGATGTAGTTAATTTTTTAAGGTTAGCGTAAGAACTTGAGGAGCTCAAGGATTTTTAGTGATAAAAGTGGCTTTTCAAGTCGTCTTCGTTGATATTTAAATTAACACATGAGTTATTCTACAGACCTGCACGTCTAGTATGATTTCTCTACACGCGCGCGACGCGCCTTCGCTGCATAGAACATAACCTGTTCCCACGCTTTGCGGAGAGTTGTAGTATGGGAAAAGGCTGAGTCGCGCGCAAGTAGAAAAATCATGCTAGATGGTCTGGGGTCTTATTGTGTAACTACCCGATTCAATCGGTATCAAATCCACATGGTATTTTATGATAGTTCTTTTCGATTTAGATTCTTGAGATTAAGTTACCTGATTTAAAACAATGGATATGATGATCACAGAAACAAATTAATACTTAAAATTGCCTAGTACAGACATAATACGTAACCGACTTTGACTAATTATTATAAGGACTAGCCTCGCGGTAGCATTTCCCCTCTGCCACGGTATAAGCACAATTGAGCTTGTGCATTTACATTCAATTTTACACCTTACCACTAAAGGAGACAGCCTATAATTGCGAAATAATAACTTCGAACTTAGAACGTTTGGGGTTCACACGAGACTACTTTTCATGATTTTTGACATTCTAAATTAGAATATAAAGTTATGGGGAACAAAATCCAAAGTTGCGGATTTCATGTTACCTCGCCCCCCGCAAAAAGAGGCAGAAATGTTTGTTAGTAGAATTACACGCGTAACCAGTCCACATATAAATAGTAAAAGGTTACCGATCTTGTAAGTAAGCATCTTATTATCTAAGAGGCTAGGCTCATCTTTAAGGGTTCCATAGTAAACAAGGAACCCTTATACTTTCGTCCATTCTGTCTGTCTGTCTGTATGCCCCGCCCCAATAACTCGCTCAGTTTTGCACCTATTGAACCGAAATTTGGCATGAAGACAGATAACAGTAACCCAAAAACAGAAATTTTATGAAGAAATAAATTGTTTTTGACTCTGAAAGAGGGGTTGGTGGAGAAGTGAGGTGTCGTTAGATAGTTCTTGTCCAATGAAACAAAACTCCCATAGAAACTAAACCGTTATAATGGTTCTGTCTCGAGATATCTGCACTCCAATTAAAATAGGCGTAAAAGATATTATCATGATATCCTAAAAATAAGCTAAGAGTGACTCTGGCTTAGGTGTGTGATAAAATACCCTTAGTAAAATAAAAATAGCAGCTGATTCATACAAAGACTAATCTAGAAAGAGTCGGGTAAACCTATACCTGTCATATACCTGTTCACTGTGGTGAAAGTTGTTCAGTTTGATGGTCTATGCCACTCCTTTAAATATTATTAGGGGTGTTTTGTTACATATTAAAGATCTTTATTTTTCCCTTAGTCAACTTCCTAGTACGTAGTACGTTACGTACACAAGCAAAAATGTTTTATTAAAATTATAAGCCTGGAAAACCTGACACAGCTAAAAATTCAAAACTCTGACTTCATTTTATCCTTTGCATACAAGACTTTCTTTATTCAATTATTTATCAAAAACTCATTCTACTCGTAAACACTCAGACGCTATTATTTTTATATTTGTGACTTTCCAAAAAACTCTTAAAGGATCTTATTAAAATGAAAAGTGAATTTTTATATTTTCTCTCGCATGCTTAAGGTTAAGATGTAGGATTTATTTAATGCTCTACCTTTTTCGCCTCTTGAGAAAATTGATGACCCGAGGTTTTCGGGGATAATACACAAGATTTTTCATCTTGAGACAGAAAAAAAGCAAGGCTGAGATACTGGGATAGATAAGTACCTATTATAAGCCTAAATAAAGGACAGGTTTGGGCTAGACTCGTTGTTGTAGTGGAGTTTCAATACAGTATAGAAAGTTGACGACTAACTTGCCTCCACCAATCCGCCCTGAGTCCGCAGGGCAATGGTATAACTGCTGGCTGGCAGGACTGACAAAAAGCCAAGGGCCCTGGGTATGAAAGGGCCCCGAGAACTTAACCTTTAATGTTCCAAAAACGAGCATTTTTTAGCAAGGAGGTAGGCCGGCTTATGGGACTTAGTAAAAGTACATCACACAAATCTTGAGCTCGCTTCGCTAGCTCCGGTTTTTATTTTATAAATACAATCTTAAGCTCGTTTCGCTCGCTCCAGGTTTTAGATGGTATTTCAACCTAACTTGGACCTGCTCCTCCCCGTCCCTGCTGGGAAAAAACATTGCAATACCCTCGGCAGATGTCTACTTTCTTTGTGGAAGGCCAATGGCCCCACACGTAGTGTAGGTACGCTGAAAACCCAAACTCTTATTCATGAGAGGTGGTCTATGCCCTGCATTGAGACGTATGCTGATGATGATCCTTATTAAAAATTATCATTCAAAGTCAAAGTCAAAGTCATTATCAATATAGTTTATTCAATATAGGAGCTTGCAGCACACTTATCAAACGTCAAATCTTTTTTAAAGCTACCACCGCGTCGCATTCTCTTGTTATCATCCTATTATTTAGATTCAGCTCAATATATCATCTCATTCCTTCCATTTTTTGCCCATTCTTTCATTCCAATTCCAAGTATTCTACAAAAACCTTCATAAGAGCTAATGAAAGAACAACAATCGATCTGGTAAGATGTAATAGGGAATGAATTTAAAACGGATGAAATCATTTCCATTCTCAAAGACTACGCCATTCGTGGAAACGCTGAAATGAATCAAATTAGCACTGTAAATAGTACGACTGCATCTGCAGCTCCTTCCGCTGGTACTAAGATGACACGATCGTTTGTCGATATTAACTGGTGCTCGTTAAAACTGTACTAGTTTTAAGGCTTAACTATACTCTGACAGAAAGTTGACATTTCTTCAACAAAATTGACCACTAACTTGCGTACAGTAAGTTAACCATTAACTTATCTACTTCATGATGACCACTACCTTGTCAATTCCTCCTTCAGTCACTTCCTCGTCTACAGCAAGTTGACTACTATCTTGTCTACTATATTTTCTACACCAAGATGATGACTAATTTGTTTATAGAAAGTTGAGAAATTACTTGTCGTATTCATATAAGTCACTACCTTGTCTACAGAAAATTGAAAACTATCTTGTCTACACTAAGTTAACCACTATCTTTTCTAATTCATGTTCTAAATTAAATTACAAATAAATATTTATCCAGCAAGCTTTGTGTACAGCAAGTTGACTAATAATTTGATCAATTATTGTACCTATTCAGAAAGTTTACCACTAACTTGTCTTCACCATATTGGCCACTACCTTGTTAACAGCAATTAGCCTAGTCACTAACGATAGTAAGTGTAGACAAGGACTACCTTGTCTACAGCAAGTTAACTTACTATCTCATCTACAATAAGTAGACCACTAATTTGTCTACAGAAAATTGACCACTATCTTGTCTAGAGCAAGTTGATCACCTTGTCTACACAAACTTGTCCAACTATTTGCCTACTTCAAGTTAACTTCATTTTTGTCTGCAGCAAGTTGACCGCTACTTTGTCTATAGCACTAACTTGCTTCCACCACAATCTGCAATGCGTGTTCATAGTGGTGTATAGCGCACTCGCTCTCACCCTTTTTTTCATGAAAGATGGCATGTGATTGGTCATATCGGGATGTTTATAGGATTGTACAGATTTCTCGTCCATTTTTATTATTAACTGGAGTTTACCCCTGACTTTGTCCGCATAAATTATATACCAGATTTTAAGTCAGATCATAAGATATAAAAAAAAGTTTCATTAAAATCGGTTCAGTAGTTTTTGCGTGATGCTGTTACAAACTTACAAACAAACAAAAAAACAGACGGACAAAAATTCTATTGATTTGGAGTCAGCAGATACCTAAAAACCATATCGTAACTTTTTTTTTGTTAATATCTTCAATCACAGACACACTTATGTTACAGTTTTATAATAGTTAAGGTTAACATCCACTTCTAGAAAAAGCCTTCACAGTTGTGACTAGAGCAATTATAGTACCACTTCAACTCGGCAATTACTCGAATGAACAATTACTAAAACAAGTTTAAGGCGAATTTTAAATGAAACACCAGTTTTGGACTCCCTTTAGTTTCTTGCCCACTGAATTTTGAGATTTAAACCCATGATACAAATCGTATAATAAAATAAGTATTATTTAGCTACACTATTATACAGGGTGTAAGTGACAGCCTAGCAAATACTGAAACGGTTAATTCAGACCATCAAATTGAACCACTTTCACTATGAAGCCACCCTTAGGAATCGCGAAAAAAAAAATCTGCTGCTCCATACAAAACAGCTGTACCTACTCGACTCAAATGTATGAAACAGTTGATTTTTTCACGTCGCCTAAGGTTGGCTCCATAGTGAAAGTTGTTCAGTTTGATGGTCTGAATTCACTGTTTCAGTATTTGCTAGGTTTTCACTTACACCCTGTATATGTTCTGATGAAGCAATGATACATTTTTGAGCTAGGATAGTCAAGGTCACTTCGTTCCGATCCATTTTGGGGGTATCCAGGGTGTAAAATTAAATACTGAGTGTAAAGTTACATACTATAACGGCTGCTTCAGACCATCAAACTGACCAACTTTAACTATCGCAACAACATTGAAATCGCGGAAAAAAAATGTGCTGTTTCATGTGGCCGTTGACCTTTTCTATGGAACAACCATCATTTTTTTCTAGATTTCGATGCTGGCTCCATAGTGAAAGTTGTTCAGTTTGATTGTCTGAAGCACCCCCTAACTGATGTATGTTACATGCATCATAGTTATGACTATCATGATTTCTGAAAGACTTTTTTCATTAATCGATATTGAAAAAGGTTCTTTTTACCCGACTGCGCCAGAAGGAGGATTATGTTTTTCGAGCGTATGTATGTATGTATGTATGTATGTATGTATGTATGTATGTATGTGTGTGTGTGTATGTGTGTATGTGTGTATGTATGTATGTATGTATGTATGTATGTTTGTATGTATTTTTCTTTGGCACGGTCTACAGCCTAAACGGCCTGATGGATTTTAACGTTTGAGGTGTCATTGGATTCGTAAAAATCGTGAGAGTGTCATAGGGTATATTATTTCAAGATGGCGTCTACGAATTAAAAAAGAGAGGGGGAAAAAACAATTCTTTTTTGTTAAAATTATTATAACTTTTATTTTTAATTAAATATTCGCCTTAATTATTATGAAAGTTTTAAAAACGTTTTTCCCGAAAATCTGTTGAACAATTTTCATATTAGTTCATAGAATAGACATGACAACTAACTCGTATTGCAGCTAAAACAATTAATAAATATCTCATGCAGGGCCGAATTAGGAAAATAAGGGGGTCCCTAGATTGTTAACTTTTGAAGCCTCTAAAGTCCTCAACCTTGCTAGAGGGACCTACAAACCTTTAAGCGTACCGTAGGGAGGCTTCACATTGAACCGCTCACCGTGACAATACCGGAAAGGGATCCAATGTAGCACTACCCTTTACGTTATCAAATAACATTGAGACTTAACACATCAACCACCTATACAACGTGTTAATGAATAAGCGTAAAACCTCATACACTGATTTATAACAAAATAATTCGATTGAAACAATAATTACACTTTTTGATGGTCATAATTTATTAGCATTTTAGGTTTTCAGGCAAAAATGATTTGTTATCATTTCAGTAATGAATGAAAGTGCGAACGTGCTCATGTATACATTTTAAGAAACTTGTTTTGGTAGTATGTAGGGTGAGTGTACCTGAGCGGTGGGTTGAGATCGAGTTCAGTAATTTTACCAACAAAGTATTTAATATTTTGAAAAAAATTACCACTGTTGTAATGTCTAATAACCATGATAATTCGATTCTGCACACGATTCTAAACAAACTTCTTTCTAGTTTTTCGTTTATTCATAAACACGTTGTGTAAATAAAATAGCTTTTGCTTTTCCGTGCATGAATCCGCCACGTTCTAAATGCCATAAACTTCGTCAAATTTTTTTAATTTTATAATTTATACAGTATAATGACTATAATGAGGATAGATTTTGCTGCACGCTCTATCCAAACAAAGTTTTCAAAACTAACCAATTACAGTCAATGACATTTTTCAGAGACAATCTAGAAACATCACTGCCTTTTCAGTGAAGGAAAACATCGTGAGGAAACCTGCATGCTTCAATTTCGAGGCATGTATTGTACCCACCGTCCATTACAGGTGGCGACGGGCTCACCCCCCGTCACACTGGACAGAATTTCGGTACTACTGGTGAAACGTGAATGTTCTGAGGTTTCAGAATATCTCTGACTACCCCTTCGGGGATATAGTCGTGAGCATATGCTTATGCAATCTAGAAACTAATCTCTATGCTTGTATGTTATGTTGTGATATAAATATCACAGCTTCGATGCGGCCTAGCAATAAAGGTTATGTTTTTAAATATATTTTAAAAGGTCCTCTAAAAACCTATGTAAGTTTTATTACTGGCAAATCAACAACAAAAAAAGTCAATTTTTCTCCATACAATCTTACTCATACTCATTTGTGTTGCCTATTTTGCCTCTATGAATAATTCGGCACTGTACACATGTAATAAATCTACTTTAGCCTGGAAACTATTCTTATCTCGAAAATATATCAGACACAACATTAATTGAAAATGGAAGCCAAATAACCTTTTGCCCTTATCCTTTAGCAAGGTCATTCGCAATTTCAATTCCAAACAAAACTAATAATTTATTTCGAAACTGAAAATATCACAATTATACAGCAATGGATAAAGTATAGTTTTGAGATTACTCAAAGTATAGTGAATACGAAACATATTAGGTAAGTATAATGACTATTATGAGAATAGTTTTTGGTTATATTTGCAATAATTTAGTAAACCAAACCAATTTTGTCAATGAAATTTTTCAGAAACAATCAAACTAATCTCTATGCTTGTATGTCGTCAGATTATCGTTAAAATATATAGTTTTAAAGTTACAGTCAAGTGCCTGAAAGATTTCCATATACATACATAAATCTTAAATTAATCCTAGCTTTGAAACTGTATATTTCAACAAAAATCTGATAACATACAAGCATACACAGTTTCTATATTATTTCTGAGAAATTTCATTGGCTTTAATTGGTTAGTATTGAAAATATAGCCAAACTTCGTTTATCTGGAACGCGTAGCAAAACTATCCTCTTAAAGGTACGGTGACACGGACTACCTGCTACTGGCCACCGCCGGCGACACGCCACAAATCGCGGACTACAGCCCTCCTATTAAATGACTTCACTAAACGCGCGCAACGCGCTTTCAGTGCATATGATCTCCTCACGGCGCTTTTAAGAGAGCGAACGTCGCGGTTGTCGTAACAAGTAGATAGTATGGAAAAAACTGAATCGCAAGCAAGCAAGAAATCATATAAGACGGACAGATTTTCATATCATATCTTGTGTGGACTCGCACACCACACGTGCATACGGTTGGGGAGCAACCACTGAGGCCGGTGGCTTAGCAGGTTGCAACGCGGCGGTTGCTGCCTCAAGCTTCTTCTATCTGCTACTGAAAACACAAAACTTTGATCACACTCCTACCACGTCTTGGTGGCCACGGTCATCAACCACCTATGGCTATCGCACGCCACTATCACTGCTAACGGAGGATGGATTCTTGTTGCTGTCACCGGTGGTCCGTGTGCGGTGATGTTAAATAGTTATCGAAATCGGTACTTATTTAAGTATAAACGTGCAAAATACAATCAGTATTTTTTTTCCCTAAAATCTAGTTATTCGGTTTTGGCAGTATGTCAAACTGGTTTGGTAAACAAACGATCCTTGTTTGAGTTTGACGGTTTTACCAGTAGGAAAAGTGCAAAATTCTCATTCGAACAGTCATTCAGTAAATTTTTGGAAAAGTTAAGTTATCAGGTTTTAGCATTTTGTTCAAACACCAAACCACGTCCACGTACAGTAGTTTCCACGAAAACGAGTAACAAACTAAGTTAGTCTTATTTCCCAGTTTCACTTAATTTCTCTGCAAAGATCACACTTGGCCCTCGCTGTGGTCTCGACGCTCTAACTCGTTTACGAGTTAGTTTTGCAGGGATGAATTCAGTGGATTTATGAAGAGGGTTAGGAGAAATTACAGAAACATTTTTTACTAATGTTTCGATCTGTAGGTACTAGTACAAACGGCGACACATCAAGCTACGCAAAACCAAAATAAGCTAACCGCGCGTGACCGTAGGTAGTGTTAACGTTGCGCGGCAAGCTTATGTTTATTTTGCGTAGCTTGATGTGTCACCGTATGTACCTAAAGGTGTATACTACGGTCGTAACTTACGAAGTTTTGGACACATTAAGATCCCAAAAAGAGCATCACTGTGTAAAGATGATCACAAGCGCCTTCCACAGGTAAAGATGAGAAGTTTTGAGCTCCAGACGTTCAATGGGGGAAAAACTTTGTATGAAGAAAGATCAGAATAAGAGTTTACTATATTTCATACTTAATCGTGTCCCTTTTAGGACGGTCAAAAGTCATACTTTGAGATCCAGACTACTATTTGAACTATTGATCCTTAGCTCCCTTCCATAGATGGATGTTAAGATGGAGGGGTAACAAGTCTACCGTACAGGAAGGAAGCGAGGTCATGCGACTTGTTTGCTCCCTTTTCTTGCACGGATGTTTAAAGGGGGTCACAACTCACAAGACTTTTAGCCCGCTTTCCTGTACGAATATTGAGATGGGCGGGTTTCAAGTCTACCATACAGGAAGGATGTTGGAGGTAATACGACTTTTTTGCCCTCTTCTTGCACGGATGTTTCAAGGGGGTCACAAGACTTTTGAGTCCATTCTTGGAAGGATATTCAAAAGGATTCACAAGAATCTTTAGCCCGTATCCTGGTCGGATGTTGAGATGAAGGTTGAGAGGTTATTAGTCCACCATACAGGAAGAACATTGAAAGGCGGGTCATACGACATTTTGCCCCCTTCTTGGACAGGTGTTGAAAGGGGGTCACAAGACTCTGTAGCCCCTTTCCTGGATGGATGTCGAAAGGGGGGTTACTAGACTCTTTAGCCCCCTTCCTGGCGGCACAAAGATCACACTAGGAGCTCAGAACGTCCCCGAACGCTAACAAGTTTAGTAGTTGACTGGCGCCGGTTCAATCCGGTTACACCTAACTTGTTTCTTTGCTAAACATTATTTTGTCACATTTACTTTGTTTTGTTTTGAAATCGTTGTCCTCGTTTTAGGTATTACGGTTTTGGCGACGGTAAAATTTAAACAGTTTGTTTCGAGGACTGAGTTTATATAGACTAATAAAATTTTAAAATAAATGGTGACAAGATGTGAAAGAGCCGTGGTGGTCCAGTGGCGAGTAACCTTGCCTGCCGTGCAGGAGGCGATGGTTCGATCCCTGTCCAGGCCGACTCGTACCAATGAGTTTTTCAGGAATTTATGTACGATTTGTAACACCACTGGCTTTTCGGTGAAGGAAAACATCGTGCCGAAACCTGCATGCTTCAATTTTGAGGCATGTATTGTACCCATTGTCCATTATAAGTGGCGACGGGCTCACACCCCGTCACACTGGACAGAGTTTCGGTACTACTGGTGAAACGTGGATTTTCTGAGGTTTCAGAATATCTCTGACTACCCCTTAGGGGAATGTAGTCGTGAGCATGTGCTATGCTATATGCTAGTGACAAAAACAAAACAAAAAATGAAAAAGGGAGAAAAAAAAATCATTATTCTTTTTCTGTATATTTTTCGATTCACATGTAAAAAAAATACTAGCTAAGTATTAATCTAATAATTCCAAAAATTAAATGAAAGATGTTGTTAAGTTTCTGGCCGCATCTTCTCTACAACGGAATACATTCCGACATGACGGACGCGGTAGTGGAGTCAACAAATTACGTCAGAAAGCTATCGATGTGAAAATATTGAGTTTTTGAGTTTGATTAAAGGGTATTAAACGCTCCACCTGTTGTATAAATAAAATTATAAATGCGTTAAGAACTGATTCATACCATAAAAATAAACAACTTTTACTATAGATAGAGCCAACATCGAAAATAATAAAAATCGCATAAAATTAATTGTTTTTTCATAGAAAACGACAACGGCCACTGTACCCAAAATTAATGGAACAACAGAGTTTTTTTCGCCATTTCAATGTTTTTCGTACTGTTTTTTTTTTTAATTACCGCATTTACCTAAATTTACACCTTTTAGACAAAATGACAGCAATCAAACTTGAAATTATGCAAAACACTACACTAACATTAAGAGGATATAATTCAGAGCGCGCTCTATACAAACGTACTATGGTAATATTTTCAATACTAATCAATTAAACTCAATGAATTTTTTCATAATCAATCTAAAAACAAATTTCTATGCTTGTATAGAGTCAGATTTTCATTAAAATGTATAGTTTTAAGTTACAGTGCCTCAAAGATTTCCATACAAATCTTAAATTAATCCTAGCATCGATACTGTATATTTTAACGAAAATCTGATTCCATACAAGAATATACAACGTGTTAATGAATTAACGCAAAACTAGAAAATAGTTTGTTTAGAATCGAGATCAGAATCGAACTATCATGTTTTCAACATAGGATTTTTTTTTCAAATTTTTTTTTCAAAATTTTAAATAAATTGTTTGTAAAATTTAAAATTGACTGAACTCGATCTTAACCCACCGCACGGGCACACTCACCCTACTTACTACCAAAACAAGAGTCTTAAAATGTATCCATGAGCACGCTAGTGCTTTTATTCATTGTTGAAATGATAACAAATCATTTTTGCCTGAGAACTTAAAATGCGAATCACTTTAAATTTTAACTATTTAAATAATGAAATTATTGTTTCAATCTAATTATTTTGTTATAAATCAGTTGGGGTGTATGAGGTTTTGCGCTTATTCATTAACACGTTGTATATTTGTTTCAAGATTGTTTCAGCAAAATTTCATTGACTTTCATTGGTTAGTATTGAAAATATCACCATAGTAAGTTTGTATGGAGTGCGCTCCGAATTATATCCCCTTAACAGCATTTATATTCTATCCTACCTGTTTCAAACAGAACCAAATTAGTTACTTTCTTTCAAATAAAAATCACAAATTGTTACATTATTCCCTAATGGTACCAGTAACTCCATCTGGTTGTTGGCGTCACAACTTGAACAAGAGCTCTGGAAACAAAATTAGCTTATCTCCACGACAGGGAGGGCTAACAGGAGGGCAGGTGGGTTTAGTTTCAGTAAAATTATATACAGGGTGTAATGAAAAGTATCATTAACCTTTAAACCACATACTCTACCCATCAAACTGAACAACTTTGACTATCGGAGCAAACCTGCCAGTGAAAAAAAAATCAACTGTCTCATACATTTTAGTGAAGTAGGCATTGCAGTTTAATATGGAACAGCAGATTTTTTTCGCGTTGACAGGTTTGCTCCCATAGTAAAAGTTATTCAGTTTGATGGGTATAGTATGAGGTTTAAAGGTTAATGATTCTTTTCCTTACACCCTATATACAGGGCCCTTCTTTAATCCTGACACTTTTTAAGGGGATAACAAGACCGTCAAAGAAAAGTTGAACAATTTTCTCTATGGGACCACAATCGAAATCGCGAAAAAAATATCTGATGTCCCATAGAATTTTGGCTACAGTACCAGTTTGCAGTTTTGCATGGAACAGTTGATTTTTTCGCGACGTTTTCGCGATTTCAATGTTGGTGCCATAGAGAAAGTCATTCAGTTTGATGGTCTGATCATCCCTTTTAAAAGTGTCAACATAATAAGAAGGGCCCTAAGTATATACTGTGGTTTCGGTGCTATTTTTGTGTGACAATGGATTTTCTCAGGGATGAAACCTATTTAGATGAACTTGGAAGACACCGAGCAAAGCTCGATCCGATCAGGTACTATAATTTAATGACTATATTTGTATTTCATTTAAAACTGTCTGTTGCCCGCGACCTCGTCTACGTGTAATTTTATGCCTATACACCACTATGGTTTTTAACAGCTTTCCCTAAGAAACGTGGGTCGAAAAACGAGAAATTTTCGACTTTCCATACAAAAGTGGTTGTAAAATTGTATGGGATGCCCAAAAATTTTTGTCGACCCATGTTCCTCAGGGAAAGCTGTTAAGTTTCACTGTCGGAAAACACCCTTAAAGTTATGTTAGTCATTAAAAACTAGTGGTGTATTCTTGTTAATTTCGATGTTTGGTGGTCTGAAGTACCCCTTTGAATATTTCCTCCGTGGAAGATTATCTTATCTAAACGCGTTACTTAACCACGATTCATTAACTAAATTCCATCAAAGACAAGAGCCTGCAAGTGTTGCAACCGCTTGAATGCGGTTATATCCAGTTCGCGGCGTCTTCACCCGGCTCACTGTGCCGTTAGAGGTGCTTTGAGGGGGGGCTAGTGATCAGGTATTTATTTTGAGCTTTGATATTACAGGTTACACAGAACACATTGACCGAGGGGGACGCAGAAATTAGGATCAGAGGAGTGTACATCAAATTAGATTTAGTATAGGTGGGTTGACGACATCTGGAAAAGTATTGGCAAGACCTGGATGCGACTGGTACAGGACCGAGAAGGATGGCAAAAAAACAGGGAGGAGGCTTATGCCCTGCAGTAGCTGGATACGGGCTGAAAAAGATGACAAATTGATAAAATATTCATTCATAATTTCTCGTACTATTTATTCATTATTAGAACTTCGTAATTGTCTTAATAAAGAAGATAAAGACGTTGTTTTATTATGATTTATTTGTTTCTCTAAGTATTAAATGCCTCCCAACCGATCCCGGGATCATTATGAAATTCAAAACTACTTAATATTTTATTATATTACGGATCCCGAAAACAGGTAAAAACTAAAAATAAAATATAGGTAATTTTACATAGTAAAATTGCAAACCAGGAACATTCTATAAAACTTTCCCTTTGCAATTTTAATAATTGGCATTATATACTATTATTTTTATATAGTTTCATATGTGTACACTGGTGGCCTAAGTTTTTTTTGGAAAACTGCACGTCTAGCATGATTTCTCTTCGACAAGCGCGGCTTTCGTTCTCCGAAAAGCACGGGAACAGATTATTTTCTATACGTGCTGAAATCATACTAGACGTGCTGGCATTGTCTTTTCAACACAAACATTACAGATTTTTGTAGTGCTTCTCCTAGACCAATATTAGAAAAGGCCTGCGATGACGATAATACAGCAGTGCCTAAATTCTATATATAAAGAGTGTTAGGGTAAACAGTTTAATTACTTTAAGGGATGATTGTAGCCATGATACTGAACAACGTTCCCTAAGAAAGGAATAGGAAATTCAACAAACCCACAAAAAAACTACTCACAAATAAAAAAATTTCATTCCTTATCTTCATAATTTCCTTACCTTATCCTAATATTTGGGGTTAGCGAAATGTGTGATCTTCCATTCATCTCTCTTAGCCTTAATTTCTTACACATAATCCATCCATCTTTTCTGCAACCAAAACAATCAAAATAAATCCTAAAATTAAAACCTCTATTTAAAGGGGGTCTAAAGCCCCCTCTTACACCCATAACAAGCAAAGATTACAGAGTGCTTGCAACTTGCGCGGTGTTATTAAACATGTACGAGCTAAAATGTAAATTAACACTCAAATTGCAAGCTGATGTGGAGCTAACGACCCTGATCCTTCGTATCTTATTCCTAGGTTCTCTTAGGACTTAACATAATTATCACTCTCAGACGAATTAGCTTAATGTTTGCAATCAGTAACCAAAATGTGGGACACCACTGGTAATTATGTTTGTTCGTCGTAATTGATGAAGAATATAATATTGTGTTAAAGAAACAGATTTTATAGACACATCTATCAGAAAATTTTAATACATTGTTTAGTTTAAGTACTGAATATACGGTTGCCAACCAACGTCCGCCCGACAGAGCTAACCTTGGTGGTATGGAACCGTGTTGTGACAACGATTCCAACATCCTTGGTAGTGGGAGCTGCTCTAGCTACCAAGGGTAAATAGAGGGCTTTGGGTTGGTGGCCGACCGTGTAGGCTGCGGTTGCCGACCGCTAGTATGTCAGTCGCTGTGAATCGTTGCGTTGGTCACAAGCGTTTCTACCATTTGTTTATACAAAACGTGCAAAATGCCTGGAAAAAAGACGAATGTTACGGAATTAATAGAATTGTATAGATACCTACCCTGTCTGTGGGATCTTCGTTGTAAAGAATAATAAAGATGTAAACAGAAGAGCCTAGCTTGGGAGATTTTGTGTGACAAAATTGAAAACCATTGAGCTAATAATTTAATATCTTCGTCCATGTTACGTCTTTACTGCTCGAATATCACGGCAGAATGGTTGGTTGGCGACCGTGTAGTCGAAACAGTTCCGACCGCACGCCAACTAAGGTGACCGGACGATTGTTGGCAACCGTGAAGAACCCGTTTTAACTTAGATTTTAGTTTTTAGGATGTTTATATTTGTATAGGTACTTAATTATAATTAAATAAGTCAATTGTATTGTTTATTGATGTGAAATAAACAATAATTTAGCAACAAACAATTAAGATTTTTAGCAATAAATTTTCTAGCAAGAGCTATGAATACCTAATTTCATTTATTTGTAGACTAAAACTAATTTGTAGTTCTTACAAAGGTACTTAGGTAGACTTTTCTCTTTGTGCAGTATCCTTAAAAGGTCATACATACAAACGTCAAACTTGCTGTGATTATAGAGCAAACTCTACAGAATAACAACAAATAATATAAACCGGCAAATAATATAATAAGTGTGAATCGGTCTCGCGCTAAAGGTGCTGGAAAAAAAGGTTTTTTTGTAAGTTAATAGGTTGTGTGGTGGTGTGGCAGGCCAAATAACCTGATTGTCTGAAAAAAAAGGTGATTCCGTGCTTCGGATGGTACGTTAAGCCGTTGGTCCCGGTTACTATCTCTCATGGTAGTGGTCGCAACATGAAAACCACACCAGAGGCCGTAAGGCGGTATTAAAAAACTCTGATACCAGCTGCTTGCTGCCCACACGATAAAAGTCAAACTCAAAGTCAAGTCAAAATTGTTTATTCAAAATAATATCACATAGATAACTTTTTGACGTCATGTTTTTGAATCTACCACCGCGTCGGAAGGTGTTTCGTTGTAGAGAAGATGCGGACAGAAACTCTACAACACACTTCTTTTAAACAAAACAAAATATACAAAGTAAAATTACATAAATTCAGTATTAAATTACATAGTGTAACAGAAAGTGTAAAGAATGTTACTCACATTGTATATATTAACATAATGTTCTAAGTTTTATCACCATCAGCCTGTCAAAGTCCACTACTGAACCGCCTCCCCCAAAGCGTGCACACAAACTTCTGGCCTTCCTCATCCAGTCCCTCCGCGTGACCTTTCATAAGTTGAATACGTTCTCAAAATCGGTTTTCAGTACCTACGTTTTTTAATACGGGCCTACGTTTGTCAGCTCATGGCCTACGTTCCAGAAAAGTCTTAAAAGTTTAATGATGCCAAGTGTGCCTCGTAACGTAGATAACACGGTTCGTTTATTACGAATTCACTGAGTTCATTCGCCCATTACATTTTAAATTATGCACACATCAAAAACATTTTCCCGTATAAAATAAAACCTTGCGATGCGACTTCTCTCATTTTTCAGCATTCCACCTGTATTTATCATCATTAGTTAAGGGTATATTATTGTTGGCGCCCTCCATACAAACGAAGTCTGGTTATATTTTCAATACTAACCAATAAAAGTTAGTAACATTTTTCAGAAACAATCTAAAAAGTAATCTCTATGCTCGTATCTTGTCAGATTTTCGTTAAAATGTATAGTTTTAAAGTTACAGTGCCTCAAAGATTTCAATACAAATCCTAAATTAATCCTAGCATTGAAACTGTATATTATAACGAGAATCGTACAAGATACAAGCATAGAGATATGTTTTTAGATGAATTCTGCAAAATTTCATTGACTTTAATTGGTTATATTATCTGGTAACATTGAAAATATCACCAGATTTCGTTCGTATGCAGCGCGCATTTACGCATTCGGAATAAACTTCTCTTAACCTACAGATTGTCAAAATTGCTGACGAGATGTCAATAGGGCTGACAATGACATAAACTTAGCTTTTAAAAATGTCAATTGTAATAATTATTGAATCGTGTTACGTTGTAGAGTTTATGGTGGCATTTTCGTTACAGCGACACGTTCCGACGCCGTGCGGTGGTAGCCTCAAAAAAAATTGTCGGCTTCAAGTTCCTATGACAGAATAAATTATTTAGAGTTAGAGTGTGAGTTTGACAATGGCTTGGTTACCTACGGTTTAGTTCATTGTCGTCTGGTATTGAGCTAAACACTATGACCAGTTCCCTTTACAATCACACACATAGCACGATCGACCTGTCGTGTCTCGCGACCACTGAGAGAGGTAGCTGTATGGATTCATAAAATGATTAAGGCGTATCTGCCCTGGAACACGACTCTCCATACTAATCTATGTGAACGAGCGCGTGGCTCCGGTCAGAATTAAGCCGTTTTCTTTAAAAATGAAATGAATTTTTATCAATATTCAAAAATTAAGAAATCAAAATCATTCTATGTTGTATTGTGAAACATATTGTACATTTTCATTTTCTTCTGATCAACAATGTAAGAGTAAAATGGTTACAACTGGAAAAAAGAGGTCACTTTAGATTCCTTTTTCTTCAGTTTTATTAATTAAAATAGATTTTTTAGAAAAACCAAATCACTTCTCATGTCCTCTAGATTGTTTAGTTTTGTTTCATGCTTAGAAAGTGCCATAGTTAATGTATAAAATGGTACCGAATTTTACCTTAAAATCGACGGTAAAACTGTAGGTACACAAAAGTAGCATCTCATCTCTTCAAATCCAATATCTTAACCTTTCGGAAGCAAGGATGCGCTTGAGATGAAGACACACTGAAACGGTCGCCCATATCTTCGGTAATATAATTACAATTTTTTAAATCTTTGGTAGAGTTTCCTCTGAAACACCTCAAGAGGCACCTGTCTTAGCTTAATTTTAATGAATAGGTAACATCCTCTTACGATACTGTCGCGGATCAAAAGCTTAACTTGTTTTGTGGATCACAAATCGGTCACCCAATCAAAGACTGTCCTGATCAGACGCTTAGCTTCGATGATAGTTTTCAATATCGAAGCTCCACCACGCCAATGAGAGACTCAAGCTTCACTGCGACCTAAATGCATAGAACGAACTTTCGTGCTTCCTATCTAAATGCATATTTTCCGCAATTTCCGATCCCAAATACTGTACTATTTTTCAAAAGACCACGCGAACTGAGAAATTGAATTAGTCCCGGAAAGTACTTTCCTATAGAGATTCAAGTGTTAAGAGTCAGTGAGTAAATTCAATGAGTTGATTTTGTTCTGTGATTCAATAGACTTCAAAAAAAGGAAGGAAAGAGGTTATCGATTAATTTGTCTGTAGTTTTGTATGTATTTTATGCCATAACTTCGGTGTTTTTACTTCTTTTTTTTTTCGTTTGATAGAGCAACCGCAGAATTGGTTCCATTTAAATTTAGTGACGATTTGATAAAAAACGGCCATAAATAATGAAACTTCTCAGATCATCGGCGATTAAAGCAATAAAAGGGTACGAGGAGAAAAGAGCTATCGGGGGGTCACAGAGCTAGCTAACTAAGGTAAGGTAAGCCACAGATTATTTAATAGTTACTACCGTGACAGATAGTTCACTCAACCGGATTTTTCGAATTTCAATCTTTGCGCTTCAGAAACGATTACTAAAATGCGCCTTATGTCAATTAGTGACCACTCACCCCTCGGTGGGGATCTGCCATCAAACGCACCTGAGCTGTAGAGTGAGATAGGCGTTGCTAAGCTTTAGCTTGGCTCCGGATATTTACATCGCTGATCGACCACGGCGGATGCTTTGCTAGACGCGGGTACATCGTTTCACATCTCTGGTGGTCAGCCAGCCTTACTGTCTTAAAAAAAGATTGGTTGACGAAGAGTTAATGATTGCCTTTACTGAATCACATCACTCATTAATCCCACCTCTACTGGGTCACACGTTACACGCCCTTTAGTGCGGCGTCTGTAAAGCAGTTACAGTTCATTCGTCAAACGATGACCTACGTATCAAGATACTATCACACTTATCTCGTAACCAAAGGGTTTCTATCACGGGACTTCATATGAAGATAGAACTATAACAAGTTGCGGAGAGGTAGTATGGATAATGAAGCCTTGAAGACAATCTCGTTAGTTCGAGTTGTTTTCTTGACTTGGCTTGATATCTAACTGAGAAATACATGACTACCGTTATTAGGCATTAGTTATAGCCAACCGCGTATCGGGAAGCGAAGCGTGGGTAGCCAGACGACCTGGTGAAGGCGGCGGGAACCCGTTGGATGAGGGCAGTGCAGGACTCCGATCGTGCTAATTTAAAATATCAAAGTTTTCAACTTCAGTTACTATTCATCTGTGTTTTGGCTAAACTTGACATATTTTACTTACTACTAGAGTTAACCCGCGATTTCGTCCACACAAATGATATGCCAGATTTTAAGTCAGATCATAAGCTATGTCAAACCAAAAAAGTTTCATCAAAATCGGTTAAATAGTTTTTGCGTGACGCTCGCACAAGCAAACACAAACACGCAAAAAAATTCTAAAAAAAGGATGATTTGGAGTCAGGGACACCTACAAACCATATCGTCATCTTTTTTTTGTAAATATCTTCAATGTACAGACACACTTCTATTACAGTTTTTTTTTAAATAATTAGTGGACTCTTGCTTGTGCGCTAGCACTGCATTTCCGCCAATGTCGGTAGACTAAAATTCATATGCATATGCCCCAGTAGACCAGTGAAGAGGGGCAGCCTATGCTGATGATGATCGAATAAACATCCATTATTCTCAAAATACCACGAATTCATTGACGTCTTAATCAGAATCTACCATCCAATCAATATGCTCAAATTTAGTCAAACAACAAACTACACTACAAACTTACATTAAATCTACTCATGGAATGGATTCCATGGAAACCACTTTATTTGGTAGAAACTTGTTGAAACTTGGTTATTCGCTTAATTAACTTTAGCGACTAGTTAGCAAATGAACCTTTGATTTTGAGGATGAACTATTAGGAGGTGCATTAAATGAAGATTCTGATAATAGTTACATACCTATACAACGTGTTAATGAATAAGCGCAAAACCTCATACACCCCAACTGATTTATAACAAAATAATTAGATTGAAACAATAATTTCATTATTTTGATACTTGAAATTTAAAGTTATTCGCATTTTAAGTTTTGAGGCAAAAATGATTTGTTATCATTTCAGCAATGAATGAACGCGGTAACGAGCACATGGATACATTTTAAGAATCTTGTTTTGGTAGTAAGTAGGGTGAGTGTGCCCGTGCGGTGGGTTGAGATCGAGTTCAGTAAATTTTAAATGTTAGAAACTAATTTTTAATTTTTTGTTTAAATCACCTTTGTGGAAAACATGATAATTCGATTCTGCTCTCGATTCTAAACAAACTACTTTCTAGTTTTGCGTTAATTCATTAACACGTTGTATACATTAAATTACGACCATTACCGTTTTCGGGGTGACCTTAATGCATATAAAGGGACGTTCCTTGATGCAGAGGAACTTTGGTTCAATACCAAGTTAAGTGCTATAACTTTAAATAGATGTTTTTTTTTTAAGTTGTGTGTTGTAGAGTTTCTGGCCGCATCTTCTCGACTACGGAACACCTTCCGATGCGATGGTATAGTCGAAAATGACGTCAGAAAGCTATCCATGTGATATGTATATGCTCACGACTGTATTCCCCGAAGGGGTAGTCAGAGATATTTTGAAACCTCACAACATCCACGTTTCACCATTAGTACCGAAGCTCTGTCCAGTGTGACGGGGGGTGAACCTGTCGCGTTTATAAATTATAATGGACAGTGGGTACAATACATGCCTCAAAATTGAAGCATGCAGGTTTCCTCACGATGTTCTCCTTCACCGAAAAGCCAGTGGTGTTACAAATCGCACATAAATTCCGAAAAACTCATTGAACCATCGCCTCCTGCATGGCAGGCAAGGTTACTCGCCACTGGAACACCACGGCTTTCATGTGATATTATTGTGAATAAAACATTTTGAGTTTTGAGTTAAATCCTTCTATACATTAATTTGCACCGAATCCTGTAAATTTCAAAAATAGTCAACAATGACAGCTCACAAATATTCATGTGACGATAATATTGGCAGTTTCAGTAACGAGTGTCATTGTACGCGGATTCAGATAGCTCTCTTTGACGAATTGATTCAATACGGGGATTATGCATGTGGGGTTGAACGGGTTGAATCAAAAACTGAGAGGAATATTGGTGTTATTGGTTATTTTTAGCTGCTGTTCTGGTTTAGATATAGACGTGTAGTTTCCAGTGTCTATGTGTCGGAATAAAGTTCCGTATTGCCTTCCAAATTCAATATAGCATAATCTACGGTGAGTGGAAGTGTCGGCAGAGGGCGCCCTCGTAGGACGTATTCTGATCAAATCGGTTGCGTCTTACAAAAAGGGGAGGTGCGGAGTACTCGAAACCGACGGGCATGTATGAAGAGATGTATGGATGTGAATGAGGCAAAAGAGGTATGTAAGGATCGTAGTAGATGGCGCGCTCTGGTCTCTGCCTACCCCAATGCGAAAGAGGCGTGACGTTATAGATAGATAGAAAATCTACGGTGGTGATAAAATGTATTTAGCGACACTATGATCATTTATTCCTATCTATCTTATTTAAATAAAAATCAAATGCTGTTCGTTGGTAAGCACATCTATTGAGAACGGCTGGATCCATTTTGAAAAATTATTATTTTGATTTTAAAGATGTTACAGCCATATTGTGCTATTTCGAATCAAATTAAAGATTGAAAAATTAAGTCTCCAAGTCAAAGTCAAAGTCAATATAATTTATTCAATATAGGAGCTTGTAGCACACTTATCAAACGTCAAATCTTTTTAAAGCTGCCACCGCGTCGGAACGTGTTGTCGCTGTAGAGAAGATGCGGCCAGAAACTCTACAACATAACACGACTTAATAACTATTACAATATAAATTCTTAAGCTAAAGTTATGTTTACAATAATACATAGTCTATTTAATAGTATAATTAGTCTCGGAAGGGGACTTGAACCCGCACTCTTCCAAACCGGGGAATAGCGTTATCTAAATTCACCACTAAGCCCACTACCCACGGAACAAAAAGAAAGAGCCTACTACCCATTGCCACTTGTAATGGACAGTGGGTACAATACATTCCTCGAAACTGAAGCATGCACGTTTCCTCACGATATTTTCCTTCACCGAAAAGCCAGTGGTCTTACAAATCGTACATAAATTCCGAAAAACTCATTGGTACGAGTCGACCTGGGCGGGGATCGAACTATCGCCTCCTGCACGGCAGGCAAAGGTTCATGTGGTAGAGTATAGTTCACTTACTCTCCCTTTCTTATACTACAGGCTAGTTTTAGAGTGAAACTAAAAAATAAGCATTTAAGCGGGCTAGACAAAAGATTAGCTTCAAACATATCACATTTTCAAGACACGTAGTGCCATCTACTGTCATTGCAGACAACCAAGATTAGTAATTATGTTGGGACTTAAACATCCCAGCTTTCCACACTTTTAAATCCAACTAATCAATTATAATTGCAACCGCAAACTCTAAACCTCACACGAGCAAACCAAATCCCTGGTCGACTAGGCATATCCGTGAGCGGCAAATCGAAAAACTTTAAATGGCTCCATTCCCCCCGCCCCCTCAGTGCCCCACTGGGACGTGGAGCAATTAAAAGAATTGCCCCACGACGATCCTACCCGACGATTGCAGAAACATACGGCGACTTATTGCGTATACAACCGACGCGTATACAACCGACGCGTTTCAAAACAACCTTCATCATCATTATTATCAGCCCGCTTTGCCCGCTCTGCAAGGCAACCCATGGCCAGGCCTCCTCATGTTCCCATCCATTTCGGTATAGCGCCAATCGTCTCCAGATCTTGCTGACTTTGTAAATCTGCGGTCAATAAACTGCAGATGAAGTGTCAGATGTCGTTGTCATTTTCCATCGACTCAGCACACACAGCTGTTGCTCAGTCCAACAATAAGGTCCTCGGTAGAATTACAGCAAAAGATAGGCGCGTGCTGCCTAACATCGTGACATGTAGCGAACCCGGCATCACTTAAGTGGAGAATGATGGGAACCAACATTATGATTGGAAATTAAAGGTTTCTTTAAAATATATTTTATAACCAAAAAGATAGTGGTGTTAAAAATAGTACCTACATAAGTTCTTAAAAATCTCTTGGCACTAAAATTCCTGTCTGAGATAGAACCGCCGCCCCCTGCATGGCAATGGCAACCCTTCTTGCTACTAGACCACCATACCTTGACGTTGACAAGCTATAAAAAATTCCTTCATTCAACTGGTCAATTAAAATAATCGTAGCTATTTGAAATGTAAACTAACTCCGTACGTTTACACAATGGAAGATTTTGTTCGGTTTCCTCGCTGCACCTCAACGTTGTTTCTGTAAGAATCGCTAAGGCTTTAGGGGGCTTTACGTGCCAGTTGAAACTATTGAAAATGCGGAAAAAATCTATTGTTTTCCCGCTGGTTGTTTAGTAAAATGCAATGCGGCTTTGTTTCGTTAGTATTTTCGGCAGAAGCCTGACGCTTTGAAAAAGTTTTCAATCAAAACCACCAATCAATTTCGGTATTGCAGTGAAAGTTTCAGTTTTTGTAGAGTACCGTAGTCAAACAAAGAACCCATATACTTTCGTCCATTCTGTCTTTCGCACCTACTAAAACAAAATTTGGCACGAATACAGATAACAATTACTAAAAATAACAATTTTATCATAATAAAACCGTAGGTACCGTGACAGATGATGAGAATTCGTATTTTTTTCATTATCTTTTATTTTTTTGACTAATTAGTTATTTACCACAATGTCGCTAGAGTTTCGTTTCAATGTAGAGAAAAGGATAAGAAACTCTATAAAAGGTGTTACAAAAGTAAACATAAAACATTTAAAACTTTTAAGGGGGTTGTTTAGACCATCAAACAGAAAAACTTTCACTATGGGACCAAAATAGTCCATATGTCACAAACACGTCCCATACATTTAGCTCGAGTAGATTTGTTGTTTAGTATGGAACAACATATTTTTTTTCGCGATTTCCTTATTGGTGCCATTGTCAAAGTTGTTCAATTTGATGGTCTAAACCACCTCCTTAAATATTTATTTGTATTTTTGTCACACCTTGTATTTACAACCAAATTTATGGTCAAGTTTTTGGTCAGATCTGGCGATGTCAGCTCAGCATCGAGTGAATTATATTTCTAACAATCATGGCTACCGTACTTCTCCCGTACCCCAATGCGATGGCGAGGTACAATTGATGGGGAGTAAGTAGCGTCCGGCCCGTACTGTAAGTATGTAGTATGTCCTATATTCTTTCATATACTGTGATAGTATGCTACTTATACGTTGGTAAGCTCTCAGTCACTTCGTACGACACCCAAGAGTATAGATAAAGTGGACATATTCTAGCACGTGACCAGGCGGGGAGTTCATTATAATAACTCTACTGCATTTAATGAACCTTTTTAAAGAATTACAGACAGAAAAAACCGAAACGTTATCGTGCAAGGAACGGAGTGGAAAATCCCGCGGGATCCGCCAACAACCCGCGATCACGGAGGATTTGTTCCCGGGAAACTTGGGAACTTCAGTATTAGGTTGGACGTGTTAGTCGCTGGTATTTATTTGTAGATCACATCTCCGGGTTCAGTTCTTGAAAGTTTTCGATTGTAAATAGGAATTAGAGATTTTAGAATTTCGAAATGTATGTTTTCTTGAAACCCCTCTTCGAGAATTTTGTTCAAGAGATCTATGAAAAATATGTATGATGTACCTAATAAGTACCTACATACTAATAGTTTCAGCCCACTATATCGTTATAATGCTTCTGTCTCGAGATATCTGCGCTCAAAGTCAAAAATAGGGCGTGCTCTATTTGAATTGAATTGAATATTAGTCTGTATTAAAATGCGTATATAGGGTCCTTCTTAATAATATGCTGACACTTTTTAAGGGGATGATCAGACCATCAAACTGAACAACTTTCTCTATGGGATCAATGTCGAAATCGCAATAACAAAATCTGCTGTTCCATACTAAACTGAAATCTTATTCGACCCAATTGTATGGGACAGTAGATTTTTTGAAAGTTGTTCCGTTTGATAGTCGGATCATCCCCTTAAAAAGTGTCAGCATTTTAGGAAGGACCCTGTATAAAAGCTATTATTTACATGCATATAACAATTTAGCCAAACTCCCCGTACATCTTGCATGATGACATTTAACGGTCACCCATTCTAAAACATGCATGCATGCTCACGACTATATTCCCCGAAGAGGTAGTCAGAGATATTCTGAAACATCAGAACATCCACGTTTCACCAGTAGTACCAAAACTCTGTCCAGTGTGACGGGGAGTGAGCCCGTCGTCACTTATAATGGACAGTGGGTACAATACATGCCTCGAAATAGAAGCATGCAGGTTTCCTCACGATGTTTTCCTTCACCGAAAAGCCAGTGGTGTTACAAATCGTACATAAATTCCGAAAAACTCATTGGTACGAGTCAGCCTGGACGGGGATCGAACCATCGCCTCCTGCACGGCAGGCAAGGTTACTCGCCACTGGACCACCACGGCTTACTTAATTAAGCCAAACTCCCCGTACATCTTGCATGATGACATTTAACGGTCACCCATTCTAAAACATACCTGACCATATGTTGCTTAACTTTCGTGATCCTTTCAAACAGCGCAGCATTACACCAACCTCACAAAATGAACCTTAAAACCACAGAACTAAAGTTCACTTCATTCACTTAAACAACGAAACAAGCCATCAAACAAAAGCTGTCCTTAAACATTTGTATTCCATTTGGTCTGAAATAAACATTAATCTTGAATAAATAGGCACCTAGTTACGAAATGGTGCCCCAAATTGGTACACGTGTGCTTAAGGATTTAGGGGTTCTCTGAAATTATCATATACATAGAGGGTATTATTTTAAAGTGCGGTTACGTTTAGGACCATAAGCTGGGATTGATTGTCATTGTACTTCGTCCTCTTCTTACATGTCAATCTTTTCTGTGGAATAAGTAATCTGCCAAACAAGCTGTCGAGGCTGATATTTAATCTAAGGTATCAGTTTACGAATAATTTATGTTCCCAGCAGAGGTAGTCACGGATATTCAGAACTAGTTTTTACCCGGTACTTTGTTTGCGTATAAAATAAAAAGGCCTCTGTTACTCAGGAACGGTTTAGCTTTCTATCGGTGAAAGAATTTTTACAATCAGTTCAGTAGTCCCAGAGATTACCCCCTGCATACAAACAAACAAATCCCCTCTTATAATATTAGTGTAGATTATAGATAGATCGATAGATAGTATAGATATAAAAGGTGTTAGGGTAAACAGTTGCATTACTTTAAGGGGTGATTGTATACATGATACTGATCAACTTTGCCTAAGAAACCCTTAGGAAATTCGCAAAAATTTGTTTCGACTTTTCACACACACGTTCGATTAGCTGATTGCATTTAGTATGGGAAGTCAAGATAGTATAGATATAGATAGATAAGTTTAAATCGGTAGCAATACTCAAACTCTGTCCGTTGTGGCAGTTTTAAGAATGTAAGTTCCTTCTTTTAATGGATATTGCATACAATTGGCATACACATGCCTCGAAATTTAAGCTTGTACGTTTCCTTACAATGTTTATTTCACCAAAAAAGACAGTGCTAGCTACTATACTTAGTCTAAATTGTCTAAGCTACTATATTATGGTGGTGTAGTGGTACGGTTTGATTGTCGTATTCAATACACATCTCTCTAACTATCAACTATGTTTTGACTCTCCCGCGTCTCCTCGCATCATCCCTACAATTAACCGAATATATCACACTACCATAATAAGTACGTCATTATAGTACTGCAGCCCCTGGACATTTTAATTACCAAATAGATTACCGATCACCGTTTAGAAATTGCTGTAAGGTATGAAATTACTACTATAAAAACCTAAGACTTTCTAAAGTTGCCATACAAAGCTATAAGATCAATCAAAATTGACTTTTTCATCTGGTCTTACAGCTTTGTATTACAACACTTTAGACGCTTTTACTATTACGTATGGGAATTGAACTAAGGTGAAGACCCTGCCAGTATAGAAAAAAACGGTAATCTCTAAATTTAAAAATTTCAGACTTTTTATATAATTTTTTCTTACGGCGGGTTGTGATCTGTAAGACTTAGGTTTTTATATTAGTAATTTCGTACCTTACAACAACATCTAAAAGGCAATCGGTAATCTTTTTGGTAATTAAAAAGTACCGGGGCTACAGTGCTATTATAGTAAAGTTTCTGGCGTAAGATGTATGGAATTGAATATCAACAACAAATTAAAAAAGAAACGATTGTGCTGTATTTAAAATGTCACAAGTCAATGAATATAATGAAACTGTCACTAACACCCCTAGGGTCTTTTGAGATCAAATTACATTATTATCATGTACACAGAAACCAATTTCAAACACAATACTATTACACAAAGGGACTATAATAAAGGACTCTATAAGGTTCAAAATTGCCTAGTTTAGTCCCTTTTATTTATTCTCTTAAAAAGAAATCGCTCTGTTTACAGATCGTTTAGATTCAGAGAGGCTTCGTGAGGAAAAGCAATGGCTACTTGAACAGAGCGATAAATAGGTCGTTATAAAAACACCTGGATTGTTCTAGAAAAAATTGTTTTTACCAATCAGAGTTCGAATCCCTCCGGCCAATTGTCATCTTGTTCTTAATAATATTATTGTACGGTTAACATGATAAACTAAAGACAAACTGTTGTACAGAATAAATAAATTAAAAAAAATACAGTTTTTCGCTATTAAGGGGATATAATTCGGAGCGCGCTCCATACAAACGTACTATGGTGATATTTTAAATACTAACCAATTAAAGTCAATGAAGTGCTGAAACAATCTTGAAAGAAATATCTATGCTTGTATGGAGTCAGATTTTCGTTAAAATATACAGTTTTTATGCTAGAATCAATTTAAGATTTGTATGGAAATCTTTGAGGCGCTGTAACTTTAAAACTATACATTTTAACGAAAATCTGACTCTATAAAAGCATAGAAATTTATTTTTAGATTGATTGTGAAGAATTTCATTGAGTATAATTGGTTAGTATTGAAAATATCATCATAGTACGTTTGTATGGAGCGCGCTCCGAATTATATCCTCTTAAATTAATGTCCAAATGAAGGGAACGGTTGGTTTTATTTTTTTGCTATTCTCTGACCACAGTCCTACGATGCCGATGGATTATCAAAATTATTTGTTGTTATACTGTAGAGTTTGCTCTATAATCACACCAAGTTTGACGCTTGTATGTATTAGCGTTTTTATGATACAGCTAGAAGAGAGTTTCTTGTATGAGGACCCCCTTAATTTTTAACTTTTTGAATTTTTTTTATTTGTTAGCAAATGCGCTGCAATAAAAGACATTTTGTGAAAATTACAACTATTTTGGATCAAAAGTTACAGTCCTACATAGGTAGGACAGCCGGACGGACGGACTGCGTAGGCTTAGTAATAGGGACCCCTTTTCACCCTTTGGGTACGGAACTCTAAAAAACTTGATTCGCGTTGCAGGTCTGATACAGGGCGGTCGTGTGTTTCGGGTGCCTGATCTCCGGCTTGCCATAAGGCTCCAACACTGTGGTGGTTTAAGTGTGTGTTTTTTTGTGTAAAACAATCATTGAAATCACCCAAAAATATTTATTACCGAACTACATCTAGCATTTTGCTCTTTACGTTGAAGATTGGCAAAATAATCGACACCACGGTGGAGTCTCAATTTTAAGATTAAAACGTTAGACCATACAACTATGGACGAGTTACGCGTGTAATTCTATTAACACACTTTTCTGCCACTTTTTGCTGGGGATGAAGTAGCATGAAATCTGCAACTGCAACCACTATTTTTAATAATCAAAATTAATCTAATGTAATCTAAACATTACTTTAGATTCTAATTTTGATTGTTAAAAGTATTCTCGTGGGAGCCACAAACGAGACTAGTTTGAAATTATTGTTCCGCAATGTATAAAACTGTTTGTAAATGCACATGATCAATAATAATTGATCGTGTAACTTTTCAGAGACGAATGCGAGGCTGGTTCCTAGTTATATGGTCTAGAATAAAATGGAATAGAATAGAAAACTAGTACAATTCAAATATATTCAATCAATGTAAGCCACCTTAGTACCTTTTCACAATCACCTGCATTAACGTCCCATTAAGCTTCTGTAAAACATAACAGCGAATAGTTTGTTGTGACAAGGTTTATTACATTTAAAATTGATTAAACCTGCTGAAAACCTTCTCAAAGTCCAGGAACTAATGAACAAGGGATTGTTCAATGTTCATTCCCTTTTATGTAGCTACTAAAATATTAATTATAATTATTACAACGGACATAGTTTTGGAAGTTACTCTGTTAGTAACAGAAATCCCACCAAAAACATTTTCATGTAAAATGTTGCCAAGACGAGACCATATAGCTCGCAATGTCAAAAAGTTATCAGATCTCATGTAGAGCCAAGCTTCTAGCTCTACACGCCCTAAATCTACAATCCCTAACTTCACAAACTCTTCACCTTATGTATTGTGGCTTATTTTTTTTCAAGTTTTACAATACTAGCTTACATACCAAATTTCAGCTTTCTAGGACTTCAGGAAGTACCCTAAGAATTTGGATGATCATCAGAGAGTCAGTGATGAAATCTGAGTTTTTTAGATATCAATAAAATCTAAAGTATAAGAGCTATGCAATTACAACTTTATACATACAAATACAAATATGCTGACAATTTTTTAAGGGGATGTTCAGACCGTCAAACTGAACTACTTTCTCTATGGCAACAACATCAAAATCACGAAAAAAAATCAGCTCTTCCATACAAACCTACTTGAGCCAAATGTATGGGACAGCTGATTTTTTTTTCGCGATTTCGTTGTAGGTCCCATAGAGACAGTTGTTAAGTTTGATGGTCTGATCATCCCCTTAAAAAAGTGTCAGCATATTAAGCTGGACCCTATATGTTTAATAAGTCAACTATTGATATCATATCCCGAGAATTTTGTTTATATGGTATAATTTAAACCTAAGTTATGATAGTTAAAAAAAACGACGAAGCACTTCGAGAAAAGGTAGGTAGTGCCCTTGCTTTGCTTGGCTCGTCTTGGCCGGGGCACTGCCGTGCCCCCAAATAGTGGTTGTACCTTTTATCTTGTTTCTCGACAATAATTTTGTCTGAGAATGTCTTGTACGTGCAATTTGCTTTTAATTAGATTTCTGTCTACCTGGTACTGATTATTCTCTTTACTGCCTAATGTTCTCTGTGAATAAAATACGCTGAATGTTGTATTCATAATTATATTGTGTTATCTATATTTATACATTACAGGCTGTAAAAAAACTCATAGGAATATTTAAAGGGGTGTTTTAAAGTTTAGACCATCACCAAACATAGTTTAAAAAAACCGGCAAAGTGCGTGTCGGGCCATGCGCAGGGTAGGGTTCCGTAGTTGCCCGCCCGTTTACCTCGAAGTTTATTTTGCTAATTAGGTACGTATTTCTATTTTATTATAGCCTAATATAGTACCTAACTATAGGGCATCTGACAACCCTAGACCGCAGTAAACATTTGAAATACAATCAGAAACAGAAATATCTAACAACAAAATCAAACCGAACATAACAAAACCAATCAGGTCTTAATATACTACAGGTATACTCGGCGCAAAATTAGTCGCAATCACATCGCCCGACTCCTCTCGTCGATCCAACAAAATGAGAATTTAATAACGTTGTACGGAGAGCTCGTTACTACGTCCCGGCACGTTCATTTGCATGGAAATACGGATTTGAACTGCCGCGGCTAACGTGTACTGCGGGGAATAATAATAAAATGTCAGGATATAGATTTTTTCGTTGACTGTACATTTTGATTAGGTCGAAATTACGAACGTAGGCCTCCGTTACTCGGCCGTTGGTTCCGAGCATGGATTTAGAATGATGCATATATATGCTCACGACTATATTATTTCCCGAGGGGATAGTCAGAGATATTCTATAAACTCAGAACATCCATATTTCACTAGTAGTACCGAAATTCTGTCCAGTGTGACGGGGAGTGAGCCCGTCGCCTTGTAATGGACAGTGGGTACATTACATGCCTCGCAATTGAAACATGCAGGTTTCCTCATGATGTTTTCCTTCATCGAAAAGCCAGTGGTGTTACAAATCGTACATAAATTCCGAAAAACTCATTGGTACTAGTCGGCATGGACGGGGATTGAACGCTACTCGCCACTGGACCACCACGATTTTTTTTAAAGTATTATTATTATTTTTATAATTTAGAATGATAAAGGATACTAATCCTCCTTACAAGCATGGAAACACGAAAATTGGCCCTGGAAATTGGTAATGTTCAACCTTCTTTCGTACGTCGATGTTTCAAACTTTAGGTTGGTCCCTTTCTGTCAGAACTAAAATTAAATAAAACTCTTTTTTATTTTCATCGTTGGATTAGAAAAGAACAAACCAACAACGACGATGAAAACGTACGAAAGAAGGTTGATCATTACCGACCGCCAAGGAGTATCTTCATGTTTCACCGCTTGTAAGGCAGTCTGTACTCCAGGTACAGACAATACCTATTTCCAACTTTCCGGTACCGAGATAAGCAACTACACTTTGGCGCTTGATCGATTTTTGCTGACGGCAAAGTCGCATACGTCGACAAAAGACGAAGAAATTAGAAATTATATTTGGAATAGGAGAATATGTGATTGATTGATTGTACCCAGGTCATTCCAACGTTTCTATTGATGTCATCAACTCACCTGGCTGCCGGATGACACAATCCTCTTGCCTGATCTCAGCCACCACTCTGAGCTTTACTCCACTTGCCATGACTTCGCCTAGCTACGTGTCCTGCCCACTGCCACTTTAAGCGTGCAATGCGGTCCCCGACCTCTTGAAACATAGTTAGACGTCGGATCTCAACGTTTGTGACGTGGTCAAGAATGGTTATACCTTTGACAATATAACTAGGGCCGTCAGCCTTGCGGTAGCATTTCCCCTCTGCCACGTAACAAGATCAATTGCTCATGGGCATTTGCGTACAATTTTATACATTATCACTAAACGAGACAGTCTGTAATTGCAGAACAATATCTTCAAACTAGTCGCGTACGGGGTTCCCACGAGACTATTTTTAACAATCAAAATTAGAATCTAAAGTAATGGAAAAAATTCTAAGTTGCGGATCTCGTGCTACCTCGCCCCCGGCAAAAAGTGGCAGAAATGTTTGTTAGTAGAATTACACGCGTTACTCGTCCATAGTTATAATGTCTATGGGTTATATTAAGGTTGTATGAAAGAAATTGCTTTTTAGCGATAAGACCGCCTATTTTTGTACCGTCTGTATTTCCTGTTCATTCACTCTCTGTATACTATGTTTTTTGGTGTAAAATAAAGTATAATTGATTGATTGATTGATTATACCTAACATGGCACGCTCCATAGATGTATACGCTTGAAGCCAATTAATTTAACATTCAATTTGTATAATAAATCTATACATTATAGTAAAGTCGTAAACTTGGCGTGGATGTAAACACGGCGACACAGCAAGCTACGCAAAACCAAAATAAGCTGGCCGCGCGTAGGTAGAGTAATGTATAACATCGCGCGGCCAGCTTATGTTAGATTTGCGTAGTTTGATGAGTCGCCGTGTGTACATTAAAGATATTTGCAAAAAAAAAAATGCGTTTAGGATACGCAATGGAATGCATTGGGCCAATATTTGTTTGTTTGTTTGTGTCACGCATCACTTAAAAACTACTAAACCGATTTAAATGGAGATTCCACGATAGCATAGGGCTTAATTTGGAATTATATTGAAGTTTTATTTCAATGCAATTGGTATATTAAATCAAAAATTATGACTATTTAAAGTAAGTGGTCCGCGCGTAGGAAGTCGCTGCCGCCGCTAATTTCAAGTAAATTTCCTCAATTTTATGACACACTAAAAAAAAGTAAAAATCTCTTCTGTTTTTTATAACGCAGCAATTTCCTAAGACCCTCTTTTTGCCATTTAAATTTCGAATAGTCAAATTAAAACCGCATTCAAGAGCCATAACAAAGCAATTTGAGCAAATACCCCTCACTATTAAACTAAGGACGGTTTTCAAAAACCCAGCTTTTTGCACCTCAGTCTACCCCTTAAGGGTGACGGTTTGAAGTATGCAGTAATTACCGGCTTTCACAAAGGTTATTACATCACCATAATATGCAGAACCCGGGCTGTGCCACATTATACATGAGGTTTTTAGGTAACCCTATAATAATATTGTGTGAAAATTTGGTAAAGTATGGACTTCGTAATGAGATAAAATGGATTAAGGTTCGTAAGCTTTTACGATGGAAGAATGGATGGTAATTAAAATAAATTGGTCTTAATTTAGAAAAAAAACCTTGGTTAAAGCGTGTTGGTCACGTTTACGATAGGATTCCGTAGCCAATGTATAGTAAAAAGCGATGGTAGCCCATACGGAAGAGAGCTGGCTCAATCATGAGGCAGCGGTTCGATTCCTGGCCTGTACCACTAAGGTCTTCGGAAGTTATGTACGGTTGTATTTATCATTTTCTAACTCGGCGATGAAGGGACCAACCACAAATCATCATGGTAACTCTTTGACTAATTATTATAAGGACTAGCCTTGCGGTAGTATTTCCCCTCTGCCACGGTATAAGCACAATTGATCTTGTGCATTTACATTCAATTTTACACCTTATCACTAAACGAGACAGCCTATAATTGCGAAATAATAACTTCGAACTTAGAACGTTTGGGGTTCACACGAGACTACTTTTCATGATTTTTAACATTCAAAATTAGAGTCTAAAGTTATGGGGAATAAAATCCAAAGTTGCGGATTTCATGTTACCTCGCCCCCCGCAAAAAGTGGCAGAAATGTTTGTTAGTAGAAATACACGCGTAACCAGTCCACATATAAATAGTCAAAGTGGTAACTACTGCATCCGTTATAATTTTCTCTGAAACCTTAAGCTATATTTTTATAAAATATTAGATTTTTCATTCCTGTATTTTAGAATTTAGGGGGGGTTCATGACTACCTCATTTCTATTTTTGGGTAACTGCTATCTGTCTTCATGGCAAATTTCGATTCAATAGGTCCTAATATGAATGTATTTGAGGTGGGGCATACAGACAGACAGAATGGACGAAAGTATAAGGATTCTTTGTTTGAATACGAAACCCTAAAAAGTACAGTAAGTGCCCATATAAATAAAAGTAAACTAAACATCATTAACACAATTTAATCTTCTGTAACGAGTAATTCGTGCTACTCAACAGAAGGTTCCGGCAGTGGCTTTGTACTAGATTTGAGGAAACTGAAATACACATTATAGTATTTACATATGTCTAGGGTTCCGTACCCAAAGGGTGAAAATGGGACCCTATTACTAAGCCTACATTGTCCGTCCGTCCTACCAATTTAGGGCTGTAACTATTGACAGAATATGCTTTATTACGGCGGATTTGTTAGCAAATAATAAAATTTCAAAAAGTATAAATTTAAGGGGGGTCTAAATACAAGAAGCTAGTTTTTATCATCGGTTTTTCTTCTCGCTCTATCGTAAAAACGGTAATATATACAAGCGTCAAACTTGGTGTGATTATAGACCAAACTCTACAATATAACAAAAAAATTTAAAAACCGGCCCAAGTGTGAGTCGGACTCGTGTTAAAGGTCGAGGAGGAAAATAAATTTAGTTATTGTGTTGTGTGGTGTGCTGCGAAGACCTACGTGCGCGAGTAACCTGACTCGCACTTGACCGGTTTATTTTTTATTTTAATCAGTAGATATCTTTTCACCACTAAGTCGCATTCTACGATAGTTACCTACAGAAAGAAATTGTATGGTATGTTGTAAACCAAGCTATGGTAAACCTCAGCTACTGAAAAATCTATAATTATTTTGAGAATTAGTTGGAAATATTTAACGACTTTTGGCTCACGAAGGGGAAGGTTACTTAATTCGTCCAGAAGCAAAGACAGTATCAATATTGGAAGCTTGCCAGCCTTCGGACTAATAATCATTATATCCATTTTGTTACAGAAAATATTTTCTTAGACCTAAATTAGACTTCGACTCGTATTTGTTTTTTTTACTGTTCCCTTATAGTGACGTTATATAGGATGTAAGGAAAAGTATCATTAACCTCTAAACCACGCACTCTACCCATCAAACTGAACAACTTTTACTGTGGGAGCAAACCGATCAGAACAAAAACATATCAGCTGTCCCATACTAAACTGCAATGCCTATACGATTGAAATGTATGAGACAAATGTATTATTTTTTGTCGATTTCGATGTTGGCTCCATAGTGAAAGTTGTTCAGTTTGATGGTCTGAAGCACCCCCTTAAGTATTACTAGGGTGTTTTGTTACACCCTGTTTTTTCTATCTTCCTGATAAATAACAGTCATTTTTAATTAATAATAATTTAATACTACCATCGTCTATAAAACTCTGACGCTTGTGACCATATAACTTTGACGTGCTGTTTGCTCTTGAAATAAATCAGTGTTTTATTAAGCTCCGCTGTGTTTGTTCCCCTTCAGCATATTCATGTTTCCTCAAATAGGAATCTCAAAACTGATCCTTCCAATGTTTTACTCACAGACAATAAAATATGTGGTTTTACCACAACTTGCACGCAAAGAGCATAGAAAACGCAACAATATTAAACTAAACAGTGCCTTATTGAATTGAAAATACGAACATAAATTACAAAGCAGTCTCTAGTTAGGAAATAGTGTTGTGCTTTGACAAATTCCAACATATATCATAACGTGGTGACATCTCGCGGTCTCTTTATTACGTTATTGCGAGCTCCTTTATTGCGCGTCTGTGGTAGAAAATTTACAGTACGCCTCTAAGGTTGAGTAATGGTTACTTTTGGGTAACATTGTTCGATACATACAGGATGTTAGTAAACTTAAATACATTACATACTTAAGGGGGTACTTCATACCATCAAACTGAACAACTTTCGCTATGGGACTAACATTGAAATCGCGAAAGAAAGTCATCTGTTCCATAGAAAATTTGTCCTTGTGTTTTAAATTACCTGTAAGTAGACAATGTTTTCTATGTAGTCTCTTGAGTTTGTAATGTGATTCATATGTTGGTAACCCTAAATAAGTAATAATAAAACGCCAATCGCCGCTCGGCCCAAATATATGAAACTGTAGATTTTTTTTTTTGCATTTCAACGTTGGTCCCATAGTGAAAGTTGTTCAGTTTGAGGGATGGACTCTTAGTTTAAAAGGATGCAAATGATATCAATTTCACCCTGTAGACTGCGCGAAAAATTGCAAATCATATTTTTTACATTATTTCAGTCGTTTACATTTTAAGAATCTTTACCATATTTACCATTCCTTACGCAAAGTTACTATAATATAATATGTAAGTCACCATGTATGTAGATCACATCAGAAATGAAGTGATATGTCAGAGAACTAAAGTGGTTGACGTAGCTCAGAAAATTTGCAAGCTGAAGTGGCAATGGGCTGGTCATATCTGCCGAAGAACTGACAACCGGTGGGGTGTCAGAGTTCTAGAGTGGAGACCGCGAACTGGTAGGCGTAGTGTGGGACGCCCTGCTGCCCGCTGGACAGACGATCTAAAAAAAGTAGCGGGGAGCGATTGGATGAGGAAGGCCGAGGACAGAGTTTTGTGGCGCGCCTTGGCTATGTTCAGCAGTGGACGATGATGGGCTGATGATAATGATGATGAATAACGTTTATTTCATAAAAATACAAAGTGCTATTTACCATTAGTTTATCATACTAATAATCTTTGCATGCGCAACCGAGGGCTAGGCTACCGCGTTTCTCGTGAAACGTTTTCTTCTCAACGTATGGCGCCTTAAGCCAGGTCAAATGTCGTTAAGGTGGCTTGAACATTATTTAATGTACAAAATATCCGCTTTACTGCTACTATTGCAATTCCTATTTCAAATAAAACATACTGGTAAATAAACGCGACCGCTAATCATTGTTAGCGGTGGCTTTAATTGCATTGTCACTAAAATTTGTTGCATGCAATGAGCCCTTGAGTTTTATTTTACTATTGGTTTTCGAGAATCATGTTTCAATTTCGTACAGAAAAAAAAATTGCTACAAAATGGCAAATTCCTGCCTCTTCACGTCTAAACTTAGACGAATTATATACGGACCCGCCTCGCCTTAGCATTTCCCCTCTGCCAACGTGCAAGATCAAAAGATCTTACGAATTTACATACAATTTGATACCTTATCACTAAACGCGACAGCCTATAATTGCGGAACAATAATTTCAAACTTACGACGTTTGGGGTTCACACGACACTATTTTTCATGATTTTTAACATTCAAAATTAGAATCTAAACTAATGGAATAAAATTCAAAGTTGCGTACCTCGTGCTACCTCGCCCCCCGCAAAAATTTGCAGAAAAGATTGTTAGTAGAATGACACGCGTAACTTGTCCTCATATAAGTAGTCTAAGCTTCTAAATTACTAAAACAATTTTTTTTTCTAATTTGATACGGAACTCATCAATATGCAGGGTAAATTTTTTATCAGTGCAGATAGGTAATTTATGCATACTACTCATCAAACTGCATCCATGGTCTAATAGGTAAGAGCTTGGGCTTTTGACACGAAGGTCGTGGGTTCGATCCCCACGGGGGACACCTAGTGATATGTCACTTTGTGCTTTGTTCCCCAGTTGGTTAGGACATTGCATGTTGAATCACTTGATTGTCTGAAAAAGAAAGATGATTCCTTGCTTTGGATGGCTCGTTAAGCCGTTGGTACTGGCTCCTATCTCTGATGGTAGGAGTGGTCGTTACATAGTATCATGTCCTATGGTATTGTAGAGTTCCTGGCCGCATCTTCTCTACAGCGACAACACGTTCCGACGCGGTGGTAGCTTTAAAAAAGATTTGACGTTTGATAAGTGTGCTGCAAGCTCCTATATTGAATAAATTATATTGACTTTTGACTTTGACTTTGACATAAAAACCACGTCAGTGGCCGTAAGGCGGTCTGAAAAAACTCTGACACCCGGGCTTGCCCACACGATAAGAAGATCAAACTGATCAAATTTCACTATTTCCATAGTGAAATATAAACGAAACGGAGTGCTGTCAGACTGAACAAATTTCATTATTGGACCAACAATGAAATCACGAAAAAAAATACTGCTGTTCCATACATTTAGGTCAAGTACCGCTGTTGACGTTTTCTATTAAACAGCAGATTTTTTTCCATGATTTCAACGTTGGTCCAATAGTGGATTAGTTTGACGGTCTCAAGTACTCTCTTTCAGATGCATTGAATGTTACACCCTGTATAACTTGGCTATACGTAGCCGAAAACTACGCGGCATGTTTTGCGTGAAATGTTAACCTTGACATTTGTACAAACTTTTCCTACTGCTGGTCAAAGGCGTCTCCCTTGCTCTTCCACTCGTTCCTGTTTTGGGAAAACTCTGGCCATTGGTTGTCAAATTTATCCAGGTCATACCGCCACCTCTTCCTGGGTCCACCTGGACTTCGCCGACCGTCATCCAGGGTATGACTATTTTTAAGGTTCCGTAGCCAAAGGGTGACAACGGGACCCTATTACTAAGCCTACGTTGTTCGTCCATCCGTCCTACCTATTAAGGGCTGTAACTTTGGAACCTTAATTGCTAGACAGTTAACATTTTCATATAATGTTCACATTATGGCGGATTTGCTATCAAATAAAAAATTTCGAAAAGTTAAAAATTTATGGGGATTCATACAAGAAACTAGTGTTTATCAACGTTTATCTCGCTCTATCGTAAAAACGGTAATATAAAAACCGTCAAACTTATTGTGATTATAGAACAAACTCTACAACACAACAACAAATAATAAAAACCGGCCAAGTGTGAGTCGGTCTCGCGCTAGAGGTCCCAGAGACAACATTACTTTTTTGTAAGTAAATTTTTTTAAGAACTTATAATAATAAAAACCGGCCAAGTGTGAGTCGGTCTAGCGCTACAGATCCCAGAAAGAACATCACTTTTTTGTAAGTTAATACTTATATTGTGTGGTAGTGTTGTACGGAACCCTCGGTGCGGGAGTAGCTCGACTCGCACATGACCAGTTTTTGCCCATTGCTGAGGATGCATCAGATAGACACATGATTTTGATACTACAATTGTGAAATATTCCATATGAAACTCAAACATTATTTATTCCTTTCTTGTTTTTATAGTAACACCCAACATTTTATGCCCAACAAAATGGGTCGTACATCGTAACGGACATTCAGAGTTGTAAAACACTTTCAAACGTTTAGTTAAACACTTGTTAGTACGTGAAACTAATGAGTTTGCCTTATGTATGGGGCATTAAAGTCGAAAATAAATCACCTGCGAAAAATGTTGCCCGTTCATTTTATGTTTTAATGAAACTACTTTTTCGCGTGGTGTTAATGTTTTTCTCTCTATTTCTGTTGGATATATAAATAAAAATTATACAGGGTGTAACCAAACACCCTAGTGATGCTTAAGAAGGTGCCTCAGACCGAACTGCACAACTTTCACTATGAAGCCAACGTCGAGAAAAATAAATCTGCTGTCCCATACATTTGAGTCGAGTAAGTACTGCCTTTTTATACTACGTGTTTATGAATTAACGCAAAACTAGAAAGTAGTTTGTTTAGAATCGAGAGCGGAATCGGATTATCATGGTTTCAACATAGGGTAATTTTTTTCAAAATATTAATTAATTTTTTTGTCAAATTTAAAATTTACTGAACTTGATTTCAATCCACCGTTTGGGCATTCTCACCCTACTTACTACCAAAACAATGTTCTTAAAATGTATCCATGAGCACGTTAGCGCTTTCATTAATTGCTGAAATGATAACAAATATTTTTGCCTCAAAACTTAAAATGCGAATAACTTTAAATTTTAACTATCAAAATAATGAAATTATTGTTTCAATGTAATTATTTCTTATAAATCAGTTGGGGTGTATGAGGTTTTGCGCTCATTCATTACACGTTGTATATGAGACATCATATTTTTTTGACTATGACTCCATAGTGAAAGTTGTTCAGGTCGATGGTCTGAAGCACCTCTTTAAGTATTATTAGGGTGTTTTGTGACATCCTATATACAACGTGTTAATGAATTAACGCAAAACTAGAAAGTAGTTTGTTTGGAATCGAGAGCAGAATCGAATTATCATGTTTTCAACATAGGTATTTTTTAATCTTAAATAATTGGTTTGTAAAATTAAAAATTTACTGAACTCGATCTCAACCCACCGCTCGGGCACTCTCACACTACTTACTACCAAAACAAGATTCTTAAAATGTATCCATGAGCACGATAGTTGGGGTGTATGAGAATTTGCGCTGATTAATTAACACTATGTATAGGGCCCTTCTTAATATACTACCACTTTTTAAGGGGGTGATCTGACTGTCAAACTGAACAACTTTCTCTACGGCACCAACATAGAGATCGCGAAAAAAAAATCGGCTATTCCATACAAAACTGCATACCTGCTTCGCGATTTCGATGTTGGTCCCATAGAGAAAGTTGTTCAGTTTGTCGGTCTGATCATCCCCTTAAAAAGTGTCAGCATATTAAGTTGGACCCTATATAAGGTTTATGTATGTGACAACTATTTATTATAAGTATAAAGTGTACCTACTAAAATAAATATTTGTCACCGATCATGAGTACAGTACCTAAAACCAATTATAGCCAAATGATTTTTGTATGGATTTCCATGTTGGTCCCGTATATAAAGATGTTCAGTTTGATGATCATCCCCTTAAAAAAACTGTCAACATGTTAAGAAGGACTCTATATACATTTACGTATATAGGTAGAGTTAGCTGCTACCAGTCCAAGGTGTTACAAAAATACAAATAAACATTTAAGGGGGTGGTTTAGACCATCAAACTGAACATCTTCCACTATGGGACCAATATCGAAATCGCGAAAAAAAAATCTGATATTCCATACTAAACTAAAAATCTACTCGAGCTAAATGTATGGGACAGCAGATTATTTTTTCGCAATTTCGATTTTGGTCCGATATTTAAAGTTGTTCAGTTTGATGGTCTAAACAACCCCCTTAAAAGTTTCAAATGTTTATTTTCAGTTTTGTAACAACTCCTATATAATAATAGTAAAGGTATCATACAGGGCTGACACTACTAACTATGCATTAAACTCTTGTCTTCTAATCTGAAGGTATCTCTTCTCTCTTCTTTTCTTCCTGTCACCCCTATGTGGGGTATAGGCTTTGACTAATTATTATAAGGACTAGCCTTGCGGTAGCATTTCCCCTCTGCCACGGTATAAGCACAATTGATCTTGTGCATTTACATTCAATTTTACACTTTATCACTAAACGAGACAGCCTATAATTGCGAAATAATAACTTCGAACTTAGAACGTTTGGGGTTCACACGAGACTACTTTTCATGATTTTTAACATTCAAAATTAGAATCTAAAGTTATGGGGAATAAAATCCAAAGTTGCGGAATTCATATTACCTCGCCCCCGCAATAAGTGGCAGAAATGTTTGTTAGTAGAATTACACGCGTAACCAGTCCACATATAAATAGTCAAAGGGTATAGGGCTTGGATTATAGCTCTCCACTGGTTGCGTTGTTTGCCCAAGCCATGTTAAGAATTTGTCATGTATTAAGAAAGTCTGATGATTGCCAATCCCAGATAACCTTAGAATGGCACCCATCAGACAATAAGAAGGTATTTTTATTTTATTTATTTATTTTAAAAAATCCGTGGTGGTCCAGTGGCGAGTAACCTTGCCTGCCGTGCAGGAGGCGATGGTTCGATCCCCGTCCAGGCCGACTCGTACCAATGAGTTTTTCGGAATTTATGTATGATTTGTAACACCACTGGCTTTTCGGTGACGGAAAACATCGTGAGGAAACCTGCATGCTTCAATTTCGAGGCATGTGTTGTACCCACTGTCCATTATAAGTGGCGACGGGCTCACTACCCGTCACACTGGACAGAGTTTCGGTACTACTAGTGACACGTGGATGTTCTGAGGTTTCAGAATATCTCTGACTACCTCCGGGAATATAGTCGTGAGCATATGATATATATTTTAACACTTTATTGTACACACGGAAATATACATGAGAACAGCATAAAAGACAATTACAAAGGGCGAGCTTATCTTTAAAGAGATTTCAAAAGAGATATGGGAGAAATGTATCTACAAACAATTGTGGGAAAATAGTAAAAGGCACAACATTAATTAGATTTCATGCTTGAAATAAACTGTGTGTGATCAAAATATTTATAGCATTAAAATTTTTGTAAAAACTATTTTTTTTAAGATTTCCTATCGGATTAAAATTTACAAAATACTCTGTCACGCAACTTCGTAAACTTGCATTTTCTACAGCCTCTACTGAACTTTTATGTCGCCTAAAAAAATATTGCTTACAAGTTTTCCGACCCCACGACACCATCACATGAATTCACATCGTACCCCTTAACGGATATTCTAAAAAAACGGTCAAGTGCGAGGGTTCCGTACCACACAACATATTAAAAATTACAAATAATTGTTGTTTTCTTTGGGACTTTTAGCGCAACACCGACACACAATTCACCGGTTTTTATTATTTGTTTGTTATTCTGTAGAGTTTGCTCTATAATCACACCAACTTTGACGCTTGTATGTACTACCGATTTTACGATAGAGCGAGAAGAAAAAACGTTGATACAAATAAAAAAGTTTCTTGTACAAGGATCTTGTATGTACCCCAAATTTTTTATTTTTTGACATTTTTATTATTTGTTAGCAAATCCGCCATGATAATGCACATTCTGTGTAATTTTCAACTGACTATTAGCTATTACAGTTTAAAAGTTACAGCCCTAAATATAGGTAGGACGGACGGACGGCCTGTCAGCGTAGGCTTATGTTGGATTCCGTTTTCACCCTTTGGGTACAGAACCCTAAAAAACATGTGAATCAGCAGAATTCGTTGAAGTTCTCACAGAAGCGTGTGCTTTACGAGCGCCCGCAAAAAATCGCCACTTTATTTGACTCGTAATGTCATCATCACTATTGTCGAGTGGTTTCGTCTAAATATTTCTGTCCTTCGCTTTTGGGAGTTTAAATAGTAAATAAGTTATAGCCTGTAGGATCCCAATGAGAAAAGCCTAGAGTGAATTCATTATGTCAAGTTTTGAGATGACTTGAATTACAATATTTTCTATGTTGTATGACATTTTAAAAGGAAAGAATAACAGATATTTTTAATAAAATAATTTCTCTTATCGGTCCGACGAGTGACGTCACTTGAACCTGTAAACTCCTCGGTGAACTTAGAATGAACTTAAAATAACTGGCCGTTAAGAAAAAAATATATCACAATGTCTGAATTTGACGTTCGATGTTGCCGTTTCTGTATCCAGCATAGAGTTAGAAAGAGAAGGCAGGTGAGTTTTATTTCATAAAATTAAGCAATTTATTAAGGTTTTTCTCCATGGAGTTCGAATGATTTTCTCATGAAATCATTAAATTCAATCAACTTCAATCATTATCAACTGCTAAAAATTTTATGTATCTAAACTCGAATCTTATCGAAATCTTAAACTCGATGAATCGCAGAAAAAAAGATAATTGTTTCTTAAAATGACGTCGTCTATCCGTAAAAATATAATGTCCTCAAAATGTATTTTTCTAGCTTACTTCTTCTAAACCACGCAACGGATTTTGATACGGTTTTATTTTTCTCTGTCATTTAGAGAATTTCTTCCGGAAGGATAAACCTAATATTTATTTACTTAGTAAATTTTATTAATTATTAAAAACCGTAGGTATAGAACAAAATGAACATATCCAAGAACTAAAATATTATAATTTGTATTAAAATTACTTATACAACGTGTTAACGAATTAACGGAAAAATAGAAAGAAGTTTGTTTGGAATCGAGAGCAGAATCGAATTATCATGGTTTCAACATAGGTAATTTTTTTCAAAATATCAAATACTTTGTTTGTAAAATTTAAAATTTACTGAACTCGATGCCAACCCACCGCACAGGTACACTCACCCTACTTACTTCAAATGTTTCCATGAACACGCTAGCGCTTTCATTAATTACTGAAATAATTACAAATCATTTTACATGAAAATTTTAAATGTGAATAACTTTAAATTTTAATTAATAAAATAAGGAAATTATTGTTTCAATTTAATTATTTCATTAAAAATCAGTTGGTGTGTATGAGATTTTACTTTTATTAATGATCTAACCTGGGCAAAGCGGGCAGGTCACTAGTTATTCTATCAATTTCATAGAAAAAGTTCTTCCGTATTAGATCTTTAATAAGTTTTAATTATTATTTGTAGGTAGGTGTGGATTTGTGAGGTATCAATAAACGAAGCGCTTTGATAAAGGGTGGTAATGCCATTGAGCTTCGCTTGGCTCGTCTTGGCTTGGTGCCCCCAGATAGATGGCGTAAATGCTACGACACTTGAACTATGTCGTAGCACCTACTAATCGTAGCAAACTGCTACGGCGTAGCCTAAAGGCGTAGCACATACACATTCAAATTAAAAACAATCGTGATTCAAAGTGTCAAGGTGTAAAACGTCAACAAATGTTACTTTGAGATATTTTTTACGACCAACTATTTCTTTTTACGACTGTTGAACGTTCAGTTTTATGAGACCGAAATTTAGAGAAGAAAAAAACAGGCACAGTACACTACGTGTGGCAAAACACTCTAGTAATGTTTAAATGGGTCGTTCGGACCATAAAATTTAGCAACTTTCATTTTAGAGACAAAGTCGAAAAAATTTACAAAAATCTGTTGTCTCATACGAAAAAAAAACTGGTGTTCCACACAAAACCACAGTATCTACTCGACTGTAATGTATGGGATACATTTCAGTCGAGTAGATACTGATTTTTTTTTGCGATTTCTCTGTTGGCTCCATAGTGAAAATTGTTCAGTTTCATAGTCTTAGGAACTAATTCACCCCTTTAAAATCAGTCCGAGCAGCAGTTGTCACTTTTGCACTGGTAGCTGGGTTGCTCGGAAACAGCGCGACAGCAATAGATCTGTTAAATACTTATTCTCCAAATTTCTTGACCGCCTTTCCTCATAAGATCTTCGGTTTCTTATCACTGTTTTATACCCCTAAAATGAGTGACATATTGAAAGGATAATAAAGAAATATAAACAAAGTATTTGCTATAAATTTTATAGCATCATCTAAACCAATAACCATAAACATTTATTAAACCCAACCTACTTAGGCTACCCTCAAGCCGTAATGTTATCCATTTATATTTTGACACATAAATCCCGACGCGTGCGCACGTGACGCCGTACCCCGAGCAGGTAGAGGGACCTCTGACCGTAATATAGCAAACGTCAGTTGGAAACATACGGGGATATATTACGAACTTGCACTTGCGTTTCTTTTACTATTACACAATGTGAGAATATAGTGATTGATTGTATGGAGATTTGATTGGCGTAATAAAATAACTTTCTCTTAACAAATTTCGGTTACAGTGACTGCTTATCCAGTGAAATAGTCACTTACACGGGATATTGTTAACTAGGTAAATGACTATTTGCGCTTAACACAGGTGTTTTAGATTCAGATTCATTTATTTATCAAAATGTAGTGAATTAGAGTTAGCGTTGATAATATTTAAAAGTGCAGATATATTTTGCCTATCAGGCATAACAATTTTTGATGTGTAGCATACAAAACTTAAATAACATTATTCAAAATTTTAACCTAAACATTTTTCTAAAATGTAATAGTAATACTGAAAGAATGTACTTACATTTCAGCCTTACCCTCCTGAATCTAACGAAACAGGAAACTGCTATAAACAGTGGTCGAAATCAGTGGCTATAATCAACAACCAAACAGTGTGCAAACGAGATTTTTATTTTATACGAAGGAAGGAAAGGATAGGAAACTGTATTCACTATTATAATAAAATACCAGAGGATATTTTAAAGCTGCCAGACAAAAAGTTTAAGTCTCATGTTAAGCAAGTGATCTGTAAAAAGGTTACTATAAACACGATGATTATATGAATGACCAAAATGTCTGGTCTTGACAATGTTACACGATGTAATTCGATATTATATTTGTAATTGTAATTTTTATATAGTTTCTAGCCGCATCTTCTCTTAAACGGAATACCTTCCGAACACGGTGGTAGAGTCAAAAATGACGTCAGAAAGCTATACATTTGATATTTTTGAATAACAATTTTGAGTTTGAGGAATTAGTCACCTCTTTAGTTGATGCAATTCAAAGCCGTACACCACACAGTTCGATAAATACGTCGTTCTCGTACACAATACTCCGTCGTATGTCTACCTCTTTGATGGAGAAGTGCCACATCTCTACAGTATTTATGAGAACGCGTGACACACGAGTGTTTTTATAGGTTACGTGTTTAACTCAATATGTTCGGACTTCAACAGCATCGGGATTACAAAGGAGAAATTATTTCCTCCTTCTTCTAATTTTTAAGAACAACAGTTTAACAGACTTTGTTTGTGTGACAACGTTCACATTTTATAGAATTTAGTCATTTTTAACGGCGGATCCATCATTGGAGTCACGACTTTCCCCCCTTGGGATGGGTATAGGTCGACCACCGATAATTTTTATATGATAATTAATCTCATTGATAAAATAAAATAAGATTATTTGCACTGAAAAATATATAAAATATATCTAGTTACAGGATATTTTATAGTTACAATCACAGTATTAGAAAGAGTTTGTAAATAGCATGTAAATTGTATTTCTTACAAAAATAAATGCATTTGAGATTATTTATTGTTAAATGTATTTCTTAAAAATATAAATTCATTTATTTGATGCCGAATGCCAGAATAAAATATTTAGATGCGTTTTTAGATGAGATGAAATGTCAATATGGACCAAATTTTTAAAGTCACTAAGATGGCAAAAACATACGCGAACGACACACATAATACGACTAATGTGCTGTTACTATAATTATATGGTGCACTAGTTCGTTCATTGTGCTATACAGGGTGTAAGGCTTCCCTTCGCAAACTGAAACGTTGAACACAGACCATCAAACTGGACTACTTTCACTATGGAGCCTTCCCGGAGGAACGCGAAAAAAAATCCGGTGGTAGGCTCCATATTGAAAATTGTTCAGTTCAATGGTCTGAGACTGAGTTCACCGTTTAAGTTTGCGGAGGGCTGTCCCTTACACCCTGTATAAAAAGTACAACTACAAAATAAATACAACACTAAATTACTAATTAATAACATTTCACGTATAGACTGCGCCGATTCAATTCCATAGAATATTAAAAATACCTAAAGTTAATCTTGGCGAAGCAATAAGTTTTTATTTCATCGTAATCGGCTTACTCAATCAAGAGATATGCGAATATCAAGTATTAAAAATACAACATTTACGGACGCACAGCTATTTGAAATAAAACTTTATGTTATAGCACGTAGATATTAAAATTACTTCTCAATTTCACGTCAAATTGGCCCATTAACCTGTCCCATAAATTTTAATGGGCCACTTTAAATATCTATGTTAAACACCGTAAATCACAATCACATTTTTAAAACCACAATAACTGTCACAACTTACCCCGGCTCACTCAAGAACGTAGTCACGTGTTGGAAGGGAGAGCGGGCGTGAATGGACGTGACAACCGTAAAACGACAATTTTTGGCCTTGTCATACGGTTATTAGGTACTTTACGGCTTTTTTCTTTAGTTACGTCTTTGTTGGTTTGGAACTATGATTTGAAATAAAGGGATGGATTTTTATTGCATTTGAGTAAATAAACTAGAGTAGAAAATTGTACACGTAAACTCTATAATGAGAAACTTGTCGATGATGATTATGATGACATAAAAAAAGCTATCTCAAATAGTGCTATTATCAGCATACAAGTTATATCATAGATATTGGTTGTGCGGGCTCATTTTCCGCAACTCGACGACTTAGGCCTCGTTCAAGGAGACGCGGGGCGTCACGCGCCGCGGTGTGCGGAGCGGGCTGCCGGAAACACAAACATATGGCGATGTATAGAGACTATATGTAGTTACGCCCCGCGTCTCCCTGACCGAAGCCTGAGGCACCTATTTTGAGTGAGGTAGAAATTACTATTCTTGCCATCCTAGCTCCTCCAGGAGGATAATCAGGATCATCAGGAGGGTCTTAACTGACTCGACTGAACAGCGAATGATGAGCTGGGAAATGATACTGTGGAGGAACTACTGTGGAAGGTTCCTCCGGTGAAAAGGGAAGATCTTCCGCCAGGCTAGTTGTGAAGCCTGGGGACCGGCCGTGGTCCAACTGATCTTAGTTGAACCTTGTATATATATCGAATCTCTGTGATTATTTCTCTTGCGCGATTCATGTCTTGTATACGATTGTGAAACTTATGTGTAGCGGCTAACGGGTTACCAATGTGAAGTCGCAAGTTGTCTTTACGTACACATTTGCGAGTGCGACCGTAGCGCCATCTGTTAGCTTCGTTGCTATAACTTGTGGGTGTTGACATCTGTGGAAAGTCCCCACAATATCCTTGATTACAATCCACTCACTTACAAGTCAAGTTATATCAATTCAAAGTCAAAGTCAAAAAAAAAACGCACACTTATTAAACGTCAAATATTTTTTTAAGCTCGCCGCTGTAGAGAAGATGCTGCCAGAAATTCTATAACAAAACACGACTAACAATATAAATTTCTAAGCAAAGATTACGTAGCAAATACTGAAACGGTGAACTCAAACCATCAAACTGAACAACTTTCACTATAGAGCACTCAAGAATACCCATACAAAACTGCTGTACCTACCCGACTGAAATGTTTGGGACAGCTGTTTTTTTTTTCGCGATTTCGATGTTGGCTCCATAGTGAAAGTTGTTCAGTTTGATGGTCCGAAGCACCCCTTTAAGTGTTTTATTACACCCTGTATGATGGCTGTTTTACATAGTACTTAGTAGATATTTACCTATCTATAACGTCACGCCCCTTATCCAGTAGGGTAGAGCGCGCCATATACTACGATTCTTACATAACTCTTTCGCCTCAGTCACATCGAAAGATTTAGGATAATAAACAGTTTATTATTGATCTTTTGCACAAAAAAAAGCACACCCCCTTTGATGCATTGTATACCCAAAAAAAGTAGAGCGCATTTTGTTCATCACGCTGCGAATCAAGCAAATCCTTTTTCGTATTTCAACTCATAAATCATACAACGGCTTAATGTTGAAACGACCATCGTGTAACGTTTTGATTTAAATTCAGAATCGCATTCTGATTAAACATTTTTACGGTTTTAATTCCGTACCGAACGGTCAGTTATACGGTATTATATCCGGCATTACGGAAAAATACGGACCGTTGCTGTAGGCCCAGTACGGCAGTCCAATAAACATTCATATTTTTACGTTCACTGCTTTATTCGGCGAGCACTTACGTAAATAAAAGGTTTGTTACTCCTGATTTATAGTATCGTTAAAATACGTGATTTATTAAGTTTGACTTTGATTATTTCGCTAATTTAAGTGGCGCTAGTACGAACGTAGTTATTTACCTTCGTTTTGTTACCTACAAAATTATAACTCGCGCTCAATATCTCTAATGGGGAAAGTAGAGACTCCGATGAACCCATTAATCAATTTCGTATTGTTTCTCAGTCTCTTTTGACAACTTGCACGGGACCATTGACGTTAAGGGGATATAATTCGGAGCGCGCTCCATCCAAACGTACTATGGGGATATTTTCTATACTAACCAATTAAAGTCAATGAAATTTTACAGAAACAATCTAGAAACAGATCTTTATGCTTGTATGGAGTCAGATTTTCGTTAAAATTTACAGTTTCAATGCTAGGATTAATTTAAAATGTGTATAGAAATCTTTGAGGCACTGTAACTTTAAAACTATACATTTTAACGAGAATCTGATTCCATACAAGCATAGAGATTTGTTTCTAGATTTTTTCTGCAAAATTTTACTGACTTTAATTGGTTAGTATTGAAAATATCACCATAGTACGTTTGTATGGAGCGCGCTCCGAATTATATCCTCTTTACTTCTTTTGGCGCATTAGGAGAAACAGATCAGAGTGTATTTTCATATTTTTAGTATAGTAACCTTTTATTACAGAGTACTTGCTTAACATGGGACTTTTTTTTTGGGATGCGGTTAAAATATAGGCTAATTAAACATTTAAAAGTCATTTAGTAAACAAAATGCCTTTAGTTTAGAAATTATTAGTGTTTAACTGTATTTGTGTCTACCTTGAGTACACGCCACTGATATTACGGGGGTTACCTACGTAACATCTAAAAATGTATGGAGGAAACATTTTCCATGGAACACCTTTGATCTAATGCACTGTTTACGCTATTAAAATTAAGTCAAAGCATGCATGCATGCATGCATAGCATATGCTCATGGCTATATTCCCCTATGGGGTAGTCAGTTATATTCTGAAACCTCAGAACATCCACGTTTCACCAGTAGTACCGACACTGTCCAGTGTGACGGGGAGTGAGCCCGTCGCCACTTGTAATGGACAGACGGGGTACATACATGCCTCGAAATTGAAGCATGCAGGTTTCTTACGATGTTTTTCTTCACCGAAGACCCAGTGGTTTTACAAATCGTACATAAATTCCGAAAAACTCATTGGTACGAGTCGGCAGGCAATGTTACTCGCCACTGGGCCACCACGGCTTAAATTGTAATTATAATTATAATATAATTGTAGCAAAGTTAAATGTATCCCCTAATAAAAACTCGTTAGAATCAATCTCTTCAACAAACAAGTAAAAAGGGGGTTGATTACAAACACCGAGCGATATTTCACCCTCATCTTCATTGAGCTCCGCCATAGAAGAATTTGAATAATGACAACTCCAGGATTTGTTGGGGAAAAAATCTGAATTTCAAATGTGTTCCCGGACACGACACCGAGAAAAATTGGTGTAAATATTATGTATCTATGCCGGGTGGGGCTTAAAATGGAGTGATGCTTGTTAATAGTCAATTAGATTTCCATTTGTGATTGAGTAGACATTGTTGTTTAAGACTACACAGGGTCTAACTTAATATGTCTAGGAGGATGATCAGACCATCAAACTGAACAACTCTCTTTATGGGACCAACATCGAAATTGCGAAAAAACAATCTGCGGTCGTATACATTTGGCTCGAGTAGGTTTGTAGTTTGGTTTTGGAACGTCTGATTTTTATCGCGATTTCGATGTTGGTGCCATAGAGATAGTTGTTTAGTTTGATGGTTAGATCATCCCATTAAAAAGTGTCAGCATATTAAGTTGGACCCTATATCGATAAAGTTGGAAAGATAGCTGGTGATTGTTGCAGTTTCTGTGGATCACAAAAGATAAAACAAAACACCCTATTATTGTTTAAACATTGTAAGTACTATTTAAAGGGGGTGGTTTAGACCATCAAACTGAACAACTTTCACTATGGTGAAGTAGAGTTTACATACAGGTTGAAAATTTAAATGCGTTACACACTTAAGGGTGTGCTTCAGACCATCAAACTGAGCAATTTTAACTATGGGACCAACGTTGAAATCGCAAGAAAACGTATTCCATAGAAAACTTCAATCGCTGCTAGACCCAAATGTATGGGACAGTAGATTTTTTTCGCGATTTCAGTGTTGGTTCCATAGTAAAAGTTGTTCAGTTTGGTGGTCTAAAGCACCCTTTTGTTTGTCCTGTTAAATATGTAACAAATTTAAATTTGCGCCCAGTAGAACCAACTTTGAAACTCAGTCAGACAGAATGGTCGAAACTTTTGTTTGACAACGGAACCCTAAAATAATTTCGATCATAAGCTGTCATAAAGACTGATGTGAGATGTCCGGCTTAAGATTTTTCACGATTTCAATATTGGCCCCATAGTGAAAGTTGTTCAGTTTCACGTTCTGAAATGTATTTAACTTTAATAGATCCTGTATATTAAAAAAGTCTTTTGCCTTGAAGTGGTATCATATATGCTACAACTTCCAATTTTCTAGCCGCCTTAATAGGCCTCTGACCTGGCTTAACGAATAGTTACAACGCCATCTGACGGAACTATCCGAGACCAACTGCTTAACGTGCCTTCCGAAGCACGGCAACGCATGCATATATCAAATACAGAGGTGAAATACCACTAAACGGTCACCCATCCAAAGACTAACCGGACCTGACGTTGCTTAACTTCGGTGATCGTTTCCAATACCGAAGCTCCACTACGCCAACGAGCGCTTCGACAAGGTACTAAATATGATTTCCAGTTTAGTTTTTCAATAAAACATACCAGAAGAAGAGGAAATAACCCCTGGTAATTGTTTCATAAATAAAAGACAAAAGCTCCACCAAAGCTCAAAACAGAACATTATTTACTCTAGCAGACAATCTACAACCAATTGAACGACATTTTCCTTCCAATATAAACAATCGAACAATTCAACATAGAAAAGGCTTTTTAATTAAGCACCAGAATCACTACATGAATCAAGCAGTACAATGTAATTTTACAAACAGGTCACACTGCTACGAATAATTATTCATAGTCAAAGTCTATATAATTTATTCAATATAGGAGCTTGCAGCACACTTATCAAACGTCAAATCTTTTTTAAAACTACCACCGCGTCGGAACGTGTTGTCGCTGTAGAGAAGATGCGGCCAGAAACTCTACAACATAACACGACTTAATAACTATTACAATATAAATTCTTAAGGTAGAGTTCTGTATACAATAATATATAGTCTATTTAATAAAATAATTGATACTATACAGTAAAGTAAATAAACTATAAGCTAGTGACCTCAGACCCAAGCATTTTGATCTTTTAAATTAAATTTAAGTCACACTGATATTATGTTGCATTTCCAGCATCTACATTGTGAAAGCCAAGTTAAGCTACACAATTTAAAAAAAAAACTTATCAATCTAACCCTTCCTTCGTTGTATGGCACTATTTGAAAAAAAAATTGTCTTCTACATAACTACTAACTCACAGACTTCTACGAAACTACTACATTTCTGTTTTTGGGTTACTTTTATCCGTCTTCATGCCAAATTTCGATTCAATAGGTGCAAACATGAGCGAGTTATTAAGGCGGGACATACATACAGACAGACAGACAGAATGGACGAAAGTATAAGGGTTCCTTGTTTGAATTATGGTGAAAATATTTACTCAATTGTTGGAATAATAACTGGCATAACTTCGAAGATTTTCGATTTATTCTTGTTCATTCTTCTTATCGTGTGGGCAGCAAGCCCTGGTGTCAGAGTTTTTTCAAACCACCTTACGGCCTATGACATGATATTTTTGTAATGACTACTACCACGAGAGATAGACGCCGGGACCAACGGTTTAACATGCCATCCGAAGTACGGAATGATCTTTCTTTTCAGACAATCAAGTCGCCCTTAAGGGGATATAATTCGGAGCGCGCTCCATACAAACGCACTATGGTGATATTTTCAATACTAACCAATTAAAGTCAATAAAATTTTGCTGAAACTATCTTGAGACTAATATCTAGGCTTGTATGGAGTCAGATTTTCATTAAAATATACAATTTCAATGCTAGGATTAATTTAAGATTTGTATGGAAATCTTTAAAACTATACATTTTAACGAAAATCTGACTCTATACAAGCATAGAAATTTGTTCTTAGATAGATTCTGAAAAATTTCATTGCGTTTAATTGGTTAGTATTGAAAATATCACCATAGTACGTTTGTATGGAGCGCGCTCCGAATTATATCCTTTTAAATGTCGTAACCAACTGGGAAAAACGCACAAAGTGACATATCATTAGGTGTCTCCCGTGGAATCGAACCCACGATCTCCGTGTCAAGAGCCCAATGCTCTTAAACATTAGACGAAGACATTCATTGTTCTTGTTAATTTTATGTAGAGTTTTGTAGCTACGATTTATGTTTTTCAAAAGGGCACTGCTAGTGGAATGAAGATATTAGAAATAATTAAAGTACCTATAATTATTTAGAATTAAATTAATATGTGATGATGCTTTTGATTTTCCTTTATATATGCTACATATACAATAGAAATGTCACCATTATCATAATAAAACATAATACGAGTATGTGTACATTTTGATATACAGAGCATAAAACTAAAATGTCTTAGATAAACTGAACAACTTTCACTATGGAACCAAGTTTGAAATCGAAAATAAATTTTCTGTTTTATAGAAAATGTCAACAGCTACTCGACCAAAATGTATGAAACAGCAAATTTTTTCGCGATTTAAAATTTCACCCAAAATAAAAGTTGTTCAGTTTGATGATCTGATTCACCCCTAAAGTATGTAACGCATTTTAGTTTACACCGTGTATAATGCTATCGAGACAATACATTCTACTGCTCTAATCGATTGTATTTCGCCAGAACCCCTGTTTTGATGGGTAACAAATTATTTATAGCCGCTGGGCACGGTTCGGTCCTTGTGCCCAGTTTAATAGTAAAATTGCTACTTTCTTCAAAGGGAATGACTTTTCAAAAGCATCCGTTAATTTTATTAATTCTAACTGCGGCTCGGGTACGGGTTTCCGGTTGTACTCAATTTTGGAATCGGATTTCTGAAGGAATATCATCGGATATCCGGGTATTGTAATTAATGGTTTCTGTATTGTAAATGAAACATGATCGGATCGTTTATATATATTTAGCATAGCATAGCATAGCATATGCTCACGACTATAATCCCCGAGGGGGTAGGGTAAATATTCTGAAACCACAGAATAGCCACGTTTCACTAGTACCGAATCTCTGTCCAGTGGAACGAGTGAGCCCGTCCCCACAAGTAAAGGACATTAGTTACAATACATGCCTCGAAATTGAAGCATGCAGGTTTCCTCACGATGTTTTCCTTCACCGAAAAGCCAGTGGTTTTACAAATCGTACGTAAATTCTGAAAAACTCATTAGTAGGAGTCGGCCTGGACGGAGATCGAACCATCGCCATCGTTACTCGCCACTGGACCACCACGGCTTCAATTAATTTATATTTGAATGTACATTTTGAACATATTTACCCATCATAAAAGAAAATTGTATCCTACAGAATCCCACTGCAGAGCAAATGCCTCCTCTCACGAATAAGGGTGAGAGAGAGTGGGCCATACTACACCACGCGGTCGCAGTGCGTGTTAGTGGAGGCAAGTTAGTGGTCAACTTGCTGTGACCTGGTTTAACAAATAGTTACAACGCCATCTGACGGAACTATCCGAGACCAACTGTTACGGAAACGCTCGAGATGAAATACCACTAAACGGTCACCCATCCAAAAACTGACCGGACCTGACGATGCCTAACTTCGGTGATCATTTCCAATATCGAAGCTTTACTACGCCAATGAAATAATTTGAAGTATTTTGAGGGGATAATCAAATCAACAAACTATAAGTGGAATCGCCATAAATATCTGCTGTGCCATACGTTTGAGACGAATAGATATTGCAATATTGTATGTAATAGAATATTGTTTTTGTCTCTGTATATAACCCTGTACCACTCACGATACTAATCCCCTTTTGGGGTGATTATAAACTTTGATACAACTACCAACCACAGATCGAAACGTACAATTTGTGACGCCACTAGCTTTTTGTTGTGATTGTGAAAAAACGTGCAGGTTAGGCGGCCACGTGGCTCTGCCATTTTATGGTGGCCCGAGTGTTTTTGTGTTTTTGTACAAACCTTCACGGAAATATTGATTACCGAACAACGTCAAGCACAATTTTGCTATTTAAAGTAGAAATTTGTAAAATCATCAACACCACCATGGAGCCATAATTTTAGGATTGGAATAGAATAATTTATTTATCTGTGTCAAACATCTCCCCTTTAGTCTTGCAATATTTTGCGCAAGTAGTGCAATTCTCTAAACGACACATCGCTGACAAAAAACATCGATGATAGTACTGTAGCTTTGACTATTTATTATATGGACTGGTTACGCGTGTAATTCTACTAACAAACATTTCTGCCACTTTTTGCGGGGGGCGAGGTAACATGAAATCCGCAACTTTGGATTTTATTCCCCATAACTTTAGATTCTAATTTTGAATGTTAAAAATCATGAAAAGTAGTCTCGTGTGAACCCCAAACGTTCTAAGTTCGAAGTTATTATTTCGAAATTATAGGCTGTCTCGTTTAGTGATAAGGTTTAAAATGGAATGTAAATGCACAAGATCAATTGTGCTTATACCGTGGCAGAGGGGAAATGCTACCGCAAGGCTAGTCCTTATAATAATTAGTCAAAGTACTGTAGCCACGGGACTTCCAATTACCAAAAAGATTACCGATTGCCGTTGTGATATTGTTGTAAATCTAGTCTAATTTTTCAATCCTTATGTTGATATAAAAACCTAATTATTATAGATCACAACCCGCCGTAACTATATTTAAATTTTAGTTTATAATGTAAATTATTTATTAATATTTATATTTAAAGGTTACCATTTTGTTTCTCTGTTCTCACAAATGTAACCTTCAGAGCGTCGATGTTTTTATAAGTTTGACATATGACATGTCTTTAGCGAATACAGAATTGACAGCTCGCCGATGTTACAACGACGAAGGTAAGGTTGTGACCAAAGATATTATACCTAATAGAGTGAGCCATACCGATTGTAAAGTGTCCACTTTTTTTGATGTTTAGATTTGAGTGTGTGGTGTCAAGTAGTATGGACAAAAGGCACCAAGTGACGTATGGCCTTATGTTTACGGTCACTTTTCACACACACTAGCTCAAAAAAAAGTGGACTGCCGCATAAACAAATATTTATAGTTCCATCTCCTTCTACTATTAAAGGTACAAGACAAAAGAGACTAACTACAATCGTAAATTTATGCGGACTCTATGGAGATCCTTCCTCTGAGGTTGTGACGATGTTTGCGTTACATTGCTGTATGAAAATTAATGATCCTGCGTTTTAAAAGTATTTTTATAATACATTGACATACAAAATAATGGACGCCGGGTCTAGTGTAAAATTCTCGAAAAAAGTGTCCGAGTCTAACCTACACAAACCTAATTACGTGTATATCTTAACTATTATAAAACTGTAACAGAAGTGTGTCTGGACATTAAAGATATTTACACGAATAAGATTACGATATGGTTTTTAGGTATCCCGGACTCCAAATCATCCTTTTTTAGCATTTTTGTCTGTCTGTTGGTTTTTTTTGTTTGTTTGTTTATTTGTAACAGCATCACGCAAAAACTACTGAACCAATTTTTATGAAACTTTTTTTGTTAGATAGCTTATAATCTGACTTAAAATCTGGTAATTTGTGCGGATGAACTCGCGGGTAAACTCTAGTTAGTAATATAAAGATTAAAAGTGCTGAATTTTTTTTTTCAGTTTGCTTGCGTAGTTTTTACCCCATCGCGACAACGACGCGACAACGCGTTGTCGGCTGGTCAAACGAAGACTGTCGCGTAATTGATTCTCTTTATACGTTTTGGTGCTCTTTTGATTCGGACACGTTTGAGCGCGGATCCTACATCCAGTAAGTCAATGTTATAATATCATAATTTATCTTCCGCCATTTAAAATTCCATCTCAGTTTGTACGGTCGCGCACAAAAATGGTAATATAATGCGGAGAATGCTTGCTTGCTCTATATTAAGACTAACTTAAGAATATTTTCGCGAAAGGAAACAATGTCTCCGGCACAGATGCTGCTTATAGTCCGGGTGGTACGTCGTGGCACAAATTATACATTCAATATATTTTTTATGTTAGATTTAGAGTTGAGAATAATTTAGCAATGACTCAAACTCTTAGGTATTTTGAGTTTTTTGTATATTCATGACACACAGGATTAAACAATAATTTTAAATTATTCAGACATGTATGGAATGAAATGTAATGTCTCTTTTCTTTGTCTTATGTTATGTTTTTAGCAAGAAATTAAAAAGCTTTTTTATTTACATTATTTAGTAGGTAATACATTAATCAGAAATGAAGAGATCCGCAGAAGAACAAAGAGTAGCTGACATAGCCCAAAGAATTACTAAACTAAAGTAGCAGTGGGTGGGGCACATTTCTCGCAGAACCGATGGCCGATGGAGCCGAAAGTTTCTCGAGTGGCGACCGCGTACTGGAAAGTACAACCTGGGGAGGCTACAAGGTGGACGGACGACCTGGTGAAGGCAGCAGGAACCCGTTGGATGAGGGCATCGCAGGACCGGTCGTTATGGCGATCCTTTGGGGAGGCCTATGTCCAGCAGTGGACGTCCGTCGGCTGAGATGATGATAATGAATACATTACAGGGTGTTAGGGTAGACCGTTGTATTACTCTTGGATTGAGCCCTGGACAAATCATACAAACAAGCTCGCACTGACAGGAAGAGGTTAGCACATGCATACTGAGAGAGTGTCTGACTACCCCCTCGGGGAATATAGTTGTGAGCATATGCTTATGCTTATATCAGAGGCTGCGTGGTGGCCTTCTCATGCTTATTTGTAAGAAGAATTTTGTACCATACGCTGATATGATGCTGATGATGATGATGATGAAAGAACATAAACATTATTTTTTCCGTAAAAAATTCTTCTTCTTCTTACCATGTGGGCAGCAAGCCCATGGTGTCAGAGTTTTTTCAGACCGCCTTAAATAAGTGATCAAGAAGTTTACAACGGGCAGTCACCCAGCAACAGGCCCCGGGCAGTTTTATCACTAAAATCAATTCATCATCATCATCTCAGCCGATAGACGTCAACTGCTGGACATAGGTCTCACAACGAACGGTCCTGCGCGGCCGTTATCCAACGGGTTCTTGCCGCTTTCTCCAGGTCGATGTTCCGCCTTTTGCGGGCCTACCCACTACTGGAGTATGCGGTTGCGAGTCAAGAACTCTTTGACCGCATTGGTCATTTCTGAGAGCAATCGCCCATTGCCAAAACATCATCAATAAAATATATTCCTTCTTGATTTCACCTGGGTTTTCATCAAACTGGCTACACTAACAATAATTAATAAGCTTCTATTTATCGCTTTGGCTTCGGCTTAAAAGGATCTGTGATCTGTCGGTGATTTGTTCATCCCTTGTATCAGCCTGTCATCGTCGACTGCAGAATATTTCCCCTCTTAAGGGTATATTACCGTTGGCGCGCTCCATATAAACGAAGTCTGATTATAATTTCAATACTAACCAATTTAAGTCAATGAAATTTTTCAGAAACAATCTAGAAACTAATCTCTATGCTTTTATTTGGCCAGATTTTCGTTAAAATGTATAGTTTTAAAGTTACAGTGCCTCAAAGATTTCCATACAATTCTTTAATTAATCTTAGCATTGAAACAGTATATTTAAACGAAAATCCGACACCACACAAGCATAGAGATTGGTTTCTAGATTGTTTCTGCAAAATTTTATTGATTTTTAAATGAAAATATAACCAAACTTCGTTTGTGTGCAGCACGCATTAGCGCTTTTGGAATAAACTTCTCTAGCGCACCACAAAACTGTCCTCGGCCTTTCTCACTAAATCAGTCAACTTTTTTAATAAGATGAAAATATATGTATAATAATATATATCAGGGCATAACACTGGACAGAGTTTCAAACATAAACGTATTTATTTCTCACCACAATCAATAAAATTACACAAATGATGAGGTACATGGTACATTAGTAGGTACAAAAAGATTGTGGGAGACGACTGATGCCTGAACTAAGCCCGATTTCGAGTCTGTCGGTTCTGGACATCAGATCTCCACCCGGTGAATTAAGTAGGTATTTCAGCTTACAAAAGTTACTGTTTAATATTTAAAATTTGTTAAAGTAACAAAACTGCCAAGAAAGAAAACAGAAACTATGTAAGACGTATCACAGATGTCCCGCCAGTGACGCCCCATAAACCGGCTAAATCGCTCGTCGTCCGCCATTTGCATAAATATAAAAGACAAAACAAAATGGAGGCGAAAAAAAGTGTAAATGATAACAACTATCAATAAAATGCATGGAGTAGAAGTTATGGAGACGTAACAGGAGCTGTTTATTGTTTCTTTTAGAGATAAGACGATTTTTATAAGGAAAAAACAGTATATTTTATTTGTACACAGATAAACTCACGACCATAATCTCTTTCGGGTTATCAAAAACATAGCTACAGTTATTAGGTCTCACTTTTAGCTTAGTTTCAGAATTGTATTCAGTACTTACTTAGTGGTAGAAGACCTTCGCCAACAAAATAATTATATCCCTTAGTTAACTCGTTCAACACCCACCAGAATGAGATGTTCTGTCTTAAGAGAAGTTTATTCCGAATGAGTAAATGCGCGCTGCAGACAAACTGGTGATATTTCCAATACTAACCAATTAAAGTTAGTGAAATTTTGCAGAAACAATCTAGAAAGAAATCTCTATGCTTGTATCTTGTCCGATTTTCGTTATCATGCTATTTTTACCCGACTGCGCCAGAAGGAGGGTTATGTTTTTCGAGCGTATGTACGGATGTATGTATGTTTGTATGTCTATTTCTTTGGCACGGCCTACAGCATAAACGGCTTGATGGATTTTAACGATTGATGTGTCATAAGTTAACTTTTAAATCCTAACAAAAAACCCGACTGCATAAAAAACCTACCTTAATTATATTAGCTCAAACAAAGATGTTATAGCTGATTAGTGATTTTAGAGCTTGATTTTCTCTTTTCAGTTAATAGGTTTTTTATGCAGTCGGGTTTTTTGTTTATCTTAATAATTTTTTAAAATACTAACAAAATTTTAAGGGTGTATCCCGATAATGAATCGAAACTGTGGTTCAGGAACATAAGTCGAAAAACAAAAAAGTTGTTGGTCCATTCATATAAAATCGATAAGCCGATCCTCACTTTTATAAGGAAGGTCCAAACATTTTATCGTTTTTCGACCAATATTCCTTAGGGAAAGTTGTTTTTTTTCTTCTTTTCGTGTGGGCAGCAAGCCCTGGTGTCAGAGTTTTTTTAAACCGCCTTACCGCCTCTGACGTGGTTTTTATATAACGAATACTACCACCAGAGATAGTAGCCGGGACCAACGGCTTAACGTGCCATCCGAAGCACGGAATCATCTTTCTTTGCAGACAATCAGGTGATTCGGCCTGAAATGTCCTAACCTACTGGGGAAAAACGCACAAAGTGACATATCACTAGGTGTCCCCCGTGGGAATTGAACCCACAACCTCCGTGTCAATAGCCCAATGCTCTTAACCATTAGACCACTAAGGGAAAGTTGTTTACTTAGTATCCTTATCCGAATACATCCTTAAAATTTTTTTGGTTTTTAAATACGAAACTTTATAAAAAACTATCTTTTACTTCAAATTTTTCTACCTAATACTTACTTTTCCCTCCAAAACTGCAGCAGAATTCATTTTTCTGTAATCACCTTCGACGTTAAAAGTATACACAAACCTTTTTTTAAAACAACTAAACATAAAAGCTTACCGTTGGAATAAGGTTCACTCTAAGCTTTATTTAAAGTAAGAACTCTTTTTGGGTGACACGATGGCGTGTATTAGAAAAAAAAATAGAGTTCTCGAAAAGGAGCCAAGGAATAATAATTTAGGTAAGTAACTCGATTTGAGAAGATGTTGACATGTGGAAAAAACCGTCAAGTGCGAGTCGGACTCGCGCATTGACGGTTCCGTACCACCATACAATGTTATCAAAAAACTTTGTTTTCTCCGGGATCCTTAGCGTGAACCCGACACACACTTGACCGAATTTATAACTTTTTTAAATTTTACTTTAGATCTTGCACTATAATCACACCGAGTTTGATGCTTTGTATGTATTAAAGTTTAGATTGGTAAACGATTGAAATTTTCACAGTTTTAGTTTGTGAACATAGATTATGTTTCAAAAATACAGCCGTTTATAGGTAGGACAGACGGACGAACGGATAGTGTTAATTAAGTATGGTCCTGTTGCCAGTCTTTGGGTACGGAACCCTAAAAAATTTTGGTGATTTCTAGCGATACCATCCCGAGAAAAAAGAAAGCCTATTAAACGGGGTAATGGAAAAATATTTCAAGAATTTTCTTCGCAGGCATTTTATGAGTTATTTTAACAAAAAAACAGATATTTCAAATCAACGTCTCACTCAAAATATTATCAAAGGAAAATAAGGATATTATAAAACATTCCTATCGTCAGCAGAAAAAAAAATTACTGATTCTAAAAACGTGTTTATTTTCACCACTTTTTATGTTAATTATATTTGGATGGGTACATTTTTCTCTGTTTTCACGGAGGGGCTACATTTTCCCGCTACAGAAATTTGAATTTCAAATTAAGAACAAATCCTGTTCCACGGTTATTCAAATTTATATTCGGTTGAGGGCCAATGACGCAGAAATATGAGTGCGATCTTTCATTTTACTGGGCCAATTTAGCCGGAACACTTTTGCATACGATTGTACTTTTTCGCCCATTAAAATATTATTTTAGTGCTTAGGTTTTAATTTATTGTTTTTAACATGTCTACTTTTAAAACATTTATTTTATTTTACTCTTTACGGAAGCTCCGGACATATTAATTAAGGTGACTGTGAAACCGGAACCGGAAGTCTCCATAAAACCTTTTAGAATCCATGGTTTTGGTCATAGAACTATTATGTACATACGGCGACACATTAACATATACAAAACTAGAATAAGCTGGCCGCGCGACGTTATACGTAATTCAACACCGCGCGGCCAGCTTATATTGGTTTTGCGTAGCTTGATGTGTCGCCGTGTGTACGTACTAAACAGGAGGTTATGGTAAATAGTAGCATTGCTTTAAGGGTACATTACTGTTGGCGCGTTCCATACAAACGAAGTCTGGTGATATTTTCAATACTAACCGATTAAACTCAATGAAATTTTGCAGAAACAATATGGAAACAAATCTCTATGCTTGTATCGTGTCAGATTTTCCTTAAAATGTACAGTTTTAAAGTTACAGTGCCTCAAAGATAAGATTAATTTAAGATTTGTATGGAATACAAATCTTAAATTAATCCTAGCATTGAAACTGTATATTTTAACGAAAATCGGACACGATATAAGCATAGATATTTGTTCCTAGATTGTTTCTGCAAAATGTCATTGAGTTTAATTGGTTAGTATTGAAAATATCACCAGACTTCGTTTGTATGCAGTGCGCATTTACGCATTCGAAATAAACTTCTCTTAAGAGGTGATGGTTCCCTTCGATAAGTTATAATGTCTAGATAGACAGTCGGAGCTACGAACGCGTCGAAAAAAATATCGCCGAACTCTCGGTGATAAACCATGTCGCTATTCACGCACACAGAGATAAGTTGTATGACGCCTAACGCACACCAATCTAAGAAAGTTGGCGACTTTTGTGTTATATGATAAAAGCATGAGGCTCAATCTAGATATATAAAGCTATGCTGAATGCATAGTCAATGGCTGAATAGGATGAATTCCTTTGCCTGGCCGCTTTTCTAAGTAATTTATACAGCCATGAAAACAAACATTTAAAAAGTAAATCACAAAATTTAAAAAACCCCAACGCTAAAAACAGACATTTAAAAAGTGAAAAATAATTCGGTGACCTATTATTTTTTATGTAATCCGGCTCGAAGGACCAAAATATTTGGGGAGTTTCCCGAACATGTAGTAGATCTCTGGTAGGATGTAGATCTGTAGCCAGTAGTAGTAGCGGCGATGTAAAGTAAGAGACGATGTAGTCAATGAATGTATTTATTTCACATTAAAAATAAACTAATTAGGTATAAAGTTTTATAGTAGTGCGCGGCACGCGTTGTCAGCTATATAGATAAATGTAGGGCATGTTCGATGCTCGTACATAGACAAATGTTTGTTTTACTTTTAATACTCTTTACGATATTTAAGGTCAATTAATGCATAGGGACCGCAATGAAATGACCATTGCTTTTTTATTCGACAATGACTTGTGGTCCCCGATACATTAATTGACCGTAAAGAGAGTTAAAAAGTAAAACAAAAATTTTTTTACATCAGAAATAATAGGTGATCAAATTATTTTTCACTTTTTAAATTTATTTTATTAGGGTTTTTTAAATTTGTAATTTAATGTTATTTCCTAATTTTTAATGTTACTTATAAACTGCTGAACCGATTTTCATGAAACAAAGCTGAGACTCTCGAAAAAATTAGCTTTCTATTTAAAAAACGCATCGAAATCGGTCCACTCTATTGGGAGCTACGATGCCACAGACAGACAGACCGACATAGGCGTCAAACTTATAAGAACCCTCTTTTTGCGTCGGGGGCTAAAACTAGCTTTTTAAAAAAAATTTTTAGACGTATCGATTAAAAATGTAATCAGTAAAACACGTATCTCTCTTGTTTTATAATCTATGTTTATATTTTTCTATTAAAGTTTGTCCATTCTATTGCCATAAATATAATCATAGAAGTAGGAGTGTAGGCAGAAACGTAGTGTTTTAATGAGCTTTCTTCTCATGTTGACTTGCCAGCAATTAACTCGCTCAAAGGAAACTGGAGCTCGTGCACGTTGAGCTACAGGGTGGTCATAGTACCACTGTAGAGCTAGGTTTATACAGGATGCTCTTACTAGTATTAATTTTGAACCACAGTAAATATAAGCTAATTCCGAGGAAGAGGCGAGGAAGTGCGACGTTGTCCGCCGTTATACACGATGATGAGCGTCGTTGGCGTTTTGTGGAGCTATGGAAACACAAACTTGAGATCCAGGTGACGTGCCATGAATCAATGAGTTTATCTATCTTAAGATGCGTCCTTCCAAAATATCGAAATTAAATAAATAAATATCTTGGACATTGTCACACAAATTATCTAGTCACATTTAAAGTACTAGAAACTAGCCTGGACTTGTGTTATGATGACTAGACAACGATATAGAATAAATATATAGACACAAACGTCCATGACTCGGGTACAAATATTCATATTCATCATACAAATATTTGTCCCTTACGGGATTCGAACCCGCGACCCTCGGCACAGCAGGCAGCTTCACTATCGACTGTGCTATCGGGCCGTCGAAAATTGAGTCGAGACGTTGAGTTTGGAACCATTTTATTAATCAACTATGACAATGAACATTCTACATGATATGAGAAGTGATTTGGTTTTTCTAGAAATCTATTTTAATTAAGTAATATTTAATAAATATTTTTTATTTTTCGACCCATGTTCCTTAGAGAATGTTGTTTAGTTTCACTGTATGAATACACCCTTAAAGTAATGTTAGTAATTAAAAATTAGTAGTATATAGGAATCGGAAAATCTTTTTGTCCTTATTTAAAATGAAGCATATGTCAATACCTATTTACTTAAATTTAAAACGACGGCAAAGTAAACAGCTCAAGCTCAGCTATATATAGATAGGTACATATAAAAGCGAACAGAATTGTCTGTCCGTCGAGACAGCGGTATCAGCTGCTCCACGCTCGATAAACTTACTCAATCGCTTCGAAATACACGAAACACTCCTTTACCTTGTTTTAGCTCATCTCCGCGGTAGTTTCTACGTTTATGGCAACACTAGGATTTTGTGAGATTCTTAATAATGTGAGACTGAACAGGATGGGACATTGAAATGCGAAAAACAGAAGAAAATTAGAATTTAGCGTTATTTTCCAACGTTTACTTTTGCTGAGAGGATAAAAATAGAATATATTTTATGTAGTTAATTCCAAGGGGTGTGCGCGCCTGACTACATTTCCTTGCTCAGCTCCCATCAAGTTTCCCCAGAAAGTGTGAGGAGAAGTGGGGTATCTGAAGTCATAGACTATGTATTATTGTATCCAGAACTCTACCTTAAGAATTTATATTGTAATAGTTATTAAGTCGTGTTATGCTGTAGAGTTTCTGGCCGCATCTTCTCTACAGCGACAACACGTTCCGATGCGGTGGTAGCTTTAAAAAAAGTGCTGCAAGCTCCTATATTGAAAAAATTATATTGACTTTGACTTCCGTATGTAAAACTATATACTATTCCTATTCTGTGCTACAGTAGAAAAGTACAGTAAAAACTCATGGTAGGCCTACAGCTTATTTAATAGTTACTACCGTAAGTCAGGGCGTCAGTATGGTCAAATTTTCTGTCACTTCTCAGATACCCAAATTGCTACACATAACGCCATTTATAAAATATTTCTGTTCACTTTCTCTTTGTTTTAGATAGGGGCTTTAAAACTGTTACATAGCGTTATGTGTACTTAGAAATTTAGTACAACAGGAAAACTTGACCATACTTAGTGCCCTAGGGCCCTCAGAATAATAATTGTATGTTTGTTTTACGGTGTACTCGATTTGTCATACCTAAAACCAGCATTCAAAGTCAAAATGCATGATAAGAAATTTTAGGAAAAACAGAACGGATTCTGTAAGCCTCACATGGTACGCACAACAAAACGAAAAATCATCATGCGCACTCACTTTCGCATACGCAACACGTCTCGATATTTTGTCGTTTTCTCGGAGGTTGCATGCTAAGCCTCCATAGTCGCGAGTTTCCGAAAGAATTCTTTAAATTAGAAAGAACTAAAATAAGAAGAAGAAAGACAGAAGATTTTGTTTTAAAATTTCTGCTGTCTTCTACATTTTCTAATCAAATTTTCAAAGAGAAATTCTAAAACGAAACTAGTAAAAACACAATAAAATAACAATCATCCATCGCAACGCTGCTCGCAGATGGAAACGTATCCGTTTAGCGAGTGGGAAATATTACACCTTATTCGTTTCGCTTTAATTAAACTTTCGATAGCTGCTCCACGTTGGAAGGAAGCGAAATAGTATGTTACTACCTGAGTTTGTTATAAAATAATTACATAAAAGTTATATCCATTTCATAATCATGCTGGTGTTAATGGTCGACCAACCGTACATATCGACCGTACGCAACGATGACGACGGTACCAGCACGGCTAGCATGCCACCCACGACAAAGCTTTTAAACGAGAAAAACGTCATGCGCGCTCTTTCCGGCATACGTAAAATAATAAAGATAGAAATAGAAATATAGAATATAATTTTTAGTTGTATTATACTCATTAAACGGTACTAAGTTAGCAATCGATAGAATTACTTTGTTGGTGTAATATAAATATTTTAGGAGTTAACTGCCATGCTGGGTCATATTTACAGTAGTTTACATTGAAGATACATAGTGGCTAAGAACATATTTTTTTGACGCGCATTGATGGTGGCTGACTTATTAATTCAGAGGACAATATCGTTTTTTAGAAGAGAACAATGCTATTAAATAGAGGTCGTGTTAATTACCACCATTTGGTAATTACCATAGACGTGGCTTGGCAATTTAAAAAAACAAAGTAACTATTCTAATACAGGGTCCATGTTATCGGTTAAATCATCAAACAAAAAGACTTTCGGAAAAAAAAACAATATGCAAAACTGCTAACTTTAACTCATATGGGATGTGGGATGGCAGATTCTTAGCTAGCTAGTGTATTATCACCTTTATACGGCACAAAACTGGTTTTATCACTCATTGTTGATTTATTATCTAGTAACCACATACCACACCGCCTCCCAACAGAAAACAGTCAGCGTGGAAATTGGAGCAGGTTTCAATAACTGAACTGATCAATTACATCTCTCGAATATTGGACACGTATCGTTTTACAGTTAACAGTGCGCCTTGTGCTCAGTCTTTTGAATAAACGCTTCCAGGCTTTTAAAAAAAAGAAATTTTAAAAACCGGCCAAGTGCGAGTCGGGCAATGAAAACGAATGAATGAAAATGAATGAGGGAAATTTAACAACGCCTTTAGAGGCATGTTGGGCCTGACGTGGAGGTGTAGCGCATCTGGTATGTTTGCTGAGAACAGGGTCAATGATTTCTTTGCAGTGATGAGGACCGCGAGAGCCTCCTTCGAGCAGCGCGCGCGTGCGTCTCCGAACTTAATAATAAGAAAGATCTATGAAAATTTTTATATTTTTGACGAACATTTTAATGTGATATCCTATAATTTATATTAATATTGTATTGAAATCTTGAAATCTTGTATATATGGGACCTTGTATCCTGAAATAAATGTTTTTTTTTTTTATTTATTTATTTTAATGCGCAGTGTAGGGTTCTGTAGTAGCCCGTCACAATATGCGAACTTTGAATGTTTGGTAGTATTAACATATTAACGAAATGTTCCTTTTTAATTCTCCAAGTGCATTTTTAAGTTGGTCGACTATTACTCGTTAACTTGTTAAGCGTTCTTAGCTGTGATAGTTTTTCTTTTAACTTCGCTACATACAGGGCCGACAATATGCCGACAGTTTTTTAAGAGGATGATCAGACCATCAAACTGAACAACTTTCCCTATGGGACCAATATCGAAATCACGAAAAAAAATCTGCTGTCCCATACAATTGGGTCGAGTAAGATTTCAGTTTAGTATGGAACAGCTGATTTTTTTTTCGCAATTTCGACATTGGTCCCATAGGGAAAGTTGTACAGTTTGATGGTCTGATCATCTCCCTAAAAAAGTGTCAGCATATTAAGAAGGACCCTGTATACTATAGCCGTGAATTTTTCCACATCTCCAAATTCCAGTGTGACGGGGAGTGAGCCCGTCGCCACTTGTGATGGACAGTGGGTACAGTACATGCCTCGAAATTGAAGCATGCAGGTTTCCTCAAAAGCCAGTTGTGTTACAAATCGTACATAAATTCCAAAAAACTCATTGGTATCAGTTGGCCTAGACGGGGATCGAACCATCGCCTCCTGCACGGCAGGCAAGGTTACTCGCCACTGGACCACCACGGCTATAAATTTGATAATGTACCTACCTGAAATGGCGTAATCAACAATAATTTCAGACATCTACGCAGAAAGTCTCAGGAAAAACTAGACTTTAAGAGGATATAATTCGGAGCGCGCTCCATACAAACGTACTATGGTGATATTTTCAATACTAACCAATTCAATTCAATGAAATTTTTCAGAATCAATCTAAAAAAAAAATATATGCTTGTATAGAGTCAGATTTTCGTTAAAATGTATAGTTTTAAAGTAACAGTGCCTCAAAGATTTCCATACAAATCTTAAATTAATCCTAGCATTGAAACTGTATATTTTAACGAAAATCTGACTCCATACAAGCATAGATATTTGTTTCAAGATTGTTTCAGCAAAATTTAATTGACTTTGATCGGTTAGTATTGAAAATATCACCATAGCACGTTTGTATGGAGCGCTTTTCGAATTATATCCCCTTAAATAAGGCAGCAGCTATAGGCATTTTATCATAATGAAGCTACGGGAAATTTATCTTGAAGAAGGACTTCAAAACACCCACAAAATGACCGAAAACCTGATTGAAACACCTCTAATTAACAACAGAATCCCAAGGTAAACACTAATCTCGTCTATATTATGATGAGTTCATTTTTAGGGTACCCTAGTAGTGAGGTAGCAATGTATTATTAAGGCCCTGTATTATTTTAAAAGGGTTCTCTCGAGAGAGCAATTTACAGCCCCCAAATATTTAATCCTTCGTGCAGAGGGTTTTAGTCCATGAAATTTTTAAAGCCCTATTTACTCTGGGTTTAAAGTTGTTGTCTTGTAATTAATTTGAATTCTTACGACATTCTGACTAAACAATTTCTTTCCGTGGGTGTTGCATTGCATGATAAAACTAAGAGATATAGGTTTTATTTTGAATTGTTTGGGGGTGAAAGACAATTCAATATTCGGCACGTAAATCCAAAATGAAATTAACCTATTTTAGTCAAGTTTATAAATGTATTAAATGTTGATCCTATAGTGAAAGTTATTCATTTTGATGGTCTCAAGCACCTCCTTAAGTATGTAACGCATTCAAGTTTACATCCTGTACATTCCAATACAGGGTGTAAAATTAAATGCGTTACAAATTCAACAAAGTTCTACCATCAAACTGAACAACTTTCACTATTGGACCAACATTGAATCCCGAAAAAAACTGCTCCTCCATACATCTGGTTTTAGCGGCGATTGATGTTATCTGGGGAACAATTGATTTTTTATTAGTGATTTCAATATTGATCCTATAGTGAAAGTTGTTCAGTTTGATAGTCTAAAGCACCCCCGTATATAGCTAGACGTATTTGGCATCTATCTAAATGCATAGCATATGCTCACGACTATATCCCCCGAGGGGGTAGTCAGAGATATTCTGAAACATCAGAACATCCACGTTTCACCAGTAGTACCGAAACTCTATCTAAATGCAATCTAGTTAAATCACTAAATAATAGCACATATTGTCACCGCAGGAAAGACAAGGTATAAAAGCTTTGACAAGGGGCTTTGTGTTCAGAATAAGTACCTGAAATATATTGAAAAACAAGCCTTAATAAAACCGAGATGATCCATCAAAAGAAATATCCAGCGAAATGTCTCCTAAAAATCTCTACCATAAATATTGTTAAACGAAGCCAATTTTTGTCAAAGCACCTTTATAAAAAAAGGGCATTTTCTTCACACAGAAATGGGATAAAAACAAAATTTAGTCGTCACCTAAGCAAGACAAAGCTCAATTGTGATGCTTATTGCGCGCGGACCGCGACCCGCCGACGGATTAAAGTAATGGGCCTGAATACTAAATGAAAACGGACCGGGGAGGCGGCATAGATGAGTTAACGTGTAGGCAGACGAGTGAGTGGTTTGAAGTGATTAGTTTATACCTAAACCACACATACCCTTACACACCCTGCACACCCTTACACTCCCTTTACATCTTTGTACCATTAGGAGTGGAAGTGTCGGGTGTTTGGGGTTGTGAGGCCAAGGCTTTTGTGCGAGAGCTGGGAGGGAACCTTGTTGAGAGCGGGAACGATCCCCGCTCGGGTTCTTACCTGGTCCAAGGGATTTCTCTAGCCATTCAGCGTGGTAATGCTGCTAGTGTGATGAGTTCCTTTGAACCGGGTGGGATCCGTGGTGTGGAGGGCATTTAAGTCTGTTTTTGTTGTATTACTGACAAAGCGTGGGGTGGATTTTAGTTTGGTAAGTTAACGAATCATGTTGCGGATCTCTAACTGTTTATTTAAGGTTTTGAAGAAGCATGTTGCTGATTACCGGCTTTTATTATGATTGACGAAGCTTGTGCTGACTGTTTTTTTGTGTAGACATTAACGTTTTTGTTTTTATCAATTAACTTCCTAAACCATATGAATTTATAATAATAGTACACCATAGAAGCGAAACTATGGTTAAATCAACACGAGATTGGTAGGCGTATCTTGACATTTGACGCGGGAGTTTCGTCTCAATGGTGTACTATTCTTATATATTCATAATATCTAAACGTATATTTTAATGGTTGATTTTATAGTTTTGCGATAATTATAGCTTTCCAATTATAGCCACATCCCATTAGACGCAAAAGATTATAAATGTCGTTCTCTGGGTAGTGGGCTCGGTGGCGAAATTGAAAAACGCAATTCCCGGTTTGGAAGAGTGCGGGTTTAACTCCCGCCCGAGACTTCATTTTCGTGAAAAATCCATGGCTTCGCTTCAAAATATTCTGATTTTAGAGATAAAATATCTTGTTCTGTCTCACGTCACATACGTCTAAAACTATTTCAATTAAATCTGACCATATGTATGCATTTGCATACATACAAATGCACATTACATTTTACAAGGGTAGTGTGATTGCAATTAATTAAACACATCATCATAATCACCTGAAGTTCATGGTTATTAGGAACTTATAATGAGTTGTTATTACACTTATCCTTAAAGCTGTAATACTAAAAAATGTTTAAGAAGTGAATAAATATTTTCTCTGCTATTCAATGATTGCACTATTTTTGTTTGGACACATTAAAACCCCTACGAAGCTAAAAATATAATTTTAATAAATGAAAATAAGATAAAACTTGTAAGATCTGTCGGCAAGGTATATGGTAATTTCACAAATTAAGGGAACATAAGGTATATAAGGTATTCTCACGAATAAGGGAACAGAAGTGGACTGTTTCCCACAAAACAAAAACGTTAAGTAAACAATCGATACAATTTGAGACCACGGGCTGCTGGGGGTCGGAAGCTTTGAGCTTCGTTAAAGAGCTCGGCCACCGACTCCAGGAGAGGGGGAACGACGCTCGCTCCGGGTACTACTTGATGCAAAGGTTGTCTATCGCCATCCAACGCGGAAACGCGACAAGCGTTATGGGCACCTTTGCATCTGGTATGGCCCGGGGAGGGCTTTTCGACTAAGTGTAAATATTTTATTAAGCTAGTTTTATTTTAGTTAGTTATATTTTAGTTAGTTATATTTTAGTAAGTTATATTTAAGTCAGTTATATTTTATTGTTATTTCTTTATTTAAAGTAAATTATATAAAAATAAAAGTGATAGAATTCATCAATAGGTTATTATTTATCACGATCTGCTAATAGTTTTTCTTAGAATTGCGTTTACATAACCAGTAAAAAACAAAACAGAATAGTTCTCTATAATAATACAGCTGTTTTTGTTGTCAGTATTTTGTATTTTTCGCTATATCATATTACAACACAATGCTTAGATTTTGACTTATATTCGTTCGTACAAGTGAAGATCACAAAACTTAGTTTTCATTAACTTATACAAAGGCACGACTAGTAACTTAATCATTAAAAGAAGTTTATTCCGAATGCGTAAATGCGTTCTGCATACAAACGAAGTCTGGTGATATTTTCAATACTAACCAATTAAACTCAATGACATTTTGCAGAAACAATCTAGGAACAAATTTCTATGCTTGTATCGTGTCCGATTTTCGTTAAAATATACAGTTTCAATGCTCGGATTAATTTAAGATTCGTATGGAAATATTTGAGGCACTGTAACTTTAAAACTGTACATTTAAAAGGAAATCTGATACGATACAAGCATAGAGATTTGTGTCTAGATCGTTTCTGCTAAATTTTATTGAGTTTAATCGGTTAGTATTGAAAATATCTCCAGACTTCGTTTGTGTGGAACGCGCCAACAGTAATATACCCTTAAGAGTACTATTTCTCTCCTCAAGTCTCTCAGAGGCTGCAAAAAACTACCTACAAACTCAGAACCAGCTGTCCCCTCTGCCATTACCTAATCACAACGCCACTGAAACGCCGCGGGCCACTCACGTTTCCATCGCGAATTGAAGAATAAACAGGATTATGTCGACGCCCAACCTTCTGTCTTCGTGCGACCTCAATGATGTTTGTTATTAAGTGTTCTTATAGTTAATAATTCCATTATTACTGAGGTTGGATTTCAAATTAGCTTTAATATTGTAAACTTTAGAAAATTCTCCAAATTATCTTCATCGATGAAATACAGGGTGTGCTTCAGACCATTAAACTGAAAAGTTTGTAATATGGGACCAATACTGAATCGCGAGAAAAAAAATTTGAGTGCTCGACGCAAAAGTCAAACATCTGTTTTTTTTTCGCTATTTGAATGTTGGTCCCATATTTCAAATTAATCAGTTTGATAGTCTTAAAAAGCTCCCTTTTAAGTAGGTATGAAACGTATTTAAATTTACATCTTTTCTAGCTTTTGCCCGAGATTTCTTGCGCGTGAAATTAGAATATCGAAAAATTATTTTTTAGTGCACCCCTACACATCCTCAGTAGATTCTATATTCCTTGCGTTGTATGTCAGTTACTCAGAGGAAGGATCTCCATAGCGTCCGCATAAATTTACGATTGTAGTTAGTCTCTTTTGTCTTATGGCGTACCTTTAATAGTAGAAGGAGATGGAACTATAGATATTTGTTTATGCGGCTGTCCACTTTTCGGCCGTATGTCACTTGGTGCCTTTTGTCCATACTACTTGACACCACACACTCAAATCTAAACGTCAAAAAAAGTGGACACTTTACAATTGGTATGGCTCACTCTATTAGGTATAATCTCTTTGGTCAGTTATAATCAGTCTCGGAACTGTTCTATAATAATAAGTATAGATAAGAACTAGTATCATGTCCGAAATAACATTGTTAACTGTCAGAAAGATGAAGCAGAAAAAAGTGCCATCAGAAATTCGTGTCTTTTAAATCTGCCAAATTCGGAGCATTTATTACCCTCAAGGAGTGACGTGAATCCACCACGCGAGCCCAATGTGGAATGGTAGACTTCACATACGCATCAGAAATTCTTCTTCAGCGTATCCAGGTTTCCTCACGATATTTTCGCAGTCGCAGCAATCGGTGGCGCGTTTCAGAGAGAGAAATATCTACACTCAAACTTGTGTACGTAGTAATTCCATTCCTTGATGCCTTGTAACAAACAGTTTTTGTATCTTTATGTTTGTCTATAACGTAATCATTTAGTTTCAAGTCCTTGTAAAACCAAATGAGAGCACTAAAGATGATTATGATCACGTCCGTCTCGGCACACACAGTCGGTGAGACTGGTTAACACTTTGGAAACACTTGTTAACACTTTGGAAGCGCGGGTCATGTTATCGTAGTAGATCTCTATCTCCCTATTAACATTTCATTGCTCACAACATAGCAACGTGTGAGATAACTTATGAATCTAGTTCAAAACTAGTGAAGACTATAAACTACAAACAAGTACATTTGGATGCAAACAGCGTTGCTCCGAGCAACCCGCGAATGTGATATTATAGTGCACTCTTGAGATTAGAGTGAGAGCTTGAGATCATAAATTAATTTTAATAATGTAACTGAAGTAGTCGAGCTTTAGTATTGGAAATGATCACTGAAGTTAAACAGCACCAGGCCCGGTCAGTGTTTGCATGCGTGTGCATTTTAACCACAGATCATTATAAGTGCAAAGTAGGCGTGGAACGCGTGCCACACGGTTATGCAATGATTTGCATAACACCATAAAGCCCGCGGCGTGGTGCGAGCGAGAGGGCATAAGTAGTCGTAGTAGCGAGAGTGGGAAGGAAAGTGGCGACAGTCTCCAAAGCAAAAACGCTACTTTGCATTTCTAACCTCTCTTGTAATGTTCTGTGATTTTAATGGTATATCATCTGGAGTACCTCCGTGTTTTGGAAGGTACGTAAAGCAGTTGGTATCGGATAGATTCAGTAGTTGGCGTTGTGGTAGTTAAACCAGGTCCGATATTTCTCCGACAGTAAGTTGATCACTAACTTGGCTCATCCACTTGATGGAGTATGGTCCACTCCCTCTCACTTTTATTCATTATAAGAGACCTTTTCCCTGCATTGGGATCTTATCTTCATCCTCATATCAACTGATAGACGTCCACTGCTGGAGATAGGCCTCCCCAAGGGGAACGTCACAACGACCGGTCCTGCGCTGCCCTCCTCCAACGGGTTCCCGCTGTCTTCACCAGGTCGTCGGTCCACCTTGATGGCCTAACCACACAGCGCTTTCCGGTACGCGGTCGCCACTCAAGAACTCTTCCGCCCCATTGGCCATCGGTTCTGCGAGTAATGTGCCCGCCCATTGCAACTTTAGTTTAGCAAATCTTTGGGCTACGTCGGCTACTCTGGTTCTTCTGCGAATTTCTTCATTTCTAATTGGATCTTGCAGAGAAATCCAAGCATAGCCTCTCATCGAGGTCCTATTGGGCCTAAAATATATGCTATAACTTAAACTTCTAAACAAATGAACTGTTCAATACACTTAAAGAAAAAAAAAAGATCGATTCCAGAAAAATCCTTCAGTGTTCGATATGAATGATTCCCGTGCCGGCATTCACTTAGGGCTGGACAGATAGTCCCGTAGTCCCGGGAACTTGGAATGTCTCCCCAACATAAATCAGGAGAAGGCGACCGTTATAAATTTTTCGGTCAAGAAATTGGTCGGTCCGTCGTGATATATATGGGGTTCGTCACGGCAAAATACCTTCTTCACGTACGCGTAGTGTTGTTAACTCTTTCTTTGGGATAGTCCCGGTATTACGGGAAATTTTTGTCAACTGCACATTTCCAGTAATACAAGTCCCAAAGACTGTCACGTAAAAGAGAAAAAAATATTTACCAAGTTTACATAACTGTTGTCCATAATAAAATGATAGTGAAAACAATAGCTTAGCCTGGTTTGTTAGTATTGCTATTGGCATAAAACTACCAACGCTATAAAAAGCACGCCATTGAAAAAACAGCATCATATTATCCCTTGTCATCTGTTACATAATTTATAATTTTAGCAATGTTGTAGGTGAAACACTTTATTTCATGGCTGTACAGTCCTATACGAGAGCGGCTCACACGTCCGCAGCCTCGACAACAGAACTGTACCTAGGTAGATGATGGCAGGATTGTGTGTCATAGCATTGTGCATTCTGATACTTTCCTCTGTCAGATGTGCACTTTGTCATGAGTAACAATACCAACCATTGAAAAACAAACTCGTCTATTTTAGGAGATTTCATTCCAACATAAGTGCCTTCATAAATATTATCCTACTAATATTACAAACGTGAAAGTTTGTAAGTATTTATGGATGTTTGTTACTCTTTCACGTAAAAACTACTGAATGGATTTTAATTAAATTTGGCACACAGATAGAATATGATCTGGATTAACACATACAATACTTTTTTAAGGTCTAAGCAGACGGAGTCGCGGGCAATAGCTAGTAGTTTATAATAAAGTACATAACTTGTTTCTCTCTTAAATTATATAACAACATGATGTAACGTAATATCTTTTACTGATTTCTGTATCCGTTTATATAACGATGAGCCAACAAAAATTCAACAACTCGCTAAGTACTTATACATAAAACTACGTCCACAAAGTTCTTTTGTCCCGAATTTCCCGTCGCCTCGTACTTGTCCCGCATATGTGAGTGAGTTTGCGAAAATTTTGGCATCCCTACATATAGCGCGGAGAAAATTTATGGAAAGCAATATGCGACTTGATGAAACTCGGTAGACGGACGCTGGCCGGTGGAAATTGTTTTTTAGACGGCGTATATATTTTTTTAGTTAAAATTACCTAGTCTTGTAAAGGTTTTGAGGATGTTTATCCTAGGAAATTAATATCTGCTTCGTTTTCATTCATGTCGTTTATGTGGTGGCTTGAAATATTTTGTTAGTGGACAGAAAACATCAACCACTCTCTGGATAGCATGGCAAATTTTGCGAATGAAATGTGAAATGAAAGTGAATTCTGATCGCCGAGTTCAACTTCAGCAATTATTTATTTAATCTTGTTCATTGTTTATTCTTGTGGGCAGTCCCCAACAGGTGGACCGGTGACCTGGTGAAGGTGGCGGGAACCCATAAACAAGCTATAGAGAGAGTATGAACCGTGAACACAGGTATTAAGAGGCTATGTGAAAAAAATAGGATTCTTCAATGCATCGTATCTCATGAAGTACTAACAGTAGGAGTATGATTTGTGGATATGTGTAAATTGAACATATAATTGAAGTTTTGATTAGAGCCAAAACACGATTAAGACACATTTTCTCGATAGAAAAACAAGCCAAAGTAGCCTCCGTCTTTATCGATAAACGCTTGGAAGTGCTAAACGGTGAATATTAGAAACAAGAGGCTTGATTTAAAAAAAAGAGATTGATTTTTTATAAATTTTGATTAGAGCAGAATTGAACTTACATAAATAGTACTATTACAATTAAATAAAGTTTGTTTTATGCTTGGGTCGTTTCAGGCGCGCGTGCCGCCCTGTCTCTTTCTCTCGCATTAGGCAGTAATATAAGCTATCACACGCCCATTTCGCTTCAATTATTTTTCGACATAGGCCCTTAACAACATAAAGTGACAATTTCTCGTACAAATTAGTACTAAAATAAAACGCATCTTCATTGTGTCAGCGAAAATATTCAAGAGCAATATTCAACCATTTTTATTTTCACATAAACGTCTATCATGGAAATTTTAAAGTACATTCTAGACTAGCGTTATTGGAACGCTAAGAAACTAGACAATATTTACTTACGCTCGACGCTAAGGGCCGTGATAGAGCATAGCATATGCTCACGACTATATTCCCTGAGAGGTTCGTCAGAGATATTCTGAAAACACAGAACATCCACGTTTTACTAGCACCGAAACTCTGTCCCGTGCGACGGGGAGTGAGCCCGTGGCCACTTGTAATTGACAGTGGGTACAATACATGCCTCGAAATTGAAGCATGCAGGTTTTCTCACGAAAAGCCAGTGGTGTTACAAATCCTACATAAATTCCGAAAAACTCATTAGTACATGTCGGGCTGGACGGGATCGAACCATCGCCTCCTGCACGGCAGGCAAGGTTACTCGTCACTGGACCACCACGGCTTTTTTTTGCTGTTTGCCGTTTGGCCGTGATAGATGCGCGCTCTATTGCTTATACATACCTCCTCTAAGTCCATACCCTCCTGAATCTGATGCAACGGAACCGCTTCGATCAGAGGTGGAGTCTGATGCAGTGACTAACCGGCAGCAACACGTTGTGGGCATCAGAAATGTTGATGATGCTTGATGTGACTAGCCGCCTCTGGTGACGACCCTCTAGGTTTGTGCTATTGAAAGCCTGACATCACACGGCACAACATTATACAGGGTGTAAAATTCAATGCGTTACATAAAAAATATTAAAGGGCATCTCAGACCATCAAACTGAACAACTTTCACTATGGAACCAACACAGAAATCGCGAGAAAAAAATCTGCTGTTCCATCGGCAACGTAAACCGCTACTCGAACAAAATGTATAGAACAGAAGATTTTTTTTCGATTTCATTGTTGGTTCCATAGTAAAAGTTGTTCAGTTTGATGGTTTCAGACCATCACCCCTATAAGTATGTAATGCATTTAATTTTACACCCTATATGTATATACAGGGTGTAAGATAGTACTCTGTGTTGTAAGTGACAGCCTAGCAAATACTGCAACGGTGAACTCAGACCATCATACTGAACAACTTTCACTACGGAGCCTACCTCAAGAATTTCGAAAAAAAATCAGCTGTCCCATACATTTGAGTCAGGTAAGTACAGCAGTTTTGAATGGAACAGCTAATTTTTTATCGTGTTTCCTGATGTAGGCTCCATAGTGAAAGTGATTCAGTTTGGGCAGAGTTCACCGTTTCAGTATTTGCTAGGCTGTCACTTACACCCTGTATAATATACGTACCTACATGGGCATGACTTTATTCCCTTTCTGGATAGATAATTATAAATTTTCCAACAACTACCAAGCTATTACCATCCAAATAACAAGCAACACTTAGCAAGCGACAGCAAGATCTTTGCAATATATTTCAAGATGGTTTAATAACACGCGCCAAGACTAAGTGATGATCAAGATGTTTGCATGGCAAAGACATTGTAGTGGTGATAGCAGGAATTTGGAATAGGTATTGTGTCAAAAAACCTAACCTCCTTTCTTTGTAACAAATAACAATAGGCTACTTGACAACAATGAGACCATTTTGAATCTTTCCGAAAACATGTTTAAAACTCAAATCAAAAAAGTCGTCTGTAAAAAAGCATATTATAAACTGGATGATTATTTAAATGATCAAAATCTCTGAGGGTCTGAGGTCACTAGCTTATAGATTATTTACTTTACTGTATAGTATCAATTATTTTATTAAATAGACTATGTATTATTGTATACATAACTTTAGCTTAAGAATTTACATTGTAATAGTTATTAAGTCGTGTTATGTTGTAGAGTTTCTGGCCGCATCTTCTCTACAGCGACAACACGTTCCGACGCGGTGGTAGCTTTAAAAAGATTTGACGTTTGATAAGTGTGCTGCAAGCTCCTATATTGAATAAATTATATTGACTTTGACTTTGACTTTGATTATACCTAATAGAGTGAGCCATACCAATTGTAAAGTGTCCACTTTTTTTGACTTTTAGGTTTGAATGTGTGGTGTCAAGTAGTATGGACAAAAGGCACCAAGTGACATAATATGGCCTTATGTTTACGGCCACTTTTCACACACACTAGCTCAAAAAAAAGTGGACAGCCGCATAAACAAATAATTATATATAGTTCCATCTCTTTCTACTATTAAAGGTACGTCATAAGACAAAAGAGACCAACTACAATCGTAAATTGATGCGGACTCTATGAAGATCCTTCATCTGAGCTTGACAACTAGTCAAATCAGCTACTCTTTATCATAATTTGTACTCAATTCTGTGTTGTTGTGACGTCATCAACATTTCATTACTCTTTACATTTTATCTTGTTATTAAAAATAGTATTCAAGCTCAAAACTCAATGACAATGAGAGTTTAGCGTTATTTTCTAACCTTTTTTTGTTGAGAAGATAAAAATAAAATATATTGTATGTAGTCAAATACCCAATTTAATGAAATTTTATTTAAACGAGTAACGTAAAAGGGTTTGTGTAGAGTTGGCGTCGTTTCATACATTCGCGGCCACTGATGGAAGTACTGAAATTAAGAAGAGGATACTAAAGTAAACAAACTTACTATAGAGCACGTATAGCTAAGTAATATCGGGGCGGGGATTTGGGGGGGTATACAGGGTAGAATATTTTAGACAGGGCAGTACGGTACCTTAACCGTTGTAGATATAGGAAAATGTTCTTAGAAGACTATCCATAACTTTTTGAGACATTTAGACAGTCAATCAATTTGTACAGTCAGCAAGAAAATGGTTGATTTGCACAAACACTTTTTTTGATGCCGATCGATCCTGTTTCGTGTAAGGATCAAAAACTCTAAAGAACAAACTGAGGTCAGAGTAATGGAAATGTCGGAAATCGCAAAAAATCTTTTTTCATAAATTTCGTAGAAAGTGAGACTCCAACATACTTACCTACTTTTATGCTAAGCGAGTGTGGGAACCCCTCACATTCGTCCGAATGCGAGCTTCAAAGAAGGACGTGAGGAATCTGACGTTTTCGTACTATAACCTCGGTTGGTCCAATATAGTTTTTTGATCCTTATAAGAAACAGGATCGAATGGCATCAAATAAAGTTTTTTTGGATATTGTCAATTTTCTTGCTGACAGTACATTTTTTTTAAATCTTTGAATGCAGATCAAAATATTGCAAACTGTTAAGGATAGTATTCTAAGAACGATTTCCTGAAGCTACAAGGGTTAAGGTACCTACCCTACTGCCGCGTCCAAAAACATTCATCCTGTATAACTTACAGCAAATTTTATTAGTCATACAGGTTTGTTAGAGGTTATGCTACAAAATAATAATAACATTATCGGTCGCCGCAACAAATAAAATTGACGCCATTGGTCCATATAAAGTTACACAAACCCCTGTTAATCCATAACGACAAAACCTTAGCATAAAGTCCACACGTGCCGACGACTCTTGGCCCGTCAGCTGTCAACAGAATGCGACTGTTTAAGCATGCTGCCCACATTCACCTCTTTGTCTATGCGATACGCATGTTTCTGAAACGATTTCGTGCTGCATTTCAGCTGGGCCGGGTGTTGTCTGACTTTATGTGGAAGATGGCTTAACGGGCAGTTTTGCACAGGGTATATAAAAATAATAGTTATTTTTTGACATCATGTCAAAGGAGGATTATTAGTGATACATAACTTAGGTCTATGTTAGTATTATAGAATAGCCCAGTCATTTTACGGAGTTTTGTTAGGAGGGGTGTGGAGTAATTATGAATGGGACTTTTAAACTGTAACTGCCATTTAGTGACAAATAGACTAACTGAAAACTTATTTATAGAGATCAAAATCTTATCTCCCAGAAGGGTTTTAACTTAATAATATTATTACCGATGCACTCATTTTAATTAGATTATATAATATAAATTACTTTTGAGCAATAAAATAGCCATCGAAATAAAAAAATGAGTAATTCACTAGAAAATACTAATGTATTTTTCAAAGCTTTCTAAATTGACAAAAAAACGTGTTTCGTATTTGAGGTGTGTATAATGGTAAAGCCTTAAAAAAGTGGAAACAATAATTTTCACTCTGGTTTTTTAGAACGAGATAAATGCTAAATATTAAATTTAGGGCTGTTGACGAAGTGATTTTTTTCTTAATTTTATTACTTTTCTAGGTTCAAATTGGCTTTTAAATGAAATACCGAAAAAAAATGCAATTCTTAATTAGTCCCGGGTCAAACCTTAAAATGACTGGACTACAAACTGTAGGAGCGACTTGGTGAAACGATACTTGTGACTGATGAATTGACAGTTCCCACTGATTTTTAAGGCGATGATCAGACCATCAAACTGAGAAACGTCGAAACTGCAAAAAAATCAGCTGTTACATAGAAAACTGCAAACCTACACGACCATTGTTCAGTTTCATGATCTGATCATCCTCTTAAAAATCTGTCAGCAAATTAAATTGGACTGCATATACTCCCCGATAATGTAGCATTGTACAATATTGGACATTGATACAGTAGGCCTACTATGAGTTTTTACTGTACTGTAGTAACGTCACCAATTTTGTATTGAATTTCGAACAGCGCTCCTAGTGATTACGTCGAGAACTAATTTCTAGCATACGAAATTGGCGATGTAACCACAGTAGTAAAGTAGTGTGAAAACTCATGGTAGGCCTACAGAATACGTTTTTAGTCGGTACGGAAACTACAGTTGTAGCAAATCACACTTTAAGAGGATATAATTCGGAGCGCGCTCCATACAAACGTACTATGGTGATATTTTCAATACTAACCAATTAAACTCAATGATATTTTTCAGAATCAATCCAAAAACAACTTTCTATGCTTGTATAGAGTCAGATTTTCGTTAAAATGTATAGTTTTAAAGTTACAGTGCCTCAAAGATTTCTATACAAATCTTAAATTAATCCTAGCATGGAAACTGTATATTTTAACGAAAATCTGACTCCATACAAGCATAGATATTTGTTTCAAGATTGTTTCAGCAAAATTTCATTGACTTTAATTGGTTAGTATTGAAAATATCACCATAGTACGTTTGTGTGGAGCGCGCTCTGAATTATATCCCCTTAAAGCATTTTGAACGCTTCATGCTGGACAACGTCGGTAACGCGTTGCGGAGAGGTATGAAAACTGTGTTTCCAGGTCCGGGTTCGAATCCACACGGACGACATGCCATGTGCCAATGAGTTTTTCTAACTTATGTACGTAATTACCGACTGCTCTCAAATGGTGAAGGAAAACATTATAAGGAAACCTGCAATCGCGGAAGAATAAATTCTGATGCAAATGTGAAGTCTGCATTGGGCACGTGTGGTCGACTAACGCCCATACATTTTCGCAGATGCCCTGAAGTGGGACGTATACAAAGTGTTACAAAAATACAAATAAACATTAAAGGGGGAGGTTTAGACCATCAAACTGAACAACTTTCACTATTGGACATCGAAATCGCGGAAAAGAAATCTGTTGTCCCATTCATTTAGCTCGAGTAGATTTGTAGTTTAATATGGAACACATCAGATTTCTTTTTCGCGTTTTCGATATTGGTCCCAGAGAGAGTTATTGAGTTTTATGGTCTAAACCACCCCCTTAAATGTTTATTTCTATTTTTGTAACACCTTGTATAGGCTGATGATGATGCAGGTTTTGCCAGGTTTAAAGTTAGTTTACGGCTAATCTAATTGTCCGAGGAGACAAAATTTATGATTTACTTCTTAACTCTCTTTAAGATATTTTAGGTCAATTAATGCGTAGGGGACCGCTATGAAATGATCATTGATATTTTTACAATCACTTGCGGTCCCCCGACACATTAATTTATTTGCCGACACACAAAATAATCGGTTATTTTTTACTTTTTAAATGTGTGTTGTAAAGGATGATGATGATGCTCGTTTTGCCAGGTTTAAAGTGAGTTTACGACTAATCTAATTCTCTGTGAAGACAAAATGTTATGTCGTGACAACCTAACGGCATTTCAATTTCAATTTTATTCAGCTTTCGATAAGGTAAGGAGTTTATTTGAAACTAAATTAACCGGCAACTGCCCTCATATTTATCACTGTAACCCAGAATAGACCCTACAATTTTTCTCCATGGATATCGCTTAGAGCACAATCTAGATTGTACCTACTATTGAAGTATGTGGGCGGATCGGACCTTTGTAAGGAATGTACAACTCTCTACCGAGAGGCCCTTTGGAATTCATGACATTTTTGCTGGCTAGTATGAAGGGATTTCGATTTATTCTCCTTTATGTTTTTCAATAATGACAAACGAAATAGACCGTAATTCCAGTATTTTTAAGCAAATCGGTTGTATATAACTTTTTTTCAGACATCGAAATAGTCGTTGGGTCGTCGTACTAAAACTTTCGATTAAATTAATCAGGTATATGAACTATGTTTGATCAAATATATGGTCCTTCTTAATATGCTGATACTTTTTTAAGGGGATGATCAGACCATCAAACTGAACAACTTTCTCTATGGCACCAACATCGAAATCGCGAAAAATAAAATCAGCTGTTCTATACAAAACTGCAATTCTACTTGAGCCAAATGTATGGGAGAGCTGATTTTTTTTTCGCGATTTCGACGTTGCTCCCATAGAGAAAGTTGTTCAGTTTGATGATCTGATCATCCTCTTAATAAGTGTCAGCATATTAAGAAGGGCCCTGTATAATTGAATGTTATTAGGTAGGTATCGCAAATGGGGACAAAGAAACATTACAAAACATACCTATTTGTTGGTTTTTGGTTTGTCCCCGCCTGCAATACCTACCTAATAACATTCAAATTATATTTGCTCAAACATAGTTCGTATAGCTGATTAATGATTATAGAGCTTGTTTTTCTCTTTTCAGTTAATTTTTTTATGCAGTCGGGTTTTTTGATATTCTAAATAATTAAGTTTATTTCAAAATAGTAGCAGAAAATTACTTTAAATATGGAATTAGCTCTTCACTAGCTTACATCTAATACACATTTTGTAAATTTATAAGTATATAAATTTACAAATTTTTAAAATTTATATATGCAACGTGTTAATGAATTAACGCAAAACTAGAAAGTAGTTTGTTTAGAATCGAGAGCAGAATCGAATTATCATGTTTTCAACATAGGATTTTTTTTTCAAAATATTAAATAATTTGTTTGTAAAAATTCAAATTTACTGAACTCGATCTCAACTCACCAAACGGGCACACTCTCCCTACTTACTACCAAAACAAGATTCTTAAAATGTGTCCACGAGTACGCTAGCGCTTTCATTCATTGCTGAAATGACAACAAATCATTTTTGGCTGAAAACTTAAAATGTGAATAACTTTAAATTTTAACTATCAATATAATGAAATTATTGTTTCAATCGAATTATTTTGTTATAAATCAGTTGGGGTGTATGAGGTTTTGCGCTTATTCATTAACACGTTGTATAAGTAACAGGATTGTGGCGTTAGTCGACTATGCATGCCAAATGCGAATAACGCATAATATGCGAATAAAAAAAATATGCGGCATAACGTACATAAGTTGTACGCATAATTATGTTTGAATTCGGATTCGACCCCGGATTCTCATGATTATCTATACCCCTCCGCAACGAGCCACCGGCGCTTTGAATAATCCACTTTACGACAAATAATTGTCGAAAAACAATCAACACTGTCTAGTTTTGCTCCTAATAACAAAAAATAATAAGGTCACCCATAGCTCGAGGCAAAAGCAATAGTGAGCTAGCTAAATCAGTAAACAACCTAGATTTTATAACCCAAATCTTTTGACACTTAGCAAAACTCAAGAACATTCGCGGCCTAACATTCGTACTGTTATTCCTTTGCATAAAGGAGATGTTACGAACGACACTCAGGCGGCGCCGACGTTCGCAAACACTCAGTGTGAGGGCGCACTTGTAAGCCTGCACAAAGACTGCATGTCACACCGAAGCGTAACATTAAAGTGGAGCAATTAACGGTATATTATCGTTGGCGCGCTCCATACAAACGAGGTCTGGTTATATTTTCAATTCTAACCAATTAAAGTCAATGAAATTTTTCAGAATCAATCTAGAAACTAATCTCTATGCTTGTATGTGTTCAGATTTTCGTTGAAATGTATAGTTTTAAAGTTACAGTATAGCTTTCCATACAAATCTTAAATTAATACTAGCATTGAAACTGTATATTTTAACGAAAATCGGACAACATACAAGTATAGGGATTTGTTTCTAGATTGTTTCTGCAAAATTTCATAAATTGTATCGTATTGACAAGTATTTATTCTGTGGTATTGAAAATATAACCATATATATAGCGCGCCAATGGTAATATCCCCTTAAATATTACTTTTATGTTATACTAAATTAAAAAATGTAGTAAAAATAAGACACAGAAATTGGTGCAAATAGGGTGGTCTTACCTTTTAAAGAGAACGTTTACAATTCGGTATGTCAAGATTTTTTTTATTCTTCATTTTATATTTTTTAAGGAGAACAGAAAGAAATAATTTTAAGAAACCAATTTCATTTTTATAGCGATTCTCCGAGTTTATTAATATACATTTAATTTTTAAATTATTTTGATCTGTAATCTCTAAATGAAAATAATTACAACTTCATGGAGAAAATCTACTGCTTCATTAAAAAAAAATTCCTGCCTTCTCTTTCTAACTCTATGCTGGAAACAGAAACGGCAACATCAAATGACAAATTCTGACATTGTGAATGTATTTTTTTTCTTAATGGCCAGTTATTTTAAGTTGATTTTTATTAATTATTTTATTTTTACCAAGGAGTTTACAGGTTTTCCAGTGACGTCACTGGGCGGACCGAAAAACTGTGTTATTTTTATTAAAAATATCTGTAATCCTTCATTTTAATATCTCTGACATAGAAAATATTATTATTTAGAGAATTATCTCGAAATGGTTTACGTTTCGATTTCAGCCCTCCAAAAAAAAAACTTGACATACCGAATTATGGTACTCTCTGGTTTATAGTAACATTATACGTAGCAAAAAAACGAGCAGCTGACGATGATACTGCTACTTTAGATACCAATGAGCGTATAGATAGAGTCTTAGTCTGCACAAAATCAACCTGTAGGTCATACCGCTGCCAAGAAATAGAGAAGATTGAGATGTACCTTTGTCTTTATTACTTGCGCATGCCAAAATGAGCGCGCATTAAGATTTGTTCGTTTTGTGACTTTTTCTTTCATAGTAAATAACGTTGTACAGAATTACTGTATATCGAAGCAACCCCAGTCAACGATGCCTCATAAGAAGTGGGAGCCCTAAAAATAGTATATCCACTTTACATGCAACTGGACAGAGTTTCGGTACAAGTGAAATGTGATGTTCTGTGGTTTCAGAATATCTCTGAATACTCCCTTGGAGAATATTGTCGTATGCATATGCTTGTGCATACATGTAACACTCCAAATTACCCGAAAAAGCAGGTACATTAATTATGACGTTTATTTTTTCAACTTCAAAACAATCCTGGAATTATTACGTAACGGTGTAAAACTCCCCTACCATTAAGGTCCCACGCCTACACTGGTTTTATTTCACACATAACAGTTACAGAGAAAATAAAAATTGTAAAGTGAAGATTGGCTTTTATACAGTCTATAGTAATTGAATAAGGTGCTTGACTGATATTGGAAATAGAAGCAATACCTATAATAGGTAGTTATAGAAAAGGTTTCTATTTAGACTGCCAGTTTTTGGCAGTCTAAAAAACCTCAATAAGCGAATGTCTCGCTATCAAAGTCAAAGTCAATATAATTTATTCAATATAAGAGCTTGAAGCACACTTATCAAACGTCAAATCTTTTTAAAGCTACCACCGCGTCGGAACGTGTTGTCGCTGTAAAGAAGATGCGGCCAGAAACTCTACAACATAACACGATTTAATAACTATTACAATATAAATTCTTAAGCTAAAGTTATGTATACAATAATACATAGTCTATTTAAAAAAATAATTGATAGCCATAGAGAAAGTTGTTCAGTTTGACGGTCTGATCATCCCCTTAAAAAAGTGTCAGCATATTAAGAAGGACCCTGCACTTTCCAGTATAGCGTGCAATTGTAGTACCGTCATTTCTTCCAGTCAATATGCTACAATATGCGTCACGACTTTAGCATATTTATTAATTCTAGATTTCAATGTATGGACAAAACAACAAAAGACATAATGTTTGGAACTAATTCTGGATTATAGCCATAGTATATTAAAATACACAACTCCTCCAATGTGACTTTAGTTGTGCCCAGATTTGTTATCAACTTTAGGACACCATAGCTTGTAAACTATTAATTCGTAACAATATAAATGCTGAAAATTTATAGGTAATTTAATAAGGAACAATTTACTACTTTATCATTTTTACTGTTTTCCTAGAAATTAAGAAAATCTTAGAAAAGACACACTTTCCAAGAGGGGGTGAATCGTCGGGGCAGGAAGAGGGACAGATACTAATTATAATGTACTCACCCAAGGGTATAAACCCGCAGCAGTTTCAAAACACTATGTCTTTATGCGGGAAAAAATCTAAAATTAATGAACTATTAGAAGAAAGAAAAAACATTACGTGTTAATTGATAATACTTATTAAGACGTAGTGTTACGTTATAGAGTTTCTGGCCAAATTTTGTATTCAGCGACAACACGTTCCGACGCAGTAATAGCTTCAAAAAAGATTTGACAATGAAGAGGTATCCCCGACCGAATGACCTTGACCCTTTCATAGCTGCCTCAACTAAGTCAAACTACATCATTTTAGTAGATATACCGATTTTTGAATGGTTTGTCCTTCATTATGCCACTGTGCTGCCTTCTAATCCAAATGAATCAAATAATAAGAATTCGCACCAAAATTTGAATTTATCTAATTAACGCATTAAATATAGGTCTTGAAAAAAATGTACTTCCTAAGAGAAGTTTATCCCGAATGCGTAAATGCGCGCTGCATACAAACGAAGTCTGGCGATATTTTCAATACAAAATAGCATTGAAACTGTATATTTTAAGGAAAATCTGACACGATACAAGCATAGAGATTTGTTTCTAGATTATTACTGCAGAATTTCATTGAGTTTAATCGGTTAGTATTGAAAATATCATCAGACTTCGTTTGTATGGAGCGCGCCAACAGTAATATACCCTTAATATTGTCTACACAATGGTGTGTGTTGCAAGTAAAAGTGACTTCAACTTATAAAGTAGATGCACATAATACAGTTTTTTTCCAATATTTTGGCTTTCCTTTGAACACAGGTTTCATTTGTATTTTACGATTCAGATGTTGATCATTGCTATATTTTTCAATAATTTGTATGTCTTTCAAATAACGAGAAGATAGCTTCTAAAAACCAGCAAAATATGGCCCGGCCCTGCGTTTATGTGAGGAGCGTTTTAATAAGGGGCTTGAAGCATTGATCTCTTATACAACGTGTTAATAAATAAGCGCAAAACCTTATACACCCCAACTGATTTATAACAAAATAATTAGATTGAAACAATAGTTCCATTATTTTAATGATTATAATTTAAAGTTATTGGCACTTTAAGTTTTGAGGCAAAAATTATTTGTTATCTTTTTAGCAATTAATGAAAGCGCTAACGTGCTCATGGATACATTTTAAGAATCTTGTTTTGGTAGTAAGTAGGGTGATTGTACCTTGCGGTGGGTTAAGATCAAGTTCAGTAAATTTTAGATCTTACAAACAATTTATTTAATATTTTGAAACAAATTACCTATGTTGAAACTATGATAATTCGATTCTGCTCTCGATTCTAAACAAACTACTTTCTAGTTTTGCGTTTATTCATTAACACGTTGTATACAGAAGGCTTCCACTCCCTTTTTTGAATGTATTTTTTTAACTTTGAATAAATTAAAAACACTACCATTTGAGCTAACATTTTGTGGAATAAATAAGATGCTTTGTAAAGTGAAACACTGTGTAGAAAAGTTTCATTTTGATAGCATCAATGTAAAGAGGAAAGTCGAGAAAACTTATTTACAATGCCTTTCTACACAATCGTTGTTTTTAAATACGATCTACTAGTAACACAATTTGTTTGTCTTATGTTTGTTTGTTTTTTGTCAAGTCTAATATATGTATCATACGATAAGTTCCACTATTGTGAGTTTGTGAGAGTAGATAGATAGATAGATAGACAGACATAGGCAGTAGGAATCAGTATGGAGTCCGCATAAGGAGGTCCGTGAAAAGCAGCAACAGCAACTGACAAAACTGCGACAAAAGGTTGTATAGGTACAGTGCAACACGAGTTTCATTATGGATTTGCGCAAATACGCACCAGAATATCTCCTTGTATACAGTTTTCCAGGCTGCCCGCTTCCCAGGTCGTAGGTTCAACAAGCTGAGCACATCATTCTCTTCGTGACAAAAACGTACAGTACAACCACGTTTATTTGTCATGTCGTCTTCGTACGCGCAGACAAGGACAAGTATTTCCCGACGTTCCTTGAAACCAGTGATAATGTAATCACCCTTATGACTACTTAGTTAAAGTGCAAAATTGATTGCCGTGCAGTCTAAAACCGAATGTAGATCGCATAGGTTATACGTAAGTCGCAAAATCAATCGACCAATACAAGCAGATCATTATTGGCACAAAACCTTAGAGTATCCGAATTGCTATTGTAGTAGAGTAGAGTTTTAATATTCAACTGCGACATGGTACTACTGTAATATTGGTCCTAAAAACTCAATGGCATTAGATTACTGATCTAGGCTAAGATACCATGATTTTATCGTTAGGCTACTGTAGGTTATCATGGCTCGTTTTCTTTAATAACTTAAATTTAGTTTAATATCCATTTAGTTTCTAAAGTAATGTTTATAGCAGATTTCGACTAAAGCGAACGCTTTAAAAAAACAGTCAGTTACGCAGGATATTTTTGAGTGCTAGTAGTTTTAGTACTACGTTAGATCGGTAATGCGAAAGAGAAAGGGTATATCATTAAAGTATGTTAGAGAGAGATAGATAGACGAGACCATTCACGAACACGTTATGAGCCTGTATGGTCAGTTGACAACGGCACGAATCCCGCTTTTTTTCCAAACTCTCAGGTTTTTTTGGTCTCTAAGTATTTAACAAAATATTATCTTTTTCAGTGCATGGCAAGGGCACATGGTTGCCAGAAGACTAATCTTTTACTTTGCTTATCAAATCTCGTATATTAATCTAAAGTATGAAAAAAAGAATTAGGCTTGAATTGTACATATAAAACATTTTAATTTGATGTTAAGAGAATAAAATATAATAGCAGCTAATGCAAGGAACAAATCTAAACGGTGATCGGTTTCTTGAGGATTTGAAACTACAATTTAACCATAAACATCTGATAGTCTTTGATGGTTAAAATATTAATTTATTCTACAAAAAGTCGGCTGCAATGGAAAATCATCCCATATTTTCCCTAAAAGTCAAAAGCTGACAGCGTCCTCGTACCTCGTACGAGAGACCCCAAATCTCGTATTTGTACGAGGAAGCTCGTACGTCTGGCAACCCTGTAAGGGCATTAGTAACATCAGAGGAGTTTGCTTGGCGCCATTGCTGTTGCTGTGTTTCGTCGTATTTCAAATTCGTAAAAAAATTGTTTTAGTGATATTTGTGACATAATTTCGTGCGGTTTGTGTGCCAGTTGCGTAAAGCGACTGACGTAACAGGAATCTCAAATAAATACGATAACAGAACATAAGTTTTAGTTCAAGTTAACTGGTACATGGTGGTTTTGGCGGCCACGCGCGAGCTTACGAAATCGACCACAGATTCATCGTCATCTATCATCCCATCATCAAAATAAAGAATATAAAGAAAAAATAACGAATGGCTCAAAAGGACGAGTACCCAGAGCCGTTAACTACAAACGACACTATTAAAAAAAGTAACATCAGAGATGCCCAACGTTGCCAACATAGTTGTGAGATCAACAAAATAAAAATAACAGGCAAACCCAAATGCATAAGCTAGTATAAAATGAAAACATAAATTCATTCTCCCATTTTCCTTTGTAACAAGAAAACGATGGTATTTAATTCAGTCGAGCGGAAGAGGGAGGGCGCTAGTTTTTTTTTTCGCAAACGCCGATATGACGTCACAAAATAGAAAAAGTAATTTTGTTTTCTCGGAAATTGTATTTGTTTCGTATTGCTTTTATTATTGTGGAGCTCTGTTCCTTGTTCACTTCTATGTAAGTTTTCCTTTACAAATGGCTTTATTTATTCATAGCATGTCTGTGTAATGGTTTTTCGATTTATTAGCGATGGCTGCAGGGAGTGTCCGTACTCTACGGCGACCGCTAATCTGTACTGACTTCTTTTTTTTTGTTAAAGGTATATTACCGTTGGCGCGCTCCTTACAAACGAAATCTGGTTATATTTTCAATACTAACCAATTAAAGTCAATAAACATTTCCAGAAACAATCTAAAAACTAATCGCTATGTTTATATGTTGTCCGATTTTCGTTAAAATATATAGTTTTAAAGTTACAGTGCCTCAAAGATTTCCATATAAATCTTAAATTACTTTGGCATTGAATATAAATTACACTTATACTTATTATAAATATTTTTTATGATTTCACTAGATTAATTAATGGTGAATTTGTGAGTAAAATTACAGTAATTATAAACGGTTGCAAGTTCTTATAGTTTGAGAAAATAATGTTTAAAATGTTTTTTTTTTAACTTTTCGAAAAAATATTCTGTCGAGTGAAGTTATTTCAATCGTGTATTCAATTTATGATTTCACTAGATAAACTATCCAAGAAAATTGTGTATTTTTTTCGTTTCGGTAACTTGTATAAGTCTTGTACAAAAACGAAAAATAAGAGACCCAGGTAATTGCGGGACGTATGGCCCCATAATGGCAGTGGGCCACGGTTTCTTCCTCGACTAGGTTGACTCTACCAATCAGTTTTACGAAAATGTGTACGATTTTTAACACCACTAATCGTGAGAAAACCTGCATGCTTAATTTTTTTATTTCAAATTAAAGTCAGAGTCAAAGTCAACATTGTTTATTCAAAATAATATCACATATATAACTCTCTGACGTCATTTTTTTGAATCTACCACCGCGTCGGAAGGAGTTGCAGAGAAGATGCGGCCAGAAACTCTAAAATGCACTTCTTTTAAACAAAACAAAATATAAAAAGTATAATTACAAAAATCAAATAATAAATAACAATAGTCAAGACCATACATTTTGGTGAATCAAATTAAAGATTGAAAAATTAGGTCTCGGGCGGGTCTTGAACTCGCACTTTTCCAAACAGGGGAATCGCGTTTTCCAACGTTAAATTTTTGAATCAGTTCACGTAATCTCGTACATAAAGTAAATCACCTCGCCGCCTATCTAAAACTATTGAATTATCTCGGTGAATATGTCGCATGCATAAGGTAAAACCAGGCTTTAGATTAAAACCTAGGCGTATGATCAAAAGCCGGACATTATTTCATTATCGTCAAAATTACTATTTCATAACATATGCTCACGACTATTTTCTCCGATGGGGTAGTCAGAGATATTCTAAAACCTCAGAACATCCACGTTTCACCAGTAGTACCGAAATTCTGCCCAGTGTGACGGGGGGTGAGCCCGTCACCACTTGTAATGGACAGTAGGTACAATACATGCCTCGAAATTGAAGCATGCAGGTTTCCTCACAATATTTTCCTTCACCGAACAGCCAGTGGTGTTACAAATCGTACATAAATTCCGAAAAACTCATTGGTACGAGTCGGTCTGGACGGGGAATTACTATTTCATTGAATACAAAACTACATTATTAACATTCATTTTATCATAAGACTAATCTAAGCTTTTGATCAAAATAGTGGATTTCCTTAGGCTTATGATAAATGTCTAGAGTTCAACACAAAAGATCCCATTGGGTTGGGTTTGGCTTACCAGCCCCATAATAAGATAAGATAGGCTTTTAATAAAATGTAGCACTCACCTAGGTTTTTAATCAAAAGCCTAATTTAATCATAAGCCTGCAACATATACTATATAAACTGTAAGTATACAGTCAATCACAGGCCATATAAATCACTCAAGCTGAAATCAAGCCTACCAGAACTGCAGTGAATATCTCGGGATTGGCCCATCAACGCACCTCTGAACGAGGTATTCCGCCATTGTTATAAATGACGTTTGCCTTAACACATGCGAGCTATCGTCCGACCGTCATTTGTTTGTAGGTGGGATATACGGGCTTGTGGACTGATGAGTATGACTGATGGCGATAAAATTAAGGCAATGTAACAGAATAAATACTAGTACCCTCTTGACTGTGACCTAACCGGCTCCCGGTATATGACATTTGTTCCTTGTCTTTGGTCACACCGGCAGCCGGTGTAGATGTTTTTTTTAAACTACCATTATTTTATATTCTCTCTCTATCGGAATTATCACAAAATGTATAAGAAGAAACAGGCTAGCTAATTCAACCATTTGTTCTGTGTGCTTTTGTTCGAAATATGTCACAGAGGCAAAAATCTCATGACTGTGGCTATACCGGGAGCCGGTTTCACAGATAGGGTTAAGGTGGATGGATGGCTGCTCACTGTCAAGAGGGTACTATCCGTACAGAAGAATCACTTCAAAAATGCACGGCAAAAAGATGCAAAGTTATAACCCGTCCTTTCGTACAATTCGCGAATAACCTACCTACCGTTACAACGGCGCGCGCGCAAACAAAAATTAACCGAGTTATTAGACATGAAAGCTTCCTTTACATAGTCTCCCTCTTTCATTCTTTCTCGTGCTGGCAGCGTGACATCGCTAGGGTTTTCAAGTTTTCACGGTATACCTGACCTATTGCCATTTACCCCTTAGTGGGGATCGGCCGTCAAGCGTACCTGAGCTGTGGAGTGGAGTGGAGGAGGTCCGAAGACGGACTGATCAAGGCTTTGTTTTACAAAAATTAATTACAAACCTAACAATATGAATAAAACAAATAACACCAAAACTAATGATTTTTGTGGGGGGTTTAGAATGGTTTTTGAAGAGAAAGTTTCTTTTCTCTTATTCCATTGCCAATTTATTCATTGAATCAAAGTCTTTTTAAGACAGTTTTTTGAAATGTAATAAATATCTTTTTAACGCGACTTCACCCGCGTGGATTTCGAAAAAGTTCAATATGTATCGACACATTTAACGGTCTAATACTTCATTCCAAATAAGGCCGACAAGATTTTCCGATTCCTATTTAGCTTTCTGGCCAATTCTGATAAGCAAATTTAATTTATTTATCAGAAAGATGTACTATCCGACATATCTTGGATGTTACTAAAGCTATTCTATGAATAAGTGAGAGTAAGTGTTTCAAATCTCTGTTTCTGTAATTGAAAATAGACTTCAATTTTCGTTGCTATTTTGAATGGAGTATAAGTAGAATATATGTGTTCTCAATTTCATGTTTCTATCTCACTATAGCTAATGCTATGCGTTGTCTGTCAGTCAGTTAGTCACGGAACTGTTTGATAAGTATAATATGCGTGCGCTATCCTAACCAACCGTGTGTCACAAAGCGTTATCGGGCCGGCACCGCTCGAGTGAGCACTTGAGATGACGTCATAATCTCACATATCACGCTTCTAACACTTTAACAAACGATCATGTCATTTTATTAACGGCTGTCATCTCTATAGGATTCATTAGTTACGGAAAGTAAATCTTATTGTCGAATGGAGGTATATTTTATACTAAAACCGACCTACTATAAATCATACTCATTGACGTCTTATAACATAAGAGGTCAATTATCATACTGGATAGATTAATGGGTAGTGCTAGTGAAATGTAGATATCTATATTATCTATAGGTATAATGAAATTTTAAACTTGTTAGTGCATATTTCTGTAAAACCCATATCACACAAGCGATTTTTGACCGTAGGCAATTTCGCAACTGCACCTCAACGACACGTCGCAACTAAATCGCCTCGATTTTTATTGAACAAGAGTTAACCCGAGACTTTGTCCGTATAAACTATATACCAGATTTTAAGTCAGATCATAAGCTGTCAAACAAAAAAGTTTTAACAAAATCGGTTCAGTAGTTTTGGCGTGATGCTCGCACAAACAAACAGACAAACAGACGGACAAAAGGTTGAGTTGGAGTCAGGGACACCTAAAAACCATGCGTCATCTTTTTTTTTGTAAATATCTTCAATGTACAGACACACTTCTGTTACAGTTTTATAATAGTTAGGATTATAACCTCAATATCGCCGCGATTACGCCACGACACTGATTGATATCAGAAATATCGCGGCGATATTGCGACGATGAGGTGGAATGGTTGTGGTGTCGCGGCGATTCCCGACGATATCGTTCCGTCAACGCCTACGCTCAGAAAACGCTTGTGTGATATGGCTGAAGTATCTGATTTAGATCATCCTTTATACTATACAGGTGTTAGGTTAAACAGTTGCATTACCTTAAGGGGTGATTGTACCCATAATACTGAACAACTTTCTCTAACATAGCTATAGGAAATTAGCAAAAACATTTTTGGACTCTCCATACTAAATGCAATCAGCCGATCGAACGTTTGTATGAAAAGTAGAAATATTTTTTATCGATTTTCTCTTTCTTCCTTTGATAAAGTTGTTCAGTATCATGAGTACAATCACCCATTAAAATAATGCATCTGTTTACCCTAACACCCTGTATACATACAGGGTCTATCTTAATATGCTTACAGTTTTTTTAAGGGGATGACCAGACCATCAAACTGAACAACTTTCTCTATGGGACCAATATCGAAACGCGAAAAAAAACTGCTGTCCCATACCTACATTTGGCAAGAGTAGGTTTGCAGTTTGGTATGGATGAGCAGATTTTTTTCGCGAATTTAATGTTGGTGCCACAGACAAAGTTGTTCAGTTTGCAGGGTATAACAAAACACCCTAGTAGTACTTAAGGTGGTGCTTCAGACCATCAAACTGAACAACTTTCTCTATGGAGCAAACATACAAAACGGCAGTACCGACTCGACTAAAATTTATGGGACAGCAGATTTTTTGATATGTATGGTTTCTTCAGGGAATATAGTAATGAGCATCCATATTTTTTTTTTAGTAAATGCTAGTCATTCGTGCCAAAAAAAACAAAAATGAAGGAAAATCTTTATAAAAACATGCAAACAAAACGCCCTCGAGTCTGAAGTCATCGCAAACATGTTTGATGTGCCATTGTCGCGCTAACGAGGTACCATTGTGACGTCATGATTGTGACGTCACGGCCTACGGAACTAGATCATTAAAAGGTCCATCCGTCACTTCGTTAGTGTGCGGATATTTTGAATTTTATAAAGAGTTTTTGGTTCGAAGTTTGTGCAAAATTCATAACATGTGACACTCGCATCTTCGTAAGCACAAAACACTGAACTAATTTTATCGAAAAATCTTTAAAAATATCATAATTATTATACAACGTGTTAATGAATAAGCGCAAAACCTCATACACCCCAACTGATTTACAACAAAATAATTAGATTGAAATAACAATTTTATTATTTGGATAGTTAAAATTTAAAGTTATTCGCATTTTAAGTTTTGAGGCAAAAATGATTTTTTATCGTTTCAGCAATGAATGAAAGCGCTAACGTGCACATGGATACGTTTTAATAATCTTGTTTTGGTAGTAAGTAGGATGAGACTGCCCTAGCGGTGGGTTGAGATCGAGTTCAGTAAATTTTAAATTTTACAAACAAATTATTTAATATTTCGTAAAAAATTACCTATGTTGAAACCATGATAATTCGATTCTGCTTTCGATTCTAAACACTTTCTAGTTTTGCGTCAATTCATTACGTTGTATTTATAAAGCCTATCTTATCCCACTGCTTGGCAAAGGCCTTCCCTCACGCTTCCACTCTCTCCTGTTTTTGGCAACCTATTGCCATTGGTCGTCAAATAACATGGTTTAAGATCTTTATTTCTCATTAAGAATATACATAACCCCGCACAAAATGTTCGGGACAAGCCGTTCGGTAAATTTGGCTTTAATTTTAGGGATGTATCGTCTGTAATACGCTGATTGAAAGTGTGAAGTTACAACGTTAAATAATGGCCAGTTTTTGATACAGACTACTTCAATGTTTCAGCTTTACACTACAATAAAAATGGCCACGTGCGTATCGGGCCACGCGCAGGGTAGGGTTCGTAGTTGCCCGTCACAATACTAATCGTCTCTGAGCTAAGCTAAGCTAAGCTGTTGACTACGGAACCCTAAAAATGAGTGCCATTTATGTTTGATCATAAGAATAGTTCTTTTAATAAATAGTAAACTATAGAAACGAAACTTGCGCAACAGACACGTTCAAAGTCACGTCAAATCATAAGCTATAGAACAAAAAAAGTTCATCAAAATCGGTTAAGTAGTTTTTGCGTGATGCGCCATCAAACAAACAAACACAATCAAAATGAACAATAAGACACAAAAATTCTAAAAAGGTTACCTTAAACCATATCGTAATCTTTTTTTGTATCTTCAATGTACAGACACACTTCTGTTACAGTTTTATAATAATTTAGATGAAACTGCTCTTTAGTAAACTCTGTCGCACTGTTGCTCAAAGTGTCAAAGGAACGAGATTCACTCCAGTCTGCACCTGAGATGCAATTACCTTCTCAAGATACTTTTAACCCGACCAAGGCATGCAATAGAAAGGTTTCTTTAAGAAATTAATAACATTTGCACGTATGAATTTAATTCGATGGAAAACGATTGCGATCGACGGCTGGTTCAAACAAATAAAACCGGTCAACTGCGAGCCGGGCTACTCGCGCACCGAGGGTTCCGTACCACACAACCACACAACATAATAACTAAAAAAAATTGTATGTCCTGGACCTTTATCACGAGGCCAACTCACACTTGGTCGGTTTTTAATATTTGTTTTTATACTAGTTTGCTCTATAATAACACAAGTTTGACGAAGAAAAAATATTGATAAAAACTAATTTCTTGTATGAGGACCCCCCTTAAATTTTAACTTTTTGTAATTTTTATTATTTGTTAACAAATTTGCCGTTATAACGCATATTCTGTGAAAATTTCACCTGTCTAGCTATTACGGTTCAAAAGTTACAGCCCTTAATATGTAGGACGAACGGACGGACGACGGAGGCTTAGTAGGTAATAGGGTACCGTTTTCACCCTTTGGGTACGGAATTCTAAAAAGCACGATTAGTATGTGACGTGTATTTGGCGCATTGGCCGTTGGTGCGGATGGCGTCATTGTTGCTAAAACTGCATGGCAATGCAATGACGTTATATCTGTCTATGACCAACTCTCCTCACATATTGAAAATGAAAGACAGCCACAGACAACCCTACATTTTGAATTTACATAATATTATAACTCAATATTTTCCCAACTTGGTCCTTATCGTTTTTTCTGCGAAATGTTCTTCAAAACACAGTCATAACTTATCTCAATATATACCTAAGTACTTACCGTTAGTTCTAGTTGCCTTGACAACCTCATCTCTTCAATACCTAAATATGTCGTGACGAGGGATGTAATAGGATGTAGAGTTCGGATACAATAAAATTGTTTCTGACATGATTTTATATAGGACTACACAAGATTACCAACATGGTAGAAAATCCAACGTTTAGCTCCGTAGTGTAACTGTCGTTAAAATCAAGATAGTGGTTCTGATTTGCACCTTTTTTTAAATAATTTATTTTTCTTCTTTTTTTCGTGTCAATTATTCGACTATTGTGTTTTTATATTTTATTGGCCAGATATTCAGCGAGCCTGACAGAGTCTAGTGTAGCTTTTTTGAGGTCCTCATGTGCAGGTGTTCGGGTACAATGGTCATTAAAAACTTTGTTAAGAATATCAACTATTATTTTAAGTGGACAGTTTTAGCAAGGGGATGTAAAGGGATTGTATGAAATTTAGAATTATGTTTGACACTTTCTTAGAGGATCTCTTAGATAAAATTGTACGTATTGCTTTGCTATGCTTTATTAAAAATGCATACATAATATCATTTATTAAACACAAAAACGCAAAAAATACAGAGTAAGGAAAAACTTACACACATACAACAAATAAAAGATATCCTCCAAGGCGCCCACCCGAGGCAGGGTACCTCTTTGAATGGCCAAACCTATCCTCTGGGCAAAATAGCTTCCAGCCCTCCTGTCCCTCGTGGCCTCAAACAGGCGCCTCGAGAGGCACTTTAGAAAAAGTTTCACCGCGGGACCCCAACAACCTAGGGTCTCTACGGCGAAAGGCAGAAATTCATAGCCCTCCCCCAAGCCATGATATGTCCTTCTCTTCTCAGACTCAGCTAGAACAGTCGCCGCCCCCGCCCGGCTACAAAACCCCCGGACGTGAGAAGGTTCCAAAGTATCGACACACGTGGCGTCCCAAACCAAACACCTACCACGACTCCACGGTATGAGGGACAGGCCATCAGGTCTTTTCTCATCCGACCGAAACATACACCGAGGCTCCAGTATAGATGGGACATTCACTGACGCCAGGGCCCGCTTTATTAGCTCGTTTAGAGCAGCATGCCTAGAAATATGACCTTCGCTCTTTCGGCAAAACAAACCGAGGTGGCCAAGCTCGTCAACATTGGTAGTGGCAAGAGTGTGGTTGGTTTGTCCTTACACCCAGGCTGAGGCAAATGACAGGGTGGAGCTGCTCAACAGTATACCCAGATTAGAAGACGGAAGGGCCTATAACCACGATCCTGATTCCTTCTCCGACACTGCCAACAGGCAAGCACGGTCTGCAACGTTAGCGGCAGAATTTAAAGCCTCCAACACCTAGAGCAGAGAGGTTCATCCCACTGCCTCTGAGAGCGAAGCACCAAAGGAAGGTCGCCATATGCTTTATTAATTAATATTTTTATTCTAGGTAGGACTAGTTCTATTTTTGAAACAAAACGTTTTATTAATGGAAGTACGATAGCTTCGGATACGGAGTTCGATAACATCCTTAGTCGAGACTCCAGGGAGCCAATGCTGTTTAAGTTAAGTGAAAAGTTTTGAGTTTATCGATCGATTATAATATGTGGATAGTAATAGATAGGGGCTCGGGGAATTACCTCGATAGTTTACGAGTTATGTGCGTTGTTTACACTGTTCAGACGCCGAAGCATGTAGCGCGTGTTACGGCTATATCACGCCTTTTATCTCGTTTGTTCGCGAGCAAATAGAAAGAGAGCTAAGGTGCGATGACGCTGTATCACGCGGCCATACAACAGCGGCTGGACTAATCCGATTCTTGTTTTACTAATATTACATAATGTCTCCGAATTGTAGCCAAAAAGTCGAATGTATGATCGATTTTACGAAAATCGTGTTCTTTTTGTGGTTGTCACTCACAAGTTATCATGTTATGTAGGTATCCATGAAAAGTGACGACGGGTCACTACCTATAACTTTGGACAGAGTTTGGACAGTGCTAGTGAAATATTAATTTCCGATTCTGTCTACTTACTCGCAAAATACAGTCGAGCGAAGAAGCGTGGACTTTCAATCATAACGGTCCTGGCATATGAATAGATAATAATAATATACAATAGAAGCGAAACTATGGTTAAACCAACACGAGATTGGTAGGCGTATCTTGACATTTTTAACCAACGAAAAAAAAATGGAGGAGGTTCTCAGGTCGACGCGTATATTTATATATTTTTTCTATATCTGACCACGCATAACTCTTTACAGACTAGTCCGATTTTAATAATTATTTTTAATGGAAAAGGTTTGAAGTCCCATGGTGGTCCCATTTCAATTCGGTGAAGATCTGATGACGCGCTTCGGAGCTTATTGTGTAGCTCCTCAAAAGTTGGCAGCAAATCATCGGCGATTGAAACATTTGCTTCGTATCGATGTACCCTTTGCGTGTATAACTGATATCAGAAACGAACTTGAGTATTTCAACACAAAAATTTATAAAATAAAAAGTGTTAACAAAAAATTTTAACCTACTTCAAAACTAAAAAAAGTAAAATGTAATATTGTAGCCGAGGAATTTTATGTTAACATCTATAAGACTATTAATTTGTTTTATTGGAGTCGGTTTCAAACCTAGCAACAAAATTATTGCAAGCTCAGTCTGGAATCGTACCGGCTTGACAGCGATTTTGATAAAACAAATTAAAAGTCTTATAGATTTTAACGTAAAATTCATCGGCTACAATATTATTTTTTCCTTTTTTACTGTGGTACTAAGCTAATGCCAATATGATTAAGTTTTTTGAACTGATGTACCTACTTGATTTCGAATGATTTACCGATTACTTTTAATCAGAAATGAGAGTAGTAAAGGGAACGAGGGAATCTGTGTTATTAAATGTGTATTTCTATACTTTGTGATTTTTTAACACTTCCATATTTTCAGGGGTGGTTCAGACCATTAAACTAAACAACTGTTAGGTACTAAGGGAGCAACCCTCAAATCGAAAAAAAATTTTTTCATGTTAGTATGGAACAGCAGAAGTTTTTTACGATTTCAATTTTGCTCCCAGAGTAAAAGTTGTTGGTCTGAATCGCCCCTGAAGGAAAATGTTTACAAAATCACATAGTATACAGAGTATAAGTGTAGATAGTTGCATCATACATTTAAGGGTGATTGTACTCGTGATATTGTACATCTTTCCCCATGGGACCTGAGAGAAATTCGAGTTAGTACCTACCTAAATAAAACAGATGTCATCATAATTCTCTTGCCCATTTCTAGGGGTGGGCGCAGTATCTCATCTTCTTATACATTTATTTCTTGTCGCGAAGCACACTTTACGCGTAATTCTTGCCTGGGGTTCCACTTCTTCTTCTTCTTATCCTATGGGCAAAACCAAGTGTCAGAGCCTGGTGTGTGGTGGTGGTGCCACTGAAAATCATTACAAATCGTAAATAAGTAATATATCGATGCATTGTGTGCGTGCACCCACGTGGTCTGATGATATTCTATCTACCAGCTTACAGCTGGATTGATTTTATTATCCATTCTGGATTCCAGCTTACAGCTGTAGAGCCGTCCTTCCTCCCCTTATAGGCCCCCCTTTCCAACTCATTATAAGTGCACAACGGCACATTTCTGTCTTACAACGTTTGTGTCTCACCCGGGACTCCATTTGGTCTGGCAACCATCTTAGCGTATCCCAAATAGGTATAGTTTTCTGCAGCAATCCATTCTACATCTCCTTACGTCCTCTCCTCCTGGACCTCTTCACTCTCGTAACTTTCTGCCACGTACACACGGCGACACAGCAAGCTATACAAAACCAAAATAAGCTGGCCGCGCGTAGGTCTAGTAATGTATAACGTCGCGCAGCCACCATATGTTGGTTTTGTATAGCTTGATTTGTCGCCGTGTGTACATAGAATTATCTAGTCTGCAAATGTTTTGACACAATTGCTATCTCTCTCACACTCGATTCGTCACACTCACGGGGCGCGAACCATATTTTTGTATCAGTTTTCTTAAGATCTCTCTTGGCGGTCATTTTAGCACTCACTGCTTTCTTACACATATTATCCTTCACACAATCCATTCATCCAATCCAATCCATTCGGCCTTCCTCTCCTACCGCACCCGCACATTCATACTTAACACTCGTCTTGTAACATGACACTCGTCTTTCAGCCTACCTATCTAAAATAGATTTGCACTTGTTCAAAAAAACCGCAGCGTCGCCATCAACCCATACGCTATCATAAACGTTTTACACACTCATTTCGCACATGGCATGTTAATGAAGTTCACCATTGCACACCTTGCTGTATTACTGCATTAATTATACGCTGTTAGGAACACTTTGACGCGCGTAGTCGCAGTCTAGTGTGCTGGGGCCTTAATTATGTACCCATAATTAAGTTGCAGGTACAAATTGTAGTGAGTTTGTCTTTAGTTAAAGGGTATATATAGTGTAGGTTTGTCTACTGCTTATCTCTTTGAAACTAGGAAAGGAGAAGCGGGCTAATAATGAGTTACGAGCAATTTTATAGCATCTCTAGGTACAAATAAAAATCACTTTGCGTTGAAAATAGCTAAATTGGTAATCTCTATTCTAATCTAATCTTCTATCGTTTACCGTTTCCTCTATCCTAAGGTTTATTTTGTTTTTCTCTGTATTTTACTGCTATAAAGTATTTTACTGTTATATTTAATCGATTGATTGATTGATCTAAGCAATCCAGAGGGGGAATGTTGCCAGCTACCTAGACACGGTCCCTCAAGGTGAAGCCTTACATGACCTCACGTCCATAACCGCATCTTGCTTAGCAGTACCACATTTTTATATATCACTTTTTTAAGACGATTAAGGCCATCAAACTGAACAATTTTCAACATGGAGCCAACATAATTAAAGAAAACATTACAAATGCAATTTCATACAAAACTGCGGTTCCTTTTCCCGACTTAAACGTATTTGACATGCCATTTCATTATAATTGCATTCTCAAAATATAAAAGGTGTTACAAAAATACAAATAAACATTTAAGGGGGTAGTTTAGACCATCAAAACTGAACAACTTGCCATCAATCATCATAGAGCTCATACGAGCTCTTTTTGTACTAGCTGACAGTAAACATGACAAATACGACTAAGTTTGCAAAAACAACATATTTGTGCCACCCAACAGCATGCATGCTTGATTTGTGTGGGTTATGTGTCAGATTCGGACAAAAGCTTGCTAAGATTTTGTATGAGACTTGGAGTCTGTAATATTTATGTCAATGCTTAGTAAGTACTTTAATTGAAAATGAAAATTATTAGTAGCCACCTATCACATCATTCCATCCGGATGTCAAAGAAGAGTTTTGCAACCAAAAGCCTTCAAATTTTCAAAATTTAATCCTCTTACGTTGTAACAAAATATTCCAACAGCTCAGCTAAACCTAAACAGTAACTCGTCCTTAATTACCCTCACAAAGCTCGACATTGCACCAATTTTTAACCCTTTTCGCCCATTTTTAACCTTCACAATACCGCGGGACTTTGCCGCCTAAATTTGCATACAGAGAGTGAATGGATGGGCTCAAAAATGGCGCCGTAATCGCTGGCGAATGGCGAAGGTTGTCACGGAGTGAAAGTTGGGTAGATGTGGTAAAAATATATTTAAAAATAGTTTAGACTCTGATCGTGGCTGATCCAATAGATTTCATGCCAAATATACCTAGTATTTTGGTTGTCTAGAAGAAATAGCTTTTAGTGTAAAATCACCCTTTATCTGCGCGTACAAAATACCAGTTATAACTAGTCAATCTGTGTCTTTCCGTCGATGTCGCGCAAAAGATATAAAATCAGTCCGTCTAGCCCTAGGGGAGCTAGGGGAGTTAGGTGTGATTTCACTGTGATCCTGCCGGTGATCGATCTCCTATGGCGTGGGTCCACGTTTCCACGATAGAACTAGTCCATCAATCCAAAGTCGCTCAGCGAACTATAGAAAATGGCTGATATTTCTCTGAGAGATCTCATGACAAATGAGGTGAAACGTCAAAGAACTAAAGTAGTTTATGCCCCGAAAAGCATGATGAAGTAATGGGCATTCCGTGTTCTAGATTGACGACCACGAATTGGCAGGCGTAGTTTGGGACACCCACTAACCCGATGGACTGACGACCTCAAACAGGTAGGAGTGACTGGATGAAGAAGGCCGAGAAGACCGATACCGATAGAGTTTTGTGGCGCACCTTGGAAAAAGCCTATGGTCAACAGCACAGACGTTGGAAGAGACGAGGTACTCTAGATGTTAGTGGGAGGCGAGTAAAATAGTGAGGAAGGGAAGCGGGCTCCGCTCAAAGGCAACCAATCGCACGCGCTACGTGCACGTGCCCCGTGGGACGGGCGATCCGAACTAGTCTAACTATATAATGATGATGATGTCACGGGTAACAGTTTTAGTTTAACCACAAGCGCTATACCGCGCCTTAGGTAGGTGTGAGTTGAGACGGGAGGTGGAGCAGCTCGCTCTACTACTTCCGTTTCGCTGTCGACGTGCAATCAAACGTCAACGAATAAATGATGGATGACTCAAAAGAGACGACTCGCAAACACAAAAAATAAAACCGGTAACACGGTAACAAAGCGTCGTCACTAATCCATCGATTACGATGACGACGCACCCCGCTGGTGGGGACAGCCGAGACCTCTGCTTACTCTTTTTTTCTGAAGTCTAAAGACGCTACAGGCACATCCCAGGCCCGCCACCCAATCAGACGCGTAGCCCCAGCAACTTCCTATACCGAGGTCCGTACCCATTCTGGGTGCACCTAAGTCGGTTGCTTAAGCTCATTCACAGGCTCAATAGACACTTCGTGGTCCGTCCTATAGTCCGCAGTACTAAGCAGTAGCTGCTCGAAGCGAACTGTTTTGCCCTGCCCGTCTCGCTGCGCGCCTATCTAGGGCGCAGTATAACACTTGCAGTCACACTATAGTAGGTATAGCATAATATTAACACCTCCATACATTACCAGATCTCGGAAGCGTAATCTCGGCGAGGCCCGACACGGATATAAGTCAATTTAGGCGGTGTAATACACCTCTGCGGGACACTGCTAACGGCCGGATATTAATTTTTTCCTTTACGCCCTCTCACTGTGAGCCGTTCGTGAATTGTCGCAATTTCAAGCCATTCTCTCTTATGTTTTATGGTAGGTAGATTTTGATGTATTTATGAAATTTTCACGGAGAGAAATCTACTAGTTTTTACCCGACTGCGCCCGAAGGAGGGTTGTGTTTTTACTTAGTATGGGATGACTGGTTGTCTGGAAGAAATCAATTTTAGTGATAAGGCCGCCTTTTGTACCCTTCTTGTTCGTGTATATTGTTGTAGTTTTTGTGTTTTTTTTTGTGTGCAAAAACTATATAAAGAATATTTATCTTATGTCATCTTTATAGTTGTATCTATAATTAAAGGGTTTATAAGTTTGATGCCTATGTCTGTCTGTCTGTGGCATCATACCTTCCAAACGGGTGGACTGATCTCAATTCCGTTTTTTGTAATTGAAAACAAATTTTTGCGGAAGAGTTCATAGCTTTGTAGCAGTTTTCACGTTGCAGGTTTCAGTTAAATGTGTCGGGGACCGCATGTGAATGATCATTCTATAGCAGTCCCCAACAAATTATTTGACCTAAAGTAGAGAGTTCAACAGTAAAACAAACAATCGCACATATCACAAATGATAGGTGCTCGAATTTTTACTTTTTAAATGTTGGTTTTTTAGCGTTGGCGGGTTTTCTTTAACCTATTCACTACCTGCTTGATCTATGACTTAGGTTACAGAGATACCTGGAGCCCGATTGCGCTAAGTTAAAACATCGAGGTTCTATTCTTATCCAATTTCTGTTCTAATCTCATTGCAATCAAATTACTACTCAACTGTGCAGAATTCCGCATCGCGCTAAAATCTATGTTACTGACGCCTTTAACGTCTGAAACGGCTATAACGGCTGTCATGAGCTGTACCACGATCAGCGCAATACCAAATGTGTCAAAAGTTATGGTTCGTACGTAGTCCAGTCGCGGTTCAATCACCGAATATTTACCGCGATTGCAGCCCTGATTGTTTTTGCAACAGTCGTTGTAGACAATCTAAGTGACTTTAGATATCACTTAATCTGAAATGACTTTAGATATCACTTAATCTGAAATAATAAATACATTCTCAAACTGAAGGAAGTTTCATCTACTAATGTAATATCAAGGTCCGTCGAAACATGCATGCAAATTTCCCTATGGAGTTTACGACCACGCCAGCTAGACCTCCTCCCCCTCCCGAGTCTCGAGCGTATCCTATTGTAGAAAAGGAAGGTCCTTGAACAAGCAGAGGTCTTGATATACTGATCGTCATAGTTATATCGTGTAGTAAGGAAGATGATGGTAGCGAATGTTATGTATGCCATAGTTTTTTTGGTGTCGGGTTTTAAGGGTCAAAATACACTCGATTTAAAAATAGGCTGCTTTTGCTCTTCGCAAAATTAATAGTTAAGTCTCCCGGGGTACTTGCAACTATGGAATAATTTCACTTGTAAACAATCACGATTCAGTACGTACTCTTTATATCAACAACTGCCTTCTAGATGACTCGACATGCATCTATTAAGAGTAGGTACTGAATCATGAGAATTCTTATAAGTGCAATTGCTTGCAAAAGAACAGTTTCATTTCTTCCTAATAGGTGATAGAAAGTCCTGCAGTGGGATTATGGCTATACAACGTGTTAATGAATTAACGCAAAACTAGAAACAAACGAGAGCAGAATCGAATTATCATGTTTTCAACATAGGTAATTTTTTTCAAATTATTAAATAATTTGTTTGTAAAATTTAAAATTTACTGAAATCCATCTCAACACACCTAACTTAACAACTCACACTACTTACTACCAAAACAAGATTCTTAAAATGTATCAACGAGCAAGCTAGCGCTTTCATTCATTGCTGAAATGATAACAAATCATTTTTGCCTGAAAACTTAAACTGCGAATAACTTTAAATTTTAAATAACAAAATAATTAAATTATTGTTTCAAACTAATTATTTTGTTATAAATCAGTTGGGGTGTATGAAGTTTTGCGCTTATTCATTAACACGTTGTATAGGCATAAAACATATCAGGATATTACGTAAAACATACAAATCGACGGTCCATATGTAGGACGAAATCAAACAGATTATCTATACTTTATTCCAAATAATGACGAAAAGATTTTCCGATTCCTATATAGCTTTCTGGCCGATTCCGATTAGCAATAACAATTTATTTATCAGAAAGATATACTATCCGACATATCTTGGACGTTACTAAAGCTGTTCTAAGAATAAGTGAGAGGAAGTTTCAAATCTCTGTTTCTGTAATTCAAAATAGCCTTATAATTTCGTTGCTATTTGGAATGGAGTATAGTCCCATTTAAAGTAACAGATTTTAATTCAGACTTTTATTATTGTCTACAACGATATAAATGCATACCTAAATAAATACAAACATACATGACTTGGGTACTAAATATTCATATACATTCTACAACTATTTGCCTCTTGCAGAATTCGAACTCGTGACACTCAACTCAGCAGGCATGTTCATGTTCACTACTAACTAAGCTATCGTGCTGTCAAAATTGAACGGAGTATATAATTATTTGTGTTCTGTTTTTGTAATACTTGGTATTTTATAGCAGGCTCCGCCTCTGGGAGAGAAAATTACGCCATCTATCGGAGTTGTCCGATATTAGCTGCTTTCCGTAAGCTTAACGTAGATACCTTTCAATTCGTAGCACTTTTATAACATACTTTAAAATCACTGAAGCACAACAATGCCTTGAAAAAATTACTATGCAAAAAATTCCGCACCCAGACCAATTTATTTAACGCATGGTTATGACTGAATTAAAAGGAGATTAAAATATGTTTCCATGAAGTTAATTTTGTCTCTTCAAAGTAATCTCGAAAAATTAATTTAAATTTTTATGAGACGTTAGCAAGTGGCTTCTCAAAGTGTCCATTGTAGTTTGACTCTTATTAGAATAGTTATTAGGAAGCTTTTAGGTTTATACAGAATCTGTGGAGTTACTTTTTGTTGCCAATTTTCTTTTATGGCTATGTTTGAAAAGTAGCGGTACCTATTTGTTTCAGGAAATAGCAGTCTATTAGTGTCTGTATTAAGGCGGTTTTAGCTTGAAATGTGTTTGGATTGTTGGAATAATGTATTTTAGACTTAGGAGCTCGAATCTGGAGTTAGTAATTTTTTTGAAATGACCTTTATTTGACGTGGCTTAAGGAAGATTTGTATGATTCATTATAATTCATTTCAGAGCGTCCCGGTAGCGCGTTGCGTGAGGTAAAGACACTCAATCAAGAGGGTCGGGGTTCGAATCCGCACGGATGACAAGCCTTATACTTTTCAGTATTTCTAAATTATGTACGTAATACCGACTCTGATGGTAGGTGGACGTATAATAGGCTGATGATGATGAGGATTTTTATAATTTTTTGATCGTGGAAAGTTATACTTGGACATCCTCGACTTTTTCTACGGTGTCAAATTGAAGTTATTTAACAAACTTTCCAGGGTCGTTCGACTAATCGTATACAAGGTGTTAGGGTAAATAGTTTTAAGGGGTGATTGTACCCATGATACTGAACAACTTTCCCTAAGAAACCTATAAGAAATTCGCAAATTTTTTTTCGACTTTTTATATAAATGTTCTATCAGCTGATTGCATTTTTAGTATGGAAAGTTCAAAAATTTTTTTGCGAATTTTAGGTTTCTCAGGGCATCATCCCTTAAAGTAATGCAACTGTTTACCCTAACACCCTGTATAATAGAATAGAAAACTTTTTTTCGACCAACTGGGAGCACAATGTTGCTAGTAACACATTTCACCTATTGTTAGTTTGCATAAAGCAACAAAAAACCGACGACTAGCTCTTGCCCGTGACTTCGTTCGTACCAGCACCCGTCATCGATCGTAGCGAGATAAAATATATTCCAGTTTTTAAGTCCAATTATAAGCTTGTAACACACGAAATTTCATCAAAATCGGTATTTGTATGATGCTCGATCAAACTGACAGATAAAAAATATAAAAATCGGTGATTTTGAATCAGATCCAATCTAAACACCATAAAATAACTTTTTTTCTGTAAATTTCTTCAATGTTCAGATGCACTTAGCGCCTCTATTACAGTTTTAAGGTGGACTTCCGATGCCAGCGGCCGATGCGTCAGACGCGCGTGGCTTGCGGCCGAAGGTCGATGCGACAATACTAGCTACTATGAAAACTTATTGCGCCTCTTCCGATGCCAGCCGGTCTGACTGCACGCACGCACGCGTCAGTCGCATCGGCAGCTGGCATCGGAAGTCCACCTTACAATAGTGTAGATTACCTTCTAGATTTATAAACAGTTTAGTAAAAAAAATGATACCATACCGACTTCATGATGCGCAAGTCCCGCTAAAATGTTGTAAGTATGGAAATAGACAAAATGCTACTCGTAATTTCTAATCCATTGCAAGTATTATAAAAATCCTTAGAAGTTTTCTTTTAGTATCCCTATAGAATTTCTAAAAATTTATTTCTACCCTGTATAAATCTCTCTCTAATCTCTCTTAATTCATTCTCGAAAATTGAATAATAAGAAATTATGACACAAATATATTACGCACATTCCAATTTTATTCACAATATTTTCCTGGTAGTATGATACGCATAGATATGTGTTTATTAAATTAAATTAAAAAAAGAAATCCCAGTGAATTTTGCAGCCGCTGCGAGTTTGTAATTACGCGCCTGGGGCCGGGACCGTCTGAAAGGGCCTTAATTTTGTCGACAATTATCGTGAAGACGCACGGAAAATCTAGCAAGCAGTGTTGCTAATTTTTTTCTCAGAATTTAAAAGCAGGAAACGAAAAGAAAAAAAAAAAAATTCTATTTTTACTACGCCGTAGTAAAGCTACGGCGTAGTAGTGCTACGGCTACAAGATAATAGTGTCATTCAATGAAAACTTTTATTTTACGCGCCGTGGTCCAAATTGCTAGAGACTCTGCCATTTGGGTGGTGGTGGTCTGACCTCAGACTAAATCAATCTCGTACCATTGAAAGCCGTATTCCAGCTTAGAACGAACCACCCCATTTCTTCCCGTGAATGTCGCACGAGGCCACTAAGAGATTTTTTGTGCAGTGTTTTTGGGGACGAAAGTCTAGCCCCTTGTTACTACTTAACACGTAATTTCATCGTGAAACCTTCAATGTGCTAAAAGTGACCCTTGCTGCAACTGCATGCTTAACAATATTGTAGGTAGTTGTAGCTTCTTACCACCCCGAAAGCGATTATGGTCATGAGTTTATGTATGTATGAAGCAATGACACATTAACCTGGGCCAATGGCATGACATGTAGGAAAGGCCCCATTGAAAAAGAGCACTTGGCGATTCATATCATGGCCCGAAACACTCGTGGAGTGAAACGCCTAATGACCCCTCTTCCCCCTCTTGAATCTGATGGGACGAGAAACCACTATGGTCAGAGGTCGGGTCGAATATTGGAAACAGGAGCTGCAAGGTTTATACAACGTGTAAATGTATTAACGCAAAACTAGAAAGTAGTTTGTTTAGAATCGAAAGGATAATCGAATTATCAAGATTTCAACATAGGTAATTTTATTCAAAATATTAAATAATTCGTTTGTAAAATTTATAATTTACTGAACTCAGTCTCAACCCACCGCTCAGGCACTCTCACCCTACTTACTACCGAAACAAGATTCTTAAAATGTATCCATTTTACACCAAAACTTAAAATGCGAATAACTTAAAATTTTAACCATCAAAATAATTAAATTATTGTTTCAATCGAATTATGTTGTTATGAATCAGTTGGGGTGTATGAAGTTTTGCGCTTATTCATTAACACGTTGTATAGGAAAAAAACTACCATAGTGTAATAAAAACTTATAGTGGTAAAGCTCAGCGGTCCCAGCACGGGTCTATGCTCGCGTGATGTGCGGCGGACGGGTGTACCCTAATTGAATTCGCTTTGAGGGTACAAGCGCAAGGACGCGCTCCCGCCGGCCCGCGCACACCGCGCTCGATTAACCTGTCGCGACTGCTAAACTTCACCACTATTAATTTTTATTAAGGGGATATAATTCGGAGCGCGCTCCATACAAACGTACTATGGTGATATTTTCAATACTAACCAATTAAAGTCAATGAAATTTTGCTGAAACATTCTTGAAACAAATATCTATGCTTTTATGGAGTCAGATTTTCGTTCCAGTATACAGTTTAAATGCTAGGATTAATTTAAGATTTGTATGGAAATCTTTGAGGCACTGTAACTTTAAAACTATACATTTTAACGAAAATCTGACTCTATACAAGCATAGAAATTTGTTTTTAGATTGATTCTGAAAAATTTCATTGTATATAATTGGTTAGTATTGAAAATATCACCATAGTACGTTTGTATGGAGCGCGCTCCGAATTATATCCTCTTAAACTATGACAATACATTGTACATCATGCTCATTATTGTTTTGTACTTTGTTTATGAAAACAAAACAACAATGCTATTTTAATTAGAACAAAATAAACACAGGGATGTTCTATTATAGTTTAAAACATGACACACAACGTCATAACTTTTAAACAAAACAAATCACTACTAAATGGCAAATGAATATGCTAGATAGTGTGGCCACTTGTGTTGTTAAATGGGGGCTTTAGGACCCCTATTGAATTATTCTGTTTTGATTAACAGATAAAAAGTGTAAAGTCAAAGTCAAAGTCAATATAATTTATTCAATATAGGAGCTTGCAGCACACTTATCAAACGACAAATCTTTTTTAAAGCTACCACCGCTACCACTGTACTATACTGTACTTACTCGACAATGTCTTAAAACCACAACGAATATAATAAAAGAACACGTAGAATACGTAACGTAGTATTTAAGCAGACGTTACTAGAAAATAAGTAGATTTTAGTCAAATTTCATAGCATCATAGTATACGCTCACGACTATATTCCCCGAGGGGGTAGTCAGACATATTCTGAAACCTCAGAACATCCACAATTCACTAGTAATACCGAAACTCTGTCCAATGTGACGGGGTGTCAGCCCGGTGCCACATATTGGACGGTGGGTACAATACATGCCTCGAAATTGAAGCATGCAGGTTTCCTCAAGATGTTTTCCTTCACCGAAAAGCCAGTGGTGTTACAAATCGTACATAGATTAAAAAAAAGAAAGTTATCTTTCATTCTTCTTCTTATCGTGTGGTCAGCAAGCCCTGGTGTCAGAGTTTTTTCAGACCGCCTTACGGCCTCTGACGTGGTTTTTATGTAACGACTACTTGTTAGTAGATCTCTCTGGTACTCGTAGGAGTCTGGTGGTCTAGATATAGCAGCCGGGACCAACGGCTTAACGTGCCATCCGAAACACGGATTCATCTTTCTTTTCAGACAGTCAGGTGATTCAGCTTGCAATGTCCTAAATCAACAAAAAAACAAACGCACGGCATATCACTAGGTGTCCCCCGTGTCAAGAACCCAATGCTCTTAACCATTCGACAGCGGAGGTAGTTATAGCTTTGATAAACATGATCCAAATTGGCCCTAAGTGCCCCCTCAATAAAAAAGAGCCCCCTTTATAGTGCAGCTCTAGTGAGTATCCCACCCATTCGCAACTATTCAAACTCTCATGCGAAACTAACAAATGTCGCGCAATATCAAACTATCGTTCTACATTGTAAACAAAATGGACAACTTTCCGCGCTCGATTTAAACTGGCGTTATGAAAATGTTTGCTACAAAACCTGGTTAGGAGTTTAGAGTGCATAGTTCTGATTTATTTCTATCTGTACTGAGGTATATTTTTTATACAGTAGTTGATGGAAGAGTTTACTAACGTAATAACGCACCCAATGCAACAATAGGGTATTTGACAGCGTGTAAAATATGGAATCTATTTATGGCATCCGTAATGAAAATTAATATTTGGAAGCCAACTATTTAGTCAGTTAAGAAAAATACTGGATATTTGAAGAGAAAATCGACAAAGAAAATAATGTTTTTGTCTACTTTAGTCACGTGATCGTCAACGACTGTGATTGGCCGAATGTTTGATGACGTCAACTGCTTGTAAACAGTTGCGTGTAGAGTGTGAGTGTCGTACAAAGTTTACGTCATCGTGATGTCGCCTGCTTATTGCCACGTATATTGTAAGGAAACGCGTTTTCGCGGGACATTTAAATAACATTTTTTGTTTTCGTTTTTTTTTTGCACTACTCTTATATGTCATGCAACGTAAAATATAAATTTTCTGTAGAGTCCGTAGACATCAGTGATTAACGTAGATGAGTTTTTATTAGCATAAGCATATACTCACGACTATAGGAGGTAGTCAGAGATATTCTGAAACCACAGAACATCCACGTTTCACTAGTAGTACCAAAACTGTACAGTGTGATGGGGAGTGAGCCCGTCGCCACTTATAATGGACAGTGGTACAATACATGCCTCGAAATTGAAACATGCAGGTTTCCTCACGATGTTTTCCTTCACCGAAAAGGCAGTGGTGTTACAAATCGTCCATAGATTCCGAAAAATATAGCCTAGTTTATAGTGGCCTTAGCCACGCCTTATGGTTAGCCGAGTTTTTTATAACCTTTCAAATACCCTATAGTTTGTTAAAAATGCGTTTATGTTATTTGTTTACGTACGTAAAAATGTATGTTATGTGTTCTAACGATTAATGAAAACATCGAGAATCTGCATACGCGGAAGAAGAATTTGTTATGTGTATGTGCAGTCCATCAGTCCACATTGGGCACTCGTGGTAAACTGTCACCCATACACCTCCAGGCCTATGCCTTGCAGTGGGACGTATGTAGGCTGATGATGATAATCTATTCAATTCACGATCTTATTAAGAAGAAACTTTTTCCCTTAGTCAACTCATACGACAGTCATGGGAAGAAATATCAAATCAGGTTCTATTCTAAGCTAAACTTTAGATTTTTTTCGTGGTATTGTCTTCATTATCATCATCATCATCGTGGTATTGTTTTTCTCAAAATTTCCTGCCTGTGTTTTGGATGGAAATCGAAAATCCATAGGTAACTGTATCGTCTTTTCAATTTTATTACGGACCCCTAAAATCTACAATTTTTACATTCATCACTTATCAGCATATTAAATCAGGTTGTCGTAGGATGCGCAGACGCATTCGCGCCGGCCACTAAGGGTCAGTTCACACCGAGACGCGACGCGGCGCGACGCTGCGCGCACATTTTTCATAGAATATACTTTATTCACTACACGAAAAGATACACATTACATTGTGAGAATTCAGATTACGTTGCACCACGCAGCACTGCGCCTCGAGGTATTTGAGTATCGTCGCGTCGCGTCGCGTCTCGGTGTGAATTGACCCTAAGGCTGCATTATTTATGCATTAAAGGACGTCGACGGACGGACGAAAATTAAAGTGTTAAAAAAAGAAATTTTTCTAACACTTTATCATCTATTATACATATGGCAATATACTGGGCTGGAAAGATTTAGAATGACATGACAATATCGAGTCGATAGAAGAGGAACGCTTTTATTAAAAAAACCTTACACCAACGAGTCAAACAACATTCATCGTTCATCGGTATTCGATCTTCAGATATCAGGTTCGGCAATCAGCCTATTATTTCAGCTTTTAGCCCGGCTTGCACTAACATGTATTTAGGCTTAAACGTAAAATCAAATCAGCCCACATCAACCCACTGCTGGGCATAGGCCTCCTTTTTATTGCGCCACTCCTCTCGGTTCTGTGCCAATCTGATCCATTTACGACCCGCAACCCTTACAATTTCGTCTGACCATCGCATCGGTGGTGTATCCACAGACCTCGTTCCTTCTCTTGGCCACCATTCCGATATTGCCTTGGTCCACCGGCCGTCTTCCCTTCTAGCCAAATGTCCTGCCCATCTCCACTTCAACCTTGTAATCCGGTCTCCAACGTCGTCGACATTAGTTCTTCGACGGATTGCTACGCTGGGTACGCGGTCCAAAAGCGATATAACCAGCATGGTACGTATACTTTAGTGATAATTCTATCCTTCACACTGCTCATACAAATGTCAGTGACAGCATCATATTTAAACATAAGCTTAAATACTTTTTGGTGCAAGCCAGCCTTAGTCTAATAGTCTTAGTCTCTTAGTAATAATATTGGATAAAATAACACAAACCAAAACATTAAAAAGCAAATGTATATTACACAATTATCTTTAGTTTTAGTCCAAAAATAAACACAACAAAATTCTCTTTTAAAAACCTAACGGACAGACAGACGGATAAACAGGGAGCTTTGTGATGCAAATCCCTACACTCCAGAAATTTCAACGGGATGGCTGGAACTAGAGACGTTATCGAACTTTTGTGTCTGTAACCGAAAGTAACGGATATTTATAAAAACTGATGTCCAGGAACGGTTTCCTTTCGCAACTACTCATTTCAACTGTTATATTCATACATAAACTCACGACCGTAAACCGTTTCAGAGTGGTCAGAAATATTGCTACAATTACCATACCAACTCCCTGTTTAAGAATGTGGGTAGCAATACTCATATTTTTCAGGGTGGAATGACGTATCAGGAGGTTTCTAGCTTTTCGCGAGCCTTTAAAAGCTCGAAATATTTCAGGATAACTAATTAATGTCAATTTATTCGAGAATATCATAGCCTACAGTTTATCTTTCCGGCCACATTCATGTAATTTTTTTTTTAAATGTCGATAATATTGTATTTTTAACTAGTCGCTCAAATGACAAATATAGCGGGGTGTTTAGAGATACTATTAATATTTTTTTATGAAATTGAGACTTCAGAGAGATGCGGAAAATTGTCATAAAAAGGAAATAACTTCGGGTCTTGGTCTCCAAGGCCCTTCCTTATTTATCATGGATGATATTTTAATGAGGAGCGTCGGTGGCGCGTTGCGGAGAGCTATGGAAACTCAATCTTGAGGTCCGGGTTCGAATCCGCACGGACCACATGTCATGTACCTCTGAGTTTTTCTAACTTATGTACGTAATACCGACTGCTCTCAAACGATGAAGGAAAACATCGTGAGGAAACATGCATACGCTGAAGAAGAAATTCCGATGCGTATGTGAAGTCTACCAATCCGCACTGGGCACGCTTGGTGGACTAACGCCCACACACCCTCCTTTGAGGGTAGGCCTGTGCCCTGCAGTGGGACGTATATAGGCCGTGATGATGATGATGATATTTTAATGACGATTAAATATCCGTATCCGAATACAAAATTTCTTATCAAAAGCATCACTAGTTGGAACTGTGAAAAAGACGCTTTTTGGCCGACGCTGGCGGAATATTTAGCAGATGTGTTTATCGACCTTACTGTGCTTGCGGAGTTGGGTGCATCGGGGCGTTTTTGCGAACGAAATTGATTTCTGGATAGGTTGTTGCACTTTTCTAATTTCGATGTTGCAATAAACACCTTGAAGCTGAGGTGACCGTTTTTGACTTGATATTTGGGTTCCAAGTATAGGTTGAGCGGAATCGGAAATTCAATATCTTAGTTAGGTTGTGTCTACATTGACCACGCAATATATACAACGTGTTAATGAATAAGCGCAAAACCTCATACACCCCAGGTGATTTATAACAAAAGAATTCGATTGAAACAATAATTTCATTATCTAGATAGTTATAATTTCAAGTTATTCGTATTATAAGTTTTCAGGTAAAAATTATTTGTTATCATTTCATCAATGAATGAAAGCGCTAGCGTGCTCATGGATACATATTAAGAATATTGTTTTTTTAGTAAGTACGATGAGAGTGCCAGAGCGGTGGGTTAAGATTGAGTTCAGTAAATTTTAAATTTTACAAACAAATTATTTAATATTTTGAAAAAAAAAAACCTTAGTTGAAATCATGATAATTTGATTCTGCTCTCAATTCTAAACAAACTACTTTCTAGTTTTGCGTTAATTCATTAACACGTTGTATATATAGTTTTGGACCTCCCATTGAAATTAGATCGGCTGATCCGCACTTTTGTATGGCAGGACAATTTTTTTTTTTTTGGTTTTTCACCCATGCTTTTTAGGGAAAGTTGTTTAGTTTAATTGTCTGAATACACCCTTAACAGGAAAGATCCTCGTTCATTGCCACCCAGTATAGATTCAAAGTAATCGTGGCTCAAAGTTTCAACAATTCTTAAATTAATCCTAGTATTTAAACCTATATACCTATATCTTCTATATCGTTGACTAGTCATCATAACACAAGTTCAGGCTAGATTCTGGTACTTTAAATGTGGAGTCGCGCTGCAAGTCGGGCTTGCACGTGGCTCTCCCATTTTGCGAACTCTTTTGTGTTTTAACCTTAAAACAATCACTTGAGATTATAAACTACTTACATTGGCAAAACTGCCACGCTAGACTTTATTAATACTACTGATCATTTTCCTACGTATACTCTCCACATAACGAGACATTGGCTGAATTGTGAAAACACATCGGATGCCACTAAACAAAAATTGAATTGAATTGAATACTTTAAATGTGACTAGATAATTTGTGTGACAATGTCCAAGATATTTATTTATTATACCTATTTTAATGAAAATCCGACTAATTTAAAACACAGATATTGGTTTCTAGATAGTGTCTAAAAATTTTCATTGACTTTAATTTGCTATTATTGAAAATACAGGGACCTTCTTAATATGCTGACACTTTTTTAAGGGGATGATCAGACCATCAAACTGAACAACATTCTCTATGGGACCAACATCGAAATCGCGAAAAAAACCAGCTTTTCCATACTAAACTGAAATCTTACTCGACCGAATTGTATGGGACAGCAGATTTTTTTTTCGCGATTTCGATGTTGGTCCCATAGAGAAAGTTGTTCAGTTTCAAGGTCTGATCATCCCCTTAAAAAGTGTCAGCATATTAAGTTGGACCCTATATAACCAGACTTCGTTTGTATGGAGCGCGTCCCCGTTTTTGCACCACATACGGGCGTACAAACGTCGGCGGCTGGCCGCGCGTAGGCCAAGTAATGTATAATATCACGCGGTCAGCTTATGTTGGTTTTGTGTAGCTTGGTGTGTCACCATATGTACTACGGTCCGCTTACGAACTGCTCTGGAGTTGCCCTAGATACTGCTCGAATTTTGTATGGAACAGCAGATTTTTTTCTGCAATTTCTGTTTCGTGTGGTTCTTTTTACGATCTAAATCAACCCTTGCAATTGACTACGCTGTTATTCTCTGTATACATACATAGTACTGCACAAGCTAACTAACGAATATTCTTTAACTAATTATTATAAGGACTAGGCTTACGGTAGCATTTCCCCTCTTCCACGGTATAAGCACAATTGATCTTGTGCATTTACATTCAATTTTACACCTTATCACTAAACAAGACAGCCTATAATTTCGAAATAATAACTTCGAACTTAGAACGTTTGGGGTTCACACGAGACAATTTTTCATGATTTTTAACATTCAACATTAGAATCTAAAGTGATGGGGAACAAAATCCAAAGTTGCGGATTTCATGTTACCTCGCCCCCCGCAAAAAGTGGCAGAAATGTTTGTTAGAAGAATTACACGCGTAACCAGTCCTCATATAAATAGTCAAAGCGAATATTAGATAAGCCCACTCCACTCTCCCACGCTTTTATTCTTAGCAACAATATCCTACCAAAAAGTAAATACCAGGTAGATTCAATTTATTTATTTGGTACAAAAAACACTTTTATCCCAAAGCGTTAGGACTTAACGTAAATCCTCAAATGGGCACAGAGTGACAGGCTCAGATCTAAGCCTCCCGAGTCAAAGAGATTGTGACGAAATATTTATTTTTGGTGGATTATAGAGTAGGTACTATTAGTCTAGGAAAAATAAGGTTTGAGATTGCATTAAAGACACTATAGTAAATTGGGTTTGAAATAATTACTGTTAGTTTATAACACTTTTTTGGCTTGATTGGCTCAGGAACCTGAGAAATAACATAAAATCGATGTAAATGTACAAAGGGCAAGCTTATTTCGAAAGATATTTCTTCCAGCATACTAGCAAAAGAGACAGTTTAATTATCACAAGGCAAATTTAATGTGTACAATGTGTATAAACAGTAAATAATTTCGTTTTGAGGTTATAATTTTTGAAGACTTACAAAATATTAAATATCTACTCAAATTTACTATATTAACCGGTTATTATCATTGTTATAAGTAAAACGTATTGAATGAAGCCATCCAGTACAAAATCACCAGTTTTCCATTTTTTGTTAATACCTAAATGTAATGTTTTGTAAATGTCTTAATTATTCAATAATACACAATAAAAAATTGGGGATTATTGAGAATTTATGTTTTTCATGTATTTATCTACTATATTCCAAATTATCGGCAAAAGTGCAATTAATGCTACTTTCTCCATACAAAAATCCGTAGATTTCCCCGACTATTTATAGTACTTTGTTGGATATGGAGTGTTCTCACGTTCTCAGTTTTCCAAACGATAAAACATTATGTGTATATTCTATAACTACTCATAAATATAGAAATTTTTCCCGTAGACATAGTACGAGCCCACTATGGGATAAATTAATTAATGGAGAGGGATACTGGGATATTATGGTTTCTTTATGCACCGTTTTTGCGTCAAAAGCCTACTTCAGACCATCGAACTGAACAACTTTTACTATGGGACTAACATTGAAATAGCGAAAAAAATCTGCTGTTTCAACATTTTGGTCGTAGATATAATATTGACAGTTTCTATGGAACAGCTGATTTTTTTGGCTATTTCGAAGTCGGTTTGATGGTAAAATTTTATTAGTTTGATTGTCTGAAGTACCCTTTTATGTACCCCTGAAGTACCTATACAGAGTGTTAGGAAAAGTATAATTAACCTTTAAACCACATACTCTACAAATCAAACTGAACAACTTTTACTATAAGTAACAAGCTGTCACATACGTTTGCATCGAGTAGGTATTGCAGTTTAGTATGGGACAGCAGATTTTTTTTCGTTCTGACAGATTTGCTCCCATAGTAAAAGTTGTTCAGTTTGATGGGTAGAGTATGTGGTTTAAAGGTTAATGATACTTTTCCTTACACCCTGTATCACGCATTTAAGTTTACACCCTGTATGTTAGTGCAGTTGTTATTTTACGGTTTCTATAATAAAAAGCTGTGTAACTTCATTAGGGATCATTTCAATGCGGGCACATACCTGGGAGCTATTATTTATAAATTCCTATACAATGGTATTTTTAAATTTCTATACAATTCCTATACAGCAGAATAAGTCAATAGTAAGTCCGAAAAGAAAATAAGAAAAACTCCCATGGGATAACTAGAGACCAAAGAAACGTTGTTACTTTCTTCTCAATGTTTACATTTTCCTAAGCCGAAATTAAACTTAACTTAAACACTCGATGACGTAATGCCAATGACGGATTTGGAGTATGAGTGAAGGGGCGATAATTGAAGGGAACCCAGAAGCGCTATTTTATTAATGTCACATTTATACATAATTCTTATTCGTATTTGGAATTGTCAAAGAAACACATGGAGTTAATATAAAGTCTGTTAACATTGGATGACCAGTAGAATTTTTGTCTGTTTAACTGTTTATCTATTTTTTGTGCACGCATCACTAAAAACTTCTGAACCTATTTTGATGGAGGACAAAAGCATAGGGCTTAGTTTGCATTAACATTTAGGTAGGCTTTCCTTCATCGCATTCGGTTCAGTGAATCAAAAGAGATGAGTAATTTAATGTCAGTGGTCTGCGCGTACGAAGTCACGGGAGTCGCTAGTTAATAAATAAATTGATTGAATTGAATTGAATATGCATTATTCGTACGTGAATCGGAATGAGTAAAATTTAAATAATAAAGTTCAAGGCGTATGTATTGTAACCCAGAACTACTTAAAACGGTTTGTGAAACCGAAATGCATAAAGCGACCAATATAATGTTGTAAAGGCAAAAGAGGTGTGTCCCAGTCGTAGTACGAACGTCGCGTTTGCCTCTATAAGTAGTATGGAAAAATCCGAGTCACGCGCAACTTGAGAAAGTATACAAGAAGAGCAGGTCCGTAAAAATATCTACCAATTTAAGTTTGTTGAATAATTTAACATCACTAATCACCATCACCACTACAGGGGCATATGCCTAATCTCACGAGAAGCGAGTTTGGGATTTAATCCACTATACATGCTCAATGCGGATTCATATGGACTCCTCATACGCACCAGAATTTTTTTTTCAACGTCGGCAGGTTCATCGCGATGTTTTCCTTCCCAATAAAGAGTCGGTCGGTGCTTTCAAAAAATCAATAACTCTTAAAGGGCGCTTAATAAAGTAAGTCCGACCCTGCAATAAACCTTAAAACGGTACAGAATTAAGTTTTAAATTGCTCGGCATTGAAGAGGGGGCCTCTTCAGCAATTTCTCATGGAAAATTAACGCCTTTCAGGTAAAATGCAAGGGTAAAGTTGGATAGTGACTGGAATTGAATCAAAATTAATGGGTTTTACATTTTGACGAGCCGCGGTCGTGTCGGCGTCGTTTAGTTTCTTTGGAAGTGTAAGTCATTTGAGTGTTGATTAGTTGACACTAAAAGGTTGTCTGTTCTGTTTATCAAGAATTAAGATAGACAGTGAATTCAGAATCAGCGTTGAAATACCTGAAAGTCTAGACAGAGTGTAATAAAACATCCTAGTAAGGCTGCCTATTCCTCTGAAGTGGAGCGAGGGCGCGGAGCGGAGAAACGAAGAATTATCAATTAATAGGATTGCATAAAATATCGGAGCGGAGATTTTATTCAACTCAATTGGCTAAAATTCCCTCGTTTCTCCGCTCCGCAGCCTCGCTCCGCTTCAGTGGACAGGTAGCCTTATACTAAAGGAAGTACTTCTGACCATCAAATTGAACAAGTTTCACTATGGAGCCAATATCGAAATCGCGAAAACAATCTACTGTCCTTTAGTCGAGTCGGTACTGGCAGTTTTGTATGTTACGAGTATATAGCAGATCTTTTTCGGTATTTCGAAGTTGGCTCCATAAGTGTTACTAGAATATTGAGTTAAATTAATAGGCCACCCCGTTCCTTCCCACGGGACGAGGTGACATGAGAGTGTATCTTTTTTTAATTCTGTAGGGTTTTGGCGTCCTTGCGATCAGTATGCTGAGAGTGGACATTACTGAGCTCGCGCTTTTTTCACTTTTGAAGAGATTGCGGATGCATGCATGCAGATGCCAATTGAAGATATCTAAAAATTCGTATCGTTCAGACTACCTCTGATATTAAATAGGTACACTCTAGGAAAACATCGTGAGGAAACTTGCATGCTTCAATTTCGAGGCATGTATTGTACCCACTGTCCATTATAAGTGGCGACGGGCTCACCCCCCGTCACACTGGACAGAGTTTCGGTACTACTGGTGAAACGTGGATGTTCTGAGGTTTCAGAATATCTCTGACTACCCCCTCGGGGAATATAGTCGTGAGCATATGCTTAAGCTATGCGTATGCTTACACTATACCATCAATTGGCACTATCCGCATCCGGGACCAGTACAGACGAAATTTCACTGTAAAACAGGCACCAAAATGAATCGAAACATTGGTGACCACGGTCTTCTACACCAATGAACGAGGCTGAAATGTTAAAATAATAACGCGTGAGAAGTATAATTCACAAAATTAAATTTCCTTCTCGATCATCCGTAACCTCAGATTAAGCAGTAAATCGTTTTAAACTTAACGAGCAACAAACTCAATCATTTTAAGTTACAAAAGGGAGGGGAAACTGAGAAACTGTAATTTGGGATGAAAATAATGCTGAAAATTTTCTAGTTTACGGCTTCAATTTTGTTTATTTTGTATTTTCGTTTTCGTTTCTCCTTCAGGCTCTACCGATTTTACCATAATATTGGGTAACTTTGTAACCATTCTAATACATTAACTATGACACTTTTTAAGCAGAAAACAAAACTGAACAATCTAGAGGACATGAGAAGTAAATCAGTTTCTCTCGAAATAATTATATTTTAATTAATAAAACTGAAGAAAAAGGTATCCCGTGAAAGGAAAGTCGCCCCTTTTTTTCCAGTTATAACCATTTTACTCTTACGTTGTTGATCGGAAAAAAAAGAAATTTACAATATACTTCACAATACAACATACTCGTAGATTGTGGTTTTCTTATTTTTTGAAAATTCATAAAAATTCATATAATTTTTCAAAGAAATTCTAATATAACCGGAGCCACGCTCACATCGATTAGTATGGAGAGTCGTGTGAGAGAGGAAGGATAAGATGACCCGATAGCTCAGTTGGTAGTAAACCTGCCTGCTGCGCGGGTCACGGTTTCGAATCCTGTAGTGGCAAATATTGGTACGATCATAGAGCACAGGAGTGAAGAAGCGTGCTATTCTTCAATTGGCGTACACCGGAATTTAGTACAGTCTAATTCGCTAGATGTCGTTGTGAGCATCATTTCGCTATTTTTGCATTACCTATTTCAAATCTACTACTCTTTTTAGGGTTCCGTAGTCAAACAAGGAATCCGTATACTTTCATCCATTCTGTCTCGTATGCCCCACCTCAATTACTCGCTCATTTTTTCGCCTATTGAATCGAAATTTATCATGAAGACAGATAACAGTAACCTAAATACAGAAATGTAGTAATAATGAAGAAAAATCATTTTTCGACCCTCCTCCTTCCCACACAATGAAAGAGGGGATGGAAATGTTTTTTTTTTAATTTTGTGAGGTGTCATTGGATAGGTCTTGTCCAATGGAACACAGCCCCATAGAAAATAAATCAATATAATGTGCGTATAATTGGCGTCGATTTGCTCCTATACTAAAAGTTGTCAAGTTTAATGGGTAGACTCTTAGTTTAAAAGGATGCTAATGACATCAATTTCACCCTGCATACGACATCAGTAAATGAATTCAATGGTCTGCGTACGTAGCCGCGGGCACAGCTAGTATTACATTCGTTCCTCTTTTTGAATGTTAATGAAGAATCAAAACTTTTTCTTCCATTTGAAATTAGTTTCACTAAGCACGCATCAAAATACTACTTAAGAATTAATTAATCTTGAATATGAATTATTCATTATAACTTTTAACGAACACTTTGAGAAAACACTGGTAACTATTATAATTATAGAATTTGAATAACATTTTAAAATTTTCTATTTAAATTTTATATTTAAATTTATAATAAAGTTCAAAAAAACAAGATATTCACAAGAGAATTTTCTTTTGGAGTGATGAATAAGAAATTTGGTTATAACTCATCATCTTAGCCAATAGACGTCCACTGCTGGACATATTCCCCTAAGGATCGCCAAAACGACCGGTCTTGAAGTGCCCTGATCCAACGGGTTCCCGCCGCTACTTTTTAGGGTTCCGTAGTCAAACAAGGAACCCTTATACTTTCGTCCATTCTGTCTGTCTGTATGCTCCACCTCAATAACTCGCTCATTTTTGCATCTATTGAATCGAAATTTGGCGTGGAGACAAACAACAATATCCCAAAAACATATATGTAATAGTTATGAAGAAACAAATAGTTTTCAGCTTTTCCAGCTTTTTCAGCTGGCTTTTCGGTGAAGAAAAACATCGTGAGGAAACCTAAATGCTTCAATTTCGAGGCATGTATTGTACCCACTGACCATTATAAGTGGCGACGGGCTCACCCCCCGGCACACCGGACAGAGTTTCGGTACTACTGGTGAAACGTGGATGTTCTGAGGTTTCAGAATATCTCTGACTACCCCCTCGGGGAATATAGTCGTGAGCATAAATGCTATGCTAAATTTTTTTCAACCCCCCTCTCATACAAAGAAAGAGAAGTACAGAAAGAGATGGTACAGAACTTGTCGAACATAGTGTTATTTGCTGATGATACTTCTCTTATTTTCAAAACAAGTAGAAAGGCACAAGATGTTGATGATATAAATGACAATGTAAATGATACTCTTCGACAAGTTCTGAACTGGTTCAGTGTTAATAATCTTGCATTAAATGCAAAGAAAACTAAATGTATTAAATTCACTCTACCAAATGTTATTAATACTGAAAATCAAATAACTTTAGATAATGATATATTACAGTTCACAAATAATACTGTATTTTTAGGGATAAAGATTGACTCGAAGCTGCAATGGGGTCCACATATAGAAACCCTAGCGGGTAGGCTGAGCTCGGCAGCCTATGCAGTTCGAAAAATTAGACAGCTTACCGATATAGCTACTGCGAGACTGGTGTACTTCAGCTACTTCCATAGTATCATATCTTATGGTATTTTGCTGTGGGGCCGTGCTACAGATGTTGAGTCTGTCTTTATCCTTCAAAAGCGGGCAATTCGAGCCATTTATAATCTGCGTTGTCGAGATTCACTACGAGATCTTTTCAAAGAGATCAATATTCTGACTTTCTACAGTCAATATATTTACGAAAATATTTTATACGTTCGCAAAAGTTTGTCTCTCTTTCCCATAAACAGTGACGTTCATAATTACAATACAAGAAATAAAAATAAATTAGTATTCCCACATTTTCGACTTAGTAAGGTCAACTAATATTGAATTTATGTAATTGTACTTTGTATATTTTGTTTTGTTTAAAAGAAGTGTGTTGTAGAGTTTCTGGCCGCATCTTCTCTACAACGGAAAACCTTCCGACGCGGTGGTAGATTCAAAAACATGACGTCAAAAAGTTATCTATGTGATATTATTTTGAATAAACAATTTTGAATTTTGAAGTTTGAAAAAAATAAATTAAAATTAAATCGCGCTATCGTTAGGTTCCAAATTTTCTTTTAGGGAAGAGAATCGACATTACTACTTTTGTCTTATTCTACTTATGCAATGGGCACGGAACCCCATCATGGGCAGGTCCGACACGCTCTTAGCCGGTTTTGTTATTTTTTTTTTCTACTATTTACTAAATTTTTTAAACATGCAGTTTTAGAACGGCCCACTTTTACCATCAATAATTATGCTAATAAACAAAAAACCCGACTGCAAAAAAAACCTATTAACTGAAAAGAGAAAAACAAGCTCTAAAATCACTATTCAGCTATAACAGCTTTATTCGAGCTAATATAATTTGAATGTTATTAGATAGGTATCGCAAACGGTGACAAAGGAGATTTTTGGTTGGTTATTTTTGTCCCCGTCTGCAATACCTACCTAATAACATTCAAATTATATTAGCTCGAATAAAGCTGTTATAGCTGAATAGTGATTTTAGAGCTTGTTTTTCTCTTTTCAGTTAATAGGTTTTTTTTGCAGTTGGGTTTTTTGTTTATCTTAATAATTTAGTTTATTTCATACTTTTTAGTCTTGTGTCGAAACGGTAACATAAAAGTACTGTAATATTTATATATTTGGAATCGTCTGATCACTAGCTTTCATTTGATACCCATATTGTAATTTTTAACAAAAAAAAATTGTTTATTCCCCCTCTCTTTTTTAATTCGTAGACGCCATCTTGAAATAATATACCCTATGTCACTCTCATGATTTTTACGAATCCAATGACACCCCACACGTTAAAATCCATCAAGCCGTTTAGGCTGTAGGCCGTGCCAAAGAAATAGACATACAAACATACATACATACATACATACATAGATACATACATACATACATACGCTCGAAAAACATAACCCTCCTTCTGTCGCAGTCGGGTAAAAAAAGAAGCCTTGCTGCTGGACGCTTAAGTCAAAGAATATTTTAGGGACCTCCTTAAAATCAAAATTTCTGGATGGAATAAAAGATAAGACAAGAGAAAAGGGGATTTTACAGATACATATATAACTAGTAACTTCGTACAGATATTATTTTTAAAGAACGTATCTGTTCATGAATGAAAAAATCAATCACTTAAAAGAGTGATAAAAATCTCGTAATTGAAGCAATTTAATAAAAAAAATATGATATTATTGTTTTGTAAATTGTGACTAATGTTAGACGTCACATTGTAAAAGTTGGATTGATACACTTTTGTAAATTAGAACCGTGCGTGTGTGGTAGTTTTATCGATAATTATTCCTTCTGTCGAGTCCATGACATGTCATTTTATATTTAAGTCGTGATCAATTGTGAATTCTCTTGTTGAATTAAATATACCTTAACTTACTAGTAGTTAAACAGTTTAAAATTTTCTTATGAATGGACTATAGGAATATTCATAACACTATTGTTTTAATTATGAATTTCAAAGGATCATTGAGCTACTTTCGAAACTTTATCATCTTCGAGACCTTCTTCTGCGTCAACCGTTCTTTCCTCATCACTGACAATAAACTTAGAAAAAACCTCAACTTCATATTTCTGACAACAATAACCATAATCATTGGACTGATAAATTACGATATATTTATCTCTAAAATCAATTTTGGAATCACAAAAGGATTGCTGTTCGGTTTCATGATTTCTGAATTAACAAATCTTGCCACAGGATCAAGATCCAGAAAAACATTTAACACCATACAAATATTGGACGATAATTGCGGTGTGAGTGAGAAATTACGTAAAACTATCGCTGCTAAAGTGACAATTGTGATTGTGACAAGTACTCTAGCTGCAATATTGAATACAGTAACAGCTATATTGATGAAATTGGAACCAAGTTTGGGACTAATCATTGTTATGGTGACAACAGTTCATGATTCTGAGGTGGATTTCTTGAGATTAATCATAGAAGGATTTAATATAAGATTGATGGATATTAAAAATGTGAAAGTCGTTGAAGGTTCGAAGATTTACCGAACTGTTTTATTGACTATTAATCAGTTGAGTGAAGAATTCAATTCTAAGGTTAGTACGAACAGTAATGTCGTCATAATTCTGTGAAAATACAGCTTTTGATAATACATTTATATTCTCACGCCTGTCTCCTACTGGCGTAGGCAGAGACAACCAAACCACCTGCTATGATTCTGATAAACCTCTCTAGCCTCCTCCACTTTCATTAGTCCTTTTATGCATGCTCGTTAGTATCGGGTAAATATACAGGGTCCTTCTTAATATGCTGACACTTTCTTGAGGGGATGATCAGACCATCAAACTGAACAAGTTTCTCTAAGGGACCAATATCAGAATCGCGAAAACAAAATCTGCTGTCCCATACAGTTCCTCGAGTAGGTTTGCAGTTTTGTTTGAACAGCTGATTTGATTTCGCGATTTCGGTGTTGGTGCCATAGAGAATTTTGTGCAGTTTGACGGTCTGATCATCCCCTTAAAAAGTGTCAGAATATTAAGAAAGACCTTATATATTCTGACTTGCCCCTTTTAAACACGTCAGATAATATGATAATGACTCATCATTATTGATGAAGTTGACTCTGATGATAATGATGATGACCATACCATCACTAGTTTGTAATGACTACTAGCTGTATACGCTATAGTCACAAATTAGTACAAGAAAGCGTAGGTACCTAATAATTATTATTTCAAAATTCAAAATAATACCCATTTCCAAATCTTTAAATAAATAAAAATATAAGCAACTTATATTAATGCCTAGAGAAAAAACTCTTACCAATTTGAAGTCTGTTGAAATTCTGGAGATTTCGTATGGAGTCAGTGAGTGAATTGTGCTATTATATACATAAATTTATTTATTATGCGTATGGGTACATAAGAAATAATCCACAAAACGCTTCGTCAGACATACCACACTAAAAATATTTATTTTCTGCCTTGTATAAGTAGCGATTGTTGGATTGTGCTGTTTGTCTTTTAGATTATGACCCCGAGGAGTTTAATCATGACCATAACTTTACTTGTAGGTATCATATAATTTGTTTCATTTCAGATTTTAATAATGCTAGGCGTGACAATGATAAAAACCATGATGTACGCAGTTTACGTCAGCTACTCATTATTTACCAACAAGGATATTGTAAGAAACTCTTTTGCTTTTGCTTATATTAAAATAATATTCTTAACTATTCAACTGACCGAGCGTATCAGCAATAACAGCGTGGATTCTTTGGAATCCCAGTGCATCTTCGCGGATTCCGTCGTCGCAGTCAGTCTATTCTATTCGCGGGAAACGGGCAGCGGCGACATCCAAAAGTTAGTCGAGACTGTCGGATGCTCTAACAGCTGTATGTATTTGTATTTCTATAGTTGTGTATATTATACATCTAGATATACATGCTGCTGCTCGCTTATTTATTTAAGTTACATGACGTACTTTCATCATTGAATAGATTTTTCTATTTCCTTTATTAAAGTCTCTAATCCGAGCCCACGCGTTACGTTAGTTGCAAATCACACTTTATAGATTGGCAGTCTAACAGAGAAGTGCAAGGAAGCGAAACGGCGCGAGGCGGTGCGAGGCAATGATCCACCAATAGGGACGTATCAGTTTCTTTATGACGTGATCGAGCGAGCGCTCTATTGGTCGATTATTTCCTTGCAGGCCAGCTTATTTTTTTTAGATTAATTATAGGTTTTTTTAGGTACTGGTGGTGCTGTTGATATGGAGGCAGTTAAGATCTCTGTCCACATTGACATTTTTGTGCGCAGCCGCTGGAAATACAAAGTGTATTTGTAAAAATTTGGCTTTTCATCTGGCGTCAAAGTTGGTTCTTGATCCTGGGCTTAAGAAAGGTAATTGAATAAATACAATAAACGCACGACCATATTCCCTTTTGAAATGACTGCCAATGTTATCTTCCTTTGAAGATTAACACCCGTATTCATAGTTCATTCCTAGAGAAACATTCGTTAAGTGGAGGAAACAAAGCCTAGCTTAAGAATTTATATGTAGAGTTTATGGCCGCATCTTCTCTACAGCGACAACACGTTCCGACGCGGTGGTAGCTTAAAAAAAGAATTGACGTTTAGTAAGTGTGCTTCAAGCTCCTATATTGAATAAATTATTTTGACTTTGAATTTGAAAGGTCAAACTCAAGGTAGCGCTCCACCTACCTTAAGATCTCCGCATAGCATAAGCATATGCTCACGACTATATTATTCTGAAACCTCATAACATCCACGTTTCATCATAGCGTTGCGTTTCGTCTCCGCATAGTTTTGCTTTAAATCATAGGTATTGTAAGGGCTGGGGGTCAGAGATGGATCAGATTGGCACAGGAAGTCGAGGAGTAGTGCAATAAAAATCAGGCCTATTATATGCAGCAGTGGGTCGATGTTTGATCGTTTGATTGAAATAATAGGTCCCTAATATAAATACGAAGATTTTATGGAATATTTTGCTATTCTAAACATCACTAGTTTTTTTATTTATTTTAATCCAGTTTTTATTTAAGTCTGGTGGTTATTTAACTAAAACACTTACCAATGAACTGTTTTCTTCCTCAGATAAACATAGAAATCAATATGATATGACCCGTCGTTTATACGTCAGTGTTTTGAAGGAACAACCGAGTTATGTGAGCGGTGCCATACGGTCCATCGACCTGAGTGTACCCATACGACTGATCGACGTCAGCATTAATTACTTGCTCATTTTCATACAGGTATGATCCCTTTTGTCATTTCTGAAATTAATCTTAGAAAAAAATTAAATTCATCAAATCTGGCCAGCGTGTTGTGTGAGCGTGTTGGAATTGCCCAAGGTAGGATTCCGAAGTCATTACATGAAAAGCTTATACTGACATCGCATAAATAACTTGAAAATCGTCGAAAGCAAATAATGACGCGATTTAATTTTGTTCAGCCCCATATCAATAGATCGCGCAATAGTTTATTAAATTTTTCCGACACTGATTGTGCTACAGCGTTGGATATCATTTTCATTGAAAGTACTTTAGGACACTACTACTACAAGTACTATAGAGAGCTACATTGTCAAATAGTTTCAGATCGTTTACTCCAGTATTTTTAGAGGTAGAGGGCGGTACGCTCTTTGTTTGACTTTGAGGGCATATATCTCGAGATACAAGCATTATAACAAATTAGTTTGTCTGGGTGTTTTGTTTTACGTTGCAAGAGCAATCCAACAACACCTCACTCAATGTTAAGAAAAAACAAATTTTAGCCAACCCTCTTTTCGTTGCATCCGATCTATCCCCCCTGGATACGTACTTGCTATCAAATTCAAACAGCAAACATTTTAGATTCGCTGATTTAGATTTTTTATATTTTACAAGAGAGCGTCCCTGACGCGTTTCGGAGCAGGTATGGACACTCAATCATGAGGGTCCGGGTTCTAATATGCCAAGTACCAATGAGTTTTCTTAACTTATTTACGTAAAACCGACTGCTCTCAAACGGTGAAGGAAAACATCGTGAAGAAACCTGCGTACGCTGAAGAAGAAATTCTGATGCGTATGTAAAGTCTACCAATCCGCATTTGGCACGCGTGGTGGACTAACGGATATCCATACGCTTTCCCCAAGAGTAGGCCTGGGCTGCAAACGCGGTAAATATTCGGTGATTGAACCGTGATTGGACTACGTACGAACCATAACTTTTGACAAATTTGGTATTGCGCTAATCGCGGTACTGCCCTAGACAGCCTTTAGAGCCGTTTTGACAGATCGCTCAGACGTTAAGAGTTTTACATAAAGTTTAGCGCGATGCAGAATTCAGCACTGTTGAACTGTAATTGGATTGCAATGTGGTAAGAACTGAAATTGGATAAGAATAGAACTTCGATGTTTAACTAAGCGCAATCGGGCTCCTGTGCCCTGCAGTGGGACATGTATATGCTGATGTAAAAAAAAAATATAATAGGCATTTTTTAAAGATATTTCAATGTAGCTTTAATAATATCGTCATATTTTACCGAAACAGCGTCAAACAAAGAGCCTTGGTACTTACATTTTTGTTTCCCCTCTTTTAAATTTCCGCTTCTAAATTCGTGAGATCTGCAATGACACTCCAGGCGATCCTTTATCTTTCTTCTTATTTTAATTGTCTTTTTGTTTTATTAAATTACAAAAAAAATATGCTAGATATATCAGGGTTCTGGTTTCTGACAGTATGTAGGTAGCGTAAAATTTACTTATTTAAAATAAAATTATAATTTATGGACTTCTTACTTGTGCGTTAGCACCGCATTTGCGCCAGTGTCAAGTAGTTTGAGGGAGTATCTATCCAATCTCGAGGATTGTTTTTGAGTAAGAACACAACTGAGAAGGATTGCGGAGCCTCGTGGCAGGCTGAGACGCGAACCGCGCGAACACCACGCGAAAGAAATGTTCGGGGGAAACCCTGCAACGTGACTCTGAAATAAAATTGTTTATTTGCGTTGAATGTATAGGGTCCTTCTTAATATGCTGAGACTTTTTAAGGGGATGATCAGACCGTCAAACTGGACAACTTTCTCTATGGGGCCAACATCGAAAGCGCGAAAAAAATCTGCTGTCCAATACATTTGGCTCCAGTAAGTTTGCAGATTTGTATGGCACACTTGATTTTTTTTTCGTAATTTCGATGTTGGTGCAATAGAGAAAGTTATTCAGTTTGATGGTCCGGTCATCCCCTTAAAAACTGTCAGCAGTTTAAGAAGGAACCTGTATAGATAGACGTTTGACGTCAGAAAGTTATCTATATTTTGAATAAACAATTTTGATTTGATTTTATTGATAGGTGTACAATAGGGTAAAGCGGTTTTTCAATAGATAATAGTGTTGATATAATGTAGATGATAGAGTAGTATCTGGGTAGAATCAACTGTGGTTAATATAGTTGTATGTACGGAATTCGATTTCTCTGATGCTGACCGTAGAACTAAATATTCATTTATGTACATACAATTAATGTTAACCCCCCCCCCCCCCCCTCATATGTCTACCCTTGGGGAATATAGTCGTGAGCATATGCATGCTATGTACAACTAATGTTGTTTATAGTAGTTAGATGACATTAAATTTTTAAATATCAGTGTGTATGAAAACTGTTGTAGAAGACCCGTTTTTTTTTTTCAGATTTACTTGGCTTATTATCGATAAAAAGACGTTGTTTTGATCCAGAATATAAAAAAAACAAATTTGACACCTGATTCACTGAAAAGAAATGCTGAATAAACTTCTATAAATGTTTAGACTATTCAAAAACGCTTTCACTTTTACCATTAACTTACCACTACTGGATGGAGGTCCGCGCTCAAAAGTGTCCGAATAAAAGAGAACGAAAAAGTAAAAAAGACAACGAATTACATTCTTCGTTTGATCGGCTGACTGCGCCGTGCCCCGGGGGGAGTGGAACGGGAAAGAATTACTATACGTACCTAGGTTTGTGTATTTTAGTCTCGGACACTATATTAGAGTATTTGGTACTAGACCCGTCGTCCATAGTATTCTACGTCAATGCTTTTCACACATTATTTTAGTTTAGGTTTAAAGAGGGACGCCGGATTTAGTAAGAATTGATAAAATATTTATTCATGATTTCTCGCACTACCTATTTATTAATTACTCCGTAATTGTTTTATTATCGAAGATAAAGACTTTGTGTTTGTATGATTTCTTTCTTTCTCTAAGTATAAAAAGACTCCTGACCAATCCCGGGATCATTACGAAATTGCAAACTAGGTAAACGTTAGTGAAGGTAATCTACTTTATTTACACCAAACACTAATACAGAACAGGAAAGAGAACTAAAACTGTACAAACAATTATTAAATTTGGGTGAATTTAACAATAAATTTAAAAAAAAAACTTGGGTTTTACGCATATCTATCCGCGGTGATTTCTAAAATTCAATTCTTTCTCCTCCTTCGCCTCGTTCGCTGCGGATAAGTATGCGTCCATCTTTTCTTTTATTTTTTTCTACACTAATATTATAAAGAGGAAAGATTTGTACCTATTTTTGTATGTTTGTATGTTTGTAATGAATAGGCTCAAAAAGTACTGGGCCGATTTAAAAAATTCTTTCACCGATAGAATGCTACATTCTTCCAATTTGACATAGGCTACATTTCATTTTGAAAAAAATTAGGGATCCTTGGTAAAATTTGAACAATGTAACCGAAGGTGTAGAAAAGAAGTGTTTTATATCCAAATTTCCAAAAATAAATAATTGTCTACCCCGTGCGAAGCCGGGACGGGCTGCTAGTCTTTTATAAATTTGTGATCGATTAACAAACTTCAGAAGAAAAACAACCCTCTTCACAACATAAGACAATACAAAAAGAAAAACATCAAAAAGTCACAAAACTGTTGTATACCCTACCCGACCCGACTCAAATGTATGATACAGCTGTGTGTATGTATGATGTAAATTATGTAGGTAAATGTTCTCCAATATCTTTTCTATTTTACGTGTGCAAATAAACATTATTTACATCCATAACTCTTGTTTGTAAATAGGTACTAAGTCCCTGTATCAAACCAATCTCTCACTTATTACAAAGCCACAGAAGTTTTGCCAGGGCTCTTAAATGAATTGATGAATTGGGGTTATTACGAATGTCAAACATGCGGATTAGAAACACGGCATTTTTGAAATCCATGAAAATGGCGGTTTAACAAGTTTTAATGATAATAAAGTGTCCAGTAACTCTAAGTGGCGAGTAACCTTGCCTGCCGTGCAGGAGGCGATGGTTCGATCAGCGTCCAGACCCACTCGTACCAATGAGTTTTTCGGAATTTATGTACGATTTGTAACACCACTGGTTTTTCGGTGAAGGAAAACATCGTGAGGAAACCTGCATGCTTTAAAGTCAAAGTCAAAGTCAATATAATTTATTTAACATAGGAGCTTGCAGCACACTTATCAAACGTCAAATCTTTTTTAAAGCTACCACCGCGTCGGAACGTGTTGTCGCTGTAGAGAAGATGCGGCCAGAAACTCTACAACATAACACGACTTAATAACTATTACAATATAAATTCTTAAGCTTCAATTTCGAGGCATGTAATGTTCCATTACAAGTGCCGACGGGCTCACCCCCCGTCACACTGGACAGAGTTTCGGTACTACTGGTGAAACGTGAATGCTCTGAGGTTTTAGAATATCTCTGACTACCCCCTCGGGGAATATAGTCGTGAGCATATGCTATGCTCAAACATGTGGATTCCAAACATGGCCATTTTTGAAATACATGAAAATGGCGGTTTAACACGTTTTTATGATAATATAAGTGTATTTTATTACCCTGTTGTTGATGATCTTTTTTATGAGTTGTAATATTGAAGAGAGCAAATTATGGTTTTTCATAATAATGGATCTGCTACATTACCATTATCAGTAGATAATTGGATTATATACTTTGTATTATAAGGCACTTGCTTCCTCCTTTGACTATTTGTATGTGGACTGGTTACGCGTGTAATTCTACTAACAAACATTTCTGCCACTTTTTGCGGGGGGTGAGGTTACATGAAATCCGCAACTTTGGATTTTTTTCCCCATAACTTTAGATTCTAAATTTGAATGTTAAAAATCATGAAAAGTAGTCTTGTGTAAACCCCAAACGTTCTAAATTCAAAGTTATTATTTCGCAATTATAGGCTGTCTTGTTTAGTGATAAGGTGTAAAATTGAATGTAAATGCACTAGATCAATTGTGCTTATACCGTGGCAGAGGGGAAATGTTACCGCAAGGCTAGTCCTTATAATAATTAGTCAAAGGCTTCCTCTCATCTAAAACCTACAGAGACCCTGTATATGCTCAGGAAATCCATAAGTTACTAATATAAAGCTTCGTATAGCGTAACAGGTACGACGAGTCCGTCGTCGTATATTTACACTGTGGTATACTATTGTAGTTTTACTCCCATTTTTGTATTGAATTTCGTATAGTATCCCAGTGGTTAACTTTGAGAACTAATTTTGTCAAAATGCGCGCCGTAACTAGAGAAGTACTTATAGCCTATAGTGTTAACTCATTGTAAGTGGGCGTAATACATACTTAGAAATTATAGCTTGTATGTTTAAGAGGATATAATTCGGAGCGCGCTCCATACAAACGTACTATGGTAATATTTTAAAATCTAACCAATTAAACTCAATGAAATTTTTCAGAATCAATCTAAAAACAAATTTCTATGCTTGTATAGAGTCAGATTTTCGTTAAAATGTATAGTTTTAAAGTTACAGTGCCTCAAAGATTTCCATACAAATCTTAAATTAATCCTAGCATAGAAACTGTATATTTTAACGAAAATCTGACTCCATTCAAGCATAGATATTTGTTTCATGATTGTTTCAGCAAAATTTCATTGACTTTAATTGGTTAGTATTGAAAATATCACCATAGTACGTTTGTATGGAGCGCGCTCAGAATTATATCATTTTATAATAAATATTTTCATTCTTGTCTACTTGAAATAAAGATGCATACAGATTATTTCAATGTAAATTACTTTAATGAAGTATTAAAATAAAATAAATAGTGTTTACTTATGTAAGCTCATAAGAAGTTACACTTCTTTGGCATGAATAATAAAAAACTTTCATCTCTGAATGAAAGTTTAAGCTTATTCCAAAAGCGCTAATGCGCGCTGCATACAAACGAAGTCTGGTTATATTTTGAATACTAACCAGTTAAAGTCAATTAAATTTTGCAGAAACAATCTAGAAACAAATCTCTATGCTTATATGGTGTCAGATTTTCGTTAAAATACACAGTTTTTATGCTACGATTAATTTAAGATTTGTTTGGAAATCTTTGAGGCACTGTAACTTTAAAATTACATTTTGAACGAAAATCCGACAACATACAAGCATAGAGATTAGTTTCTAGATTATTTCTGAAAAATTCATTGATTTTAATGCATGGACGCTTGGTATGGAGCACGCTCCGAATTATTTTCCCTTAAAAACAAAACCATCCTTCTGGCGCAGTCGGGTAAAAACCAACTTCATGGTGTGTTACATCGACGCGCGCTACTTCTGTCACTTGTTGAAACTTATATGTTACTGTTCCTCCTAACGCGCGAAAATGACAAAAAAAACTTTAACAAAAAATCTAAAACAATAGACAGTCCATTATTAAATCCTCAAAATAGGAAACTTGGGCATCCCGGGCTCACAATCTGTACGAATTTGTATTGACAAAATGACAGTTTAAAAGAGGAAAGCGCTCGTTACCCCAAGCCTCTATAACGGCGAGATGGAGCCCTGAGGTGACAGTGAACTGAAAATTAACCCTTGATTGCTTCAGTGGAAAAATTGAAACGAAAGATTTGTGTGGATTATTATAGGTTGAATTAAATGATATAGTGTTTGTTTTAAAACAATCATTTTAACCAACATTTTGATTTCGTAGGCACAATAGACACTAGTTTGATGATGATGATGATGATGATGAATCTATGAGCCAATTTCCAAGGATTATGGGCTGATTAATTAGGTATTAAAAGTATAAGAATATTTTTTACCTGTTAAGCTCTAACTGCTAGTGTGGTTACCTTTCCCAAAAATATATCTCTCACCTCACAACCTACCCTCTATTCTTAAACATTAACATAGGAACACCCTTCTACTTAGGTGAAGAAAACCAGAAAGTGATTTACGTGACTGATTTGCAACGCGTGGTACCTGAAGTCTGTAGGTATCATAATTCGACGACAAACTCTGACGAAACTTACTCATAGATCCATTTATCAATTACGTCAAACTTGGTCTTTTAATCATGAATTTTAGTTAAGCTTATTTTCTCATTTACAATTTTAACGAATCAGAATTTTAATAATGTCTCTCAGGTTTATATTTTTATGACTTCAGGTTTGAATGTCTGCCGCCTAATAATTTAAATAAAATATGCCAACGAAACCTTTTAGGGTCGATTGAAAATTCTCTGTATACCATTACCGTTTTTTTTGTTTCTTTTTTCTATGCTGTATCCTGTGTTTTGTTGTAAATAAAAGTATATTTTATTCATTCATTCATTCTTTCATTCTCTGATAGCAAGATGACCACTAAACTACCTCCTCAATAGATACTTCTCCTATCCTCCTTCTTTGTACGCCTTTTTTTATAAGCAAGCTCTGGGCACACGTGGTGCAGTAGGGCCCACTACCTATCCTAGACCTTTGTCCGCAGTTGCAGTGTGATAATACAACATAACACAAAGTCGTAACACAAAGATGCAAACATTGCGTTCGATCCGTCTCATCCATACTAACCTCATCGTAAGCCATTAGAGTTATTTTTGCATTCCATAAATGAGCGCCTAATGACTGGGCTTTGTTACATTATTGCCGTCTCTTTTCACTCACCTGCACATTAAATTATATTGCGACTTTTGAAATGGCTTCATTTAACTTTAGATAAAATATACAGGGTGTAAACTTAAATACGTTATATAGTTAAGGCGTTGCTTCAGACTGTCAAACTGAACAACTTCTATTATGCTACCAAAATTTATTCGCGATTTCAATGTTGGTACCATAGTGGAAGTTGTTCAGTTTGATAGTCTGAAGCACCTAAAGTATGTAAAGCATCTAAGTTTACACCCTGTCTAATATTTATTTTTGGTATTTTGATGTGTCATCATAATATAAGGTGGAACAGAGAAAGAAGAGAAATCCAGCATGGCGCCCGTCACCCCGAGCCGTGTAGTTAAGAGGATATAATTCGGAGCGCGCTCCATATAAACGTACTATGGTGATATTTTCAATACTAACCAATTAAACTCAATGAAATTTTCCAGAATCAACGTAAAACAAATTTCTAGGCTTGTATAGAGTCCGATTTTCGTTAATATGTAGTATAGTTTTAAAGTTACAGTGCCTCAAAGATTTCTATACAAATCTTAAATTAATCCTAGCATTGAAACTGTATATTTTAACGAAAATCGGACTCCATACAAGCATAGATATTTGTTACAAGATTGTTTCTGCAAAATTTCATTGACTTTAATTGGTTAGTATTGAAAATATCACCATAGTACGTTTGTATGGAACGCGCTCCGAATTATATCCCCTTAAGGTCATGACATGGTCAGAACATAACATTTTCTGTCTTTCTCAGGACATTATTTTCTTCTGTGGTTTCCGTCTTAGACCACCTCATTTCTTCCAGTGGATGTCGTACCTACAAGGCGATAAGGTTATTCTGCGGTATAGCTATCACAATCGATGTCTGCTTAAGTATTTTTTCTATTATTTGCTTTCGGCAGCAGTATAAACCTATTAATAATTCTTCTAGATGGTTTTATCCCTTAAACTAGGTATATAGGGTGTAACAAAACACCCTAGTAATATTTAAAGGGGTGGTTTAGACGATAAAACTGAACGAATTTCACTATGGAACCAGCGAGAAAAAAACATTAAGAGAAGTTTATTCCGAATGCGTAAATGCGCGTTGCATACTAACGAAGTCTGGTGATATTTCCAATACTAACCAATTAAAGTCAATGAAATTTTGCAGAAACAATCTAGGAACAAATCTCTTTGCTTGTATCGTGTCCGATTTTCGTTAAAATATACAGTTTCAATGCTAGGATTAATTTAAGATTTGTATGGAAATCTTTGAGGCACTGTAACTTTAAAACTGTACATTTTAAGGAAAATCTGACACGATACAAGCATAGAGATTTGTTTCTAGATTGTTTCTGCAAAATTTCATTGAGTTTAATTGGTTAGTATTGAAAATATCACCAGACTTCGTTTGTATGGAGCGCGCCAACATTAATATACTCTTAATGTATGTGGCAGCAGACTTTTTTTTTTTTCTTCTTTGTCTCCATAGTGAAAGTTATTTAGTTTTATGGTTTACCACCTCTTTAAATATTATTTAAAAGTTAATTTATTTAAATGTCGCCGTCGGAGTGGCTTCACAATACTCTAAACCACTTGACCTCGATCTTGTACTCCAATAGTCCATGTGATGTAGTATGGTCCCGTCCAGGAAGTTGGAATAGGTATTGTCTATACCTGGAGTACAGACTGCCTTACAAGCGGTGAAACATGAAAATAATCCTTGGCGGGAGGTAATGTTCGTTCTTCTTTCGTAAATTCCCGTCTTTGTTTCTGACGTCAACTTTATCCAACAACAAAAATTGATAGAAAGGGACAAACCAAAGATATTATACCTGATAGAGTGAGCCATACCAATTGTAAAGTGTCCACTTTTTTTTTACGTTTAGGTTTGAGTGTGTGGTGTCAAGTAGTATGGACAAAAGGCACCAAGTGACATAATATGGCCTTATGTTTACGGTCACTTTTCACACACACTAGCTCAAAAAAAGTGGATAGCCGCATAAACAAATATCTATAGTTTCATCTCCTTCAACTATTAAAGGTACGTCATAAGACAAAAGAGACTAACTACAATCGTAAATTTATGCGGACTCTATGGAGATCCTTCCTCTGAGGGACAAACTTAAAATCATAAACATCGAATAAGCGTAGATTTTCTAGACTGTTAAAGAAATTCCTATTGGATAGCATTACGTAAAAACTAAGAAACTACCAAAATGTATAGTGACAGGTACAATTTTTGTATTGCAACGTTCGATGTACCAAAATAGACAAAATAAGAAGTTAAAATAGCTTGAGTGTGATTGTAGCTCCCACAGACAAACCGAGCAATTGGTTTTGCGGCATTCATTGTTATAAGTGTTCACTGTAACCTATGTAATAATAATAAATAAATAAATAATAATAATAATCGTCGACGGACACGTACGAATGAAGTACGAAACAAGGACTAATATTGCCCACCGCCATGGTCAATATTCGTGTTTCCATTCTTGTAAGGAGGTTATGGATCCAATGGTCCCGTCTCTGTAGGTTCTTTCGGTTTACCAAGATCCTTCGCCTTCACTGGTGTGGTTCCCCATAGTAAACAGTCAATGTTAAGCTTCCCTGAACTACGTTTCATTTCATTTCCTTGTATTTGTTAGTTACGAAAAATAAAACCGGTCAAGTGCGAGTCGGGCTATTCGCGCACCGTAACACCACCACCACACAACATATACCTTTTTTTTCTCTGTGACCTTTAGCGGGAGACCGACTCACACTTGGCCGGTTTTTATTATTTATTGTTATACTGTAGAGTACCCAATTTTGACGCTTTCATGTATTACCGTTTTTACGATAGATCGAGAAGAGAAAACGTTGACAAAAACTAGTTTCTTGTATGAGGACTGCTGAGGAATTGCTGACTTTTTGTCATTTTTATTATTTGTTACTAAATCCGCCATAATTAAAAACATTCTGTGAAAATTTCAACTGTCTTGTATTATGGTTCAAAAGTTACAGCCCTAAATAGTAAGGACATACAGACAGACGGACGGACGGACAGCGTTGGCTTATGAATTGGGTCCCGTTTTCACCCTTTGGGTACGGAACTGTAAAAAAAGGTCCCGTCTCGTATATATCTATGTTACAGGAGGTCTTTGCCCTACAGAGGCTACAGAATGATGATGTTTTAAATTTTCATATAGCTTGAATGCAACAATTGTTTATTTATACAACGTGTTAATGAATTAACGCAAAACTAGAAAGTAGTTTGTATGGAATCGAGAGCAGAATCGATTTATCATGTTTTCAATATAGGTAATTTTTTCAAAATATAAAATAATTTGTTTTTAAAATTTAAAATTTACTGAATTCGATCTTAACCCACCGTTCGGGCACTCTCACCATACTTACTACCAAAACAAGGTTCTTAAAATGTATCCATGAGCACGTTAGCGCTTTCATTTATTGCTGAAATAATAAAAAATCGTTTTTGCCTCAAAACTTAAAATGCTAATAACTTTATATTTTAACTATCAAAATAATTAAATTATTGTTTCAATCTAATTATTTTGTTATAAATCAGTTGGGGTGTATGAGGTTTTGCGCTTATTCATTAACACGTTGTATAAGCAGTCGGGTAGGTACTGTATTTAAAAAAAAATTACGTATGTGTGCTTTACAGAGCAGATGCAGCCTTAATCAAAGCGGCAAACCAGTATGATCAGAGGTAGTTTTGGGTGTAAGGATTAAATAAATAGACAGTAGGGTTTCCACTTTAATTCTTATTAGCGACAAACAAAATTCAAGACACAATTTTCAAATTTTTATTAAAACATTCACAATCTTCGTTAAAATTATCACATTAATAAATAATTTCAGTCGATTTCTTTTTGTCTAGTTCAACATATTTAATAGAAAAACTCCGTTTTAAACAACCAACATTATTTCAAAGCGTCGAATTTTTGTTTATAAATCCTTAAATTTTTACACTTAATCTTCTAACATTAATTATGTTGTAAGTACACAAACTTTGGTGTACACGTACTTACTAACTAACCAAAAAGAGTACACACGGCGACACATCAAGCTACGCAAAACGTTATACATTACTCTACCTACGCGCGGCCAGCTTATTTAGGTTTTGCGTAGCTTGATGTTGCGCCGTGTGTACAGCGCGAAGCATATCTGGGCAGCCATCCGAACCCAGGTGCGGCTATCGAAGCATACATCGGCTGCCGTCGGAATTATCACACTTCAGTCCTCGAGAACTACAAAAATATTGCAGTGTCTCAAGACGAAAGACTTTGACCAGGTAGTACTGCGAGTCATGAGATAAGGAACTGAGACGAGGTCGCTCATGAAAGGCCTAACAAAAAGACCGAAAGTCATGCAAAGCGGAATGGAGGGTGTGCATGTTCGGAGTTTCTCTTCGGAGAGAATTAGTGTAGCTGACATAACCCGACGAATTGCTAAACTAAAGTGGCAATGGGCTAGGCACATTGATCCAAAGAGGGCCGAAGAGGTCTTAAGTGGTGACAGCGTAGGCCGTCGACATGGTGAAGGTAGCGGGCACCAGTTGGATAAGGGCAGCGCAGGACCGGTCGTTATGGCGATCCTTGGGGGTGGCCTATGTCCAGCGTGGATCGGGTGAGTTGATAATGATGATTAATCCTCAAGAACTGCCGTGGATGTCTGAGTATTCCCGAAGGCTTGCGAGCATTTCTTGCGTAGGCGAGCGACCTTTCTAGGATCAGCATTCTTCGTTCCATACAATTTAGATGTTTTCTCGGCGCGAATCCAGTTAATTATTTTATGGTATTATAAAATACGCTTCCGTGCTTTCCAACACGCTCCACTGAGTCTGAATTATCTCTTAGGGAATACACAGGGAATTATAATACCGTTTGACACAGTTATAAGTTTTCAGCAAACGTTTCTTGTTTCGTAAGGTACGGATAAACCAAAATAGGTTTGCGGTCGTTTTGTGTCAGACTTTGAGAGATTATGAATTTGATGAGAAAATAATCAATTATAGCATGACGACAACCTACCAATAGTTGAACTCTTTGGTCGTGGGCACAGGATTTAGCTGTGTGTGTTAGGTTGATCCTTTGACTATTTATTATAAGGACTAGCCTTGCGGTAGCATTTCCCCTCTGCCACGGTATAAGCACAATTGATCTTGTGCATTTACATTCAATTTTATACCTTATCACTAAACGCCTATAATTGCGAAATAATAACTTCGAACTTAGAACGTTTGGGGTTCACACGAGTATACTTTTCATGATTTTTAACATTCAAAATTATAATCTAAAGTTATGGGGAATCAAATACAAAGATGCGGATTTCATGTTACCTAGCCCCCCGCAAAAAGTGGCAGAAATGATTGCTAGAAGAATCACACGTGTAACTAGTCCACATATAAATAGTCAAAGGGTTGATCTGAAGCCGTGTGTAGGTATATGATTTGAGTACGAAAGCGCTAAGACGCGACTGCAGAGCGTTTTGGCTTAATTATACCAAGTATAAACTGTGTCAGTTTGTATATGTAGTTATAACACTTCAGAGTGAATCTTCGGAGCGTTAAAATCTTAATTCTATGCATAGACTTTCGAATCACTGACATTTATTTCTTTAACCTAGTTACACTATTTGTTAATTTTGACGGTTTATAATTAACATTTCAATAACAAAATGTCACAAACAAACATGCATGCCCTTGGCTTCGATTAGAGTTAAAATTAAGTACTTACCTACCTAATTGTCTCGTTTTAAAAAAAATAAGTTAAATTTTAATTGTAATTATTTACACAACAACATCTATAATAACTATTAATCTTAATAATTAGTAATGTGCTATGGAACATAATACAAGAAATGGGTTATGGAAATTTTATATTTGTAACAATTTAGTTTTAAAAATTGATTGACAAAAAAATCAAATTTTATAAGGTAAATTTGATATCACTGCGGATAACTTTACCATGTATTCTACTCATCAAACTGAACAACTTTTATTATAGTGCCAACTTAGAAATCGCCAAAAAAAACAGTTTCTTAAAAAAACTGCAGTATTAATTCGACTCAAATTTATGGGACAGCTGATTTTTAGGGTTCCGTAGTCAAACAAGGAGCCCTTATACTTTCGTCCATTCTGTCTCGTCTGTCTGTATGCCCCGCCTCAATAAAGCTGATTTTTGTACCTATTAAATCGAAATTTAGCATGAAAACAGATAACAGTAACCCAAAAACAGATATGTAGTAGTTATGAAGAAAACTTTTTTTTCCCCTCCCGTACAACGAAAGAGGGGTTGGAAAAATAATTGTTTTTTTAAATCGTGTGGTGTGGTAGGTCATTCCCAATGAAAAAAAACTCCCATAGACACGTACTTTCAGAGAAAATTATAACGGATGCTGTAATTCAACCAGGTTCGGAAAAAATCAGTAAAATAGATAATAAATCGCGCTATCGTTAGGTTCAACATTTTCTTTTAGATAAGAAAATCGACATTACTAGTTTTTCTGATTCTACTTACTTATGCACTGGCAACAGAAGCCTACCATGGGCGGGTCCGACACGCTCTTGGCCGGTTTTCTTTTTCGCGGTTTCGAAATTGGCTCCATAGTGAAAGTTGTTCAGTTTGATGAGTAGACTACATGGTAAAGTTATCCGCAGTGATATAAAATGTACCACGTTTTGGTTTTATAAAGAAGAAAGACATAAGCGATTCTACTTTTTTACAACGGAGGTAGTGCAACCCTGATTTTTTACATTAATAAAATACACGAATGTGGAATGCCTACACAAATAACTTTATAAACTTTATTTAATTTCAATAAACCTATCTACTAACAAAAATAATTAAAACTATCAATAATTGGGCGGATATTCTACACAAATTCATTTATTACTAACTTAATAACTAATCATTAAACGTTTAACAATTTTGTAAAATTTTCACAATCACTCGTTGATCAAATCACTTTAATAATTTTATAACATTTATTTTAGAAACACGCACAATTTCATTATAAATTGACATTTAGTTACCTTCACATAGAGATTAATTTAACATTGTTTCATAGGAACACACATTCATCACTAACTAACAAACATAATTTCAGCCGAAAGTCATACACCTCAGAGGAAGGATCTCCATAGAGTCCGCATAAATTTACGATTGTAGTTAGTCTCTTTTGTCTTATGACGTACCTTTAATAGTAGAAGGAGATGGAACTATAGATATTTGTTTATGCGGCTGTCCACTTTTTTTTAGCTAGTGTGTGTGAAAAGTGACCGTAAACATAAGGCCATATGTCACTGGGTGCCTTTTGTCCATATTACTTGACACCACACACTCAAACCTAAACGTCAAAAAAGTGGACACTTTACAATTGGTATGGCTCACTCTATTAGGTATAATCTCTTTGTCATACACACAGTCCTCTCCAGGAAGCTGGAAATAGGGATTGTCTATACCTTGGAGTACAGACTGCCTTACAAGCGGTGAAACATGAAAATACTCCTTGGCCGTCTGTAATGTTCAATCTTCTTCGTACGTTTTCATCGTCATCTTTGGTTTGTCCCTTTCTAATCCAACGACGAAAATTGAAAAAAGAGTGTTTATTAAATTTTTGTTTTGATAGAAAGGGACAAACCTAAAGTATCTTTTTTCCTACTCCTCCTATCTTCTTTGATTAATTCATTGCGGGTTCCAAGACAGATTAGAGTCATCCCCCGGGCTCGGTGGACTTCATGGTCTAGTGTTGTGAATGGTCGCCGCTGTTGATCCTGGTTCACAGGAGTTACAGCGGCGGGAATGTGTGGAGGGCCAATGCCCGTTTAAAAAAACCTAAAGTTTGAAACATCAACGTGCGAAGAAATTTGAAAATTACCGACTGCTATAGCCAATTTTCGTGTTTCCGTGCTTGTGAGGAGGATTGGTATCCCTTATCATTCTAAGTCCATGGTCCTCTCCCATTGATTTCCACAAAGATCAACTTAGTAACTATTACATCGTGTATTAGTCTGCATCCATCGGTCGTGCGTGATCCCAACAAGGGGGTCAGTCTCCTTTAAGGGGATCAGTCGAGGATAGAGTCTTCAAGTCTCCACTCGGGATATCAAATTTTACCCGCATAATATGAGCTTTTATGCAGGGTCATTCTTAATATGTTGACAGTTTGGGATGACAAGACCATTAAACTGGCTACTTAAACTACTGACATACATTTGGCTCGAGTAATTTTGCAGTTTTGTATGGAACAGCTGATTTCATTAGAATGATACCATAATTATATAAAGTTGTACAGTTTATCGGTTTGATCATCCCTTTAAAAAGTGTCAGCATATTTAGGAAGGACACTATATAATGATGGCATAGTAAATAAAATAAATAAACAAAATAGTTATGGCATCGTTATGTCGTGGGGTCGACATCTTTCTAGTTGTGACTTAGTTATGGAATAGTTCTGACATCGTTTTGGCATAGTTTTAACATCATTATTTATGGCATAGGTAGTAAAAATAATATTTTATGGCACTACTATAAATTATGTGCCACGATACACCGACCATTTTTGTCATAGTGAAACCATTGTTTAGTATTAGATAAGGACTACTCCAATGAATGATAACTTAAAGAATCCTCGAACTTCCAACTAGTCAAATTCAAATTCAAATTCTCTTTATCAAACGTCAAAACGCGTGCTTTGTATGAAATATTGTCCTAAAAATGTAATAGTGACGTCATTGTTTTTTGTCGTCGTTTTGATTTTTATAATTTATCCAGTTATTAAAAATAGTATTCAAACATTTCAAGCACAGCATTACTGAAAATGTGAGTTAAGCGTTATTTTCAAACGGTTCATTTACAGAGCAGTTAAAACTAAAATATATTTTATGTAGTCAACTCCCCTATTGCTTAGTTACGCTAGCACAATATTATGGTTCCTTCTTTTTTCTTCTAGATCTGATGCTATCTTAATTATTCTAAATACAAATCTCCTTGATTTTCTTCGCTAATGTCACTATTTCAGGGCGATGTCGTGCTTCTGCGATGTCTTCGAGCGGTGACTCCTCATTACACCACTCTGATGCTTTGGCTTGACTGATGTTGAAAAAGAGACTTTAACTTAAACAGTTTAAATACAACTCTCCCTTACTGTCCGCGCTGACGTCACGATTTCAGGACGATGCCGTGCTGCTGCGATGTCGGCGCTTCGAGCGGTGACGCCTCGGTTCACCACGCTGATACTTTGGCTTGACTGGTAATTAAACAGAGACTTTTAACCTTAGAACATTAAAATTTAAAATAGGAATTAGGATAAACAATTCACAAAACAGTTATTGCTTAATTGCTTTTGAATTAAAAAGTCCCTAAAATGAAAAAGTTATTCTGAATAAAAAAGGTCCAGTGGTCCAGTATATACAACGTGTTAATGAATAAGCGCAAAACCTCATACACCTTAACTGATTTATAACAAAATAATTTGATTGAAACAATAATTTGATTATTTTGATAGTTAAAATTTAAAGTTGTTCGCATTTTAAGTTTTCAGGCAAAAATGATTTGTTATCATTTCAGCAATGAATGAAAGCGCTAACGTGCTCGTGGATACATTTTAAGAATCTTGTTTTGGTAGTAAGTAGAGTGGAGTGTCCTAGCGTTGGATTGAGATCCAGTTCAGTAAATTTTAAATTTTACAAACTAATTATTTAATATTTTGAAAAAAAAAAAACCTATGTTGAAACCATGATAATTCGATTCCGCTCTCAATTCTAAACAAACTACTTTCTAGTTTTGCGTTAATTCATTAACACGTTGTATAGTACAAGAGATTTTGGTAACCATGAGCTGCAAGGCTTATTCAGTATTCCTAGGGTGGAGAGCATCTCTGTGATGGGGATTGACCAGGTCTGCCTGCAAAACTAGTTTAGGAGTTACAGCCGTTCAAAGGTCTGCATCAAATGAACGCAAACGCTGCAAGGCTGATCATAGAATATTATTGTAATATGAAGTGTAGCTCTTGAACAGTAAAACTGACATGTTCTTTCGCGAGGAAACCTGCTCATACGATGTTTTCCTTCACCTTTTGAGAGCAGTCGGTATTACTTACATAAGTTATAAAAACTCATTGGTACATGACATGTTGACCGTGCGGATTCAAACCCGGACGGACCTCACCATGGAGTGCCCATCCCTATTACAATATAATTTAAGTTTATGAAACCATCAAAGACTATCAGTATTAGAATGAATTCAATGAAATTCTGAAGTAGCATAGGATCATTGCTAATTGTTAGCATTTTAAAGAGGTTCCTATTGATAAGGAAATCATTTAATTTACTGTTGTACACTGAATTTTTTTTTATATGCTTGTGGATGGAGGATTTGATTGTGGTCAACTTGCTGTCAGAGAATTTTCAAGCCGCCTTAATAGGCCACTGACCTGACTTAATGAATAGTTACAACGCCATCTGACGGAACTATCTGAGATCAACTGCTTAACGTGCCATCCGAAACACGGACACGCTCGAGATGAAATACCACTAAACGGTCACCCATCCAAAAACTGACCGGCGTCGTTTCCAATACCGAAGCTCCACTACGCCTATGAGGCAGTCATTATCCAGGGAGGAAACAGGGGAATACGTTTGTATGGAAACAACGGTACTCGCCTATCCTCTTAACAATAATTATGAAACTCACAACACTAGGCGGTAAATCCATACAGTGATCATTGTATAATCGAAGAATATCACTCTCCTTTTCTGAAGGTATTTGATATTCCCCAGGCTTTTTATCTGGAACAATAAAATACAACACGTAATAAATCTTACGACACAGCTTTTCTATTAGAATTTCTGAGTAATCTCGATTTTCTTGTTTACAAATCTGCTTGTTTGAGACCTGAGTTTTTCATTAATATTCTGATCTGTTTTATGTGATACTAGCTTTTTACTCGCGACATCTGCAAACATTATAAATAAAACTGATCGAGTGCGAGTCGGGCTACTCGCGCACCGAGGGTTCCGTACCACATCACCACTCAACATAATAATTTACAAAAAAGTTTTTTTACTCTGGGATCTTTAGCGCGAGGCTGACTCACACTTGGCCGGTTTTTACAATTATTTTGTTGCTATACTATACTACACATACAACGTGTTAATGAATAAGCGCAAAACCTCATACACCCCAACTGATTTATAACAACACAATTAGATTGAGACAATAATTTCATTATTTTGATAGTTAACATTTAAAGTTATTCGCATTTTAAGTTTAGAGGCAAAAATGATTTGTTATCATTTCAGCAATGAATGAAAGCGCTAACGTGCTCATGGATACATTTTTAGAATCATGTTTTCGTAGTAAGTAAGGTGAGAGTGCCCGAGCGGTGGGTTGAGATCGAGTTCAGTAAATTTTAAATTTTACAAACATATTATTTTATATTTTGAAAAAAATTACCTATGTTCAAACCATGATAATTCGATTCTGCTCTCGATTCTAAACAAACTACTTTCTAGTTTTGCGTTAATTCATTAACACGTTGTATAAATAGAGTTTGCTAATAATAGTTTTTAATACTATATATATAATAGAGTTTGCTCTATAATCAAATCAAGGTTGACGCTTTTATGTATTATCGTTTTTACGATAGAGCGAGAAGAAAAAACGTTGATAGAAACTAGTTTCTTGTATGAGGACCCCCCTTTATTTTTAACTTCTTGACATTTGAATCATTTGTTAGCAAATCCGCCACAATAACGCACATTCTGTCATTTCAACTGTCTAGCTATTACGGTTCATAAGTTATAGCCCTAAATAGGTAGGACAGAGGGACGGACGGACGGACGGGCCGAAGGACGGACAGCGTAGGCTTATGAATAGACTCCCGATTTCCACCTTTGGATTAGGAACCCTAATATAACAAATCTGTAATAATCTGATAGAAAATCGGCAATAACTACAATGTGATATTCTGCTTTTTTGGAAATGTTATATAATTTGTCAAGATAATAAAAAATTACGATTGAGGCTCGCTCGGTGCTCTCTTAAGGGGATATAACCGTTGGCGCGCAAACGAAGCCTGGATATATTTTAATGAAATTTTGCAGAAACAGTCTAGAAACAAATCTCTATGCTTGTATGTTGTCCGATTTTCGTTAATTGAGGTACTGTAATTTTAAAACTATACATTTTAACGATAATCTGACTTCATACAAACACAGAAATTTGTTTCTAGATTGTTTCTGAAAAATTTTATTGACTTTAATTGGTTAGTATTGAAAATATCACCAGACCTCGTTTGTATGCAGCGCGCATTTACGCATTCGGAATAAACTTCTCTTAAGACGATTGCTAGTTAATATAGAAACCTATTCCAGCATCCTGATATTGCCTTTACTTTGATGAACATCTGGTATAATTCAAGTATAGACAGACCAAATATACTTCTCTGTGTGGACCAAGAACCTACTTTGTATGCTTCAACTAGGTAAGTGGGCTTTGAGCCTATCCATTCATTTTACTTTGATCGAAGCCAAACAGTAGACAACATAATCCAAGAAGTACCATCTAAAAAAATATGTTTATCTCACTTACCATATTGGCATGGTATTATATCAGGGTCTGACTCCACCTCCCCTTCAATCTTCAGCTCGTACTGACTGCAGTAGTCCAGCTTAGGGGACCCACAGTAGGTGTTTGTGTTCTCCTTGGTAAGAGATTCCACGCTTCGCTCCAAGTACAGAGCGTTTCTGGAAAATAAGTAGTTGTTGATGCTTGATAGGAAGATCTGAAATGGAGGACGTGGGTTCGATTCCCACGGGGGACACCTAGTGATATGTCACTTTGTGCGTTTTTCCCCAGTTGGCTAGGACATTGCGGGTTGAATCTCCTGATTGCCTGAAAAGAAAGATGATTCCGTGCTTCTGATAGCACGTTAAGCCGTTGGTCCCGGCTACTATGTGGTAGTATTCGTTACATAAAAACCACGTCAGAGGCCGTAAGGTGGTCTGGATAAACTCTGATACCAGGGCTTGCTGCCCACACGATAAGAAAAAGGACGATCAGAGAAAAGGATTGATGTGCCCTTTGCTAATGGAGATATTACTTATTATTGAATACTAAATTTCAGACATTACGGAGATAGTGTTGTCTTCTTTTGTTAATCGGCTTATAATCTCCGCTCATAGACGTCCACTGCTGGACATAGACCTCCAAGGATAGCCACAACGGCCGGTTCTGCGCTGCCCTCATCCAAAGGATTGCAACCACTTTCACCAGGCCGTCGGTCCACCTTGTGGCCTACCCACACTACGCCTTCCGATACGCGGTCGCCACTCGAGAACTCGTAGGCACCATCGTCTATCTTTTCTTCGAGAAATATGCCTTGCTTATTGCCACATCGTTTAGCAATTTTTCGGGCTAAGCGACTTCTTATACAGGTTGTAAACTTAAATGCGTTACATACTTAAAAGGATGCTGACCATCAAACTAAACAACTTTCACTATGGAGTCAACAAAAATATCTGCTGTTCCATAAAAAATTTCAATCGGGTACTTAACCAACATGGATGGAAATGCTGATGATTTTTTGCGATTTCATAATTGGCATATCATAGCATATGCTCACGACTATATTCCACGAGGGGGTAGTCAGAGATATTCTGAAACCTCAGAACATCCACGTTTCACCAGTAGTACCGAAACTCTGTCCAGTGTGACGGGGACCCCGGGTGAGCCCGTCACCACATAATGAACAGTGGGTACAATACATGCCTCGAATTGAAGCATGCAGATTACCTCACGATGTTTTCCTTCACCGAAAAGCCAGTGGTGTTACAAATCGTTACATACATTCCATAATTAGTTTTATACTAAAAGTTATTCAGTTTGATGGTCTGAAGCGATTAAAGGTGTTATTGGGTCCGAAGCGTCCTTTAGAGTATGTAACTTGTTTACAATAAAAAAATGTTTACACCCTGTATTATACATGTCTTTCTGTGGGATTAACACCATTCGTAAGATTTTTTTGATGAGTTTTGAAGTTGGAAAAAATCAATCTACTTATCGCCACTTGCAACATATTCAATACTCCATCTCTGGTTGTTTTAGTAGAAGGTAACACATTTGAACCTGCAGTGTACACCAAGCCTAATTGCCTTAGATAAATGGATTAAGGCATCTGTCGTCCAGATCCACTTGATATCTGCCAAAGAAGGTTATCTTTGTCGCGTAGGTGTTAACGAAAGTGGATTAGGGCTTTTAGGGCTACAAATGTCTAGGACAAGAACATTGTATATATTTTGGTCTAGGATTAACTTTTAGTCACGATAAAATCTGATCAGCAGTGTTATAGGTAGGATTGCCAGCTTTTTTGGAAGAAATATAGTATTTTTTCAGTAAATTATATGTCTAAATTTTGTTCTAGGATAAACCTTTAGTCACGATAAAAGCCGATCAGGAGGGCTATTGGTAGGATTGCCAGCTTTTTTGTAGGAAATTTAGTATTTTTTCAGTAATTTCTGTAAATTCGGTAATAAAAAAATGATTTACACATTAATTTTTGTATATTCGAAACGTATTTTACATTATTTTTGGCGTTATATTGAAAAGGTTTTATTATTTCTAACGCATTCACATTCGTGAAATTTATCCCTTTGTGTGTGTTATATTTAATTAACAAAAATTAACTCTCATTATCATAATTTCCGTGACAGTGAGTATTAAAAATATAGTATTTTCCGTACTACTTACATCTTTTCTCAATAACATACAGTACAATTTACTATTATTATACTGCACGGGGGTAATTTAAAATGCGTTACATATCGAACAGGGTGCTTCAGATTATCAAACTGAACAACTTTTACTATGGGACCAACTATGAAATCGCGTAAACAAAATCTGTTCTTTCATACATTTTGGTAGAGTAGCTGTTGACATTTTCTATGGAACAGCTGTTTTATTTTCGCAATTTCGATGTTGGCTCAATAGTGAAAGCACCCCTAAGATATTGTGTAACGTATGTAATAGTACACCCTCTATAACATAGTGCAAGTGGCAACCCTACTAGGAAAGGAAAATCACAACAGTAATTACTTTACCGGTGTTAGTACAGGCAGAACTAAGACAGGTTGTAAGGTGGAACTGATAGTGGCCCTATTTTCTCCCGCAGCGATCCCCGACATACGGATTTATCCGTAGATCTACGGATTTTCGGCCTTGCCTACGCATCTATGGATTTCAAAGACAAATCTACGGATTTGTGAATTTCCTCTCTAAAATGAGTGTACAGGGTCCTTCTTAATGCTGACACTTTTTTAAGGGGATGATCAAACCATCAAACTGAACAACTTTCTCTATGGCACCAACATCGAAATCGGAAAAAAAATCAGCTGTCCCATACAAAACTGCAAACCTACTCGAGCCAAATGTATGGGACAGCAGTTTTTTTTTCGCGATTTCGATGTTGTAGCCATAGAGAAAGTAATTCAGTTTGACGGTCTGATCATCCCTTTAAAAAAGTGTCCGCATATTAAAAAGGACCCTATATAGTGTAAAAACATTATAAAGAACGTCAATTTGCACTGCGGTTCGTAATATATGGCGACTTTCTGACCCTGTACAGACACGACATCTTTAACTAAAGCAGAATTAAACAGCCTGCTATGCGATAGAAGCTCCTCCTTGGATATTTAGAAATATTTAATTGCAATAATGTATGAGAAAAGGACGAACAGACTGACACAGATAGCGAAAATGGCATGCCCCTGAATGACCCACGAACCTCTGAATTTTGAGGCTGAGTAAAGTAGTGAGCTCGTGATATCCTGCAGACCGTCGAACGAATTCGGAACATGAGTTATTAACATTATGTTATGAAATACCTATATTTTTTTTTACTTGGGTAAAATTGTTATTCTCGGTTAATTAAATGAAATAAGCTCTATCTAATAATAAAATAATCTATAATAAAAACTAATCACGAAATAGAATTCAAAAAGTATCACAGGTATATGAGCGTGCGTTGAATGACTATGCAGTAACTTTGAAGCCAGAGTATGCTGTATGGATAGAAAAATGGCTCTGTATAAATAGGGAACAAGGAGAAATTCCGACCACTGTTTGGACACATTGAAGGCTACTTACGAAGACATGTTTCCAGGTATACAATGCTCAATATTTTAGCAACGTTACCTGTGAGTGTAGCAACGGCCGAAAGATCTTTTTCTACCCTGCGCCGCCTGAAACCATGGCTACGTACGCGAAATGCAGAAGAGCGTCTTACCGGACTAGCGGTTCTACATGTTCAGCTTTGAGTCAGATTTTTACAGCACCGACCCGTTTTCTTTGTTTCAATTCCTTCTACCCTGAGGTAATAGCTTTTTAGCGATACGACCGCATTATTTGTACCGTTATATTTTTTGTTTCTGTTTAATACTGTATCTATGTGTTTCGTGTAAATAAAAGTATATTAGGTAATGTACGGATTTCTACTAATTTTTCTACCTTGATCAACGGATTTCTAAAAATCTGATCTGGCAACACCGACTAAAAGAGTTTTTTCAGTTAACAGAAGTATAATGAGAAGAATACTAACGCAGAAGGTGGATGCTTGTCACAGTGCTGCCTGGCGACATGACGTCGATATAACGCCGTTATAACGCCAACAACTCCTGTGCATAGTAACGCTGATATCGCTAGCAATGACACCAACATCGGGGAAAGTGGTAGTTGTGCTGTTGTACCTGAGATGGACAAAATTGATAAATTTTTATACAGGGTGTAACAAAACACCCTAGTGCTTCAGACCATCAAACTGAACAACTTTCACTATGAAGCCAAAACAGAGAAAAAATAAACTGTCCATACAAAACTGCAGTACCGAATAGACTAAAATGTATGGAACAGCAGATTTTTTTAATTTTTTCTCGATGTTGGCGCCGTAGTTAAAGTTGTTCATTGTGGTTTGATGGTCTAAACTTAAGTAAGTTAAGTATTGTTAGGTTTTTTGTTACACCCTGTAGTTTTTGAGTTTTAGTTATTGTGAGAAAATTGCCAAATGTCTACAGTGGGATGATAATTTATTGCAATCATCTAATTTGATTGTATACATAAGTATATTAGTAATCAAACTGCATAAGTACTTGAGATCAGCACCTCTGATCTCAAACAGTCTATCAAGATTGACTGGTCCAGTGCGATGGCGAATCGTTAAAGCACGTGAGTAAATACCCCACAGAGAGAAAGCTTGGACACAATCACGCTAGTTGACAATCTACGGGAGACGTCGGGCGGGCGCGTCTCTTGATCATTTTGTGTGCTGTTTGTTCTAAGAGATCATTGATTAAATTAAAATAGCGGAAGATGGGTGACGTTCTTGCATCACGTACTTGAACAATGGATCTGCTTTTCATGTACTTGAAAAGCAAAGCCGTGTGATTTGTTTTTTTATGATTTGTGCAACAAGTAACAGCACACGAAGGCATTATGGTAAGTAACTTTATTTCTCAAAAAAATATCTCAATCACGCAATGCCGCTCGGATTGCGACATAGTCAGTTAGGCGATAGGGGCTCAATTTATGCGGTCCATGCGCTATAGGCTTGTCACCTATCTTCCTATTTTAATTTAATCAAAGACATAGACAAAGCTTTTAGGAGCGCACATAATGATCACGCGATGCGCTCGCCCAATAGCTAATTGTCAACTAGCGCGATTGCGTCGAAGCTTTCTCTTTGTAGAGTATTTACTCATGTGGTAAAAGTGTAGACGTGACAGGAAAAATACAATGCATAATACCTTGCATTCAGCAAAGATATAAATTGATAATCATAATCAGATTTTATGCAATTTAAAACCTAATAAATAATGGACAAAATAATCATAATAAACACTTACCAACATACTTATCCGGGGACCTCAAAGCTACAGTATAAAGATTGACAGGTTCACTCTTTCCTTTAGCATTAGTTGAATACATATTCAGCACATAGCTTGAACCTCTGTCCAAACCATAGACTTCGAAGCTTGGAGTATGGTTTGATGTTACGTTTGCTATTATCTGGCAAAAAATTAAGTAACGATCATGTCAATTACAAAGTGTTTAAAGATTTTTTTCGGCCTATTACCTCATACTACAAGCTCAGTGGTCCCCTCATCAAAACGAAAGCCTAAATTAAAGAAATGTTAGCGACTTGTGCCGCGCTGTAAATAACTGCCGCTCATTTTGTATCTAAATGTTAATACTAATGCTGATCCTCTCCGACCAGGCCCTGAGTCTAGTGAGGGATCACAGCTTAAAACTTTTATTGTATTATCTATACAATGTGCTAGGTATAGGTAATCTAAGGTTGTTAATAATAATCATAAAGAGTCCTGAAAACCTGTATCACACGTTGGTTCAATAAATATTTTGTATTTGTATTTTGTACTTAGTTTGTATGGGTGTTTTATTCTACGTTACAAGAGCTCTCCAACAGCATCTCAGTAGGTGCAATAATGAGCGAGTAGGTTAATAAGGCGTGGCATACAGACACAGATATACAGAACGGACGAAAGTATAAGGGTTCCTTGTTTGATTACGGAACCAAAAAATCCTGATGTTTCATACAAAAGCAGTTTTTTTTTCGTCTATAGTGAAATTTGTTTAGTTTAATGGTCTCAGCCACCCCTTTAAATATTAATAAGGTGTTTTTACACCTTGTCAAAGCAGTCATCATCATCATCATCTCAGCCTACGGACCGCCGCTAGGAAATTAAAGAAATGAAAAAAATACAAAAATCCTTTTTTATTTAAATGAAATTGCCGATCAAAATGCAAGTATAGAAGGGCTGTTACTATAGGGTCCTTCCATGTATGTCTTATTTTCTGCATTGCTTCAGGAATCTTAATAAAAACAACATGATTCTTCCATACACTTACCCGTAAAGACGGTAGTTCTAAAACTTCCATGAAGAAGACTTGAGGCAGCCCACCATCGAAGCCTTCTAAGCATTCCACCAGTAGACCAACTGAACTGTGGTTTACGATAGAGCAGTTCAGGAGGGGACTTGGGCGACCTAAACAAAATATTTAAATTGTAAATTACAGCCAGAAGTGAAACTTCCACGCATCTGTGCCCATACTGACGCGAAGATGATTTTTGGAGTTAAATCTGTTAGGTCCGCTACATAAATATGGCCGCCAAATTGGAAGTCCATAAACGAATATTGACCATTCCTTGATAACCTAGTAGTAGACCGTCGACCATCGACTTATAGTCAATGTTTGTGTTTTGGATTATTTTCGGTACTAAAATAATAAAATTTGGCGTGGATGTACATTGAAGATATTTGCATAAATATTTATTTCTGGCATTTAAAATGAAATGCATTAACACAATTTTTTTATCTATTTGTCTTATCATTTTGTCTCTTTGAGGAACTACTGTGGAAGGTTCCTCCGGTGAAAAGGGAAGATCTTCCGCCAGGCTAGGTGTGAAGCCTGGGGACCGGCCGTGGTCCAACAGATCTTAGTTGGACCCTGTATATTTATCGAATCTCTGTGATTATTTCTCTTGCGCGATTCATGTCTTGTATACGATTGTGAACCTTATGTGTAGCGGCTAACGGGTTACCAATGTGACGTCGCAAGTTGTCTTACGTGCACATTTGCGAGTGCGACCGTAGCGCCATCTGTTAGCTTCGTTGCTATAGCTTGTGGGTGTTGACATCTGTGTCGAGTCCCCACAGTACTCCCCCCTCAGACCGGAGGTCGTTGAGTTTTTCGAAGTGTGCAGTCTTGTATCCATGTAGGTGCAGGGCTCCAGTCAAGTGAGTCTGACGAGCGATGTGCTGCGTGTGTGTGCATCGGTCAGGGAGATCAGGCCTGATGTGATGCGGGCGAGATACAGGCGTGGAGAAGGCGAGCAGAACTGCCACGTGGAGGTGAGCTCAGACACGTGGGCTGCGGGAGATCCTTCTCTACAGACGCTGACTGTCGTTGAGGAAGCTGCAGGCCCATGAAGCGGTGTGAAGACAGCTGCGATGGACCTGGTGCGGGCTTCGGGTTGATGGCATGTGACTGTTGCTTGTTTGACCTGGTCGAGGGGTGTGAAGGATTTGTTGATGCTGGTTGCTGCTGCTCTGCGGTGTTCAGGTTGCGATGTTCTTTGCCGTGGGTCACCACTGTGGAGGAACTACTGTGGAAGGTTCCTCCGGTGAAAAGGGAACTTCATCCGCCAGGCTAGGTGTGAAGCCAGGGGACCGGCCGTGGTCCGACAGATCTTAGTTGGACCCTGTATATATATATCGAATCTCTGTGATTATTTCTCTTGCGCGGTTCATGTCTTGTATACGATTGTGAACCTTATGTGTAGCGGCTAACGGGTTACCAATGTGACGGCGCAAGTTGTCTTACGTGCACATTTGCGAGTGCGACCGTAGCGCCATCTGTTAGCTTCGTTGTTATAACTTGTGGGTGTTGACATCTGTGTCGAGTCCCCACATGTCTATTTGTTGTTTAAAATATTGAACCGATTTGTATGCGGCTTTCATAATACTGGACTTAGTTTTGACAAATACTTGAGTTTTATGTAATCGCAATCGGTTACTCAATCAACAGTTAAGATGCACTTCCGATGCGACTGACGCGCGCGTCTGACGTGGGTTCATCGGATGTCATAAATGCCATATGTCTATCGCATCGGCCGCGCGCGTCTGACGCACGCGTCAGTCACTGGCATCGGAAGCGGCGCCATATCGCTCATCCGGGAGAATAACCACACAATTGCAGTCTTTTCCAAAATTGAGTTATTAATTAATGGCAAAATAAATAGGTAGAAATTTATCTGAAGGAATAAACTCACGACTGTATTGCCAGTAGTTGTCGCTATATGGCAGTGTTGTTTCGTTGACGAGAAATTGGGCCTTCTCTTGGAGGGTGGACCTCTAAACCCTACTCCTGTAAAATTTGCATTAATGTAATTGTGCGGTTATTCCACCGGATGAGCGATATGTTTTCATAGTAACTAGTATTGTCACATCGGCCATCGGCCGCGAGCCGCACGCGTCTGTCGCATCGGCCGCTGGCATCGGAAGTGCACCTTTATAAGTATTTCAAGTCAGTGGTCTGCACGTACGAAGTTGCGGACGCCCCGCTACTAAATTAAATACGACTTCCAATAATAGTAGTGGCTAGAGTATTTATCACGGAAATAGTGCTTTAATAACGTAAGTAGGTTGTTGTTGGTTGTACCTAGTTGACATTTTGACCAATTCGATTTCTCTGAAACTGATTTCAGTTAAGCTATTCAGTATTCACTAATTAGTTCAGAATGATCTCGTAACATCACTGTCCACGTTAATATCACTCTTCTAATTCTGTTTCCGATAACGGGTTGAATAATTAATGCTATTTAATTAGTAAGCAACATTTCCGTATATAGTGAAACTCGCAAAATTATCGTCCAAAAACATTTTCGGTAAAACCTTAAATTTCCAAAAATTTTAGGCAATTCATTAACACGTTGTATATAGATACTATGTAATGAAATTGGTTACTTAGAAAGAAAAAACTGCACAGTGCGAGTCCGGAACACGGTGAGTTCCGTCCAACAACCATGCAATATTACCAAAACTTTTGTTCTATCTTTAGCGCGAGCCGGATACACAATTTACCGGTTTTAATTATTTTTTGTTCTACTTAGGGACGGGCAGTTAACTGGGAGAGAATATTCAAAACGTGACATTCGAATTATTGCATGAGTGCCTTCAGACGTATCTGCACGCCCATTTTGTGTGTCCTATCAAATAATGCCACTACCGTGTCTACTGATATATCAGGTTGCCATGTATGGAAGAACGAACCTCTACCAGACGTTAGGCGAACATCACACGTACTTTAAGAGAAGTAGAAAATTTCTTAGTTCAATCACAGTATAAGAGAGAGCACCTACAGGGTCAATCTCAATATGCTGACACTTTTTTAAGGGGATGTCTGGTCATCCCCTTAAATCAAATCAAACTGAACAACTTTCTATATGGAACCAACATCGAAATCGGGATAAAAAAATCAGCCGTCCCATACATTTGGCTCGAGTAGGTTTGCAGTTTTGTTTAGAACAGCAGATTTTTTTTCCGCGATTTCGATTTTGGTGTCATAGAGAAAGTTGTTCAGTTTGACGGTCTGATCATCCCCTTAAAAAGTGTCGGTATATTAAGAAGGACCCTGTATATTATTACATACAGTATGGACACTCCCTGCCTCCCACCAACTTTTTACCTCACCCCCTCTATTGCCTTCTGGTTAACTCAGCAGTTCCTGTAGCCAGGACTGACACTACAATTGAAACGCTAGAATTTATGTTTTCGAAACGAAGAGAATATAATCTCAGTATAAAGGATAAAAACTAATTTTAAATAGACGGGTGGAAATTCTAAGGTATCAATGCGTTTTATTTACGAAAAAGTCATGTAGGTACAGCACGCAGCTAAAGTTCTTGTAGCCCTAGACTCCGTTTCGCATGTGCTGACGTATCTTGTCAATCTCTGTTTTTTGTAGGCAGAGTCCGAGGTGTGGGATCCCACATTCAGAGGAGAAAGCTACCAGAACAATACATTCGATGGGTCCTCCATTAACAGGCTTCCTGTTTAAAAACGGGATGCCCATAGCTTTATTAATTTAAATACAAGCTGTGTTAATGGCTTATCGAGCAGTCCTTCTACAGTCAGACAAAGCGCATAAAGGTGTTATAACGAGATTGGGTGATGTTATCAATGTCATTCTATACACAAGGACTTCGCATCAGTGCGCTATTAACGGGAAAGCTAACTGTGCTTAATTGTTTTACATTACTGATTTGTGACAGAGGACATTTGAAAGGAGTGTAATGTCAACGGCTATTTATGACAGCCGAGCATAACTGAGGCATACTAAGGTGACATTATAGACATGTGCCATTTTTTGGTTTTGTTATTGTATGACGTGGTGATTCCATGTGTATAGAATGTCATTGGAGACATTCTATACACAGACCTTTGTGAGAGACTGGTGCCCGAAATAGGTGGAACTATCTAACGGAGCCGGGGTGGTCCAGTGGCGAGTATCCTTGTCTGCCGTGCAGGAGCTGATGGTCACGTGTCATAATGTGACCGAGGTACTGTTATTTTCGAGTTTTTATAATTTTTAGGATTTCTACTCTCTTGTTCTAGAGTTAAATCTACTGCTGAAAAAAGAGTATAGCCCTTAAATAACAAGATAGTACATGAATGGCTTTAACTTACCAGCAGCAACAACCCTGTACAGACACGGTGACCCCTGCTTCCCGACAGAGTTGTTCGCGGAACAAGCTACAGTTCCAAAATGCGTGTCCTTGGTCGGCATGTAGCTTAGTGTAGACGTGTACCCGACGATTGTGTATGAGCTGGCGAGAAATAATAAGTTTCTGAAGAAGAAATTAAGCAAACCAGACCTATATTATTTATAGTTAAGATAAGATAAGATAAATATTCTTTATTTGCACACCAAGAATAGAAAAATAAAATGTATAACAAGAAAGAGAAGGTTACAAAGTGCGGTCTTATCACTAAAAGTGAGTAAAGTCGTGTTATAATTATGGAGCCAGCTGCAAGTAACCAGATAGACTTCAAGATAGGAAGTATAGTAAACACTTACTAAGCCTAAAATTGCTCTGCCGCGGAGCAACTTGGCAGTTTATTTGCAGCGACAAAAAAAATCATTTTAACCTAAAAAATACCTCATCGATTTCTATCAGGTGAAAAATTTGCAGCCAGCTTTTTAACAATTGGTTTTCTATGATTGTATGGAAGAAATCGCTTTTATTGTACCATAATCAGTTTTACCTGACAAGCTGAGTACGGTCTTGCCAAAGACGTACCTTGGTGTTAAAGATACAATGCACATCATTAACGATTGTTTCAAACAAGTTTCAAACTAACCCAAAAGCGCGTCCATCATCTCAACAACTAGGCAATTAATTTAAAAATTCACAAAGAAAATTCAAATAGACTCTACGCCAAATTGATTAATTGCCAACGTGAACCAATTATTCTGTCCAATATTAGGCTTTCTAACGCCAATGATAGGGTTACCGATATATCTCCAGGGTAAAATCAGTTAAATTGAAATACATAGTAAATCTAAAACCGTTAATGGATTTGACCCAGTTTGTAGTGAACTTATACTTTAGGGCATTCGTAAATTATATTTGCTGTTACTGTCTAAATAGCTTTTTAGTAACTTCATTTACTTCTTAATTAAGCTCAGAAAATAGAGCTTTGATGTTTTTAATCAAATATTAAATTATGTTTAATATCTGTGCGTTATACCTAAATATTGATAGTTTTAATAAAAAAAACATCGTAGGAATTAAATAGGTACTTCAGTAACTAAGGGGGCGTCCATTAATTACGTGAGGTGTTTAGGGGGAGGAGGGGGTCGTGCGAAATCTCAACCAATCTCACGTGGGGGAGAGGGGGGGTCTCGGTAAATATCACGTAATTTTTTTTCAGCAAGGTACAAAGTAAAATTGAGAGAAAAGTTTAATTAAGTAAAACATGTTTCTACACTGAACATTTTAAATTGAAACGCAATCAAACACAGATTAACGCATTTACACTAAAAATACGGATTTTTAAAAATATGACGTGAGATTTGGAGGGGGCGGGGAGGGGGTCGAGCTAAATCTCACGAAATCTCACCAAGGGGGGAGGGGAGGTCGAAAAATCACAAAAATCATCTCACGTCATTAATGGACGCCCCCTAAGTTAGTATCCAAAGTATGAAAAACTTTGGATATGACAGAAATCTTTTTTTACCAGACTGCGCCAGAAGGAGGGTTATGTTTTTTGCGCGTATGTATGTATGTATGAATGTAGTTTGTATGCCTATTTCTTTGGCACACCCTACAGCGTAAACGGCTTGGTTTGTTTTAACGTATGAGGTGTCATTAGATTCGTTAAAAAATTTTAGAGTGCCAGGGTATATTATTTCAAGATGGCATCTACGAGTACGATATAAAAAAAGAAGAGAGAACAAAAAAATTTTTTTTGTAAAAAAATTTAATATTGGTATCAAATGAAAGCTAAAGAATAGCAGATTCCAAAGATACTTATATATATTACTGTAGTACTTTTATGCTACCATTTTGACACAAGAGTAAAAAGTATAAAATAAACTTAATTATTAAGAAAAACAAAAACCCAACTGCATGGAAAAAAAAATTAACTGAAAAGAGAAAAACAACCTCTATAATCATTAATATACAAACCAACTTTGTTAGTGCAAATATAATTTGAATGTATATTAGATAGGTTTTGCAGGCCAGATACAAACCAATAACCAACAGTTTTGTAATTTTTCTTTGTCCCCGTTTGCGATACTTACCTAATATAATAACATTTAAATTATATTTGCACAAACAAAGTTGGTGTAGCTTATTAATGATTATAGAGCTTGTTTTTCTCTTTTCGGTTAATAATTTTTTCATGCAGTTGGTTTTATTGTTGTTTACCCGACTGCGCCAGAAGGAGGGTTATTTTTTCGAGTGTATGTATGTATTTTTTTATGTCTATTTCTTTGGCACGGCCTACAATCTAAACAGCTTAACGAATTTTAACGTATGAGGTGTCATAAGATTCGTAAAAATTGTGAGAGTGACAAATTATTATAGGCTATTTTATTTTAATATGGCTTGTGCGAAATAAAAAAGAGTTTTTTTTTTTGTTAATAATTAATTGCTAAGTCTGCATTGCTTGTCGAGACTGCTGCAAGTGTTTTTAGCAAAATAGAGTCACATCATTTTCGAAAAGCTTTAGATAGGGATCGACTAGACTTACTGAACTTTTGGTCACTATTTCTACCTCTTTCTAATGAGATATTACAATAAAGATTCATTAAATAGCTCGTCACAAGGATTCCGGAAACATATACAACTCAGCCCCGCCCCGCCGCAAAAATGCTTACTGCAGTCTTGAATTGTACGCGGCAGAATGATTTAAGGTCAACAAACTTACTCAGGTCCCAGTTCAGTATGCCCTCCAGAACTGTTGAAAGTCCAACTGAAACTGGTTGGAGCTGGGCTGGAGTCCACAGCACAATGCAATAAAATTGTTTCTCCTTTCTGAGCTCCATGCACTTCCCCGTCATGTGAAGTCTTGCAGCTTGGAGCATCTGTTTTGAGGAAGAATTAAGCTTAATTATGTAAGAAGAAACCGTAATTAGGAGCCTTATACAACGTGTTAATGAATAAACGCAAAACTAGAAAGTAGTTTGTTTAGAATCGAGAGCTCAATCGAATTATCATGGTTTCAACATAGGAATTTTTTTTTTAAATAATATTTCTTTTGTAAAATTTAAAATTTACTGAACTCTTTCTCAACCCACCGATCGGGCACTCTCCCCCTACTTACTACCAAAACAAGATTCTTAAAATGTATCCACGAGCAAGTTAGCGCTTTCATTCAACGCTAAAATGATAACAAATCGTTTTTGCATGAATACTTAAAATGCGAATAACTTTAAATTTTAATGCAATTATTTCTTTATAAATCAGTTGGGGTGTATGAGGTTTTGCGCTTATTCATTAACACGTTGTAGAATAAGATCCCACTGCAAGTTTTCTACGGTATTTGCTAAGGTAATGATACACACGTGTATACCAGTATACCATTTGAAATGTCGTACAAACAAAAATAATAGTGCTGCCATACTTCGAAGCCTGTCGCAACCCTTTAATAAACCCGATTCAAAAATGTTGTTTCTGTGAAAATATTGTATACTAATGCTACTACAAGACTATTATGTAATTTTTTATTTTTTATTTTTGTTTTTCTTCCACACTGTCCTTTCTGGAGGCACTAGACTGAACTGTACATCTCTGCTGCCCCCTCTATCAGAAAATAGGCTATTATTGTATTTTAACTGTCCTAACATCGTTTTAAGAGAAGTTTATTCCGAATGCGTAAATGCGCGCAGCATAAAAACGAAGTCTGGTGATATTTTCAATTCTAACCAATTAAAGTCAATTAAATTTTTCAGAAACAATCTAGACACTAATCTCTATGTTTTTATGAAGTCAGATTTTCGTAAAAATATACAGTTTCAATGCTAGGATTAACCTAAGATTTGTATGGAAATCTTTGAGGCACTGTAACTATAAACCTATACATTTTAACGAAATCTGACAAGATACAAGCATAGAGATTACTTTCTAGATTGTTTCTGAAAAATGTCACTGACTTTAATTGGTTAGTATTGAAAATATAACCAGACTTCGATTGGAGCGCGCTAACAGTAATATACCCTTAAGTAGTTTTAAGACATAGTTTTCAGTCTCTAAAGGTTTATAAGAAAGTAACCAAAACCTTAAAGAACCAACATATTTTTAATCAATCATTGGAAACATATTACCTACTCAGAATATTCCGTACCTAAAGAAATACAGAAGATACAAAATAAGGCAGTCTTAGTGCTAAAAAGCGATTTCCTTTTCCTACCTTAATGGCACAACTCCGGTGCGGCCTAACAATGAATGTGATATTTTTAATGTATTTTGAAAGGTCCTCTAAAAACCTATGTAAGTTTTATTGTTGACCGCTCAAAAAATTAATGTAAATTTTTCTCCATACAACCTTACTCATACCCATTTAAGCTATAAAGCATATGCTCACGAATATATTCCCCGAGGGGGTAGTCAGAGATATTATGAAACCACAGAATATCTACGTTTCACTAGTACCGAAATTCCAGTGTGACGGGGAGTGAGCCCGTCGCCACGCTAAGTTGTAATGAATAGCCTATTCAGGAATTCCGAGTCCAGAACAGTAAAAGATAGGTAAGTCAAACCACGAAATCATCTCAAACTTAGCAAAACTTCCCTTTAAAATTTCCATGCAAAAGTTCACTAACTAGTTATCCTATTCGAACGGTTTTCGGAAAGTTTATTCCAGAAATGCATGCATCTCACATTTTCCTAGAAATTTTTAAAGTTTTATTTCATTTGGACAGGTATTGCTGGTAAAAAAATGAAAATTCTTTTACTTTTATACCAAAACCTGCTACTTTTACTGTTAGGTTCTTATTTTTGAGTTTGATACGAAAGTTTCTTTTTTAAAATGGTTTTGCAATCCCACTGGAATGATAGAGCCTTTTCCCACTTTTTACCCGACTGCGCCAGAAGGAGGGTTATATTTTTCGAGCGTATGTATGTATGTATGTATGTGTGTATGTATGTATTTATGAATGTATGTATTTATGTATGTATGTATGTATGTATGTATGTATGTATGTATGTATGTTTGTATGTCTATTTCTTTGGCACGGCCTACAGCCTAAACGGCTTGATGGATTTTAACGTTTGAGGTGTCATTAGATTCGTAAAAATTATGAGAGTGACATAGGCTATATTATTTTAATATGGCGTCTGCGAAATAAAAAAGAGAGGGAGAATAAACATTTTTTTTTTCATTTAAATTACAATATGGATATCAAATGAAAGCTAGTGATCTGACGATTCCAAAAATATAAATTATAGTAGTTTTATGTTACCGTTTCGACACAAGACTAATTAGGGTTTCGAAGTCAAACAAGGAACCCTTATAGTTTCGCCGTGTCCGTGACATTAAAATAAAATCTTAAAAAATATATTTTTAGGTCACCTCCCCTACACGAAAAGTGGGGATAAAATTTTGTTTTCTCCTCTATACCATGGTGTGGGGTATCGTTGGATAGGTCTTTCAAAAATAATGTGGGTAAATTATTAAACCATTTTTCAATTTAGGGATCCGTTAGCGAAATTAAATTGAACATTTTTGAGTCAAGTGTCCCCTTGATTATTCTTTTGTTCTGACAAGTTTGCGCCCATAATAAAAGTGGTTCAGTTTGATGGGTAGAGTATGTGGTTTAAAGGTTAATGATACTTTTCCTTACACACTGTATATTTTCAAATACAACATTTGATTCGTTAACATTAACGTGATATACATGTCTGTTATGGATTTTCAAAATATGATTATTAATGTTATGCAACCTAACACACTCCTAATCTTTCCTTTTATAAAAGGAATCTTCACTTATCTGGAAGTCCTTCAAAAAGGAAATTGATTAAAATTTGTTTTAGCTGAGTTTCTTGCCACCTCGTTCGGAAATCCTGTCGATATATGTGTTTACGTCACTGGTTTGTGTAAAATATGTACTTACATCTTATTTGTAAAGAGACAGGATTGCTGGCAGCACTGCCCTCACTGTTGTGAGCGAGACAGCTATAGTCGCCGGCTGCAGTCTTGCTCACACTCTGCAGGACGAGGCTCTGGTCACTGAGAATGATGCCAGAACTTGCATTCTGCTGGATCTCTTGCATCTGTAAGGTTCGACTTTGTTACTTTTAACAGCAATCCTGTTCAAAAATTTGAGTCAAGTAGGCGTTTCAGTTTAGTTTGGAACAGCAGATTTTTTTTGTGATTCTGGGTCCGATCTTATAGAAAAAGTTGTTCGGTTTGAATTCGCCTGAAATTTTTTGATTTATTTCAATTAAACCCTGTAGTAGGTATCTAATATTATTGAGTAATAACACGTTACAGTCATGTTGTGGAATGGTTGAAGAATTTAGTTCTCTAACCTAATGGCTCGGTAGCTTAATTTGACATAATCACAGCCGTGGTGGTCCAGTGGCGAGTAACCTTGCCTGCCGTGCAGGAGGCGATGGTTCGATCCACGTCCAGACCGACTCGTACCAATGAGTTTTTCGAAATTTATGTACGATTTGTAACACCACTGGCTTTTCGGTGAAGGAAAACATCGTGAGGAAACCTGCATGCTTCAATTTCGAGGCATGTATTGTACCCACTGTCCATTATAAGTGGCGACGGGCTCACCCCCCGTCACACTGGACAGAGTTTCGGTACTACTGGTGAAACGTGGATATTCTGTGGTTTCATAATATCTCTGACTACCCCCTTGGGGAATAAAGTCGTGAGCATATGTATGTATGTATGCACAGCCCCGGTTTAGCAGGTTGCGTGTTCAAGTCCGGTCTGAGACAAAATTGTTCAACCTTTAATTTGATATGATTTCTAGTGATAAGTCCATTGAGATTTTGATCCAAAACTTTTACGATGTATCGAAAATCTGAGAGACTCCCAGACGGTTCAAATGTCGGACAGACGGAAGACATGGCAGTAATATTATGAGAACCAATAAAAACATACTTAAGGGACCCCGACCGAACGACCTTGACCCTTTCAGAGCCGCCTCACCTGTACTAAAATACATCATTTTAAAAGACCAGTTTTTTCGAAAATCATAATAATTCGCACCAAATTTTGAATTTATCTATATAAATCCTTAAATATACGTCTTAAAAAATTTACCTCAAAGCATTTTTAGATCTTAATATTGTCTACACAAATACCCACTCTCCAACTCTCTCAATATAAGTGGCAACGGGCTCACCCCCCGTCACACTGGACAGAGTTACGGTACTACTGGTGAAACGTGGATGTTCTGAGGTTTCAGAATATCTCTGACTACCCCCTGGGGGAATATAGTCGTGAACATATGCTTATGCTTATGGCCCTGCGTTTACCTATGGGGGGCGTCTTAAGATAAAATCCTTTCATTCCATTACCAGACATAATCGAATACACCAACTTACGGATAATGAGGGTTCATTTAAGGTGCAACTTTAGCGTCATTATTTTTCTGGAACGTTAGAGTCAATTCACACTGAAAGAGCAGCGTCGAGCAGTGTCGCGTGCAATATTTCACTTAGAATTTTGAATCTTACTAATAGTCAATAAAGTTCAAATTGATTTGAAGCGAAAGACGGAGAGCTCGGCGCCGCAAGCAGCCGCGAGGCCGCGCGCGTGTTCATAGTTCAAAGAGGCGCTGCGCGGATGGCGCGGAGCTCCGGGCTCCGCGCCGCAGAATGGCTACTCGCGACTGCTCATGGCTGCTCGGGATTGCTCCCGGCTGCTCTTTTATTGCGAATTGACCCTTAGAACACCCTTTACGAAAATACCATAAGCTTTGAAGCACACGTTGGTGTCTTTGGTGGTACCGTATTGGAATTGATCACCAAAGTTAAGCAACTGAACGGAATGTCGCGTCGCTTGACTCTGCCGTGTATCAAAAGTTCCACTATACAGGGTGAAATTGCTATGATCAGCATCCTTTTAAACTATGAGTCAACCCCTCAAACTGAACAACTTTTAATATGGAAGCAAACCGATCAAAGGAAAAAAAATCAGCTGTTCCATACTAAACTACAATGCCTACTCGACTTTTAATGTGCAGTAGGCACTGCAGTTTAACATGGAACAGCAGATTTTTTTTTGCTACGATCGGTTTGTCCCCATAGTGAAAGTTGTTCAGTTTAATTGGTAGACTCTTAGTTTAAAAGGATGCTACTGATATCAATTTTACCCTGTAGATAGTAGATTGATATTTCAACTTTAGATAGGTATAGTGGCAACCATAGCGTACTGACCAAGATGCTTGAGTAGGCACTAATTTCAAGGACACAGCCTAGTTCTCTTACTGTTCTCTCTTTCTACTGTGGTTCTAGTCTGACTCTTGTAAGCGCCTTAAGAATTCTATGAACCCATAAATAGCTCCTCATTACTAAGACTCTAATAAATAAAGGTGGCGAAGGACAGAGAGACAAATGGTCGAATTATCATAAGTGTGGGTCTGAAACATAATGAATTAATGAAGGCAATTACAGTATAGATAAGATTGTGTGAGTTATTGCTGTTATCTTAACAATGGTTTATTTAAGAATAGTCCATTAGGGTCTATTGGGTTGGATTATTACATTTAGCCTCCTTCGAAAACCACCTTAAGGGGGGTAAATGCTTTTAAATTGAAATAGAAAAAATTCACAAATCTCTTCTGGAAATTTGAATTTTTAAATAAAACAGTAGTGTTTCTTCGATTTAAATACAATTTCACCCTATTTATCATTATCATCATCGGGAGCAACTCACTGTTTCCTCCATTTGTTTATACGCTGGCTCCGGACCTTTATACTTAAAGAAGTTGTTAATTTCAATAAAGGGTCTTATGTTAAAGGAAATATTTTATTCATTCAATTTTTTTGTTATGTTTATGCTTATACCGCCCTCCTCTATCCTGAACATCTCGCATCCACGTTGCTTTCGCCACTCTTCTGATTTCGTCAGCCCGCCGCGCCTCCGTACGACCCATGCTTCGTTTTCCTTTACCGGCTACGATCGTCAATCGATTGCCTACGCAAGCTCAATTTCTAGTTTCACTAACAAAAGTACTTACCCCTTTATACCAAGTCAGTTTATAACTCTTTGGATTGGCTTTCACACTGCATTCGAAGTAAACGTCATCACCTTCCTTGATGTGGCCTGGATTGAGGCTCGAACCCATCTTCAGTGACACCACTGGTACATCTGAAAAGGGAACTACAATTACTATGTGTACAAGGAGGTACCTTATCTTGTTTTGGGGGCTGGCAAGCCAGCAACACTTCGACCCAGGGGGATCTTTTGTGTTATCCCCAATTCTTTTTAGTGTTCCGACCCAAAATTGGCAAAACGGAACACTTATGAAATGGCGGGAAAATTATCAGGCTGGCACTAACTTGTACAGTATTTTCTATGCCCAAAAAATAATAATAAAATATAATATGATCTTCAGTTACTATGTGACCACATACTAAGTAAGTATCAATTTATAGTGGTCGTTATCAAGGACCCAATTTAAACAACTGATAGTACGGAACACTAATTGCCCGAGTTCCGACTCCCGGTTTTTTTGCTTACAAATACATAGTCAATAAGGAGACGATACCATTGAGGGGAAAAAAACCTAAGATCTCCAGGTTTTGGGTATCCATCTCCGAGGAGGCACATGCGTTTTGCCGCCCAGACATCATAGTCACAAAAGAAATGTTCCATGGTCTCCTCATCCTCTCCGCACGCTCGGCAGCTGGGATTTAGGGTGTTTCATTTTGTGCTTCATCGTGCCTGTGGCGTAGTGCTCAGTGAGGGCTCCGACGATGGCACGAGCCTTGCTCCTGCTGTTGTTCAGTATGAACATTTAAACACGGTATAAGCGCACGCGGTTCTAGGAGGTGATAGACTCGAGCCCTGTCCCGAACCCGAGGGCTGGCGCTTTCCTCGCTCAACGGATCTGCATAGCTATTCAGCGAGGAAATGCCACCAGCGTTTTGGGTACCCCTCTCATTAGTTGTATCTTCCTTTATTTTTACCCGACTGCGCCAGAAGGAGGGTTATGTTTTTCGAGCGTATGTACGTATGTATGTATGTTTGTATATCTATTTCTTTGGCACGGCCTACAGCCTAAACGGCTTGATGGATTAACGTATGAAGTGTCATTATATTCGTAAAAATTGTGAGAGTGACATAGGCTATATTATTTTAATATGGCGTCTGCAAAATAAAAAAGAGAGGAGGAAAAAACATTTTTTTTTTCCTAAAACGATTTCAAATATATATATATATATATATTATAGTACTTTTATGTTACTGTTTCGACACAAGACTAAAAAGTATGAAATAAACTAAATTATTAAGATAAACATAAAACCCGACTGGATAAAAAACCTATTGACTGAAAAGAGAAAAACAAGCTCTATAATCACTAATCAGCTACAACAGCTTTATTTGAGCTAGTATATTTTAATGTCACTTTATGTTTTATTTCTTTGTTGTAATAAAGTTATTTCCACCATTGAAGATGTTCCTCCCTAAAAAGAACATCTCCCTACAAATAACAACAGGTACAACATTTCTGACAACTCAGAAAAGTCGTTAGTTTTGTTAAAAAGATGTGTGTTGCAGAGTTTCTGGCCGAATCTTCTCCACAACGGAACACGTTCCGAAGCGGTAGTAGAGTCAACAAAATTACGTCAAAAAGCTATGTGTAAAGTCTGTGTGATAATGCTCTGAATTAAAATCAATTAAGTTTTGATTTTTAAGGTTACAGATCTATTATCATCAGACTAGGTATTATCATTCACTATTGAAAATAGGTCTCTCCTAATGCGCCACAAAGCTATGTACTCGGCCGAGTTCAATCCCGCTATGTTCCGTCTACATAACAGGCGCTTAATACCAAATTCTAGGAACGTATCAAACAAAGAAAATTCTTGTTGTCCCAAAACTTTAGCGAACCAAAATTCAGAAGCGATGAATATTTATCCTCGTGAAACCGAATTAACTACAGAGACCGAACAAACCAACCGCAAATCTAAGTTGAGGTATTGATTTGCTAAACTTGAATTCTCTGAATACCAAGTGAAATACACCATAGTCGACTTATATCTTTTTCTAGTGAAGTCCACTATAAGGTCCGCCACATACGGACTTCCGATCCGGAATTCCGAATTAGAGTTACGATTTCGTATGGATTTCCCACCTCCACAATTCCGTTCGGTATCAAATCCTATACAAAATCACAAATCCTATACAAAACCACAATTCTGATTCGAAATTCCGGATCGGAATTCGGTGTCCAGTTTTATTTTTGGTCTTTATTTTGTTTTTTTTACGGACAGAAGACATCATTTAAAGAAACGAATTGAATTTTTATTGCAATTCATCGAGTTTATCAATACAAATTAAATTTTTAACTGTAATTTGTAAATGTAAAAAGTGGTTGCGAAAAAATCATTCGAACTCCATGGAGAAAAACTATTGCTTTGCCTTCTCTTTTTACCTCAACTAGAAACAGAAACGGCAAAATCTAATTCGGACAGCAGAATTTTTTTTCTTAATGGACAGTTATTTTAAGTTAATTTTTAGTTTACCAAGGAGTTTACAGGTCCTGCGAGTGACGTCACTCGTCAGACCGAAAAATACCGAATATTTCGTAATGTTTGATACCGGTATTATGGAAATATACCGATATTCCATGCTCTTGGTGTGTCAGAGTCGTAGCGTGTGACGGTCTGTGGTCTCTGTCTACCCCCATGGCACAGGTCCGGCACGTCAAACAATGTTTTAGATTTGACATGATGATGTTCGCACATGTGCACTTTGCGCTAATTGTTCATGACATATGTGTAGGGTTGACCTTCCACGCATCGTATGAACATAATTATACATTTCGTTACTTTTAATAGTTCATTCTGTTGTTAAAAATAGCATTAAAGCTAAAGAATCACTGAAAATTTAAATTTAGCTTTATTTTCCAACTTTTATTTTTACTGAGAGGATTAAAATAAATTAAATAGGTATGTTATGTAATTAAATCCAACGGGTGTGCGCGCCTGACTGCATTCCCTTGCGTCGGGCGTGGGGTTAAATTGGTGGGAGGCAGGGAGTACCCGTACTGTATGTAGAAAAAGATAATCTTTCTTATACTTTGCTATTGGTATGTGTTATGTGCTCTGTGCACACAAAGTAAAGTCCGGCCGCTGAAAGATTGCGTTTGACAGTTACCATAAAATTGTAAAAAACTGAATGAAAATATTGTTTACCTGTGCTCACTCTAGTATACAGGGCACTAGCTGCCCTTTTAAGTTCAAAAAGCTTCTAAATAATAATAATAATAATAATAAATAATAAATATCTTGGACATTGTCACACAAATTATCTAGTCACATTTAAAGTACCAGAATCTAGCCTAGACTTGTATTATGATGACTAGACAACGATATAGAATACATATATAGATACAAACATCCATGACTCGGGTACAAATATTCATATTCATCATACAAATATTTGTCCCTTACGGGATTCGAACCCGCGACCCTCGGCACAGCAAGCAGGTTCACTACCGACTGTGCTATCGAGCCATCATGCCCCGCCGCTAATGATTGGCATTTATAGTTTTCAATCAGTTTTTTACAATTTTATGGTAACTGTCAAACGCAATCTTTCAGCGGCCGGACTTTAGTAGCCGTTTCTAGTTACGTATCAATTTGAAATCGACTACATTAATCGGGGTTCGGTTCATGGAAACTATCTGAGTTAAGTACTTCTGAAGAGTTAGGCTATCGGGGTACTTAGTTCTTATTGACCGAAGGCAGTTTGTAGTATTTGCACCATCCATAAGTATAAGGGTCATGATTATATTCCCTGAGTTAAAGATATAATTTAAGAAAGAAAATATATGTTCTGCAGGCTGCAGGATCCCACTACAGCATGGCTAGCATACCCCTCACGACAAAGCGTTTAAAGGAGAAAAACGTCATGCACGCTCTTTTTGCCATACGTAAAATAATAAAGTTGGGGGCACATATCGATTTCTCGGGAGTGGCATGCGAGACCTACAGGGCAAACATTTCCATTTCCTGTCACATGTTAAGGAAAGATAAATAGAATAAGGTAAAATTCTAAAGAATAGATATGAAAACAAGGAATGGCGAGATTGGACCCGGCCTTTGACTATTTATATGTGGACTGGTTACGCGTGTAATTCTACTAACAAACATTTCTGCCACTTTTTGCGGGGAGCGAGGTAACATGAAATCCGCAACTTTGGATTTTATTCCCCATAACTTTAGATTCTAATTTTGAATGTCAAAAATCATGAAAAATAGTCTCGTGTGAACCCCAAACGTTCTAAGTTCGAAGATATTATTTCGCAATTATAAGCTGTCTCGTTTAGTGATAACTGTAAAATTAAATGTAAATGCACAAGATCAATTGTGCTTATACCGTGGCAGAGGGGAAATGCTACCGCAAGGCTAGTCCTTATAATAATTAGTCAAAGGACCCGGCTTTTTATACCGGCCGGTACAATACATGTCTCGAAATTGACCATGCAGGTTTCCTTACGATGTATTCCGTCACCGAAGAGCCAGTGGTGTTACAAATCGTACATAAATTCCGAAAGTTTTTCCGACTCCGTTTTTCTTTTTAGTTCTACACTCACCGGGGGCTGTTTTGGGTGCACTTCTATGTGCATACTGGGACATTTGCCGATTGGCGTTACATAAATTTAGATCAAATTGTCTGCCGGGCCTCTACGTGTTCGCTTCGGCCCCACGCACTCCTCTCAAAGGTCCGGGGCACTTATGTATATGGAAAAGACATACAATAATAGTAAGCAAGTTGTAGCCTGTAGAATCCCACTGCAGAGCAAAGGCCTCCACGACGGCCCAGTGCGTTTTGGTGGATGCAAACTAGTGGTCAACTTGCTGTCAGAGAATTTTCAAAGTCAAAGTCAATATAATTTATTCAATATAGGAGCTTGCAGCACACTTATCAAACGTCAAATCTTTTTTAAAGCTACCACCGCGTCGGAACGTGTCGTCTCTGTAGAGAAGATGCGGCCAGAAACTCTACAACATAACACGACTTAATAACTATTACAATATAAATTCTTAAGCTAAAGTTATTTATACAATAATACATAGTCTATTTAATAAAATAATTGATACTATACAGTCAAGCCGCCTTAATAGGCCTCTGACCTAGCTAACGAATAGTTACAACGCCATCTGACGGAACTATCCGAGACCAACTGCTTAACGTTCCTTCCGAAGCACGGAACCGCTCGAGACGAAATACCTCTAAACGGTCACCCATCCAAAGACTCCGGTCCGGTCCGGCCGGACCTGACGTTGCTTAACTTGGGTGATCGTTTCCAATAATAATACAAAATTTAACTCACAATGAACGTTCAGCAACCAGCGATCTTCAACAACCGTGAGTGGAACTCTTGGGTTCTCAGCCCTGCAGACCAGGTAGACCTCATGGTCTTCGGCTTCTGGCACGAAGGTTAGGATGCTCAGCGTCGAGTTGATCTCAGAAAACTGATCAGGGAACAAAAGAATTACATTCATTTAAAACTCAAACAACGACATCCTGATCATCATCATCAACCTATCATCGTCCACTGCTGAATATAGGCCTCCTGATGGTGATAGTTAATTACTATGTTACGTGGTTTGCCCGAAACCAAAGCCTTTTAAGTATTGTAAAATATTGCATTTATTCAAGTCAAGTCAAAAGTCAAAATTGTTTATTCAAAATAATATCACATAGATAACTTTTTGACGTCATGTTTTTGAATCTACCACCGCGTCGGAAGGTGTTCCGTTGTAGAGAAGATGCGGCCAGAAACTCTACAACACACTTCTTTTAAACAAAACAAAATATTTGAACCACATTTGTACTTTTATACAGAGTTTTTATAAATGCGTTGTTTACATACTTTAAAGAGTGCTTCAGACCATCAAACTGATCAACTTTTAGTACAGGACCAACTAAGAAAATAGCGGAAAAAAAACCTTTTTAAACATTTTGACGAGACGAGAAGCTTTTGACATTTTAATGCAAATTGAAAATTGATCAGTTTGGTAGGCCTGTTCAATATGTAACGCATTAAATTTTATACTCCGTATTGATTGTCCATCCTATTCATAATTTTCAACTATATACAGATTGTACAAGAGTGAAGCCATTGGCGAGAATTAATTAATTATATTTCAAATCTACATAATTATATTTCAAAGCAGAATTTAGACTAATTAATAAATTCTGTTACGAATTTTAGGTAAAATTATCGTGCAAATGCAAAATACATAAGGTAACTACACCGGTAATGTACAGGGCTTCAATGACAAACATTATAATGAGGGGCTTTCCCATATACAACGTGTTAATGAATAAGCGCAAAACCTCATACACCCCAACTGATTTATAATAAAATAATTAGATTGAAACAACAATTTCATTATTTTGATACTTAAAATTTAAAGTTATTCACATTTTAAGTTTTGAGGCAAAAATGATTTGTTATCATTTCAACATTGAATGAAAGCGCTAACGTGCCCATGGATACATTTTAGGAATCTTGTTTTGGTAGTAAGTAGGGTGAGTGTGCCCGTTGGGTGGGTTGAGATCAAGTTCAGGTAATTTAAAATTTTACAAACAAATTATTCAATATTTTGAAAAAAAAAACTATATTGAAACCATGAAACGATGATACGGCTCTCGATTCTTAACGAACTACTTTCTAGTTTTGCATTAATTCATTAACACATTGTATAACAATATTATTTGGCTTTCCACATAACGGGAAGGGCAATATAATAGGAGGGTTATGTTTTTCGAGCGTATGTATGTATGTATATATGTACATTTATGTATGTATATATGTATGTATGTTTGTATGCCTATTTCTTTGGCACGGCCTACAGCCTAAACGGCTTGATGGATTTTAACGTATGAGGTGTCTTTAGATTCGTAAAAATTGTGAGAGTGGCATAGGCTATATTATTTTAAGATGGTGTCTGAGAATTTAAAAAGAGAGGTGGAATAAACTTTTTTTTTTAATCCAACATGGGTATCAAATGAAAGCTTTATAGTACTTTTATGTTACAGTTTCGACACAAGACTAAAAAGTATGAAATAAACAAAATTAGGCATTATAATAAACAAAAAACCCGATTGCATAAAACACCTATTAACTGAAAAGAGAAAAACAAGCTATATAATTACTATTCAGCTATATCAGATTTATTTGAGCTAATATAATTTGAATGTTATTAGGTAGGTATTGCAGGCGAACGGGGAAACATTTAATTTATATTAGCTCAAATAAAGCTGTTATAGCTGATTATTGATTATAGAGCTTGTATTTCTCTTTTTAGTTAATAGGTTTGTAAAGCTTTCAATAATCATTTTACTATCTACCTATTCAATTTAGCATCGGTATTTTAATTGAAAACCACACCTAACAAAATAAATGAATGCCATTTAATTTCAGAACCGCAAAAATAAACAAAACGTCAAAAGGATGCCTACCAATAATCAAAGGCAAATAAATACCTTGGCATATTTTATTTAAAAGGTTATGTTACGGAGCTCTTTTTAAACAAACGCGTATTAACTTCCCTATTAATATTTCAGTGAATTAAAAACATCGAGAAGAATGAGTTTGTGAACGTAATATCAGCGTATTGAATGTATAATTTTATTTATTTATTTATTTAACACTATATTGTACAACGTCCCAAATTGACTCTCCGTAGCCCTCTTTCCGCCCATCCGGGGCACGAAGCAAGAGAGGTGTGTCAGAACCGCCCAATGTGGAGATCTATAGTTTCTGCCTACCCCTCTGGGAAAAAGTCGTGAGTTTATGTATGTATGTGTATGTATATTGTACAAATAAAATTACAGCTAAAAATGTTTTTGAGTAAACAGTTTACTTTGATTCTATAGAGAAAGTTGGTTAGTTTCATGGTCTGATCAGCGTCTTAAAAAACCGAAACGAAAATCTTCTTCTTTCTTTTCCATAATAAAAAGCCTAGAAGATTACGTTTGAGACCATTGCAATAATATTTGATGTTCCTATGGCCGTTATGTGTTTATTTACTGTTTCTACTATTTTTCAACATCATCATCATCATCATCTCAGCCGATAGACGTCCACTGCTGGACATAGGCCTCCCCCAAGGATCGCCACAACGACCGGTCCTGCGCTGCCCTCATCCAACGTGTTCCCGCCGCCTTCACCAGGTCGTCGGTCCACCGTGTGGGGGGCTTACCCACGCCGCTGCGCTTTCCGGTACGCGGTCACCACTCGAGAACTATTTCTCATCAACATAAGTCGCAAATCACCAAGCTCAGTAACCTCGAACCAGGCTCAGCCAAATTCGATGCAGGAAATGCATTTAAACACATCTGTAGCATTTCCTATAATCTCTGGGCTGAGTGCTGGTATGGAGTTTTGGAGCTTGTTAACTCTCTTGGTATCCATTTCTAGTATTTTGTAAGTGTACTTTGTATATATATTTTTTTTTTAAGTTATGTGTTGTAGAGTTTCTGGTCGCATCTTCTCTGCAACGGAACACCTTCCAACGCGGTAGTAGAATCAAAAATGACGTCAAAAAGCTATCCATGTGATATTATTTTGAAAAAAACATTTTGAGTTTGAGTTTAGCCTGTTAGAGTTTACGTGGGATCATTACAATTTATGTGCCTGTGAGCGTTAATTATTTATTTATTTCTGTATTTTATTCCTGTCCGATTCGCCTTCACGTCGCAATCCAAGGCCCACTGGGTAGACGGTACTGCCCCCATTGGGAAACTATAGGGTGCAAACTTAAATGCATACTTTAGGGGGTGCTTTAGACCATCAAACTAAACAATCTTCACTATAGAACCAACATTGCAATCGCAAGAAAAAATAAGCCGTTCCATACAAATTCCAACGGTGACTTGTCCCAAATGTATTGAACAATAAAAAAATTTCGCGGTTTCAATGTAGTCCTATAGTAAAAGTTATTCCATTTGATGGTCTGAAAACCCCTTAAACTATGTGACGCATTTAATTTTACACCCTATATACTCTAAGTTCGAAAATAGTTTCCCAGTTACCAGTCTTTGACCGATAGCCACAAAAGTGCGGATATCAGAAATGTTGACGAAACGGGCACAGTATAAGAAAGAGTATGTAGTACTATATACAGTACCGACACTCCCTGCCTCCCACAGACTTTTTACCTCTGGCTGAATCGTGGCGAAATTGTAAGCAAATGCGTATTCCTGTCTCGGCCGCACTCACTCAGCATTGCACATGCTTTTCTTTTAAATTTTTCCTGTTTGTATGAAATGACAGCTATCAGCTGACAGTGTCCAAGGTGTAACACGGGCTAGCCATCCACCAAACGTGTGCGAGGTGGCGTGCGAGTGCGTGCCAATGGAAGCGCTTCAAACTCCTTATGACGTGATCGAGCGAGCGCGCTATTGGTGGATTATTTTCTCGCACGCCGCCTTGCCGCCTCGCACATCTCTAGTGGACAGGTAGTCTCTACATTGAACACTGTGATATTGAATTTAAGTCCAACCGTTCCACGCCAACTATAATTTCGCTTCGACTCCTGTATTCGGAACTTAGTTTCGTTGTGCATCGCTGTTTCCTACGGGAATACAAATTTCGAGCAACGTTATTATAATTGGTCTATATTCTGGTTTCTGTCGCAAGCTTTAATTGTTTTATCTCTAATTTTATGGGTACTATAAAGTGGTAAATAAATTAATAAAGTTATGTTACCATCACAAAACGAGTGCAATACCCAAGATTAATATTAATGTTTTAAGTATCGTATTTAATCTACAGGGTGTTAGGGTAAACAGTTCCAATACTTTAAAGGGTGATTATACCCATGATACTGACCAACTTTCCCTAAGAAACATATAGAAAAATTGCACAAAAAAAAATTGGACTTTCCATACTAAACGCTATCAGCTGATCGAACGTTTGTATGAAAAGTCGAAAAATGTTTTTGCTAATTTCTTATAGGTTTCTTAGGGAAAATTGTTCAGTATCATGGGTACAATCACCCCTTTAAGTAACGCAAATGTTTACCCTAACACCCTATATATTTATTAAACAGTTCCGTGACTGACTGACTGACAGACAATGCACAGCCCAAAGCACTGAATCATGAAATTGAACCTCGAATTTGAACTCAGTATTTTTTTAGGAAAACTAAAAGCCGTTCAGGACTGTGGTCATAATTATAAAGAGTAAATAAAAGCTTGCAATATACTAAAAAAATTAAGGAATTAAAAAAAACTTGCACAAATCTCTAGCAGTCAGGATTTGACGGCCCGATAGCACATTCGGTAGTGAACCTGCCTGCTGTGCCAAGGGTCGCGGGTTCGAATCCCGTAAGGGACAAATATTTGTATGATGAATATGAATATTTGTACCCGAGTCATGGTTGTTTGTATCTATATATGTATTCTATATCGTTGTGTAGTCATCATAATACAAGTCCAGGCTAGATTCTGGTACTTTAAATGTGACTAGATAATTTGTGTGACAATGTCCAAGATATTTATTTATTCAAAATCAGAAATTACTAGTAAAATAGACAAATCATCCAAAAAGCAGTTTATGACAGCTATTTTCATCGAATGTTATCACTGAGGTATTTTTTAGGGTTCCGTAGTCCACAAGGGACCCTTATAGTTTCGCCATGTCTGTCCGTCTGTCCGTCTGTCCGTCTGTCCGTCTGTCCGTCTGTCCGTCTGTCCGTCTGTCCGTCTGTCCGTCTGTCCGTCTGTCCGTCTGTCCGTCTGTCCGTCTGTCCGTCTGTCCGTCTGTCCGTCTGTCCGTCTGTCCGTCTGTCCGTCTGTCCGTCCGTCCGTCCGTCCGTCCGTCCGTCCGTCCGTCCGTCCGTCCGTCCGTCTGTCCGTCTGTCCGTCTGTCCGTCTGTCCGTCTGTCCGTCTGTCCGTCTGTCCGTCTGTCCGTCTGTCCGTCTGTCCGTCTGTCCGTCTGTCCGTCTGTCCGTCTGTCCGTCTGTCCGTCCGTTCGTCTGTCCGCGGTTTAGCTCAGAGACGCTTAGTACTAGAAAGCTGTAATTTCACATGGGTATACATAAATTTATTACGCCGACAAAGTGGTATAATCACACACTTGATACAAAAGGTATAATTAAGGAAAAATACCTTTCCCCCAACTTCTACAGGTTACAACCAATGAACTTTTTTGCTAGTTTTGTTTCACTCTACACGTATTACTAAGTTTCTATACGGTCCCTCTATGGCGCGGTTTATACAGTAGCCACGTACTATAAGGTTTATATTGTGTTACTTAGATTATCCGCCACCGCCACACGTCTCTTCTGTATAAACCGTGGCTAAGAGGGAGGCCAAAAAAACAGTAATAATTATGTGTATAACACATATTAGAAGAAATGCAGACTGCCTGTTTTGGAGGAAGTAGGAGTGCATTAAGGTGGTTAATTATGAAAATATAAAGCTTTGAACTTATCCATAGAAAATTTCAAAGCGTCATATCTTCGTAATTATATTATAAATTGCAAATGTTATTTAATACGCGGCATCTAGATTTTCTAAACAGTTTTTCCCTATATAAAATATTACTTTTAATTGTACCGGCTTCGCGTATTACGCGTCGAACTTTTATATGAAATTGATAACTCTGCAACCACCTTAAGAAAGAATTTTTAGAAAATAACCTCTACAGGGATACAACGGGGTGCTGAAGTTTTTCGTAATATCTCTTATATGTACTTGGTTGTCTTCTATTTTTTCAAAATATGAAAAACACTACTTTTACTATAAATTCCTAACTTTTTATTTTATTAGATAAGTAAACACATCAATCACAAAAATATAGCGGTCAGCACAAGCGTCGTCAATTACACAGATACACAAATAAACATACATAAATCAGCAACAAGCTTCGTCAAAACATTGAAAAACACGCTCAGTCAAATAACCCGCCCCTTGTCGAACCTGGCGCAAAGGAGTCCAACTACTATGAAACTACGAATGAACATGAAATCAATACAACTTTGAATGTAATATTTCACTTTAGTCTAAACATAATTATTTACGAGAAAAAAATTATTTTGACAAACACTTTGTTTTGCTGGTAAAGAAATGTATCTATAGTTTATACTAAAACCTTAAATTTACAAAGCCTTAAATAAGGTCGAATTTCAAGCAGTCTTTCATATTTTATTCAACTAACATAGATGTTTTTGTGCTCAGATAAAGTCCTGACATTTCTTATGTCATGGCGCAACAAAAGGAAAGTGAGTTATGGAAATGGGGTGTCAATTGTCTTCCACCCTAATTGGTGAAAAGAATATCTGAGAAACTAACACAGAAATATGAAATGGGAATAAAGATGAATGCTGTCGTGAATTTTATTCATTATTATGGTGATATAACTGTCTAATTCCTCATGCATGTTTCTATTATGTTATTTTATTTTATTGCTTTCGTATTCGGAATGATCATTAACTTTGCTATAGTAGTGGAGTACCGGTAGCTTTAAAAGTCTATTGTTTCGGAACCGGTCAAAACTACTCCAATTTTCATGTATTTTTTTTTAAATGTCTGTATTCTAAAATACTACAACCTTTATAGTTTAAAAATTGACGCACTAACACTCAGTTGCAGAAACGCTTATTAGAGTTAATCCTTCATTAAATCTCTTGCTACCTGTTACTACGTCTACAAGACAAAAAGTGACAGCAAGAGATTTAATGGAGCGTTTCTGCAATTCTGAGTATTAGTCATGTAAAAAGTTGTAACCCAAAAAATACAAATTGTAAGACAATAAATAATGTATATCACAAGAAAGAACATTTCATAAGCTTTCCAAAACATTAAAATCAACAAGCTACGACTAGTAGAAGTCAATCTAGCCCGGGATCAAAACAATTAAGTCGCAGATTTAGAATGTTTTAATTACGCAGCTGTTTTGACGCAAATCGACGATTTGATCTTCAACTGTGCTCTGACCATATTTTTTAAATATTCTATATCAATAATAGTAGGTATATCACTGCAGTGGCCAGCAAAAGAGGCATTGATGGACGAACGTGTAAATCCATCAATGCCTAGTTGTGGCGAAGGCTTGTATAATAGTGCTTTTCTCAAATAATGCGCGGAAAATAAAACTAATACAATTACTTTTTAAATTCAATGACGAACAACAATCATTTTTCCCGCGTTAAAGTGTTCATTTGTTTTTTTTTTTCAATAAACAGCTTTCTATTTGCAAGCCAGTTCGAAATTTAAATAAAACCTTTAATAAGTTACCTCCTTGGTTGCCATGTTTATGAGTTTACTATGTAATTTATTTGGCCGCTAAACCACGACAGATATGGTTTTTCATACAACTTTTGCCGGCCGCTGGTCGCATGTATTTGACCAGTACAGCAATTTCGATTTATCTAGAAGAAGGTTGTCAAAATAATGCACAAATTTCCAAGCATGTTTGAGAAAATGATATAAATTTTTTATTTTAAAAAGCGTCAATTTTTAACTGTAAAGGTTGTAGTATTTTAAATTACACACATTAAAAAAATATATCCAAATTGGAGTAGTTTTAACGGGTTCCGAAATAAATACCTTCAGATACTCCACTACAGCTGTTTGTAACTTTACAACTACAGTTACAGTACTCTGTGTTACAACTAATGGTGTTTGGCAGTCTGAGACGACTCGTACATGGTAGTATTGCTAACTAGTGAAACTATCGATCGTCAATCGATACTATTGTCACCTAGAAAAATAGTAACAATATCGATAAACATACATACATAAACTCACGACCTTTTCGGGGTGGTCAGAAACAGTGCTACAACTTTCTGTTCACATTTAGCAATTTAAGGTTCAGGAATTGCATTCACAAATGTAACATCCTTCTTGCATCCTTCAGACCCTCAAAGTTTTTATATAAGTTTGACGAATTTTAGGTTGTGAGTCACAACCTAACATCGGCAATCTGTCAATTCAGTATTCGTTAAGGTTATGTCATGTGTCAAACTTATATAGAAACTTCGACGATCTGAAGGATGCAAGAAGGATCTTACATTTGTGAGCTCATCGATGTTTTCGACAACGATGTGACGCTTTGAGAATTGTACTCCAGGATGGAATGACATGTCATGGGGTGAGAGGTGGCTAGCCTTTCACCCACATAGGCACTAAATACACCACACACAGCAACCTACCCTTTAGTATCCTCGTACGACACTCAGGGAAATAATTGGAGTGATCCATTCTAAGCCGGAACCACAATATCGATAGTATCGATCCACATACTCAGTAACCTAAAGTTCAATTTTATATGAGCTATCAATCAATCACTTATACGTTATTTTACTCTAAAAACATATACAGAGAGTAAACTGACAGGAAATACAGAAGGTATAAAAATAGGCGGCTATCCAACGACACCTCGCTCAGAGTACACGTTTTTTCAAACCCCGTTTACAAAATATAATGAAAATTTTATTTCTGCATCATGTTCTAGACTTAACGTACAATATTTATAAACCCGAGCAATCTTAGGATCCCTTGTTTATACTCGAGGCCCTGACTAAACAAAATTTGACTTTATTACTTTCTGGCATTTTTTCGTGTATATTAGAAAATAACACATTTTTGTTTGCATCGCAAACAGCACTACAATTACTTTCCGTTCAGAATGTTTTGCATACAAAAATTCACATTTGTCGTCTATGGTATCGTACCAAGGAATAATTCAATGGACGTTTGTATTTATACAACGTGTTAATGAATAAGCGCAAAACCTCATATACCCCAACTGATTTATAACAAAATAATTAGATTAAAACAATAATTTAATTATTTTAATAGTAAAATTTAAAGTTATTCGTATTTTAAGTTTTCAGGCAAAAATGATTTGTTATCATTTCAGCAATGAATGAAAGCGCTAGCGTGCTCGTCGATACATTTTAAGAATCTTGTTTTGGTAGTAAGTAGGGTGAGTGTGCCCTTCCGGTGGGGTTGAGATCGAGTTCATCAAATTTTAAATTTTACAAACAAATTATTTAATATTTTGAAAAAAAATACCGATGTTGAAACCATGATAATTCGATTCTGCTCTCGATTCTAAACAAACTACTTTCTAGTTTTGCGTAAATTCATTAACAAGTAGTTGTATATTATGTATTCTATATCGTTGTCTAGTCATCATAACACAAGTCCACTCTAGATTCTAGTACTTTAAATGTGACTAGATAATTTGTGTCCAAGATATTTATTTTATTATTATTGAAAAGAAAATCAGCAAAAGCTTTCTTGTGATCAATTTCTTTGGACAAATAGCTCGTGGCAAGTTTATGCGGAGAATAAGATATTTCGGAGACAAACAAATAACCGAAATAATAATTATATTGGTAGTAGTCTTTATGTGAAAATTTGTCTGTCCTGCCTATCTGCAATACCTTATTGCTCAAACAAAATTCAAAAGATTATAGAGCTGAATTTCATCTGTGTTAAAAACGGAATGCTGAGATGAATTTGGTCATGTGGAAAGTATGAGTGAAAGTAGACTGACTTATGAAATATATAAAGTGAGTGCGAGTCCCCAGACGTGTGTATGCGGACCAAATTGGCAGCGTATTTTAAAGGGACACTTGACTCTAACAAAAATTGTCACTTTAAAGCTTAATATTTCGCTAACGGATCCCTAAATCGAAAAATGGTATTTCCACATCCACAATATTTTTAAAAGACCTATCTAACGATACCCCACATCATTGGATAAACGAGAAAAAAAAATGCATCTCCACTTTTCGTGTAGGGAAGGTACCCTAGAAAATATATTTTTCAAGATTGTATTTTACCACTTTGTCGTATGTATACCCATGTCAAATTACAGTGTTCTAGTACTAAGCGTCTCTGAGCTAAGCCGCGGACAGATAGACAGACGGACGGACATGGCGAAACTATAAGAGTTCCTTGTTGACTACGAAACCCTAAAAACGACTACTTACAACTTTGGCACTCCTCTTAATCTGGCGACTGCCTTTCCACCAGGAGACCTGAGCCTCAGGCCTGGACCCCGTCGTCTGACATTCCACCTCGTAGCTCCTGTCCGCTGACAGCTGCCGATTCTTGTTCATTATCTGAACCGTCAGTGGCTTTACTGCAACAAAGATGTTCTGTTATTTAACATGGCGCATATAGGCGCAGACAATGGACATTTTATCCATCGGAGTCTGGACACTTTTTAGGGTTCCGTAGTCAAACAAGGTTTCGTCCATTCTGTCTGTCCGTCTGTCTGTCTGTCTGTAGGCCCCACCTCTATTACTAGCCCATTTTTGCACCCATTGAATCAAAATTTACCATGATGACAGATAACAGTAACCCAAAAACAGAAATGAGGTAGTCATAAAGAAACATTTTTTTATCTACACTCCATACAACAAAAAGAGGGTAGGAAAAACATTTCTTTTTAATAAATCGAATGGGGTGTCGTCGGATAGGATTTGTCCAATGGAACTAAACTCTCATAGAAACTAAATCGTTATAATGCTTCTGTCTTGAGATCTGCGTTCAAAGTCAAATATAAGGCGTATATTCAAATATTTGCGCATTGCGGGATTCGAACCCGCGACTCTTCGATCAGAAGGCAGGTGCACTACCAACAGAGCTATCGAGCCGTCAAATTGCAGTATGGTAGTCTAGGAGATAACGCACACGGCGGTCGTAAAGTCCATCTTTTTTTTTTTAAGTCCGTCTTAAATTCCATACTGAGGCTAGTCTTAAATTCCATACTGAGGCTAGCCTTAAATTCCATACTGAGGCTAGTCTTAAATTCCATACTGAAGCTACTTCACAGATGTTTTCCAGCCATCGTCAGATGGTCAGTCGGTCTACAGATCTTCTCCGCCAATCTCCGCCATTTTCGGTCACTGGCTTCATCCATCTGCCGTCATTCCGTCTAGGCAAGCCGTCGAAACCAAACGATACGGAAAATTGCATAGCAGAATAAACTCACAGTTCATATCCAGTATTAACAGCTTGCTCTGCGGTGGCGCCAGGTTGGTATTCGATGCCTGACATATCAGTCTCGCGTTTAGATGCTGCCGTCCAACGTTGGGGAACGTCAGCGTGTTGGTGGTGACTCCGTCTGGACGCTGGTCGAAGGAGTCGTCTATCACTGTGTTTTCTAGAAACCAGGTCAGGCGAGGTCTTGGATCACCTGCATATGATTTAAAAATACAGGGTGTAAGGGACAGCCCTCCACAAACTTAAACAGTGAACTCAGACCATCAAACTGAACAACTTTCGCTATGGAATCTGCCTCCGAAAACGCGAAAAAATATTGGCTGTCCCATACATTTGAATTTGGTAGGTACAGCAGTTTTGTATGGGACAGCTGATTTTTTTTCGCGTTTCCGGAGGTAGGCTCCGTAGTGAAATTTGTTCAGATTAATGGTCTGGTGTATTGTACCCACTGTGGCGACGGGCTTACTCCGTCACACTGGACAGAGACTGCCTCTGTGGTCTAATGGTTAAGAGCATTGGACTCTTGACACGGAGGTCGTGGGTTCGATTCCCACGGGGGACACCTAGTGATATGTCACTTTCTGCATTTTCCCCCAGTTAGCTAGGACATTGCAGGCTGAATCACCTGATTGTCTGAAAAGGAAGATGATTCCGTGCTTCGGAACGTTAAGCCGTTGCTCCCGATAACTATCTCTGGTGGTAGTAGTCGTTACATAAAAACAACCTCAGAGGCCGTGAGGCGGCCTGAAGAAACTCTGACACCAGGGCTTGCCGCCCCCACGATAAGTAGAACTGGACAGAGTTTCAGTATTACTATACTTCATTCCAAATAAGGATGACGAGATTTTCCGATTCCTATTGAGCTTTCAGGCCAATTCTCATAAGCAAATATAATTTATTTATCAAAAAGATGCACTATCCGACATATCTTGGACGTTACTAAAGCTTTTCTAAGAATAAGTGAGAGTAAGTGTTTCAAATCTCTGTTTCTGAAATTTTGAATGGAGTATAGTGAAACGTGGATATTCTGGGTTTTCATAATATCTCTGACTACCCTCTCGGGGAATTTAGTCGTGACGATATGCCCATGTAAGTAAAGATCAACTGTTGCAAGGTCTTACCTCCATGTGTTTCGCATATGAGCTCAATGGTGTCGCCCTCGTTGTAAGGCTCAAGAAGCCTGGTCTGATCCCGTGTCTTCGCATCCATTATAGTTGGCCGGTCTGATGGTGCTATGCGTGAATGAGAAATTTATTTCGTTGAATTAAAAACACAGTGGAGTTACGTTAGCAATTTATTATCCGAAAAATTTACTAAGGTTAACAACAATAATAAGTTACTTTATAATACAGTTAGTTATATAAATTATATAATAAAATAAAAATCTATAAAACAATGTTAATCAATTACTGAAAATAATTTATATTATAACTTAAATTGGATTCAGTAAAAATAATAGTGGAGTTAGTATACAAATTAATGTACAAAAATTATTAACAATAAATAAATTGATTTAAAATATACGAGTAAAAGTCAAATTTAGTAAATTAAATTACACAATTAAAAAAAAAAAGAAACGTTTATAACAAAAATATATTAAAATGTCTTCTATTTTATTACTGAAATTTAATTATATTTCAGATAAAATTAATAAAATTATTTAAAAAGAAACAAATAAAACTGTACATGATTTATTTCATTAATTCTGTTAGTAAAATAAATTATATAATTCAAAATAAACTAAATAAACAACTATACGTATTCTGTCTGTAAATGAACTTTTCGAGTATTTTATTTAAAAAAATAGTTATTTTCTACAAGTAAAAAATAAATAAAAACGCTTTTTAGAAACTCAGAAAATACAAGTACTCTAATTTCATGGTACAGTAACAGATTGAATAGTCTCGTTGTCAGTCTCCTTACTTGTACCTAAAAACAAACATTATAATCTTATTAAATTTATAAATTGTATCTCATTTGGAAAGTAAATGGAGGGCAGGGGAGCATTAAATATAGCTCTGTTCTCGGAATGCGCAAGAATAAACAAAGAATTAGAGAAGTGGCAAAAGTTTTGAGGAAGATTGAAAAGCTTGCTCTTCGAAATCTCTAGTTTCTACAAACGAAATTTTTTGGAGTAAACAATGGTTGTTTAATTCCACATTTTATCTAAACTATTACTAAACTGTAAAAGACGTGTACATGGAAAATATTTACTAAAAAAGATTATGGTATTTCGGTGTCCTTGACTAAAAATCATACAAATTTGAGAATTTTTTTTTGTCTGTCTTTTTGTTTGTTTGTTCGAGCATCACGCAAACATTACTAAACCGATCTTGATGAAACTTCTTTCTTTGAAAGCTTATGATTTGACTTAAAATCTGGTATATCATTTGTGCAGATGAAGTCGCGGGTAAAAGCTCGTGTAATTTAAATCTGGCAGGCGTAATGTGAGACTGCGGCCCACTGTGGACCGACGATGACTGAAGAAGGTAACAGGGATAATCCAAGATCCCACCGCAATATTTCTCCATGTGTTTAGGCAATGAGACACATTCCAGTGGAATAGTTTAGGGATTCTAAAAAAATACATACAGACGAACATAGAACCTCTTCCTTATTTTTTGAAGTCTATTAAAAAATACGCGCCCCCCTTAGTCATGTCGCAACTCCCTGGCAGACGAGAGAAAAAGTGGTGACACCGCGGTGATTTCAAAAGTGTTCCGTTTTGCCAATTTTGTTACGGAACACTAAAAATCCGACATAATCTTGGACGTTACCACAAGCTTCGTCAATCATATTACAACAGCCGGTAATCAGCAACATGCTTCGTCAAACCCTTAAATAAACAGTTAGAGATCCGCAACATGATTCGTTAACTTACCAAACTAAAATCCACCTCACGCTTCGTCAGTAATACATCAAAAATAGACTGAAATGCCCTCCGCACCACGGAATCCACCCGGCTTAAAGGAACTCATCACACTAGCAGCATTGCCACGTTGAATGGCTAGAGAAATCCTCTGGACCAGATAAGAACCCAAGCGGGGATCGTTCCCTCTCTCAACAAGCCTACTTCCCAGTTCTCGCACAAAAGCCTTGGCCTCACAACCCCAAACACCCGACGTTTCCACTGCTAATAGCACAAAGATGTAAAGGGACTCTAACTCTGAGTAACTGATAATGACTAATTACATTTATACGTAGCAAATCGCAAGTTCATTTTTTTTTGTATTTATAATTAATGGACTTTTTGCTTGTGCGTTAGCACCGTATTTCCGCCAATGTCAAGTGTTTTGAGGGAGTATCTATCCCAATCTCAGGGATTGTTTTTGATAAAGAACAAGAAGAGATTAAGGAATGCGGAGCCTCGTGGCAGGCAAAGACGCGACGCGCGGACAACACGCGAGACAAGTTCTCGGGTCAGAACCTGCAACGTGACTCCACAAGTTCATTACTATAAAGAAGTATTAATTACCTACATTAAATTTTTGCATTGGATTGAAATTTAGTAAATATTTTATTGTATTAATATTGTATATTTCATATTTTCTGACATGAATATAAATGCATGTCTATTTACAAAAAGTTTCCCCACATACCTCGTATTTTTCTTTTTTTCTCAGAATCCTATTCCATTCATTTGCATCACCTACTTCAGACGTCTGCGTTCAAATTATATTTCATTTGTGCTACTATACCGTATAATATACAGGGTCCTTCTTAATATGCTGACACTTTTTTAAGGGGATGATCAGAACGTCAAACTGAACAACTTTTTATATGGGATCAAAATCGAAATCGCGAAAATAAAATCAGATGTCCCATACATTTGGCTCGAGTAGGTTTTGCAGTTCTGTATGGAACAGCTATTTTTTTTTCGCGATTTCGATGTTGGTGCCATAGAGAAAGTTGTTCAGTTTGACGGCCTGATCATTCCCTTAAAAAAGTGTCAGCATATTAAGAAGGGCCCTATACAACGTGTTAATGAATAAGCGCAAAACCTCATACACCCCAACTGATTTATAACAAAATAATTAGATTGAAAAAATAATTAATTATTTTGATATTTAAAAATTTAAAGTTATTCGCATTTTAAGTGTCGCAGTCTAGAACAGCAGATTTTTTTTATCATACATTTTCTATAAATTAATTGGAACATATTGGATAGGTATTGCATGATCGAAAGGTCGGTTCGTACTTGACTGCTCTGTAGTACGGCTTGGGTTACGCGCAATTTCTATTAGCTACTGTGCAACCAGCTAAGGCGAGTCGAGTTACTTGCCTACTCAATCAGGTTTAAAAAAACCCTTTTTAGTGAGCACCTAGATGCCAATAGAAACTTCCATGCCAAATTTTAAGTTTGTAGTCTTTACAGTTTTGGATATTTTGTGTTGAGTTAGTGTGTGGATTTGCATAGATTCAAGCATATTTAACACAGCATGTCCGATAAAAGTACACATTTCTGTCACCCCGGGAGCTGCGATCGATTTGTCAGTTCCCATCATCACTCCGCACACAGCCAATAGATGTAATAGATATAATGTATAGATGAAATAAATAGATTTTCTAAACGTTATTTAACACTAGCTGTTGCCCGCGACTCCGTCTGCGTAGACCTTAAGAGGATAATTCGTAGCGCGCTCCATACAAACGTACTATGGTGATATTTTCAATACTAAGCAATTAAACTCAATGAAATTTTTCAGAATCATTCTAAAAACAAATTTCTATGCTTGTGTAGAATCAGATTTTCGATAAAATGTATAGTTTTAAAGTTACAGTGCCTCAAAGATTTCCATACAAATCTTAAATTAATCCTAGCATCGAAACTGTATATTTTAACGAAAATCGGACTCCATACAAGCATAGATATTTGTTTCAACATAGTTACAGCAAAATTTTATTGACTTTTATTGGTTAGTATCGAAAATATCACCATAGTACGTTTGTGTGGAGTGCGCTCCGAATTATATCCCCTTAAAAATTAAATGTGTTAATCCAGAAGGTATTCTATCTGCGTGCCAAATTCAATCCAAATCTGTTCAGCCGTATATGCGAGATTGAGTGACAAACATCTAAAAATCAGAACTTTCACATTTATAATATTAGTGCGATGTACGCACGGTGACAGATCAACCTACCCATAGATGGACCTTATATAGAGTTCAACTATGGGTAGGTTGATCTGTCGCCGTGTGTACTTGTACGTTAACAACATGTAGATGAAGCACCGCTCTATACAAACGAAGTCTGGTTATATTTTCAATACTAACCAATTAAAGTCAATGACATTTTTCAGAAACAATCTAGAAACAAATCTCTATGCTTGTATGTTGTCCGATTTTTGATAAAATATACAGTTTCAATGCTAGGATTAATTTAAGATTTGTATGGAAATCTTTGAGGCACTGTAACTTTAAAAGAAAAACATTATAAAATTTTGTTGCATAGAGATTTGTTTGTAGATTGTTTCTGAAAAAAATCATTGACTTTAATTAGTTAGTATTGAAAATATAACCAGACTTCGTTTGTATGGACCGCGCCAACGGTAACATACCCTTAAGGGGATATAATTCGGAGCGCGCTCCATACAAACGTACTATGGTGATATTTTCAATACTAACCAATTAAATTCAATGAAATTATGCTGAAACAATCTTGAAAAAATATCTATGCTTGTATGGAGTCAGATTTTTGTTAAAATATACAGTTTCAATGCTAGGATTAATTTAAGATTTGTATGGAAATCTTTGAGGCACTGTAACTTTAAAAGAAAAACATTATAAAATTTTGTTGCATAGAGTATATTGTAGATTGTTTCTGAAAAAAATCATTGACTTTAATTATTTAGTATTGAAAATATAACCAGACTTCGTTATGGACCGCTTTTTTTTTTTTTTTTTTAGAAATGACGTTTTCAGCGTTGCTCAGGGAGCATTTACTGCTTTTTACTGCGGACTATTGGAGGGACCAGAAGGGTCACCGAGCCAATTGAATGAACTTAAGCAACCAACCTAGGGGCACCCCAGGGGGGTACGGACCTCGGCATAGGACGTTGCTGGGGCTACGCGGCGGATTGGGTAGCTGGGATCGGTGAGAGTATGGACCGCGCCAACGGTAACATACCCTTAACCGCTTAGTTATATATGATGCTGAGTTATGTATGTTGATGTATAAATCATCAGTTATGTACATTTAAAGGAGCTTATAAAGCTTACTAAATCGCAGGCTCTCGAGTGTTATAATTGAATTTAAGCGTTCCCCATTTATAAGACTGGAGTATGCAACAATTGGTCTTAAAATGTTTAAGACTGTATGAGAGAAGATATTTATATACCAAGATCCGATCGCAAAATTATGCACCTATTTCTTTAGTGGACGAAATGTGATTTAAGTGATATTTTATACAGGGGTTCATACAACGCCGCCGGGTTGCCTAGCAAAATCTTGCCGTATCTCTTAGGAGACCGATGTAAAGAGCTGGTAAAACTAGGGTTGCCACCTCTCAGTCTGCCGCAATTCTAGGATTGCCAGGTTTGAAGAAGATGGCACTTACTTCCCAAACAGATAGGTGGAAAAAATGGTACCATAAATCATCATGGTAGAGGCACTTGCGGCAAGATTTTGCTAGGCAAACCCGGCGGCGTTGTAAGAACCTCTGTATAAACATTCACATAAATCACATTTCTTTCACCAAACAAATAGGTGCATAATTTTACGATCGGATCTCGTACCATTAAATAATTTCTACTTTATTCAGACAGCCTTGAACGTCTGGGAATTATGTAGATTTTGCCAGTGAATATTCAGGTGTTCAGTGTCATTGTTTTTGATTAAATTATGCAAAAGTTGCGCACTGTAATGTGTCACATATAGTATTTAAGAGAAGTTTATTCCGAATGCGTAAATGAGCGCTGCATCCAAACGAATTCTGCGCCCGCGGCATGATGGCGCGATGAAGCGCTGTCGCGCCCTAGCTCCCTTTCTTTTTACGCTCGAACGAACGAGTTAGCAGCCGCGATAAAACGTTTATCGAGGCACCATGCCGCGGGCGCTGGTGATGTTTTCAATACTAACCAATTAATGTCAATGAAATATTTCAGAAACAATTTAGAAACTAATCTGGATGTTTTTATCTTGGACATTGGATATTGTCACATTTAAAGAACACATTTTTGTATGAAGTCAGATTTTCGCTAAATTATACAGTTTTAGTGCTAGGATTAATTTAAGATTTGTATAGAAATCTTTGAGGCACTATTACCTTAAAATATACGTTTTAACGAAAATCTGACTTCATACAAACATAGAGTTTAGTTTCTAGATTGTTTCTGAAAAATGTTATTGACTTTAATTGGTTAGTATTGAAAATATCACCAGACTTTGATTGTATGGAGCGCGCTCCCAATTATATTCCCTTAATAGTTACTACCGTAACAGATACCGCACTCATCCCGATTTCGCGCTTTTAAACGGAAACTAAAATGCGCCGTATGTTAATGCGCGACAGCCCGTATGTACCACAAGAGATACTAGGCACCGTAAGTACTCGTACTTATCGCAGCTGTCAAACGAGAGTGACAGAGCCTTATTCAAAACTAGAGTTAACCCGCTACTTCGTGTACACAAATTATATACCAGATTTTAAGTCAGATCATAAGCTATCAAACAAAAAAAGTTTCATTAAAATAGGTTCAGTAGTTTTTGCGTTACGCTAGCACAAACAAAAACACACAAACAGACACACAAAAATGCTAAAAAAGTTGATCATTTTGCTAATGTGTCATTTTGCGAATAAGACTAAGGTAAGTAAAGGAATTAAAGATGACCAAACCAAACAACCTTTTCTATGGGCCAAATCCATCGAAATCCCATACATTCTGAGTCGATTAGTTTTGTCATTTTGTATAAAACAGTTGATACTTTTCTCGATTTTGATATTAGTCCAAATCCCAAAGAGAAAGTTGTTCAGTTTGACTGTATAATCTCATTAAAAACCGTTGTGTACATCAAATTTCGGTGCCGACTGTACCTAGAGCGTCGGTGTAATTGTACAAATTGCGGAGTACATCAGATCTGTAGGCTTACCTACCATGAGTTTGCACTGTAGTAAACTACAATAGTTTTATCTGCCATTTTCGTATTGAATTTCGAACAGCGCTCCTAGTGATTACTTTGAAAACCTTTGACTATTTATACGTGGACTGGTTACGCGTGTAATTCTACTAACAAACATTTCTGCCACTTTTTGCGGGGGGCGAGGTAACATGAAATCCGCTACTTTGGATTTTATTCCCCATAACTTTAGATTCTAATTTTGAACGTTAAAAATCATGAAAAGTAGTCTCGTGTGAACCCCAAACGTTCTAAGTTCGAAGTTATTATTTCGCAATTATAGGCTGTCTCGTTTAGTGATAAAATGTAAAATTGAATGTAAATGCACAAGATCAATTGTGTTTATACCGTGGCAGAGGGGAAATGCTACCGCAAGGCTAGTCCTTATAATAATTAGTCAAAGTTGAAAACTGATTTTGACATAAAAAAATTCGCACCGTAACAACAGTAGTATACTAGAGCACTCATAGTATGCCTACAGGTATTACGTAAATAAATGATATAAAAACCGGTCAAGTGCGCGTCGGGCTTCTCGCGCACTGAGGGTTCCGTACCACCAAACAATGTATTTTAACTGGGCAAAAACAATTTTTTTTCGTGACTCTTTGCGTGAGACGGACTCGCACTTGGCCGGTTTTTGTTATTTATTGTTATACTGTAGAGTTTGCTCTATAATCACACTAAGTTTGACGCTTGTATGTATTACTGTTTTTACGATAGATCGAGAAGAAAAACGTTGATAAAAACTAGTATCTTGAATGAGGACCCCCTTAATTTTAAAATTTTTGACATATTCCGCACATTCGATGAAAATTTCAACTTCTATGGTTCAAAAGTTACAACCAAAAAATAATCTGCTGTTCCATACAAAACTGCCAACCTACTCGAGCCAAATGTATGGGACGGGTCCTTCTTAATATGCTGACACTTTTTTAAGGGGAGGACCAGACTGTCAAACTGAATAACGTTCTCTATGTGACCAGCACAACATCGATATCGCGAAAAAAATATCTGCTGTCCCATCCATTTTACTCGAGTAGGTTTGCAGTTTTGTATAGAACAGCAGATTTTTTTCGAGACTTCGACTTGGTGCCATAGAGATTGTTCAGTTTGACGGTCTGATCATCCCCTTAAAAAGTGTCAACATATTACCTAAGAAGGACCCTATAGGTGTTACAAAAGTAAAAATAAATATTTAAATCTTTTAAGGGGGTTGTTTATACCAACAACCTGAACAACTTTCACTATGGGACCAACATTGAAATCGCGAAAAAAAAATCAACTGCCCCATACATTTAGCTCGAGTAGATTTATAGTTTAGTATGGAAGATCAAATTTTTTATTCGCGATTTCGATATTGCTCCCATAGTGAAAGTTGTTCAGTTTGAAGGTCTAAACCACCCCCATAAATGTTTATTTGTATTTTTGTAACACCTTGTATATCTATGTTTCCTAAATAATATTAAACTTTGACTAATTATTATAAGGACTAGCCTTGCGGTAGCATTTCCCCTCTGCCACGGTATAAGCAAAATTGATCTTGTGCATTTACATTCAATTTTACACCTTATCACTAAACGAGACAGCCTATAATTGCGAAATAATAACTTCGAACTTAGAACGTTTGGGGATCACACGAGACTACTTTTCATGATTTTTAACATTCAAAGTTAGAATCTAAAGTTATGGGGAATAAAATCCAAAGTTGCGGATTTCATGTTACCTCGCCCCCCGCAAAATCTGGCAGAAATGTTTGTTAGTAGAACTACACGCGTAACCAGTCCACATATAAATAGTCAAAGATATTAAACTATTATAATATCATACAACATTCAGCGGTAACTCGAACAAAATAAACTTCTACTCTCTTTTGTCTGATTTCAGAAAGTTTTTTTCATTCACCATCGCCCTACGAACGCACAAACTGGCCATAAATTAAAAATGTGAAAATAAAAGAGAATGGCCATTCCGTGGAGGAATGTAATATTTTTTTTTTATTATTCCTTTTTTGAACATTCCGATTGGAGTCCGAACGTTCAGGAAACTAATTTCGCGGAATATTATTGAAAACGTCGTTCTAAAACGGTCTTCCCTTCGACGTTATAGAAAATTGAAAAGTTTTACGAAAGGTTTTTTAAACGGTTTCCGTGTCTGCTTGTTTTGTAAAATGATAGGTATATATATGAGAGGTGTATAAGGTTAACGTAGGTTTTAAAATTAAATACTTACATTCATAGATTAATATTTATTATTGATTACAGACTTACACAATATAACTATGGACGAGTTAAGGTGCACGGCCGACGGCCGATGCGATAATACTAGTTACAATTTTTTTTTTTTTTTTTTAAATAATTAATGGACTGTTTGCTTGTGCGTTAGCACCGCATTTCCGCCAATGTCAAGTAGTTTGTGAGAGTATCTATCTCAATCTCAGGGATTGTTTTTGATAAAGAACAAGAAGAGATTAAGGAATGCGGAGCCTCGTGGCAGGCAAAGACGCGACGCGCGGACAACACGCGATACAAGTTCTCGGGTCAGAACCTGCAACGTGACTCCCAACTAGTTACTATGAAAACGTATGGCGCCGCTTCCGATGCCAGCGAATGACGCGTGCGTCAGACGCGCGCGGCCGATGCAATAGACATATGGCATATGACAGAACCACGCGTCAGACGCGCGCGTCAGTCGCATCGGCCGCTGGCATCGGAAGTGCACCACGCGTGTAATTTCTACTAACAAACTTTTGTGCCAATTTTTGCGGGGGGTGCGTCAAACTGTTGTATGAAATTGACAACTCTGCAACCACCTTAATGCTCTCTGATTGCTCATACAAATTCAAACTTTCTCTATGGCACCAACATCGAAATCGCGAAACAAAAATCTACTGCTCCATACAAAACTGCAAACCTACTTAAGCCAAATGTATGGGACACCAGATTTTTTTTTCGCGATTTCAATCTTGGTGCCATAGAGAAAGTTGTTCAGTTTGATGGTCTGATCATCCCCTTAAAAAAGTATCAGCATATTATGTTGAACCCTATATAAGGTCTAACAAAATTAGGTGAAACTATTTTAAGAGGATGATCAGACCATCAAACTCAACCACTTTCTCTATTTGACCAATATCGAAATCGCAAAAAAAAAATCTATCGTCCCATACATTTAGGTCGAGTAGGTTTGTATGGAACAGCTGATTTTTTTTTCGCGATTTCGATGTTGGTGCCATAGAGAAAGTTGTTCAGTTTGATGGTCTGATCATCCCCTTAAAAAAGTGTCAGCATATTATGTTGGACCCTATACACTTTTTCTACGAACTACAAGTCACCCTAATTCCGAATTCACAAAGAAAATGACGCAACGATATACCTACACAGTACGATATACACGCGCAGATATTGTTTGCCACTTGCAAAACAAAAAAAAGTGAGTCTTCCATTTCCAATGTTTGATTGGATTTTTTACCGTCGCTTGTCTATTTCAAGCTTTTAATAATGAAATTAGAAATGCGCAGTCATTTCACGTTGTAGTTTGATTCATGGCAATAATGATAAAGTAGTTCAGAGGTGACTAAAGAAAACCAGAACGCTTATTAATAAAAGCTACGTCAGAGACTGTGAGGCTTTAGCACAGGGGTTCTTAACCTTTTTGAAGTCGGACCAATTTCAAAAGTTTCAAAGATCTCATGGACTGAATGAAATTATATAAAGAGAAAAGTAGATAATTTAAAATACTTTTAATTAGGTAGGAGTTGGACTTATGAAATAATGTTTATTGATATGATTACTCTATTATCGAGAAGTTTGCTGCTTAAGTTGAATAAGTAGGTTAAACGCACGCAGTATTACAAATTATTGCATTCATCATCATCATCAGCCTATTCCGCGAAAAAAAATCAGCCCTACAAAACTGCAAACTGACTCAATCCAAATGTATGGGACAGCAGATTTTTATTTCGCGATTTCGATGTTGGTCCTATAGAGACAGTTGTTCAGTTTGATGGTCTGATCATCCCCTTAAAAAAGTGTCAGCATATTAAGAAGGACCCTATATAGGTTCAATTGCAGGGCACTGGCCTACCCTTGAGGTGGGTGTATGGGCGTTAGTCTACCACGCGTGCCCAATGCGGATTGGTAGACTTTACATACGCATCAGAATTCCTTCTTCATCGTATACAGATTTCCTTACGATATTTTTCTTCACCGTTCGAGAGCAGTCGGTATTACGTACATAAGTTAGAAAAACTAATTGTTACATGGAATGTCGTCCGTGCGGATTCGAACCGGGACCCGGAGTGTCCATATCTCTCAACAACGCGCCACCGAAGCTAAACCTTAATGTAATGAAATAAATGTCGTTATCTTAGGCACGTAAGAATGAATCATGTAGCCATGGACTCCCGTTACTAATGATATTGACCCCTTAGGGGTCTCCATGAACCCCAGGTTAAGAAACCCTGGATTATCCTCATCGTAGGCAGTCATTTTTTACCCGCCGCATAATGACATCAATTTTGTACGGAACGGGAGTTTTTGCGGACGAACGTTGGGATAGAGTAGGTAAAAGTTATTAAATATTAATATTTCCATGTTTCAAGGTTGTTACCGGGGAATTTTTGATTACTGAAAGGGTCAGCCAATCAGATACAACCAAAACTGACGAGCATGTATAAAGATACTTTTTCTGACTTATGTAGGTACGTAACAAATACCGACTGCTCTTAAACGGTAAATGAAAACAAAGTCAAAGTAAAAATTTGCTTATTTAAAATAATATCACATAGATAACTTTTTGACGTCATGTTTTTGAATCTACCACCGCGTCGGAAGGTGTTCCGTTGTAGAGAAGATGCGGCCAGAAACTCTACACCACACTTATTTTATGAAGAAATCTGGTAAGCATGTTTAAGATTTTATTGACTTTCTATGTGTTAGTATATCATCACCATAGCACTGTCGTGCTTGTTGTCCTGACTGTATTTTTAGGGTCCCGTAGTCAAACATGCAACTCTTATACTTTCTTCCATTGTGTATGTCTGTCTGTATGCCCCTCAATAATGCCCTCATTGAACCAATTGAATCAAAATTTGGGATGGAGACAAATAAAAAAACCTTCTGAACAAAATGTGTGCAATAATAGTTGATTGAGACATAACTTGTATAATAACTACGAAACCCATGATGGGGCGAGTCCGACACGCCCGTGACTGAATTGTTTTAACAAACTGTCTCTATAGTCCATATTCGGTTATGAGAATTTAATTCATTCAAATAACATGGATGAAAGTGAAGATCTATGAAGACCATTCGAAAACTCTTCTATCAAAATCAATGGCATGACATTATACAGGGTGTTAGTGTAAACAGTTGCATTACTTTAAGTGGTGATTGTATCCATGATACTGAACAACTTTCCCTAAGAAACCAACAGAAAATTAAAAAAAAAATTGGATTTTCCATACTAAATGCAATTAGCTAATGGAACGTTTGCATGAAAAGCCGGAAAAAGTTTTCCGAATTTCCTATAGGTTTCTTAGAGAAAGTTGTTCAGTATCATAGGTTCAATCACCCCTTAAAGTAATGCAACTGTTTACCCTCACACTCTGTATAATTTTCCAAACAAGTATTATAAAAATACCTTTATTTTTGTCAGTGTATAGCAAAGATTAAGGTCATAACAATGTATGTACCTATGAGCCTTATTCTTTCAGGCCGTCTATTTTCCTGTAACCTACAAATAGAATAGTCGACGCGACGCCTCTGGGATCTTAGCAACTGCCTGCGGGTATAAACGTGTAAAGATAAAATATTAAACTTAAATATATCCTGGTGTATTCCGAGTGGAAAGTTTTCATTTAGACTAAGTTGGCAAAAGTCGGGGTACGCATAAACTTACAAGTTTATGTTATGAAGCCTTACAGTAAATAGAAAGAGAAAAGAGCGGGGAATTAAGTTCATAATGTGTCCAATCGAACACTTATGACTGTATAATATACGACGTGTTAATGAATAAACGCAAAACTAGAAAGTAGTTTGTTTAGAATCGAAAGCAGAATCGGATTATCATGTTTTCAACATAGGATTTTTTTTTCAAAATATTAAATAATTTGTTTGTAAAATTTTACTGAACTCGATCTCAACCCACCGCACGGGCACTCTCACCCAACTTCCTACCAAAACAAGATTCTTAAAACGTATCCATGAGCAAGTTAGCGCTTTCATTCATTGCTGAGATGACAAATCATTTTTGCCTGAAAACTTAAAATGTGAATAACTTAAATTTTATCTATCAAAATAATGAAATTATTGTTTCAATCTAATTATTTTGTTATAAATCAGTTGAGGTGTAAAAGGTTTTGCGCTTATTTATTAACACGTTGTATTGTATACTAGCTGTGCCCGGTATGCGTTGCAATGCCCCTTTTGTTACCCGACACACACTTGGCCATTTTTTTTCACCATAGAATCCTCCCCTGGACTTTTAAAAATATTTCAAAACCAAAATTAGCCAAATCGATCCAGCCGTTCTCGAGTTTTATCGAGACTAACGCTGTATATTTGTATATTAAAGAGAAGAAAAAAAAAGAAGGAGAGAAGAAGATGTTTGAGGTTTGCTGGAGGAAAACTCTTTTAGATTTAAGCTCGCCTTTGTTCATCACGACTTATTGTAATTTTTCATAATTACGAGTATGTTGTTTGTGTACAATAAAGAATCTAAGAATTTTATCAATTGTTACTGACTTAAAGCAACATGGCTCCCGTCGCCCTGGGAGCCGTGTTGCTTTATGGTCACTGAGATGAGATTCGATGTTCAGTCCATATGCCTACCTACCATAACTGCAAACCTACTTGAGCCAAATGTATGAGACACCAGGTTTTTTTTTCGCGATTTCTATTTTGTTCCCATAGAGAAAGTTATTCTGTTTGATGGTGTGATCATCCCTTAAAAAGTGTCAGCATATTAAGAAGGACCCTATATACAGGGTGTAAGGAAAAGTATCATTTACCTTTAAGCCACATACTCTACCCACCTACTTTTCGATAATAATATGTCCAAAAATGAAGAAAAGTAAAGCACTTTGGATTTAAAATTACCCCGAATGCATTCGAGGTTTGATATAATTTTAATAGGTCGATTAAAAGTGAAGGAACATCGCGCCGCTGCCCATATAAGTGCTGGCAAACCTCTTGAGCAAGAACTTACGCTACGGCGCATACCCCTCACCCTCGCCCATTTTTAGGGTTCCGTAGTCAAACAAGGAACCCTTATACTTTCGTCCATTCTGTCTGTATGTATGCCACGCCTCAATAACTCGCTCATTTTTGCACCTATCGATTGGACATTTTAGCATGAAGGCAGATAACATCGACCCCCCATACAAAGAAAGAGGGGTTGAAAAATAGTTTTTTAAATAAATCAAGCGAGGTGTCGCTGGATAGGTCGTGTTCGATGGAACAAAACTTCCATAAAAACTAAATCGTAATAATGCTTCCTGCGCTCAAAGTCAAAAATAGGGAGTTCCCCTCTAACTTCTAAAATACTGGAGTGATAAATCTTAAAATGTTATAAAATATAGCTTAAGGTAAGTACTTTCAGAAAAAATTATACCTATCGTAAGCTGTAGCTCAACCAGTAAAATAGAATTGTTATCTAATGACAAAAATCCGACACGCTCTTGGCCGGTTTTTCAAGTTGTTTGCCGAGTACTGTAATAGCATATTGAGTTGTATATGTACACTGATATTCGATTTTCAGTCCATATACAATGAGGGGATAAAAGGCAGGGAGATGATGATATTTAAAATGACACAGTGACCGCGAGGAGAGGCATGGCGCCGCACCGTGCACCCTTCCTTTCTCTTTTTTTGCACCGAAACTGCGCACCGATGAATGTCAATTGACCCTAAGGCCTCTGCCTCGAATTTTGCGGGCAGCGGGGCGGCGGCGGCGGCGGCGGGATCTAAGCCTGAGATAACGCCTGCCACGCCGCTGTTTTCGAGAACCGGGCCATTTGATTTTACGCATATGATCCCGCCGCCGCCGCCGCCGCCGCCCCGCTGCCCGCAAAATTCGAGGCAGAGGCCTTACAGAAAGAATCAAAAGTGCCGATTAGCATATTTTGTTAAAATTGTAGAACGGGAGAAACAAAAAAATCAAAACAAATTAACAAAAAAAAAAAACTATTATTTTACTTTTTTATATCATAAACGAACTTTCTCATACTTATCATCTTCCATGCAATCCATGGATCTTAATTTGAGACCTTTATCTTAGTTACCTACTTATTAGTAAGACTTAAAAATATAATCTATACAGGGTCCTTCTTAATATGCTGACACTTCTTTAAGTGGATGATCAGACCATCAAACTGAACAACTTTCTCTACAGCACCAACATCGAAATCGCTAAAAAAATCAGCTGTTCTAGACAAAACTGCAAACCTATTCGAGCCAAATGTATGGGACAGCAGATTTTTTTTTCGCGATTTGTATCTTGGTCCCATAGAGAAAGTTGTTAAGTATAATGGTCTGGTCATCCCCTTGAAAAAGTGTCAGCGTATAAAGAAAGACCCTGTATAGCTAAGCTAAACAAAAGGATCCAAAATGTTTCTCATCTTAAGGGGATATAATTCGGAGCGCGCTCCATACAAACGTACTATGGTGATATTTTCAATACTAACCAATTAAAGTCAATGAAATTTTGCAGAAACAATCTAGAAACAAATCTCTATGCTTTTATGGAGTCAGATTTTCGTTAAAATATATAGTATCAATGCTAGAATTAATTTAAGATTTGTATGAAAATCTTTGAGGCACTGTAAGTTTAAAACTATACATTTTAACGAAAATCTGACTCTATACAAGCATAGAAATTTGTTTCTAGATTGATTCTGATAAATTTCAATGAGTTTAGTTGGTTAGTATTGAAAATATCACCATAGTACGTTTGTATAGAGCGCGTTCCGAATTATATCCTCTTAATTCGAAGAGTCAGATAAAACAAAGGAACGCCTACTTTTTGGTCTCCATAAATAATTAAATTTCCTTGAAAGTGCTCATTTATCAAATAATTGGCACGGTATTCTAATCTTTTTATGAGGCCAGGAATTTGATGTGGTGCTGGTTTTGGAGCGATGCTTTCATCTGGGCGGCCTGCTTATATTTGCGCATAAGGATCATTACATATAATTCGTTTGATTGTCACGTTTTTTTAGGATTTCGTACTCAAAGGGTCCGTCCGACCTACCTATTTAGGACTGTAACTTTTGAACCGTAATGGCTAGACAGTTGAAAGTTCCACAGAATGTGCGTTATTATAGCGAATTTGCTAACAAATAATAAAAATGACAAAAAGTTAAAAATTAAGGGGGGTCCTTCATACAAGAAACTAGTTTTAATCAACGTTTTTTTCTTTTCAGTCAATCGTAAAAATGGTAATACATACAAGCGTCAAACTTGGTGTGATTATAGACAAAAATCTACGTTACAACAACGAATAATAAAATTGTTGTATCTTCGTAACTATTACATTTCTGTTTTTGGGTTACTGTTATCGGTCTTCAAGCCAAATTTCGATTCATTAGGTGCAAAAATGAGCGAGTTATTGAGGCGGGCATACAGACAGACAGTAGACAGACAGAATGAATGAAAGTATAAGGGTTCCTTGTTTGACTACGGAACCCTAAAAATCGACGAGGATATTAACATATTTCCAAGGAGAGGAGGGTCAAGAGGTGACTAGGACTTTTGCTAAAACAACTTACTGATAACTGTGAAGTTAAGTTTCATATTCCTCGTGGGAGAATTCCTGAAGTCCACCCGGCACCTGTAGACTCCAGCGTCAGAAGTCAGTACGTTGTCGATGAGAAGGACGGCTGGGGCAACAGCTGACCTGAAGAAAGCTCGGGAGCCGAAGCCGGTGGGTGATGACCAGAGCTTCGGCTGAGTGGCCAGACGGCCTCTGACGTCGTAACTGTTGGAGAAAAAAACGATAGGCATTACATGAAGACCTCAGTCGTAAAAACGACAAAAATCGAGACGCCTTTGATACTTTGCGTGTACGAAAGAGAGCGCGCATAACGGATTTCTCGTACTGTCGCTTTGTTGTGCGTGGCATGCTAGCTTTACTAACATTTTTTTTAGGGTTCCGTACCCAAAGGTTGAAAACGGGATGCTATTACTAAGTTCCGTCCGTCCGTCCGTCCGTCCGTCCGTCCTACCTATTTAGGGCTGTAACTTTTGAACCGTAATAGCTAGACAGTTGACATTGTCACAGAATATGCGTTATTACGGCGGATTTTTTAACAAATAATAAAAATTTCAAAAACTTTAAATTTTAGGGGGTCCTCATACAAGAAACTCGTTTTTATCAACGTTTTTTCTTCTCGCTCTATCGTGTAAACGGTAATACATACAAGCGTCAAACTTGGTGTGATTATAGAACAAACTTTACAGTAAAACAGCAAATAATAAAAACTGGCCAAGTGTGAGTCTTTATCATGCTAAAGATACAGGACAAAAACAATTTTTAGTTATTATGTTGTGTGGTGGTGTGGTACGGAACCCTCGGTGCGCGAGTAGCCCGGCCCGCACTTGACCCGTTTTATTTATAAGTAGCTTTTGTCCGCGACTTTGCCCCACTTGGAATTTATTGCATCGCTATAACACTACAGCGGTGCAATAAATTCCGGGATGATTATCTTTTTCGCAGTCTGATTAAAAATTAATAACGCTGTTTTTTTATTATACAGGGTGTAAACTTAAATGCGCTACATATTGAAGAGGGTACATGGTATTCGGGAATAAAAATCAGCTGTTCCATAGTATTGGGGCGAGTAGCCGTTTGACGTTTTCTATGAAATTTGTTCAGTTTGATAGTCAGAAGCGCCCTGTTTAATAATTATGTAACTTATTTAAATTTACACCCTATATAGACCAAGTCTTTAGGATAGTAAAAACTGCATCGGAATCAGTTCAAAACAGTGGTGCTGATTGATTGGTTACATTACATATTGAAAAAATAAGTTTAATAAAATATTAGTAAGATTTCGGTTTTCGGGATTGAATTCAAAATGGATCTTGGCACCCAAACATCTTAGATTTCAATTCATTTGGTACTGCGCAAACTGGCAAACAAGAACTTGCCAAATGATTGCGCATTATTTTTTATAGGATCGTCTTATTCAATTCATTTGCATTACTTGATCCATACAACTATAGGAAAATAACGGAAGAGAGTAGTAAGTTGTAATAGTTATTGTCAAGGACGATGCCGATGGAATGGCATGAAAAGTATATAAAGTGTAGTTTGTTCGAAAACACTCGTGAATTTCGATTATTATTGCTGAGATAGTTTTCCTTTAAAAATTTAACAAAAAACCGTCTGCATAAAAAGTGAATTTTACATAAAAACAGAAAAAAAAAAACAAATCCTAGAATTTTGTAAAGTAATATTGAAGCGTATTTAACAGTAGGGACCGTCTAGAATTTTTAATGGGCCCCGACTGATAAAGTCGCTTCGATTTTAGTCGTACTCTTAGATATTCCGTGATATTAGTAAACAGAATTCTAGACTACTGGACTTGTTTTTAACTTTACAGTTTTTATTTAAAGTTCACTTTTATGCAGACGGGATTTTTTATTTTTTAAATTTAGGTACTTTTATTTTACACGTTTTAGTTTTAACTTTAAATCGTTATAGATCCTAAATGGTCATTTGAAATGAAAAATGATAAGAGGAACCTAAAGATGATTTTCAAATGCCTACCTTTGCGTATCAACATACTCAACATAGTTCGTCAACTTTTATGTTTTTATTTTTCACGTTATGGCGTTTGGTTCTCGCCCATTAGTACTTCCTATCTCTATCTAAGAGGAAGGATCTCCATAGAGTACGCATAAATTTACAATTGTAGTTGGTTGGGACGTACCTTTAATAGTAGAAGGAGTTGGAACTATAGATATTTGTTTATGCGGCTGTCCACTTTTTTTTGAGCTAGTGTGTGAAAAGTGACCGTAAACATAAGGCCATATGTCACTTGGTGCCTTTTGTCCATACTACTTGACACCACACACTCAAACCTAAACGTCAAAAAAGTGGACACTTTACAAATGGTATGGCTCACTCTAGTCTTAAAAAGAGATCCTTCCTCTTAGATATCTATGTTGTCGCCATATTGAATTTTGAATACTGTCATGTCTTTAGTGACACTTGCAAGATTAAGACCAATCGATTGAGGTAAGAATCGTCAAAATCGTCCGCGTTTGGTCTCTAAAGTGCCACAAAGGAACAAACTTACATACATACATATGCTGACACTTTTTAAGGGGATGATCAGACCGTCAAACTGAACAATTTTCTCTAAGGAACCAACATCGAAATCACGAAAAAAAAATCTACTGTCTGTATATTATACCATTCTAGATTTTCCAGCTTAGTTATATACCTGTAGAGTGGTTCAGCATCCTTGAACCAAAGCACCATGGAGACCAGGTCGTCAGCTGCTAGAGGCTGCGTGTCACATGGTAGAGCTGCCTTCTTGCCCAGCACTCCTTGGACGTGGGAGATTGGTACTGGAACAAAAGATCCTGGTTTGAATTCATATTCTGATCATGGATGAATAATTTGGCACATTTTAAAATACAAATAACGGGTTCAGTAGTAATACAATCTATATCCATACATTTGCATCTACATAGCGTGTAACAACTTTATGCCTGAAAACTGAAACAACTTACACACTGGCGACAAAGTCGAAAAAAATGTCAGCCGTCCCATACATTTGAGTCGAGTAGGAAGGTGCTCCAGTTTTGTATAAAACAGCATTATAGTGAAAGTTGTTCAGATTCACTATGGAGCACCCATTTTAATATTACCACAGACTATAATTTAAGGTATTTTGTTACACCCTGTATAAATAATATAATTATAAGCAGCGCATTTTACATGTAAAATTAATTTATGGAATAAATGAACATGAATATGAATAAGTAGGTACTTTAATTAAATTTATTGAAGTCGGTGCTACATGAGTAAATACCCCACAGAGATAAAGTTTCATTCAATCGCGCTATGATAGATTACTTCAAGGCGCGGCGGCTGCGAGCGGTGTGTGCGTGACCTTTCACCGATGTATAGGTATAATACCGGCTCGGCAATTGGGCAACAACGGGCGAGCGTGTCAAGTGATAGTCTTGGCGAATTTTTTATTCAAAAAAGTAGTATCACACAGATAGTTTTCAGAAGTAATTTTTTGACTCTACCACCACGTCGGAAGGTGTTTCGTTGTAGAGAAGATGCGGCCACAAACTCTAGAACACACATCTTTAATCAAAACAAATATACCAATACAATATTGAATTACATAGAGTAACATTGTCATGCCCATATTAGTATTCATATAATTAAATATTGTACCTACGAAGGAAATCGAACCCAAACTAAAGGTCCTCTCCACGAAGCAGCCACGACTAAACAACATTCAAAAACTAAACCATGACAATTGAGATTCCCACCAAGTATATCTGACACTTCACCATAAAATATATCCAACAAGTTAAGCCCTTACAATAATATAATAAGGTATTCCACACACGAGCGGATTAGACAGGCGGTGACGACGGTCAGTGGGCACGCACGCGTCTTTATCAAAACGTGTCGTTTGCGTCGAGCCTTCCACAATCTTTTGTGCCCGGATAAGGGATTATTAAACTACGAAAATATAAGATCAAATTTAATTGTTTACGTGATTTTAGTATAGCTTATGATTTGGATTCGCCGCGCATTCGCCAGATATATACGCACCCTAAGGAATAATTCTTAAATATCGTCTAAGAAAAAAACCACGGGACCATGAAGTAAGAAAGCGCTCGATAAATACCTCTCAACGAGATAAGTCAACGACCCGTCAATGACGGAATATAATAGAATGTCTCTCAACAACAAATTGAACTATAAACGGTGCACAAGTTTACTATATTGGTCAAATTGTCCGCTTCCGCTGCTCTTTGTTATGTTTTATCGAAGCTACCTTTGAACTGTTTTTCCTATACTAAACGCCAACGCTCCTGGCACGCGCAGTCATAAAACAATTAAGCGCTAGTGCTGCGCGTGTTCGGCACGCTTTGTCGATACTGTGATTAGTTTGGTTTAATTATTTCGAAGAATAGGTTGTTGTCTTGCCCTGCCTAATGAGCGAAAAGTCGAGTCATTGCTACATGATGCAATTTCAAATGTGACCACTGAAAATTGGGCAAAGTGTGTTCGTCATGCAGAGGCCCTGCAGGATGAGGACCTCCAAAAGGCACATTTGTCCGATCGCCTTATAATAAATGTAGTCGAGGATAGTGACACTGAGGACTTTGATTCAGATAACGAGTGAACTTCATTATCCCATATTAATATACCTATGTATTAAGGTATTATAGATTAAGCGTACAATTTGTTTTTTTTTTAAATATGTTTCTGAAAAACAAATGTTTCAAATAATCGACAATAACACGATGCATCACTACGGTCTCCCGTAAGGCTACTAAGTGCGAGCGAGCGCGCAACATCGGCAATACTGCTCGCACGTTTTATTACTGCGCGTGCCAGGAGCGTTGGCGTTTAGTATAGTAAACATTATTTAACAGTGGAATGGATAATGGATAAAATGTTCAGTAATTGCAGCTATTTGCTTCTTTGAATAACTCAGATATTTCTTTATAAAAGCAGAGTGTAAAAGTTAGAAGATGAATCTTCAGGGCGTTGGACGCCATAATTTATCTGAACATTTTAATCCTGTTTACCTATAAGAAAAGGCATACAATTTTACAATAAGTTACTACGTAGTTATACGTTATAAGTCCAGCGCCCGTAATATGATGCGCGCGCTTTATGACGCCTTTTATCTCGTTCGTTCGCGCGCGAATAGAAAGAGAGCTAAGGCGCGATAGCGCTATATCACGCTCGCATACTAGGGCTGATGGTAACTACCTTCGTGGTCTAGTGGTCTGGTAGCATTGGGCTCTCGACACGGAGGTTGTGGATTCGATTCCCACGGGGGATACCTAGTGATATGTCACTTTGTGCGTTTTTCCCCAGTTGTTTAGGACATTGCAGGCTGAATCACCTGATTGTCTGAAAAGAAAGATGATTCCGTGCTTCGGATGGCACGTTAAGCCGTTGGTCCCGGCTACTATCTCTGGTGGTAGTAGTCGTTACACAAAAAATTACGTCAGAGGCCGTTTGGCGGTCTGAAAAAACTCTGACACCAGGGCTTGCTGCCCACACGATAAGAAGACTAGAGCTGCTAGATCTTTATAATAGCGCTTTAAACATGTATGCCTTTTCTTGTGCATACATACATGCACACATAAACTCATGACCGTAATCCCTTTCGGGTTGATCGGAAACATTGCTACATCTACCAACTTTCTAATTGTGAAAATGTTAAATAAAAATTCTTTATTTTTGTCGTTGGATAAGAAAGGGACAAACCTACAACGACGGTGAAAACGTACGAAATAAGGTTGAACATTCATTACCGACCGCCAAAGAGTATTTCCTGTTTCACCGCTTGTAAGATAGTCAGTACTCCAGACAATACCTATTACCAGCTTCCTGGCAGTTACTATCGTTAAAATCACCAACAGTTGATTTTGATATTGTAAGACGAAAATAGGTTTTAAGGGGATATAATTCGGAGCGCGCTCCATACAAACGTACTATGGTGATATTTTCAATACTAACCAATTAAAGTCAATGAAATTTTGCTGAAATAATTTTGAAACAAATATTTATGCTTGTATGGAGTCAGATTTTCGTTAAAGTATACAGTTTCAATGCTAGGATTAATTTAAGATTTGTATGGAAATCTTTGAGGCACTGTAACTATAAAACTATACATTTTAACGAAAATCGGACTCTATACAAGCATAGAAATTTGTTTTTAGATTGATTTTGAAAAATTTCATTGAGAATAATTGGTTAGTATTGAAAATATCACCATAGTACGTTTGTATGGAGCGCGCTTCGAATTATATCCTCTTAATAAATTTCCTGTTATCTTTGCGGTCGATGTGAACATTAGTACCAGTAGAGTACTGCAAGCTGTGTGGTAATGACAAGTATATTGGGATAGGTAAGTATCCTGAATCGACCCCGTAACCTTTCGCATGTTAGAAAGACGTTACAACTACGTGTTGCAATTATGTCAGACTTGGTTTACTTTGAATTTCAAATTACATTCAAATTCAAAATGTTTACATTCTATGGAGGAATTCTTGCTTAGTTGCACATACATACTCACGTCCATAATCATCATCGTCAGAATCTATGCTACAATACAACGTGTTAATGAATAAGCGCAAAATCTCATACACCCCAAATGATTTATAACAAAATTAGAGTGAAACAATAATTGCATTATTTTGATAGTTAAAAATTCTAATTTTAAGTTTTCAGGCAACAATGATTTGTTATCATTTCAGCAACGAATGATAGTGCTAACGTGCTCATGGATACATTTTAAGAATCTTTTTTTGGTAGTAAGTAGGGTGAGTGTGCCTGTGCGGTGGGTTGCGATCGAGTTCAGTAAATTTTAAATTATACGAACAGACTATTTAATATTTCATATTATTCAACAGTTTTATCTTTATATCTCCCATATGATTTAAATAAACGTCGATCTACGAAACTTCTAACGCGCCTGCGCTGCATGGTCATGTGATAAAGTTTTCTTTATATGGCACATCGGGTGCAAGAAATTGGTTGGTTTTATTCTTTGACTATTTATATGTGGACTGGTTACGCGTGTAATTCTACTAACAAACATTTCTGCCAATTTTTGCGGGGGGCGAGATAACACGAAATCCTCAACTTTGGATTTTATTCCCCATAACTTTAGATTCTAATTTTGAATGTTAAAAATCAAGAAAAGTAGTCTCGTGTGAACCCCAAACGTTCTAAGTTCGAAATTATTATTTCGCAATTATAGGCTGTCTCGTTTAGTGATAAGGTGTAAAATTGAATGTAAATGCACAAGATCAATTGTGCTTATACCGTGGCAGAGGGGAAATGCTATCGCAAGGCTAGTCCTTATAATAATTAGTCAAAGGTTTTATTACACCTTTGCGTTGCAAAGATTACGCCAGAAGGAGGTTTCTTTTTTCCCATTAGAGGAAAACAGCTGTTTCATAAACAGCTGTTTTCCCATCGGAGCAGCTAATCCGGTCGGTTTGCTCCCATAGTAAAAGTTGATCAGATTGATGGGTAGACTCTTAGTTTAAAAGGATGCTAATTATATCAATTTCACCCTGTAGTTGGCATAGCATAAGCAAAATCTTTACCACTGCGAAAAAGGATTCAATTCGTGAGTTTATGTATATTTGTATGTATGTGATTAGGAAATATCTGAAGCCGAATAAAACTTCGTTTGTATCAAAGGCGCTCGCATCCAGATCTCTTAATAAACGGGAACTGTAATTTAAAACATTTTGCACCAAATAAAGAACCCAACAGAGCTTGAAATCCAATGACGCGTGACACTCTCACGGTGTCAAATGACATTGGAAGATAGAGGTCGAAAGACACCACTCGACTGTCGACACGAGTGTCCAATTACAAGTGTTATAATTACAGGAGTTTCGAACTATTTGGGATAGTTAATTGTTCTTGTTTATTGTTTGGTAGGGTAGTTAAGATCTTGGGAAAGACCAAAATGTCAATTGCATTTGAAGTCAAGTTCCATCACTTAGTTGTGTCAGAGTATATTTTCGTTGTCACTTTCGAGATCAGGAGGGCGATACTCGCGAACTCGTACTTTAAACTCAGCTGTTGAAAATGTCAATATTACTATGGAGATATGAATCTTTCTACTGCAGATTTGGCTTTCAAAAATCATACTTCAGGAGTGCTATTTTTGAAAGTAAATCAGCAGTAGAAAGATGCATATCGCACCCCTGATGTGAAAGACATCGGTTATACTTTTATTGGGGTCCAGCCCCCTGATTGCGATTGTGATTGCGCTAAGTTAAAACTTCGAGTTCTATTCTTATCCAATTTCAGTTCTAATCACATTGCAATCCAATTACTATTCAACTGTGCTGAATTCCGCATCGTAATAAACTCTACGTAACTGACAGCCTTTAACGTCTGAGCGATTTGTCAAAACGGCTCTAACGGCTGTCAAGAGGCAGTACCTACCGCGATTAGCGCAATACCAAATGTGCCAAAAGTTATGGTTCGTACGTAGTCCAATCACGGTTCATTCACCGAATATTTACCGTGATCGAATTCCGCATGTAGCAAAAAGTATGGTGAAGAATTTAAAAGTTTGTACCCATGTTCGGGATGTTTGTACCTACACTTTACACCGTGGTGTCTCGTTTTGAAGCCGGAAGGAGGTGATATGCTACAAGTGTAGTACAATCGATTGGCGCGGTAAAATAAAAAATAAAAAAGCTTTCTAAATTAAATTTATAAGAAGAGAGAAAAACTCGAAAGTGTAGACAAAAGAAGTCGAATCGACCCTACATTGCTATAAAGTTATTACTACTTCCATAGAAAACATCAATAGCTACAAAAAAAAATACAAAATCATTTATTTACTAAAATTAGTTTACACATACGGTTTACTTGCGGACCCGTACAAGGGAATGCCTGGAGTACGATATGGTCCAAAAACCTAAAGCTACTCGACCCAAATGTATGGAACAGCAGATTTTTATCACGATTTCGATGTTGGCTCCATAATGAAAGTTGTTCAATTTGATGGTCTGAAGCTCCTACTTTGATAAGTACCGCATTTAAATTAACACCTTGTGTTACCAATTAATTAGGTTTTTAGACACTAAATCACGTTATTATATTGTTAAATACATCATACTTTATTATTATGCTGATAAATGATAACATCTATCAACTTCTCAATTGAAAACGATCCTTAACACTATTTCCATTAAGACAAATATCCCTTATGTGGCCGAGGTTCTAAAACAATGTTCAGATATACTGGAGCCAAGGGCCAAGTAAACAAACGAAAGAGCGGCTTAAACAAACACTGCCGACTTCCCCAAGATGTCTCACAGTTTGTTTATAAGGGATGCCTTGTTGGCCGAGCGGTGGTTGCTATAACTTCAAGATTGTTATGTCACGACTGTTTTGAATAAACGTGGTATGATACTACAATAATATAGTTTGAAATTATAATGAAGATAGTCTTACCACAACCTGCACGACTAGTAAGATTTCCCTACACGCGCGCGACGCGCCTTCGCTGCATAGAAAATAGACTGTTACCACGCTTTTCGTAGAGCGAAAGCCGCGCTTTCCGCGACTTGTAGTATGGGAAAAGGCCGAGTCACGCGCAAGTAGAGAAATCATGCTAGAGGTTCTGGAAACGTACAAACTCGCTCACACAAAAAGAGGCTAGCACATGTATGCTGATTGAGTGCGAGTGAGAAAGAAATACACCACTGCTTACTGTTGTCCACATCTGATGCCACCGAAACGGTGTTAGCCACTGACATACTGCCAGTTGCACGTACGTTCATTAAAGTTAATCGTCCATTAAATATCTTGCTGTCACTTTTTATCTTGTTTACGTATTAAAAGCTAGCAAGAGATTTAATGGAAGATTAACTTTAATGAACGTACGTGCAACTGACTGATAGACTCTTACATTAATATCGTTGGTGTGAGGTCACCTTTGACTAATTATTATAAGGACTAGCCTTGCGGTAGCATTTCCCCTCTGCCACGGTATATGCACAATTGATTTTGTGCATTTACATTCAATTTTACACCTTATCACTAAACGAGACAGCCTAATAACTTCGAACTTAGAACGTTTGGGGTTCACACGAGATTACTTTTCATGATTTTTAACATTCAAAATTAGAATCTAAAGTTATGGGAAATAAAATCCAAAGTTGCGGATTTCATGTTACTTTGCCCCCCGCAAAAAGTGGCAGAAATGTTTGTTGAGTAGAATTACACGCGTAACCAGTCCACATATACTCGTAAATAGTCAAAGGAGGTCACAATTGGTGGGAAGCAGGGAGTGTCCGTACTATAAACAGGGTGTAAAAAAAGGCTCTAGTAATACTTAAGGGGGTGCTTTAGACCATCAAACTGAAAAACTTTCAATATGGAGACAACATCGAAATCGTGAAAAAAAAAACAATCTCCATGTCCACCCAGTCCCATACATTTTGAGTCGAATCGGTACTGCAGTTTTGTAAGCAAGAGCAAATTTACCATCGAGAAAGTTGTTCAGTTTGACTGTCTGAATCACCCCCATAAGTATTACTAGGGTTTTTTGTTACACCCTGTATACAGGGTCCTTTCTATTATGCTGACACTTTTTTGCACCATGGCACCAAAGCCATTAGGCCATTTACCTTGGTTTTATTAAGGTTTGAAAAATCTGCCTTTTCATACATTTTTGGTGAAATCAAACATACAGCTACAGCATTCATGCCATAATAACAAGTTCTAACAAAATATAGCACTAGTTTTTGTTGGCCACTTTCCCCACCAATTTGAACCAAAAATGTATGAAACGCCGATGATGTCTTTTCTGTTAAGAGGATATAATTCGGAGTGCGCACCATACAAACGTACTATGGTGATATTTTCAATAATAACCAATTAAAGTCAATGAAATTTTGCAGAAACAATCTAGAAACAGATCTCTATGCTTGTATGGAGTCAAATTTTCGTAAAAATTTACAGTTTCAATGCTAGGATTAATTTAAAATTTGTGGCACTGTAACTTTAAAACTTTACATTTTAACGAAAATCTGACTCCATACAAGCCTAAAGATTTGTTTCTAGATTGATTTCAGCAAAATTTTATTGACTTTAATTGATTAGTATTGAAAATATCACCATAGTACGTTTCTATGGAGCGCGCTCCGAATGATATCCTCTTAAAATCGATAGCAAGAATCAAGTGACTAGACGATGGGGAAAATAACGAGTCAAGTCTCGTTTTCACGGGTCCATTTGTAAGGCATGGCACACTCCAAGCTTACGTTTGTTTATGCAAGCTAGAAGGGTAGGGGCCGGATCCATGCGAAATTTGTTTACTTATGTAGGGACATAATATCGAACCATTTCAGTTAGAGATAAATTGTACCAGGCGTATATAGGGTGTAAGTGACAGCCTAGCAAATACTGAAATGGTGAACTCAGACCTCAGAGTTTGAACTGAAAAAATTTCACTAAGGAGCCTACCTCAGGAAAAAATAGATACAATATGGGTATTAAAGTACTTTTATGCTACCATGTTGACACAAGAGTAAGTTAATTATTACGAAAAACAAAAAACCCGACTGCATGACTATAGTACATTATGATACAAGTGAGCAAACTTGGTCATTACAGCCGAGGTGGGATTGCAGCACGAGCCGCTAGGCGAGTGCTGCATACTAGCCAAGGCTGTAATTAATGACCAATGCTCACGCGTTTCACAACGACGTTTTTCAACATACTTGCGAGGGAAAAATTATAAAATTTCGTAAAATACTACAATTTTAGACACATATTTGTGAAAAATGGCGCTGGGCTTCTTTTTTTTTTGCCTGCTGTGCCTTTGGTTGAGATATATATTTATAATATAACATTCAAATTACATACGCACAAAAAAAGTTGGTATAGCTAATAAATAATAAAGAGCTTGTTTTTCTCTAATAGTTTTTTATAATTTTCCCTGAGTTTCTTTGAGACAGTTGATCAGTATCATGGGTACAATCACCCTTTAAAGTAATGTAATTGTTTACTCTAACACCCTGTAGAAATGGCATGCCATCGACTCAAAAGAAGCAGTCATCAGTGATATTAGGTACTTAATGGATAGAAAGAAATCCTGAATCGCACTAACAAAGTTTTCCGACCGGTCAGTATAAATAAAGTTTCTACTAACATCTTACGAAGGTCACTCCCCTCGCTTAAGATCTTTCAATTACGCGGGAGAAGCTCCATAGTTTACCAAATAGCTACATTAGTAAGTGAATAAAAGAAGATAAGAAACTACCTAATGCTTGTAACAATTAGGGTCAATTCACGTTGAAGGAGCGGCGTGACCAGACGTGCTCTTTAAAATAAAATGTTACCTTGCAATACCTATTGGATTTATCTAGCATAGCAGCATAGCATATACTCAGGACTATGTTCCCTGAGGGGGTAGTCAGAGTTATTCTGAAACCACAGAACATCCACGTTTCACTAGTACCGAAACTCTATCCAGTGTGACGTGGAGTGAGCCAGTCGCCACTTGTAATGGACAGTGGGTACAATACATGCCTCTAAATGGAAGCACGCAGTATTTCCTTACGATGTTTTCCTTCACCAGTGGTGTTACCAATCGCACAAAAATTCCGAAAAACTCATTGGATTTATCTAATTGTAACAAATATGCACGTAAACAGCGGTGTAACAAAATACCCTGGTAAAACTTAAGGGGGTAAAATTTAATACTTCACACCATCAAACTGTTTTTTTTTCTATCAGCCTTTTCATACAAAACAGCAGCAACGACTCGACTCAAATGTATGGGACAGCAGATTTTTTTTTCACGAAATTGCTCCATAGTGAAAGTTGTTTCTGTGATAGTCTGAAACCCCCTGTAGGGTTATATATAACACACTACCCTCGCAGTAGTAGGGTAAAACTATGCTATTATTTATCACTACCCTCGCAGTAGTAGGGTAAAACTATGTTATTATTTATAACTACCCTCGCAGTAGTAGGGTAAAACTATGCTATTATTTATCACTACCCTCGCAGTAGTAGTGTAAAACGCTCCAAAACCTTATTTCCCATCCGTATCCAGTAGGTTTAGTACCATAAGTAAACACAGAATTTTACTATCGCGGAGATTTTTGATACTCCCGTTTGTAGGTACCTCCATTTCTTTGAGCAAATAAGCGAGCTTTCTGTGGAATAAAACCCTGAAATAAATTATATTTATACTATGTGGACGGACGTCTCTAGGATAGGAACAAACTATTTTCTGTAATACTTATAATCCTCTTAGGATGGATTAGACCAAACTCTAGTAAATAGTATTCTTAGATTAAGTAGCCGGTTACTCTACGTTACGATTAAGTAACCACTAATCTATGAATAAGTTGAGATATCGGCATTGACCTGAAATACTAGCTCGTATAAAATGTTACCTAAAATTAGGTAAGAATTGTCCGAATTGACACATACTTTTTAAACTTCTGCAAAGAGTTTTCAATCACTACGTTTATTTCTAACGCAATAAGTCTCAATGTAAAGTAGACCTTATAGTCTAGGTATAAAGTAGTCAATTATACGATACTTATAGCGAGAGTAATGAAAATGTCAAAATTGACATATCGTCCTTGTCAAGTCACTTGCGTTGATTTTAATGATTCATTCATTTTGAAACCACCAGTGACGTATAAACCTAACCAATTATATTGTCAACCTCACATTGCAATAAGTATGGATACAACGACCTCTTTCTTTAGGTGGCTTATACATTCGTTCATTAAATTCTTTCATTACATTCGTTCATAACATTCGTTTGTTATAGAAGAATAACTTTAGTTAGGATTTAGTGTGGTATAGCACAAACTTTGACTATTTATATGTGGACTGGTTACGCGCGTGATTCTACTAACAAACATTTCTGCCACTTTTTGCGGGGGGCGAGGTAACATGAAATCTGCAACTTTAGATTTTATTCCCCATAACTTTAGATTCTAATTTTGAATGTTAAAAATCATGAAAAGTAGTCTCGTGTGGACCCCAAACGTTCTAAGTTCGAAGTTACTATTTCTCAATTATAGGCTGTCTCGTTTAGTGATAAGGTGTAAAATTGAATGTAAATACACAAGATCAACTGTGCTTATACCGTGGCAGAGGGGAAATGCTACCGCAAGGCTAGTCCTTATAATGATTAGTCAAAGAGCACAAATGATGTTATTTCGGAGTAAATACTAAGAGCATAATTATTCCTTGTATAGTTACTCTTGGATAATAAATCAAAGTTTGGTTGAATCCGGCCTTAATTTTAATAGGTTGTTAAGAACAAGGTTAAATTTACTCTAATGTAAGATCCAAGCACTAACGCTTTCTTAAACCCTCTCTAACGCCTACTAAACCTCCAGCTTCAGAGCACGCAATTACTTGGGATTAATTTATTAAATACAAATTACTAAGTTATTACCATCAAGAAGGAACACCACTTTCACGAGAGTTTGACAGCGTGGAATTAAATCGTCTTATCCAATCCCTAGAGAAATCTAGAAAAATAAAACAAACAATTTACCTTGTAGTGGGACAAATAATAACTAATAAAAGTTGCTAGAAACTTTCCTCATTATTCAGCGAAACACGCGTGCATTGCTGAGGTTGGCCATCCACCCGAAATGTGCAAGGCAGCGAGGCGCAGGCAAAATAATCAACCAATAGAGCGCTTCGGTGTCCTAATAACGTGATCAAGAGAACACGCTATTGGTCTGTTTGCTCGCATACATCTCGGATGGATGAGCAACCTCACTCTAACCACAGTAGACAGTATAAGTAAGAGACACTTCCTGCCCCCTACCAATTGTTTACCTCACCCCCTCTATCCAAGCAGCGTGTAGATCATTCCGCGTAGGCTTGTAGGTCATAATGCGTGTTGGTCATAATGCGTGTTGGTCATAATGTGTGTTGGTCATTCTGCGTAGACTTGTAGGTCGTGATGCATATAGGTCATTTCGCACTAAGGACGTTTCGTGTGTAGGTCCTAACGTGTGATCCAGCATGCTGAAGTGCGTTATTATGAGAGTAATCCAAGCAAACGACAGTAGGCGTTAGAGTATTATTTCTCTTTCACTCACTCAATATCGCATAGTAATATTATGCTTGCCTTTTCTTGTCAGATTTTTTCGAATTTGTAAGAAATTACAGGTAAGTGTTCACGTGCCCTAACTGAAGGACTAAGGTGAAGAAAAATCAATATTTTAGTCTGTTCCTTGTCCTTATCAACCAAGTCTGGGACAGATGTAAACAGACGCAGATCCAAAATCGATACTAAAGTTCTAGTTGAATTTGAAGTTACTAGACCAAAAACAAAGCCTGGTTGTTAAACGGAATTACCAAAACTTCAGTAAAGTCAATCAAGTTGAGGGACGAAGGTCTTCATAAATATCGATCTTGAATACAATTTCTTTTGATAGCATTACCGCGTGACGGTTCGCACCAGCATCTATGATAAATTATGGCCGGTCAACTGGCACTTCAAGCTTGTCAACTCTTTGGGCCATTATGATAGCCCACGCAAATATTTGAAGCGATGTAGAAGCACATTGCATAAGCGTACCTACCCCAGCGCTACTACATTGACTGCTGATGCTGAACTTGGAATGAAACAGGGCACCTTGACTTTACCCTGTAGCGAGATCTTACGAAGCTTCCTGAGCTTCAACCATGTTTCCTATTACGCATAATCGTGAGAGGACGCCTGTACCCTGCAGTAGGATGCACGAATATTAAGGTGATACTCAATCTGCAATGAGGCAGCGTGGTGGCCTACTCCCTCTTTGGTTAACTATAGGAGACCTTTTTTTGAATCGGGCCCACCACACATTTCCACCTGTAACTAGGATCAACAGTGGCGACCAATCACAACACTGGACAACGGAGATCAACGAGCCCGGGGGATAACTCTAATCTGACTTGGAACTACCAGTTAATTTTATCAATGAAGATAAGAGGAGAAGGAATAATAAATATACGAGTTCCCTCCATTGCAAACGGAACACAGCTAAGTTTATAAGTATGCCAACTCTAGAGATAAATTTATGGCAGAGTTGAAGACCCTATTGCAAACACCAATTAAATAGTTATCCAAAAACAAACACCACTGGCTTTTCGGTGAAGGAAAACATCGTGAGGAAACCTGCATGTTTCAATTTCGAGACATGTATTGTACCCACTGTTCATTACAAGTGGCGACGGGCTCACTCCCCGTCAACACTGGGCAGAGTTTCGGTACTTGTGGAACGTGGATGTTCTGAGGTTTTAGAATATCTCTGACTATCCCCTCGGGGAATGTAGTCGTGAGCATATGCTTATGCAAAAACAAAAGGACTTAAACATATTGAACTGAAACGATGACCTAGTTTGCTTCCAGTAATAAGTATGTCAAAAACATCTGAAAGCACGGAAGTTATCCCTAGTTGCAATATTGCATGGACAAGGTCTTGCCCTGGATTTAAATCTTACTACCTATTTTATAGCTTTCTGAGCTTGTCGACCCGATCCACTGTAAGTGTTAATGTGTAGTTGTGTACATTTACTCTTCAGGTATCCTTGCCTTCGTGTGCAGGGTAAATTTAGGAACCAGTCGAGTTTGTTTGTACATGAATTAGTCACCACACGGTTACTGTGCAAGCTCTAGGTATCGGTAAGGAACGATTACATTGCTCGCTTGTTAGTTCGATTGCCACCTTTAGCTACATACGGAATGGTGGCTTGAGGTACATTAGTAAATAAAATACCCCATAGAGACTAATGGTCCGTCTATATACCCTTTCTTTCCCACGCAGTTAAAACCGCACGGCTTTACTTGATAGCAAGAAGGAACACTGAGCGTTTTGTTTAAATGGTACAATGCAACAGCACTGGCAGTGCCTTTCTCGCTCTAGCAAATGACGTTCCTGAGCGACGGAAAAGGTTAGAGCGTGAAAAAATTCAATTCCGTGCTGCCAGGTGAGGTTCCCTTTGTCTTACCGATGTTCCTGCGAAGTTGTCAAATTTTAATACCGCGCGAAATTATATCAACCAATCAGGACACGATCGGCTAGTTATTGTTTCGCGCTCTTTTCGCGATGCTATACAATTTTGCACCTTTTGATATAAATGACTTCTATTCGGGTTTTGACGGGGACTCGAAGATTGACGAACCGAATTATTTTCCTGGTCGTACACCGTTTTGCTGTCCATTCGCGCGCACTTACTATATAGATAGCATAACATAGCATATACTCACGACTTTCAAGCGTAGTCTTCGAACAATGTTAATTTATTCAAATATTCAGTCCATCAAAGTTATGCAGTTATGGTGTGCAGGAGGCGATGGTTCGATCCCCGTCCAGGCCGACTCGTACCAATGAGTTTTTCGGAATTTATGTGCGATTTGTAACACCACTGGCTTTTCGGTGAAGGAAAACATCGTGAGGAAACCTGCATGCTTCAATTTCGAGGCATGTATTGTACCCACTGTCCATTATAAGTGGCGACGGGCTCACCCCCCGTCACACTGGACAGAGTTTCGGTACTACTGGTGAAACGTGGATGTTCTGAGGTTTCAGAATATCTCTGACTACCCCCTCGGGGAATATAGTCGTGAGCATATGGTATGGTATGGTGTCAAAGTTATCAATTTTCACTATGGAGCCAACATCAAAATCTGCTCTAAACATGTGAGTAGCCACTAGGCTTGACTTGGCATTGATTATTAAAACAGTTCAAAGAAACTAGAAATAACAAGTTACTAAAAGATGAGTAAAGACCGGTTTCCAAGAAAACCTTTCGTGTTCGAGACCTTTGAGAACATGAATTAGATTTCTAACTCCACTCGTAAAAGTATTATAGTCAGATTTGGTTTTTATTGCTTTATTGGCTTATTTTAATACTAGCATTTACCCGCAATTTCATCTGCGTTTACTTTTAAAAAAATATCCCATCCTATGCAATTCAGAACTAAATTATTCTATCTGTGTTCCAAATTTCATCCAAATCCGTTCCGTCGTTTATTTAGAACATTCTGTAGAAACAAACCGATTGAGTCCCTATGACCCATCGACTCCACGGAAGAAGAGTATTACCAGTGGCGGACTATAAGCCCGTCGGTGGCCCTGGGCGGCAAAATAGGCGCCCCTTCCCTCCACGAACTTAGATAGCAATCATTATTTCCCAGTGAGTTTCAGGTCCAGGTTAGGTTGTCGTAATCAAATCTAAAACCAAAAGTGAAGCGAGCTTGAGATTGATACGATCTAAAATCTGATAAAAGTCATTGTAAACCCTTTTTACAAACACCGAAACACCGCAATACGATCTACATCTCATGAGTTTGCGATACAATCATAACCAAGAGCGTGCAAAGCGAGCTCGAGTTTTTACTGCAATACCTTAATTAGGTCGAAATCCCGGAGCGAGCGTAGGTAATCGAGATTTTACTACAACAAGACTAGGTCGTTGCAATAGGTCCAATTAAAAACGAGGAGCGAGCGAAGTAAGCTCGAGAATTTACTGGAACAATATGATTTAGAAAAAGGAGGGAAGCGAAGCATAATACATCTCAATTTCCCGGCGAAATTAAGGCTAAGTATGATGAAACAAAAATATGGATTCACAAAAAAGACCCAATGGTTCCTAAGACAGTTTCCCTGTATCTCCTGTGGTTTTGGATTTCCCCATACAGTCCTCTTTAAAAAATAAAATGGTGTGGTGTTTGGCGAAAAAAATGATGGGAAATCATTTTCGTATATATACGGTCCTTCCTAATATGCTGGCAAGCCTGTTAGTAGACGGTCGCGTATCGGGTTCTCTTCAGCTTGTACGTGGCTCCACCATTATATATTAGCTCAGATGTGTTCTTTTCCTGGAGCAGTCAGGTAAAAAATAAAATTTATTTAATTGGACACGTCTCCGCTCCGCTCCGCTCTTCTTTGGTGGATACCGGCCCTAACGTTGCTAATAATTAGGTTGACTTCATGATTTATGTCTGCTTTTGTTTTAACAATATAAGTGCTATAGTAAATTAGATTGCTATCTTTGTTTATTATAACATTTATAACCAGAGTGTGTTACATTATACAACGTGTTAATGAATTAACGCAAAACTAGAAAGTAGTTTGTTTAGAATCGAGAGCAGAATCCAATTAACATATTTTCAACATAGGTAATTGTTTCAAAATATTAAATAATTTGTTTGAAAAATTTAAAATTTACTGAACTCGATCTCAACCCACCGCACGGGCACACTCACCCTACTTACTACCAAAACAAGATTCTTAAAATGTATACATGAGCACGTTAGCGCTTTTATTCATTGCTGAAATGGTAACAAATAATTTTTGCCTCAAAACTTAAAATGTGAATAACTTTAAATTTTAACTATCAAAATACTGAAATTATTGTTTCAATCTAATTATTTTGTTTTAAATCAGTTGGGGTGTATGAGGTTTTGCGCTTATTCATTAACACGTTGTAGAAGAAGGAAGTCGTCGACATTGCCATATGGTGCAATTAAGGGCTAACAATGCTATGACCTCGGAACGCAATTACTTTGAGTAAACTTTTTATAAACTTTCTGAATTATCTTAGTTACATTATATAGGTTCTTTCTTAATATACTGATCAAGCCGTCAAACTGAACAACTTTATCTATGGCACCAACATTGAAATCGCGAAAAAAAGCATCTGTTCCAAACAAAACTACTAACCTACTCGAGCCAAATGTATGGGACAGAAGATGTTTTTTTCGCGATTTCCATGTTGGTCCCATAGAGAAAGTTGTTCAGTTTGACGGTCTGATCATCCCCTTAAAACAGTGTCAGCATATTAAGAAGGACCCTATATGTAATAAATAGTATAATACCTACCGAATGATATGCTTTGATTCAATGTTCGTACAGAACCGTGTGTAGGTAGGTATCTATACTATTCACCGCAGACGTTCGCCGCGTGTAGCGTGTTGTGTGATAAATAAACAAATGAAGCGACTGCGACTGCACGAACGATGAAATGTGAGGTTCACGCAAAGGTCATTTCATTACTGAATGTAGAGAGTTGGTAAATTCCTTGCACTGAATACAAGGTATCAATAACAGTAATATTTTATATATGGAAAACCATTTAGGCCCCATAGTGCACGTTGTTTAGTTTGATGATCTGAATCACCTCATGTTAAGTTAAACAGCTTTCACCTTGGGACCAACTTCGAAATTAGGGAAAACAATTTTTGGTCAGTCGCTGCTCAGTTTTTTTTAAATACTCTTTCAAACTTTACCGGCCTAGCTGGCTCAGCAATCTAAATTCAATCTTAGTCTAAAAATGAGAGAATGCTACTTTTTCCAATCCTGCGCGACCTTCACCAGTAACTGGCTTGAAGCTCACGTAAGTCAGCCTCTACTACGTCGTTCCAGCGATTCCTGGGGCAGCCCACTGAATGTCAGGCAGTAGGTTGACCCAAATATGCTCTCATGACATGCCAATCTTTGCCTATTCTTTCCATGTGCTTATGCATTCCGTATGCTTTTCCCTCGCCAATAATGTTTGGGATAGCAGGTAGTCATTCAAATTCAGCATTCTTCCGTCCCCTCCAGTTGTTAGCCGGGCATCTTCGTTTTTATTTCATCTCACAAAAAAGGCATATGGCTCCTTCTTTATCTTCCATGAATCCCCGTCTTGAGCCAGCTCCATCCACCCTTCGTTGAAGGTATCCAGGTTGTCTCTCCATCTCTTCCGTCGACCCTGACTGCGACGTCCATTCTTCGGACGGGATCCAAGATGCTAAAACTTAGGCCCATCATTCCGGGTGTAATCGACAGACGTGGCCGGCCCAATTCCATTTCAACATGTTAGTTTTCTCACCAAAATCAGCTATTTGCGTTTTTAACTCACTTGACCACACTAATAGTTACCATAATCGTCTATTCCAAGTACAGTTGTAATTCACAGCTGGATAACATCCCAGCAGCTGTGCAGCATCAATTGCACAGAGTTGTCTTGTAAACAAATCAATCGAATACAACTGGAGTTATAAGAATGCAGTGTTTATGGGTCGTTTTGGTGTGAGTAAGAAGAACTCACGCCCATAAAAAAATATATCGTGTAACCTTTGACAGATGTGTACTTGAAATAATCTTAAGATATTTTTTCAAATAGAGAGATTAAGTGTTGCTATGGAGCAGCTGCTGCGTATAATACAGGAAAGGATCACACTGGTGATGACGAAGCGCCCTGATACTCTACCGAACCATTGAATGAACTTAAGCCAGAACGTAGTGATTACTTGCTCAGTGCTTAAGCTACCAGCTTAAGGGTACCCAGAGGGGTATACTTCACGGCACTGATCTTAAGCACTGTCTATTCTGTCAAATAGACTATGTATTATTGTATACATAACCATAGCTTAAGAATTTCTATTGAGATAGTTATTAAGTCGTGTTATGTTGCAGAGTTTCTGGCTGCATCTTCTCTACAGCGACAACACGTTCTGACACGGTGGTAGCTTCAAAAAAAGATTTGTCGTTTAATAAGTGTGCTTAGCTCCTATATTGGATAAATTATGTTGACTTTGACTTTGTCATTAATTGCGCTGAACCTTATTTACAAGTCACTATGCACTATTTTCTTCTAAATACCCTCGTTGAAGCGCTAAAAATCTGTATACGGAACTCTATACGGTTGGGTGGGACTAGGAATCGCATCGGGAAAAGGTACTTTAAAAGTCGAGTTCTAGAGTAAAGGGAATCGGTGTGATTTTGAGAATTGATCGTATAAAGCGAGCTTTAATACAAGAGTATTATTTGTAAATAGGATGTCCTGTAACTGTAACCTTCGTAATGCAAAAAGTGAGTCTTATTTCAACTACATGCTTAAATTAACTTTGATAATTGTTTTGTAGCAAATTTAGTGTTTGTAATTTGTTTATTGCGAGGAAGACTGTTTCTTATTCAGTCGATTGTTGTAATTTGATTATTTTTTGGTTTGGGTAGGTTTTTTGTAAATTCAATTTTCTATCAGCGAATACCTATAATTGGCTTTCTGTTGTTCAAATACATTGAAAATAAATACAGTTTTTGACCATACTGCAGTAGTCACAAGATGCGCGCGATAACGCCTATTGTCTCGTTCATAATACTGCCGCTGAACTGAATTATGCTCGTTTAAATGTATATTCATATTTTTCTGTTTAAAAATGTCTAATAAATACTTCCCCAATTTCTTTCGCTTGTATATTGTACCACGATCCAAAAAATTGTTTACATTTTTGACCTCCAGCGTTGCCCGGGAATACATTAAGCGACTTGCGAGCGGACAGACAGTTTGAACGTTGATATTTGGTTGATATTGACATAGAAGTAATTATGTTTATCAGACGAGTGGCTTTCATTTCAGTCTGTGAAATTAAAAACTTTTCCTCTTAGTTGCATTTAGCATTCGGTCGGTTACTGATTTTGGGAGAAAGGTCGTAACCGACGGAAGGGCCCATATTTGCACCATGAAATTTAAATGCGGTACATACTTAATGGGGTGGGGCTTAACACTCAACAAAATGTATGGAATATTCTATATTCTTTTTTCGCTATTTCAATGTTGGTCCCATTGTGAAAGTTGTTGAGTTCGATGGTCTAAAGCAGGTCCCAAAGTATTGTTACGTATTTAAGTTTACACCTTGTATAATCACTGTATGTATAATATGTGTTTGGAGTACCTAAATTAAGTATGTATATTTCTAATTCAATTCAAATTATGTATATACGGCGACACATCAAGCTACGCAAAACAAACATAAGCTGGCCGCGCGACGTTATACATTTTTCTACCTATGCGCGGCCAGCTTATTTTGGTTTTGCGTAGCTTGAGGTGTTGCCGTGTGTACATACGTTTTTCAGGCTTGACCTTGACCTTCATAAAACTATTGTTTATAAGGAGTAGTGTGTGGAATATGCCTTTAGTGAAAATAAAAGCTTATCCAACTCAAGATTTCGAGAAATATTACCAGCAATAACAGAACAAAGGGATATAAATGAAAAGGTTGGAAAAGGTGGACCGGTATAAAATACAGATATTATGCTTTCGCTGCTCATGACATTATTTCTTATAGCTGACATGTTTCAAGGCTATTTCAGGGTACGCTTTTCTATTTCGATAAAAATGTCTTGAGATGTAAAAAAACACGACTGCATAGAAAAACAAGATCTTTAATTATTGATCAGCTACACCATAGTTCATAATTACGTATTTTCACACATATCATGATCGTAAATTTTGATCACTTATATTTCTGTCATATACAGGGTGTAAGTGACAGCCTAGAAAATACTGAAACGTTGAATTCAGGCCATTAAGGTTAACAACTTTCAGTATGGAGCCACCCTCAGTTAACGTGAAAAAAATCAACTGTTTCATACATTTGAGTTGAGTAGGTACATCTGTTTTGTATGGAGCAGCAGATTTTTTCGCATTTCCTGAGGCTCCATAGTGTTAGTTGTTCAGTTTGATGGTCTGAATTCAGTTTGAAAAAAAGTAATAATAGACAATTTGCTCGAGCCCGACTCACGCATGGTCGTTTTTATTGTTTGTCGTTTTACATTAATGTTGGCACTATATAACCACTGCAAGTTTGAGACTTTTTTGTATTAATTAGGTCTGTACCGTTTTTTTGATAAAGAAAAATTAAGAAACGTTAAAAAAACATGTCTCTTGTATGGTTACCTCACTTAGGTACATTTTTTTCTTCATCTTCTTCGAGTTCCTCTCCATTATAGGAAGTTGTCGTTTACGGCTTTTTACGTTATACTCGTATATCGTAATCAAAAACACATATTCTGTAAACATTTTGACCGGCTACCTATTAAGGTAAGGTGCAAAAGCACTTTAAAGGTAGGACAGACTGACAAACGGCGTAGGCTTACTAATAGGGCCAAGGGAGTTGGCACCCTTTTGGCACGGAACCCTAAAAATTATACTGTAAAGCAAAAGGAAGGCAATGTTTTTTTAATTTGTATGGGTGGACCATAAATTGAAATCGTTACAAAGACCATTCGTCAACCGAATTAAACCTCCAATAGATAATCATTATCACAGTCGAATAATGAATAGTAAAGTAACTCTCCACATGAATCTTTAGCAAGATAGACAGCCGTCAGCAGCGAAGTCAGTGGAGCGGTCGGTGAGGAAGTACCGGCCATGCACCAGCCCTTATGTCAAACGACCAGAACAACGTACACTATTGACCGGAAACTACAACTTGCCTGCTCGCTGGTAATTAATAAGGTACCCACGTTATTAATGAGACGTTTTATTTATTTTTAATAAGGAATAGTAAGTAATTTCCCATGAATTTTCAGCAAAATAGACAGCTGTCAGCAACGGAGTCAATAGAGCGGTCGGTGAGAAAGTACCGGCAATGCACCGGCCCTTATGTCAAACGACCAGAACAATTTGCACTATTGACTGGAAACTACAGCTTGCCTGCTCGTTCGGAATTAATTACCTAGTCCCATACTAAGTGCTCTGTAAAAAAGTCTAACTCTATGATTATAAGAATGACCAAAATGTCGGGTCTTTATAATGTTACGCTGTGTTATTCAATATTGTAATTTGTAATTGTACCTTAGTATATTTTGTTTTTTTTTAAAGATATTGCAGAATTTCTGGCCGCATCTTTTCTGCAACGGAACACATTCCGACGCGGTGGTAGAGCCCAAAAAATTACGTCAGAAAGCTATCTATATAGGTATCTAGTCAGTGGAGCGTTCGGTGAGGAAGTACCGGCCATGCACCGGCCCTTATATCAAACGACCAAAACAAAGTACACTATTGACTGGAAACTACAGCTGGCCTGCTCGTTGGGAATTTATAAGGTACCTACGTTATTAATGAAACGTTTTATTTATTTTAAATAAGGAATAGTAAGTAATTTCCCATGAATTTTCAGCAAGATAGACAGCTGTCAGCAACGAAGTCAGTGGAGCGGTCGGTGAGGAAGTACCAGCCATGCACCAGCCCTTATGTCAAACAACCAGAACAACGTACACTATTGACTGGAAACTACAGCTGGCCTGCTCGTTGGGAATTTATAAGGTACCTGCGTTATTCTTCTTATCGTGTCGGCAAGCCCTGGTGTCAGAGTTTTTCAGACCGCCTTACGGCGTCTGACGTGGTTTTTATGTAACGACTACTACCATGAGAGATAGTAGCCGAGACCAACGGCTTAACGTGCCATCCGAAACACGGAATCATCTTTCTTTTCAGACAATCGGGTGACTCGGCCTGCAATGTCGTGACCAACTGGGGAAAAACGCACAAAGTGACATATCACTTACGTTATTAAGTCGGCTTACGAAACAGATATATATGGCGTGTGTGGAAGGAAACATTGGTAGAGGCAGACCTAGGAGAGGATACCTAGACCAGATCAGGGACGTCATTAAAAAATGCCAGGTTAAAAGTAGCCGAAATCGAAGGGAATGTATGAAAAGATAAATGGTCTTAGAGGAAGCAAGAGAGGTATGTCAGAACCGCCCAAAGTGGAGATCTATAGTTTCTGCCTACCCCTCTGGGAAAAAGGCGTGAGTTTTTGTATGTATTAATGAAACGTTTTTATTTATATTTAATAAGGAATAGTATGTAATTTCCCATGAATTTTCAGCAAGATAGACAGCTGTCAGCAACGGAGTCAGTGTAGCGGTCGAAGAGGAAGCACCTGCCATGCACCGGCCCATATATCAAACGACCAGAACAACGTGCACTATTGACCGGAAACTACAACTTGCCTGCTCGTTGGGAATTAATAAGGTACCTACGTTATTAATGATACGTTTTACTTATTTTAAATAAGGAATAGTAAGTAATTCCCTTGAATTTTCAGCAAGATAGACAGCTGTCAGCAACGAAGTCAGTGGAGCGGTCGGTGAGGAAGTACCGGCCATGCACCGGCCCTTATTTCAAACGACCAGAACAACGTGCACTATTGACCGGAAACTACAACATGCCTGCTCGTTGGGAATTAATAAGGTACCTACGTTACTAATGATACGTTTTATTTATTTTTAATAAGGAATAGTAAGTAATTCAATTCAATTCAATGTTTGTTTAGTGGCATCCGATGTGTTATCACAATTCAGCCAATGTCTCGTTATGTGGAGAGTATACGAAGGAAAATGATCAGTAGTATTAATTAAGTCTAGCGTGGCAGTTTTGCCAATGTAAGTAGTTTATAATCTCAAGTGATTGTTTTAAAGTTAAAACACAAAAGAGTTCACAAAATGGTGGAGCCACGTGCAAGCCCAACGCGCCGATACGCACGCGTCCGTTCTCCGCCAGACTTGCAGCGCGACTCTAGTAAGTAATTCCCATGAATTTTCAGCAAGATAGACAGCTGTCAGCAACGAAGTCAGTGGAGCGGTCGGTGAGGAAGTACCGGCCATGCACCGGCCCTTATGTCAAACGACCAAAACAAAACTACAACTTGCCTGCTCGTTCGGAATTAATTACCTAGTCCCATACTAAGTGTTCTGTAAACAATAAACTGTATGATTATATGAATGACCAAAATGTCTGGTCTTGATAATGTTTTTTTTTTTTTTTTTTAATGACGTATACAGCTTTGCTCAGGGAGCATTTACTGCTTTTTACTGCGGACTATTGGAGGGACCAGAAGGGTCACCGAGCCAATTGAATGAACTTAAGCAACCGACCTAGGGGCACCCCAGGGGGTACGGACCTCGGCATAGGACGTTGCTGGGGCTACGCGGCGGATTGGCTAGCTGGGATCGGTGAGACTTGATAATGTTACGCTGTGTTATTCAATGTTGCATGCATATGCTCACGGCTATATTCCCCGAGGGGGTAGTCAGAGATATTCTGAAAGCTCAGAACATGCACGTATTCAATATTGTAATTTGTAATTGTACCTAGGTACTTTTTATATTTTGTTTTGTTTACAAAATATTGTAGAATTCTTCCGACGCGGTGGAAGAGCCCAAAAAATTACGTCAGAAAGCTATCTAGGTATCTGATATTATACTGAATCAAAAATTTGGAATTTGAGTTTTATGTTATGTATTATTCGTTGGAGATTATCTTGTTGACACAGTAAAAGCTAGCAAAAGAGTTAATGAAGGATTAACTCTAATTAGCGTTTCTGAAACTGAGTGTCAAACTCTAAACCACCCCATTAAAAATTACAAGGGTCTTCTGTTACAACTTGTTTGTAGTTGTGGCATATATTCTGACCATCCCAAAACGAAATTTGGTCGTGAGTTTTGTACGAATTTAAAAGAGGATAATCATAACAACTCCGTTTTGCCTTATACGGGGTATTTCTTAATATTTTGTTTTTTTTAAGAGGATGATCAGACCATCAAACCAACCAACATCGAAAAAAAAACAGCTGTTCCATACAAAACTGTAAACCTACTCGAGCCAAATGTATGGCACAGATGATTTTTTTTTGCGATTACATGTTGGTCCCATTGAAAAAGTTGTTCAGTTTGATGGCCCGGTCATCTTAAAAAACTGTTAGCATATTAAGAAGGACCTTTATAAAACAAAATTAAAATTTATTAAGGAGCCTTATTCAAAACTCAGACACAAGAAAAAATATCATACATAAATTTCCATCTTCAACATCGAGGAAAATTAAAGAAGCCTTAGGTGCTTCGACTTCATATAAAACTCTTATTTACGGGATGTTTTCTGTTTATATTTTTAACCGTCTTCGAACAAAGAAGAATATACGATGATGAAATCGTAAAGACGCTAAAAGTGAACCTTGTCTAGGAAAAATCAGGTTTGAGATTGCATTAAAGACACTTTAGTAAATTGTGTTTGTACTAATATTACTGTTAGTTTATTACACTTTTGTCGAGATTTCGTGGTTATACAGGCTCAGGAACCTGAGAAATACCTTAAAATCTATATAAATGTACAAAGGTCGAGCTTATTTGTAAGCTTATATATAAGATATTTCTTGCAGCATACCAGCAAAAGGGACTGTTAATTATCACAAGGCAAATATAATGTGTACAAACAAACAGTAAATCATTTAGTTTTGAGGTTATAATTTTTGAAAACTTACAAAATATTAAATATCTACTTAAATTTACGATATTAACCAGGGATTATTATTGTTATAAGTAAAACATATTAAACGAAGCTGTCCTGTACAAAATCACTATTGTCCATTTTTTGTTCATACCTAAATTTCATGTTTTGTAAATATCTTAATTATTCAATAACACACAATAAAAAATCGGGGATTATTAAAAATTTATGTTTCTACTATATTCCAAAAGAATCACCTAAAGTGCAAATTAATGCAACCTACTCCATACAGAAATCCGTAGATTTCCCCGACTACTTGCTACACTACACTGAAATTGATATCATTAGCATCCTTTTAAACTAAGAGTCTACCCATCAAACTGAAAATTTTTTACTATTGGAGCAAAACTAAACTACAATGCCTACTCGACTCAAATGTATGCAACAGCTGAAATTTTTTTGCTCCAAGCGGCTTGCTCCCATAGTAAAAGTTTGATAGGTAGACTCTTAGTTTAAAAGGATGCCAATGATATCAATTTCACCCTGTATAACGAGAGTACCGAGCCTCCATTGCTGTCCTCAATCGTATTTTTTATTTCTAAAAAATGTTACCTTTTCAAATACATAAAACCTGTCAAGTGCGATTCGGGCTACTTGCGCACCGAGGGTTACGTACCACACCACCACACAATATATTAACTTACAAAAAAGTTTTGTTTTCTCCAGGACCTTCAGCGCGAGACCGACTCATACTTGGCCGGTTTTTATTATTTGTTGTTATACTGTATAGGTTGCTCTATAATCACAGTGACGCTTATAAGTATTACCGTTTTTACGATAAAGTGAGATGAAAAACGTTGGTAAAAACTAGTTTCTTGTATGAAAACACCCCTTAATTTTTTACATTTTGAAATTTTTATTATTTGTTAGCACATTCTGTGAAATCTGTCTAGCTATTACGGTTCAAAAGTTACAACCCTAAATAGATAGGACAGACGGACAGACGGACGGTCGAAGTACGGATGGGCTTAGTCATAGGGTTCCGTTTTCACGTTTTTGGTACGGAACCCTAAAAACTAGATTGTCACATTGTAGTCATTGTTCTTCCATTTGACAAACCACAGACCACCCCATAAGGGATTGTGGTCGCGAGTGTATGTGTGTATGTGCACAGTTTAAACATGCTGAAAATTATGATAGCAGTTTCTCTCTACGTGAATATTCTGCGAAATTTTCAAAACAATGAGAAAGTTTTGCAATCTGAAATGTGCTTTATTCTGTTAACATACGGTATCCTATTCAGAAAACAGCACAGAATTGTTACAATTTAAATCTCGCGACTTTATTGATATTTATGGGCGTGAGACGATATAAAACTGTCTTTAGCAAATTCTCAGAAGCAAACACACGTTTTCTCAATAAGCTTGCCAAATATTACCTACCCTAAATATTACACGAAAAGAAAATCTGATCGCGTTTACTAGGAACTTGTTAGTTCATCTAAATATAATCATCATCATCATCAGATATACAACGTGTTAATGAATTAACGCAAAACTAGAAAGTAGTTTGTTTAGAATCGACAGCAGAATCGAAATATCATGTTTTCAACATCGGTTTTTTTTTTTAAATATTAAATAATTTGTTTGTAAAATTTTAAATTTATAAAACTCGATCTCAACCCACCGCACGGGTACACTCACTCTACTTACTACCAAAACAAGATTCTTTAAATGTATCCACGCTAGCGCTTTCATTCATTGCTGAAATGATAACAAATCATTTCAATGCGAAAACTTAAAAATGCGAATAACTTAAAATTATAACTGTTATTGTTTCTATCGAATTATTTTGATGTAAATCAGTTGGGGTGTATGCGGTTTTGCTCTTATTCATTAACATTTTGTAGATTCTGTACAGGGTGTAAACTTAAATGCGATACACAATTTTGGTGATATTTCAGATTAACAATCTGAACAACATTCAATATGGGACCAACACGAAACGCGAAAGAAGTTACACCCGTGTATACAGTTCTTCTTAATATGCTGACACTTTTTTGAGGGGATCAGACAATCAAACTGGTCGTACTTGGTCCAACGCGTGTCGTTAGCGATTCAGCGCGGAAACGCGGCCAGCGTTATGGGCACGTTTGGGCCGGGTATGGCAAGGAGCGATCTTTTTGATTAAGTGTTTGACGTGGCATGTTGCTGAATGGTACTGTATAAATTTGACGATGCATGTTGCTGAAGGGTATTTTGTAGGAAATTTGACGACGAGTGTTGCTGAAGCAGATTTTGTTTTAATTAAGATGGTTGACGACGCATGTTGCTGAAGTGAATTATGTGTGTGAGTAATTTTTAATTTAATTTTCATTTCAATAAATAATTTTTATATCAAACTGAACAAAGTTTTCTATGGCACCAGTATCGAAATCGCGAAAAAAAAAACAGCTTTTCCATACAAAACTGCAAACCTACTCGAGCCAAATATTTGGGATAGCTGATGTTTTTTCGTGATTTCGATGTTGATCCTGTAGAGAAAGTTGTTAAGTTTGATGGTCTGGATATCCCCTTAAAAAAGTGTCTGCATATTATGAAGGATCCTGTATGTATCGTAATGTGCGGCGGCGCGTCGGTCGCTTAAGGGGATATAATTCGGAGCGCGCTCCATACAAACATACTATGGTGATATTTTCAATACTAACCAATTAAAGTCCATTAAATTTTGCAGAAACAATCTAGAAACAGATCTCTATGCTTGTATGGAGTCTGATTTTCGTTAAAATTTACAGTTTCAATGCTAGGATTAATTTAAATTTTGTATGGAAATCTTTGAGGCACTGTAACTTTAAAACTATACATTTTAACGAAAATCTAACTCCATACAAGCATAGAGATTAGTTTCTAGATTGTTTCTGCAAAATTTCATTGAGTGTAATTGGTTAGTATTGAAAATATCACCATAGTACGTTTGTATGGAGCGCGCTCCGAATTATATCCTCTTAAATCAGCTGTCTCATACATTTTAGTCGAGTAGGCATTGCAGTTTAGTATAGAACAGCTATTTTTTTGCGCTTACAGGTTTGCTCCAATAGTAAAAGATGTTCAATTTGATGGATAGAGTATATGGTTTAAAGGTTAATGATGCTTTTCCTTACATCCTGTATAAAGTATCTCTATGTTCCACAAACGTAATAAGCCACTAAAAACTGTCCCCTTCGCGAAGGGATCTCTCAATCAAGATAACGTACCGAACCCTCGAACAAATTAAACGAGATAAGGAGCTCCTGAAGGAACTTTGAGAATTAAGGACAAATTGTTTTCGGGACTGTTTTTGCAAAGTTTAAGGTGTACTTTGTGGAATTACTCGTAATAGGTTCTTTGAAATTTGTTTACTAATTTATTTTGGAATAGTAATGTCGTTTTGGTGAACAGTCTTTTGGATCTATCATCATTTATCAGCCTATAGGCCTCTATAGTACGCCAGAAAACTCTATCCTCGTAGCCCAGTCATTTTACGGTTGAACCCGGGACTAATTAAAAATTGTTTTTTTTCGGTATATCACTTAAATTAAAAAAAAAAAACAATTCATATAACCATAAGAAGAGAAATAAATGTGTTTTTATTTATTTAAATCATTTAAAGAGCCAATTTGAGCCTAAAAATTTATTATTTAGGGTTCCGTACCCAAAGGGTGATAACGGGACTCTATTATCCGTCTTACTTCAAGTGCGAGTCGGGCTACTCGCGCACCGAGGGTTCCGTACCACACCACCACACAACGTAATTAATAAGTATAAAAATGTTGTTGTCCTGGACCTTTAACACGAGACCGAGTCATATTTTGGCCGATTTTTATTTTGTGTTGTTATATTGTAGAATTTGCTCTATAATCACACCAAGTGACGTGACGCTTGTATGTATTACCGTTTTACGATAGAGCGAGAAGAAAAAACGATGATAAAAACAAGTTTCTTGTATGAGGACCCCCCTTAAATTTTAACTTTTTGACATTTTTATTAATTTTTAACAAATCCGCCGTAATAACGCATATTCTGTGAAAATGTCAACTGTCTAGCTACAAAGGTTCAAAAGTTACAGCCCTAAATAGTTAGGACGGACGGACGGACAACGTAGGCTTAGTCATAGGGACTCGTTTCCATCGTTTGGGTACGGAACCCTAAAAATTCTCCACTGAAGTTTGATAACAAAAACAATGTAAGTAGGCGAGATAGGTAGGTACCTATATTTGGAACGCAAAAATAGGAATTCACAGAAAATAGACATATTTTTTCGCTACATTATTTCCCTAAAAGGAATTTAAGTCTAACCTTTAAGGTTCGAGATATAAATTTTACATCGAGAAATATATATTTAACGAAAATTGTTTTTCTGTGGTAAATGATCCTTTGACCAGAGATAATTAAACGAATTTTCTTCAGTTCACAACGAACCCACTGTACTTATACAATAGAATATTTCACTCTACACGTATTACTAAGTTTCATCTACATACGGTACTAAGAGGTTTTTTGTCACTTCTGGGCTAAGGCACAGAATAGGTAATAGTATATAGTTCTACATACAGAACGGCCACTCCCCGCCCCCCTCTGACTTCAGATACCCCACCTCACCTCACACTCTGGAGAAACTTGAGGGGAGCCGAGCAAGGAAATGCAGTCAGGCGCGCGCCCCCTCTGGATTTGACTACGTAAAATATAATTTATTTTCATCCTCTCAGTAAAAATAAACGTTGGAAAATAAAGCTAAATTCACATTTTCAGTGATTCTTTAGCTTAAATACTATTTTTAAAAACAGAATTAACTATTAAAAGTACCGAAATGTATAATGATGTTCATACGATGCGTGGTAAGTCAACCCTACACATATGTCGTGCACAATTTGCGCAAAGTGCGCATGTGCGAACGTCATCATGTGAAATCTAAAACGTTGTTTGAAGTGCCGGACCTGTAGCTAAGGCCTCCCCATCATCTCTTTCCTGAGCAAGCCATCAAAAGACAGATCATCTCGTTTCAAGGTTTAGGAATACAAAAACGACGGCCCGATAGCACAGTCCGTAGTGAACCTGCCTGCTGTGCCGTGGGTCGCGGGGTCGAATACCGTAAGGGACAAATATTTGCATGATGAATATGAATATTTGTACCTACCCGAGTAGTGGATGCTTGTATCCGGGTCCAAGTAATATGCTGACACTTTTTATGGGACCAACATTAAAATCGCGAAAAAAAAATGGTCCCATAGAGAAAGTTGTTCAGTTTGATGGTCTGATCATCCCCTTGAAAAAGTGTCAGCGTATTAAGAAGGACCTTGTATATTCATTCTATATGCATTCTATAGTCATCATAACACAAGTCCAAGCTAGATTCTGGTACTTTAAAGGTGACTAGATAATTTGTATAACATAAAAAATCGTTTTCGCATTTTTATACGGAGTTCTCACAGTTCTTTTCGTTTCACAACATTTTATAGTCTGATTCTAGCTAATTAAACGGTGTTAGTTTTAATGGGGCGACATCAAAAAGAAAATAAACTGTTTATTAAGGAAGGAACGTTAAAAGTTACACATTAACACTTTTAACGCGAATCTCGTTGTAAAAGTCTTTTTGGACGATTAACAAATACATACGCACATAAACTAGCGACTGTTTTATCCCTGGTTGGGGTTCTCAGAAACTTTAACTTTTATGACATCACAGGGAATAATTACAAAAAAATCTGTCGTTTTATACTAAACTACTCGACTCAAAATTTGAATGAAGAAAAAATCTGCAGATTTTTTTGCAGTTTCAGGTTTGTACCATAGTAAAAGTTGTTCAGTTTGATGGTCTGAATCACTCCTAATTTGTCGACACGACAGCTCATTTGACATATTTTGTATGAAGAATATGTCAAATGAGCTGTCGTGTCGGATAAGCTAACAAGAACTTATTCGGAAGTAGTGATGGTGAAACAGGACCTTAGTGTTGTTCAGATATTGATTCTGAAGAAAGGATTTCCACGTTTTCGTAAGACAAGATGCAGTGCGCAAGCCCTTTCAACCTCTTTATTCAGGCCCGTATCGAGTCGTTAAGAGGGGACCCAAATCTTTTAAAATAATTATTGAAGGCAAGACGGATACTGTGTCAATCGACCGGCTGAAGCCTGCGCATACGTTGGCTGACAACGATGGCCCGCGCCCATACCCCCTGTTGTCGCAATACCGATCGCTGCGCCTCAGCAACGAACCCGCTCAGGCAGTACAGGGTGGTTCGTTTTTACTGATTTTTATCGACCGTAAAGGTCTTGGGGCGGACTATTGTGGCAACCTCTTTTGTTAAACGCGTGCCAAACTCCACGCTTTATTTTAGAAAAAGAAAAAGTCTTTTTTAGAATACAGTTGACATGGCACGTCACATACTTTTATATTTTCTTCTGTGTTAGCACACATTTGTTCCTTGTAAAATAATGCAATCGAATGTAAATACTTTAATACGTGTAAATAAATGCATATAGTTAACGGCGACTTTTCGACTGGCGGCATTATTAGTTTATCTTTTATTCATAAACCCCGTATTAGCAATGTCTATTTTCCACCCAAAATATTGTAACAACAACAAAACGCCAAAGTATTGGAAATCCGGGAATTATTAACGGTCTGAACGACTTCCGCATCCGGTAAAGTTGCTGCCGTGTGTTTGTTTATCCTTTAAACGGTCGGAATGATGCTGTCAACAACTGGGGCAAAGACGTGTGACTATGACGATAAGTGTGTCACGTGACGTGACTAAGAAAGTTTGATGAGGTATTAAAACAAGCAAAGAGGGTGTTGGTTTACACAATGATTCCGTACAAATTATATGAATTTCAGTTTTTTTATGTCGAAAAGTTTTGATCACAGGATTTCATTTAAGGAATTGTATTTAGAGACATAACTATATTTACTACGAAACAATTGAGGCGCTTTACATGCTTGGCAACGTTACACAACGTTTCATCATCATCATCGGCCTATATGCATCCCACCACTGCAGGGCACTGGCCTACGCTCAGAGCAGGGTATTGGCGTCAGTCCACCACGCGTGCCCAATGCTGATTGGTGGACTGTACATGCGAATCAGAATTTCTTCTTCAGCCTATGCAGGTTACCTCACGTTTTACTTCACCATTTGAGAGCAGTTATCATTACGCGTACATAAGTTAGAGAAACTCATTGGTACATGGTAAGTCTTCCGTACGGATTCAAACCTGGCCCCACAACGTGCATCGCTAAAATTGATAAAAAGCTGAATTAAATATCTAAAAAGCTTGTCGCGTGAATGTACAGGGTGAAATTGGTATCATTAGCATCCGTTTAAACTAAGAGTCTACCCATCAAACTGAACAAATTTTACTATGGGAGCAGACAGATCATAGCAAAAAAAAAATCTCCTGTTCCATACTAAAATGCAGCGCCTTCTCGATTCAAATTTATGCAAAAGCTGTTTTTTAATCTACTACCTACTTTAAAGGGGGTGAGAATACACAGGGCGAGAGATCGATCTTCCCCAGAGTTGAAATCTATGTTCATGGACATAGCGTTCAACTATGGGTAAGTTGATCTGTAGCCGTGTGTACACGAAAGTACCTACTTAATAATAATTTCAAAACGTTTTTTTCGAAAGTAATGAAAATGGATACCTCACATAAAGGCCTGGTGCTTGAATCTAAAGAAAATATTTTTTCCAGGATCATCTTGATAAAATAATACCAGAAAAATGAAAAAAAAAAAAAGAAATAAAGACAAATCGTTAGTACTTGTGAGAGTACTTAATTCTGTGGATAGTATATTAAAAATGTACGAACGGCTTGGCAATGTTTTTCTCAATGTTCCTTTTGGTTTACAATCTGCTTCTTTGTAAAACATTTTGAAGAATATTAAAGTAATGACGTTCTACGTTGTTCTTCGTAAGTAGGAGTCCAATTATCAACAACCTTAAACTTGACTTTCTATATAACTGAACCAAAGTAGTCACTGTAGAATACACCTTTTCTACAGGGATGGTTGAGGTTGATGTATATAATAAAACACAGATATAGTATTCACTAGTGAATGTGGCTCAGCGTGCGTCCGCACGGCACGGCGGTCGGTGAGTGAATACCAAGCGAATGCACGATAGATATTCACCATAGACCGCACCTGCCGATAGATGGCGCTACCGGCGCTTTCCACATTAACTACTCTTTATTGCTGTACACTACAGTCACCTACTACAATAATGCAGTACCATAATCCGAAATTATTAGTTTTATAAATGTAGTGAGCGTTTTTTAATTTTCTTTTCATAACTGTTCTAAAAACTCAACAGGCGGCATGTCTCATCTATTCAGGGTATTTGACAGCATGTAAAATATAGGATCTATTGATGGCATCCGTATTGAATATGAATTTTGGAAACCAACTATGTAGTCAGTTAAGAAAAATACTTACTTTTAAAAGAAAATCAACAAAGAAAATAATTTTTTTGTCTACTTTAGTCACGTGATCGTAAGCGACTGTGATTGGCCGAATGGTTGGTGACGTCGACTGCTTGTAAACAGTTGCGTGTAAGTGTTCGCGGGATATTAAGATAACTTTTTGTTTTCGTTTTTTCTTATTCTATATGTAATGGAACGTATATATTATCTATAGAGTCCTTAGAAATCAGTGATTAACGTAGATCAGTTATTAAAAACCTGTCAAATACCCTATTGTGGCATCCATCTTAATGTTGATGATTTTGCCAATGTCTAGTTCAAATAGCATAAGTACTTGACGGTGTACGGTTATAAATATGTGGTGACTTCAAGCATTGTTTTAAAAAAAACAGTGTCTTGAGCTACCTTACAATTGAAACTTCGTTGTAGGCCAGAGAGCAGGCAACCGACATGCGACCATCGAATAGCAGAATTACAACGCTATTCCATAGAAGTAGGATGAACGGCGCAGATACCTGTTAACGCCACGCAGCCTTGTCAGAAGTACCTAAATAGTTTCTGATTTTGAAAGCAAATGATTCGTAAATAGTTAAATATTAAATTAAACAATAATTATGTTTGCATCTGTTTAATCATCTATTCCATTCCATCATAGAATGAAACCAAGAAGCTTGCATGGTATTGGGATTCCATGATTGGTACCATAAAGTTACTATACGACTATACTATACGGTGTAATCCATCCTTAGACGAATTATACAACGTGTTAATGAATTAACGCAAAACTAGAAAGTAGTTTGTTTAGAATCGAGAGCAGAATCGAATTATAATGTTTTCAACAAAGGTAATTTTTTTCAAAATATTAAATAATTTGTTTGTAAAATTTAAAATTTACTAAACTCGATCTCAACCCAATGCACGGGCACACTCACCCTACTTACTACCAAAACACGATTCTTAAAATGTACCCATGAGCACGCTAGCGCTTTCATTCATTGCTGAAATAATAACAAATCATTTTTGCATGAAAGTTTAAAATGCAATTAACTTTCAATTTTAATTATTAAAATAATGAAATTATTGTTTCAATCTAATTATTTTGTTATAAATCAGTTGGGGTGTATGAGGTTTTGCGCTTATTCATTAACACGTTGTATACAGACCCGCATCGCCTTAGCATTTCCCCTCTGCCAACGTGCAAGATCAAAAGATCTTACGCATTTACATACAATTTTATACCTTATCACTAAACGCGACAGCCTATAATTGTGAAACAATAATTTCGAACTTTGACGTTTGGGGGTTCACACGACACTGTTTTTCATGATTTAACATTCAAAATTAGAATCTAATTTAATGGAATAAAATTGAATGTTGCGTATCTCGAGCTACCTCACCCCCCGCAAAAAGTGGCAGAAAAGTTTATTAGTTACACGCGTATCTTGTACTCATATAAGTAGTCTAAGCTATACGACTATACTATACGGTGTAATCCATCATTAACTAAAAGAAAATTAAAATACTAATATTGTATCATAAAATACAAATATTATACTTTTAAATATCTAAAAGCTCTAATAAAACAGTCCACCTTGTCCGTAAGTTTTCCCATTTCACAGAGAAAACGTTCCCGAGATAAAATGAAGTGAACAAGTTGCTAAAAGTTTCAAAGTTCGGAAATCGCAACCGCGAATTATCCTTTGAACATAAAATCTTTCGCAACATTCAATGATATTGCGTCAAAAAATTTCTGCAAGGTGTATTTATGATGGGGACAATATAGGAATGGGGAATCTAGATAGCACCACAGCTCAGATCAATGAGTACAGGTAGATTAAATCTTGATAATGTCGCAAAGTACCCAAAACGTCATTCTGACTCCTAAAGACTTCTATCTATACTGCCAAATAAGAAAGGCAGTTTTAGTTTTCTACGATGGCAACATTGGGAATCATTTTAATTTGGTCGCGTATCATTGCTCGAGAGTTCATCGGCAAGAGATTGTGGAACCTGTATATGCATGGATGTTTATATCTATATATTTATTCTATACCTGTATATTATACTAGAGTTAACCTGCGACCTCGTCCGCAAAAATTAAATGATTTTAAGTCAGATCATAAGCTTTCAAACAAAATAAGTTTCATCAAAATCGGTTCAGTAGTTTTCGCGTGATGCTCGCACAAACAAACATACAAATAACCAGACAGACAAAAGTTCTAAAACAGGTAGATTTGGAGTCAGAGACACCTAAAAACCATATCGTCATCTTTTTTTTTAAATATCTTCAATATACGGACAAATTTCTGTTACAGTTTTATAATAGTTATGATTATTATCTTCGTTTCAGGGTAGTTTTGAATGCGCCATTTTCAAAGCTTTGATTATTAATATTGGTTTTCATTCTTGATCGAAGTTAATCAAGAAAAATTATATAAAATCTATATTATTATAAATAGGAAGAGAAACACATCAACCTCTTTTAAGAAGGCATCCTTTTCATTTCTTTTGTTGAGGGTCGGACAACAGTAAGTAAACTCATACCTAATGTTTTATGGATGAAATATTTTAACGCTCGAATAAAGAGTTTCAGCTACTTTGAATAGAATACGGTGTGTATTTTGTGTTTTCGTGGCTTCCGTAGGCCGGTGGCGTGTTGAGCAGAGCCGCGGAATTTCAATGCCGAAGGCCTGGGTTCCAATATCGGATGCCGCAAATGGTGAAGGAAAACTTTGTGATATGCAGATATACAACGTGTTAAATGAATAAGCGCAAAACGTCACACACCCCAACTGATTTACAACAAAATAATTAGATTGACACAATAATTTCATTATTTTTATAGTTAAAATTTAAAGTTATTCGCATTTTATGTTTTCAGGCAAAAATGATTAGTTATCATTTCAGCAATGAATGAAAGCGCTAGCGTGCTCAGGAAACATTTTAAGAATCTTGTTTTGGTAGTAAGTAGGTTGAGTGTGCCCGTGCGGTGGGATGAGATCGAGTTCAGTAAATTTAAAATTTTACAAATAAATTATTTATTATTTTGAAAAAAATTACCTATGTTGAAAACATGATAATTCGATTCTGCTCTCGATTCTAAACAAACTACTTTCTAGTTTTGCGTTAATTCATTAACACGTTGTATATAGGTACAAAGAGAGGACAGCAAAATCTTATCTAAGTCTTAGGGTCAATACCCACTGAAAGAGCAGCGACCGGCAGCGCGGCATTTTACCGAGCATATTGAACTTTATCTACTCGTACTTCTAATTGACGCGACAGACGCTATATTTTTGCGCTTTTTTCTTAACTTTTCTTTCCTTAATAACCTTCTACAAAGTTTTAGAAAACTTAAAAAAAAAGATCAATGAAATCGGTAATGTTCCCAAGTTATGGCGTGACTAAAGGAAACTTATTCATTTTATATATACAGGGTGAAATTAATATCATCAGCATCCTTTTAAACGTCTACCCATCAAACTGAACAATGTTTATGGGAGCAAACCAATAGGAGAAAAAAAATCTGCTGTTGCATACTACTACTTATTTCAGTTACGTAGGCGTAGCAGTATAGTATGGAACACCTGTTTTTTTTTTCAGTGCGATTGGTTTGGTCCCATAGTAAAAGTTGTTCAGTTTGTTCGGTAAAGGGCTAATGACATCAATTTCACCCTGTACCCTTCACCGTGTTGCGTCCATCTTAGCGTTGATGATTTTGAAAGCAAAAGTGCTTGACGTTATATGGTTTTAAATATTTGGTGGCATAAAGGGTCGTTTTTTGAGGAAAACAAACACACTATATTGCTCTGCCAAACAATAATTGGAGCTTCGTTGTAGGCCAGGGAGCAGGCAACCTTCAATATACTAAGTAAAATGCCGCGCGCTGCCGCCCGCTGTTCTTTCAGTGGAAATCGACCCTAAGATCCTTTTTATCGTGGCGTATCCATTCCAAAATCACTCACAAGCTTTCCCCCGTCACGCCACGTCGTCGGAAAGGTTTTCAAGTGATTTCATGTAATTGGTACGGAATGACACTATGACACGCGTCGCTGACATGATCATGAAAGCTACTGTTATGAAAGCGCCCAGTCCGAAAAGGCTCTTTGTGTATTTCATCCCATGTAGCAGTTGTTCCCAAAGTGTGCGACGCGGCGGCCTAGGGCGCTTTGGAGAGCACGCAGGAGCGGCGGGAGGCGCTCTAGCATACTCCCCAAAAAAACTAAAAAGAGGAAGGTAACGTCGATAAATTTGCGTGGATCCTAGATCCTTTACAAGCCCGAGCTCCACCAGAATTCACTTCGCAAAAAGAAGAGAATCTCATTGAACTATATTGTTTTAAATTTGCGTGTTCTTATTTGATAGTATTGGATAACGGTCAAAAATTAATTCCAACTATAAGTTTAAAAGCCCTTTGTTACATCCTATTTAAGCAAAACTTTTAAGAAAAATGTTATTTTACACCTATTTTGACAAGGGCGCCGCGATCTGGAAGTGCGTCGTGAAGTGAAATAGTTTAAATAATAGTTTGGGAACCCCTGCCATAAAGCCATCCACGGACAATAGCTTTCTCTTAATTGCCATTGCATTGCATGTTAAGAGAATACACTCTCCAGGGCGCTCGAGCGCGCTGCATACAAACGAAGTCTTATCCTATTTTGAATATTAACCATTTAAAATTAAATTAAATTGTAACACAATCTAGAATACCTTGTCAGATTTCCGTTAAAAACTAAATAAATTTCAATGCTAGGATTAATTTAAGATTTGTATGGAAATCGTTGAGCCACGGTAACTTTGTTGTTTGTATGAAACCTGGTTGTCTGAAACGATCGAGATGAAATACCACTAAACGGTCACCCATTTAAGGATTGACCGGACCTGACGTGTCTTCACTTGGGTGATCGTTTCCAATACCGAAGCTCCACTACGCCAACAAGCGCTTCCTTACCATTTCAGTACCAGTATTACGACTCATAAATCCAGAGTAGGTACCATCCGATTAAGTTCAGTATCATAATCACCCTCTGGCTAGCCCTAAAGGCTACTAGGAACATTTTATGTATCTCGCCCTAAAAACTTCACTCGTTAAGTCGTCCGTTTGACCTAAAGGTGGACTTCCGATGCCAGCGGCCGATGCGTCTGACGCGCGAGGCTCGCGGCCGACGGCCGATGCGACAATACTATACTCCATTCAAAATAGCAACGAAATTTTAAGGCTATTTTGCATTACAGAAACAGAGATTTGAAACACTTCCTCTCACTTATTCTTAAAACAGCTTTAGTAACGTCCAATATATGTCGGATAGTATATGTATCCAATAAATTAATTACATTTGGTAATCAGAATCAGCCGGAAAGCTAAATAGGAATCGGAAAATCTCGTCGCCCTTATTTGGAATGAAGTATAGTTGAGAGCTTATTTGGAATGAAGTAGACTGACGCGTGCGACAGACACGCGCCGCCGATGCGATAGACATATGGCATATGATAGAACCACACGTCAGACGCGCGCGTCAGTCGCATCAGCCGCTGGCATCGAAAATCCACCTTAGCTTACTTTGACCAGTGTTGCCAGCTGTTCACAAACTTTTGTGTCTAGACTCGCCTGAAAAAGTGGCAAGATTAGAAAAACCGGCAAATGAGAAACTTATAATTGTTTTGTATCAAGCCAAAACAGTGTTTGTTTTCGAAATTTGTTTTTACGGTTGCGTACCATAGTCCGTGACCCTTGTAAGTCCGTCCTTCCGTCCGTCACAATGTAATAAATTGAAAACTGATGTTATCATGGCAACAAATAAAATAATGAATTATAGGAATCGTGTAGATCTAAATTTCTAAAAACAAAACGCCATCGGCCATCACATCTATTTACTTTTTTGATTAAATTTTGAAGCCGTAGCATGTGGCGCTTGATACGACCTTATCACGCCTTATATCTCGTTCGTTCACGCGCAAATAGAAAGAGAGCTAAGGCGCGATAGCGCTATGTCACGTGCAGCCACTGGAATAGGTATATTTTATTTCAGAGAAGTTTATTCCGAATTTGTATTGAGAAATGTATTTAATAAAATTATCAGATCAAGCTACGTAAAACCAAAATAAGGCGGCCTGTAGGTAGAGTAATGTATAACGTCGCGCGGCCAGCTTATGTTTGTTTTGCGTAGCTTGATGTGTCGTCGTGTGTACCTAGCTACAAGATGATGAGGATGATGAAATATTTTGGTCTGATGCATACCAACTAAAACTCAAAACTGAAACTGTTTTATTCAAAATAATGTCACTTGGACTTCTTTTTTTTATCTCTATCTCTCTTTTATCTTTTATCTTTTAGAGTTTCGGTACTGAATGTTCTGAAGTTTCAGAATATCTCTGACTACCCCCTCAGGGAATATAGTCGTGAGCATATGCTATGCTTATATCACTTGGATAGCCTTCTGACGTCATTTTTGACTCTACCACCGCGTCGGAAGGTGTTCCGTTGTAGAGAAGATGCGGCCAGAAACCTATTTAACCTATTTGGTATACAGGGTGTTAGGATAAGCAGTTGCTTTATTCGGTGTTTGTCTCATTCATGGTACTGAACTTTCCCAAAGGAACATGAGAAAAATGATCAACAAAAAAATTTTACTCTCTTACAAACGTTCGATCAGCTGATTGCATTTAGTATGGAAAGACCAAAATTTGTTTAGCTAATTTCCTATAAGTTTCTTATGGAAAGTTGTTCAGTATCATGGGTACAATCGCCCCTTAAAGAAATGCAACTAGTTACCCTAATACCATATCCTGGAGACCGATTGCGCTAATTTAAAACATCGAAGTTCTATCCTTATCCAATTTCAGTTCTAATCACTCAGCAATCCAATTATTAACTAACTAACTGAGCTAAATTCCGCATCGCGCTAAACTCTATGTAACTGACAGCCTTTAACGTCTGAGCGATCTGTCAAACGGCTCTAACGGCTGTCAAGAGCTGTACCGCGACCAAATGGGTTCGAACGTAGTCTAGTCACGGTTCAATCACCGAATATTTACCGCGATTGCAGCCCTGTATGTTAACAATTTTTTACAGGCAGGCCAGGTACCCCAGTTTAAAATTCCAATGACGACGAGTGCCAAATTTAGCAAAAATGACAAAACTTGGCAACAAAAGTCGCTGACGGAAACTCCAGCTGAAAAAAAATATCTTTGCCTTCAGAACACGAAACAACACAGCAGCTATAAAAAGTGTATCTATCTCCCTCCCTCTTAAGGCTAAGTAAACAAAAAAGCAGAGACAGCAAATATGCAAAACGATTCTTTGAGTCTAATTAAAATTCAATAGCTAGTTAATATTATACAGAAAGTGTCTTCATGAGAATAAAGTCCATCTGGAGACTCTTGCTTTAATATTTTCTTGGATTAGCGAAAATATTCCTTAACACAACACGGTAAAGAGCTTTTTTCATTGTACAGTTCGTATGAAAAATAGAGTCTCTAAATTAATTATGTTAGAATACATTGTAATAAGCTTAATTTTTGTTTTCAAAATACATGCGATTTTAAGCTTTCATAATCATTACAACAAATTTCAATATAGAGCAACCCATATTAAAAATTCTAAACACAAAAAGCTAAGTATAATATCTAAAAAACTTACTAGGTTTATCAAGATCACTGATAAATTCCTCAGTCTCCATATATCCCTGGATTCCAACAGTCATCATAAAAACTATTAAGACCAACATTGGACCTCTATGGACCCACTTCGCCTTAACTAACACTATTTTTCGACACATTTAACATAAACACTTCAAATTTTCAATCAAAGTTTTCCAATAAGCGGTCTTCAAAAAACCAATAAGCACTTCAAAGGAAAAATTATATTAAAATATCCACGGTTCATTCACTTCAGCTGTTAGCTTTTAAACATTTGCGATTCTAGAACTCGTTAAATTCGAATTAAGTCGGTTAAAATTAAAGTCAAGATCAAGAGCACGTGTTTTTCGGACAGTAAACAATGGATAAACAGATTTTGGGAGCGTTACCGACGAACGTGCGTGCGTCTCGACGCCAGCGGGCACACTGATCGGAAAGTGATACGAAACCGGGAACAATCCCTAATTTAACGGGAAATTTTGAAAATCTAAATTGGAAACTATTCCGGGAATGCGACACGTTAAACAAGTGAGTTTCGTTGTAAACGTTACCACAGATAACAAAACACGAATTCTGGAACGAGAGGAGCATGCATGATTGAACGGATTTGAAATAATTACCTACAGGTAAGTCCTGGATTTGAGATTAGATTTTGCTTTTTGTGTCGTTGTAATCTATAGGCACCCAATTACGACCCAATTTGTGTGATGATTTCATACTAGACTGCCAAACCAAAGGTCTTGGGGTCAAAAACAGGTCATTTAGGACTTGTATGTGATCACGTAATAATCGAATAATAGATTACCGTTATTGTCTGGTTTCCATTAAGAAGATGTTTAGCTTCAAATCCTGCATGAAACCGCTTGAAACTGAGATTAAAACGTTATAGGTTGTAGGATATCACTGCAGCGCAAAGGAAAGGTCAATCATCAAAGAGCATGCATGCATAATCATAAGCAAACGTTCCCGACTATATTCCCCGAGGAGGTAGTCAGAGATATTCTGAAACCACAAAACTGAACATCCACGTTTTACTACTTATTACCGAAACTCTGTCCTGCACCCGCGGCATGGCAGCGGCGCGATAAAGCGCTATCGCATCCTAGCTCTCTTTCTTTTTGCGCGAGAACGAACAAGATAGCGCGATAAAACGTTTATTGAGGCGCCGTGCCGCAAGCGCTGGGGATCTTCTTGTTCGGGTTCCTCTCCATTATTGAAGGTTGGCAGTCAGCTCTGCATATCTCTGCCTTATACATCGCCAAACGAAGAAGCTCTTCGACGCTTCCTCTTCTTATCGTGTGGGCAGCAAGCCCTGGTGTCAGAGTTTTTTCAGACCACCTTACGGCCTCTGACGTGGTTTTTATGTAACGACTACTACCACCAGAGATAGTAGCCGGGACCAACGGCTTAAAGTGCCACCCGAAGCACGGAGTCATTTTTCTTTTCAGACAATCAGGTGATTCACCCTGCAATGTCCTAACCAACTGGGGAAAAACGCACAAAACGACATATCACTCTGTGTCCCTCGTGGGGATCTAACCCACGACCTCCTTGTCAAGAGCCCATGCTCTCAACCATTAGACCACAGAGATAGTTCTTCGACGGCGGCAATTCCTGTCCACTCTTTCAAGCTCGCGAACCACGACGAGCGGGGCCTACAGACGCTTCTTTTGCCCTCTACTTTACCCATTATTACAGTATAGAGCAGCTGGTATCGCCTAGTGCTCACCCTATTTTAAAAAAAGTTACATAGATCGAAGTGTATTGATAACTTTGACTATTTATATGTGGACTGGTTACGCGTGTAATTCTACTAACAAACATTTCTGCCACTTTTTGCGGGGGGCGAGGTAACATGAAATCCGCAACTTTGGATTTTATTCCCCATAACTATAGATTCTAATTTTGAATGTTAAAAATCATGAAAAGTAGTCTCGTGTGAACCCCAAACGTTCTAAGTTCGAAGTTATTATTTCGCAATTATAAGCTGTCTCGTTTAGTGATAAGGTTTAAAATTGAATGTAAATGCACAAGATCAATTGTGCTTATACCGTGGCAGAGGGGAAATACTACCGCAAGGCTAGTCCTTATAATAATTAGTCAAAGATTGATAATTAACTACATACTGGTACAGGCTAAGGGTTGGCAAACCAGGTGATTAATTATCAAGCTAGTCGAGGCTGGAATGCCACGTTAGTTTTTAGTATCTTATGTCTAAAACTGAAAGCTATTGTGGGGTGGGCGTCCACCAGAGGTATGAGACTTGCGAAGCGAGATGGCGTGCGAGGAAATAATCAACAAATAGAAGCGCTTCATTTTTCTAATTAATGATCAAGCGAGCTAGCCCAGTTATTTTACGGTTTGACCCGGGACTGATTAAGAATTGTTTTTCTTTTTTCGGTATATAAAAGCCAAATTTGAGCCTTGAAATATACCAAAATTACATTGACTTAACAACTAGTGGACGTAGGGTCCGCGCTCAAAAGTGTCCGAACCAAAAGAGCACCAAAACGTAAAAAGAGAACTAATTACGCGACGGTCTTCGTTTGATCGGCGGACTACGCGTACGCGCGCCTTGCCCCGATGGGGGAGTCGGTTGGAAAAGAATTTCAGCATTTTCAATGTTTTTAGTTGGTTTATATTACTACACGTACTTATGTTTGTGTAGTTTAGTCTCGGATTTTTTTTCGAGAATTTTGAACTATACCTGTCCATAGCCCACGTCAATGCAAAATTTAAAAAAAACTCGTCAGCAACTGCCCCAAATTTATAATTTAGCATTTATCTCGTACTAAAAAACCTAAAGGTAAAATTTTTTTTATTTTTATATTTAACTTTTACACACACTTCTAACACGGAGTAAATAAATATTTTGTCTATTGAAAGCTTTGAAAAATAAATTGATGTTTAATCTAGAATTAAACATTTTAACGGATTCTTACCGCGTTTAGATATATTTGAGTTCCCGATATTTCGGCAGTGTTACGCGGTAAACGCGGTAAGAACCCGTTAAAATGTTTAATTCTAGAATTAATAATTACCGCGTAACTCTCAAAAACTGTAAATTGGTGTTTCCTAATTATTAACTCATTGTTTAAACTTTAATGGCTATTTTATTGCTCAAAGAGTCAAAAGTAATTTATATTGTTGAGTCTAATTAAAATGAGTGCATTGGTACTGTTATAAAGTTAAAAGGGAAATACAATTTTGATTTCTATATAGCGATTTATACAACGTGTTAATGAATTAACGCAAAACTAGAAAGTAGTTTGTTTAGAATCGAGAGTAGAATCGAATTATCATGGTTTCAACATAGGTAATTTTTTTCAAAATATTTAATTATTTGTTTGTAAAATTTAAAATTTACTGAACTCGATCTCAAACCACCGCTCGGGCACTCTCACACTACTTACTACCAAAACAAGATTCTTAAAATGTATCCATGAGCACGTTAGCGCTTGCATTCATTGCTGAAATGATAACATCATTTTTGCCTCAAAACTTAAAATGCGAATAACTTTAAATTTTAACTATCAAAATAATGAAATTATTGTTTCAATCTAATTACTTTCTTATAAATCAGTTGGGGTGTATGAGGTTTTGCGCTTATTCATTAACACGTTGTATACATATTTTCAGATTGTTTTTTATCACTAAATGGTGCCAGTTACAGTTTAAAAGTCCTATACATAATTATCAAAACTCCGTAAAATGACCGGTCTAAGCGCGCTACTAGTGGTTCAGTTCCTAGAACGCTGATTAGGTGCCTCGTGTGTACACACGGCGACACATCTAGCTATGCAAAACCAAAATAAGCTGGCCGCGCGTAGGTAGAGTTATGCTTAACTTCTCGCGGCCAGCTTATGTTTGTTTCGCGTAGCTTAAGGTGTCGCCGTGTGTACATCTCTGATGAACGAGTGAAAATCTTGGTTCGCTCACATAACTGTTCTAGCTTGGTCAACCCTAACCCATAATACAAAATTTTTGCACATAATATATTTTTTTAATTAATTAATGTACTCTTGCTTGTGTGTTAGCATTGCATTTCCGCCAATGTCAAGTAGTTTATGGGAGTATCTATCCTAATCTCAGGGATTGTTTTTGATCAAGGAAAAGAGGAGATTGAGGATTGCGGAGCCTCATGGCAGGCAAAAATGCGACAAGTGCTCGGGTCAGAACCTGCAACGTGGCTCTTTGCACATTTTCAAAACTGCAACTATTTAATAATTGCAGGTTAGCAAAATGTGCATCAAAACTTCGACGCAAAAAAATTACAATTTAGGTCGGCCGACCCAATTTGTGTGCTAGAAGCCTTTTTTTAACTGTATGAAAAACCAAACGTTGATTGACTAGCGGTTGCTAACTCTGTTCAATATACACAAATAAAATCACGACGGCATGTCTTTTTGGCGTGGTTTGAAACTTTGAAACAACCGAATACAGTATAAAAATTTTGCTTACTTTTGTTAGTTCTTATGCCATGCAAATCCACATTGTGCAAGGTTTGTGCCTTGCAGTCCCAGTTACTCTTAAATAGGATGATGATGATGGCTTATACAGGGTGCAAGTGATAGCCTAGCTAACACTGCAACGGTGAATTCAGACTATCAAACTGAACAACTTTCACTATGGAGCCACCGTTAGGAAACGTAAAAAAAATCAGCTGCCCCATCATTTGAGTCGGGTAGGTACAGATTTTTTTTCGCGTTTCCTGATGTAGGCTCCATAGTGAAAGTTGTTCAGTTTGATGGTCTGAATTCACCGTTGCAGTGTTTGCTAGGCTGTCACTTGCACCCTGTATAAGTCATCATCATCATCATTTTCATTTTATTTTCATGATGGAAAGAAGCATCAAGTAGCATAAGGCTTACAATAACTAACAAAAACACCACTTTTATGTACCATTTAAAAATCTCCAACCCCAGTCGTAATTTTTTAGGGACAACTACCGATTACAAATTTCCTGTAATCAACCCTCGAAGGGTACAAAGTCGTTGAAGCCACTGACATAACACGGTATTGGCATTTCAAAATTGTATTTTATAATATTTATATCTATATTTCTGTATATTTATGGAATAGCTTATGTCAGACAAATCGCTAACAAATAAATGCAAAATCTGTGCACTTTTGTTTACGTACATTTAAACAGAAATATACTCATTTAATAAAATTATAAGCAATCAATTAAATCATAAGCTCACGACAAGATCACGAGACGTTTAGTCAAAGATATTCTGAAACCTCAGAACATCCACGTTTCACCAGTAGTACCGAAACTCTGTCCAGTGTGACGGGGGGTGAGCCCGTTGCCACATAATGGACAGTGGGTATAATACATGCCTCGAAATTGAAGCATGCAGGTTTCCTCACGATGTTTTCCTTCACCAAAAAGTCAGTAGTGTTACAAATAGTACATAAATTCCGAAAAACTCATTGGTACGAGTCGACCTGGACGAGAATCGAACCATCGCCTCCTGCACGGCAGGCAAGATTACTCGCCACTGGACCTCCACGGCTAATAATAAAATTATATGGTACATTTATATCTTGATTAAAATGAGAAGACTCTAAATTACTTAATTGAATAAAGACAATTAAATAAAAATAAAACTAAAATGATAAGAGTGAAAAGACAAAAAAATGTATAAGAAAATCATCTTCTCTCAGCTCAAGCTGATGATTATCATGGGTCTCATGGGAAGTTTATACAAAATGTCGTGCACTCGCTTCTTCTTCTATGGAGTCGATGTCATATCATTCATTATCATCATAATCTCAACCGATAAACGTCCACTTTTAGACATAGGCCTCCCCCAAGGATCGCCATAACGACCGGTCCTGCGCTGCCCTCATCCAACGGGTTCCCGCCTCCTTGACCAGGTCATAGGACCTACCTACGCTGCGCTTTCCGGTACACGGTCGCCTTACGAGCACTCTTCGGCCCCATCGGCCATCGGTTCTGCGAACAATGTGCTCCGCCCACTGCCACTTTACTTATTCTTTGGACTATGTCGGCTACTCTGGTTCTCATGCGAATCTCTTAAATTCTGATTCCATCTTGCGGGGAAACTCCGAGCACTCCGAGCCCTCTTCACCCTATGAAAATTGAATCAGCCTTGCAGCTGATGATAACAAAAAGTACGTCTTTCTCTTATTCTATCACTAGGGGAGAGAACCGCTAAAATGCATGCTACCTTTATGCAGGGTTGGATGACCTTAAAATAGAGCTAATTTTTGAGCTACAACATTAAAAATAGAAAAAGTTCAAAATTGTTTTTCTAATCATGATTTCATTGCTCTATATTTCACCAAAGCCTTCTTTATTGAAGGTTTACCCACATTTACTTTCAAATGTCAACTAAACTCTCATAACAAAATCCCATTTAAAAACGAAGCTTTTTTAAAGAAGTAATAAGCAGGAATTTAATTTAGCTTTTTCCATATAAACATCAAAGCTTTCAGTACAATCTCATTTCAAGTATAAACACGTCGGCGTTGCGAGAACAAGAAACCGCATCCATTTCTGTGTATACATTGAGTGTCTACATCGATAGCAAAGATGGGAGGTCAATGTATGGTAAATGAACTAAATTTGGAGTGTTACGTGAATTAGATCGTATTTTTAAAAGTAAATAGGTAAATTAAATTTAACTAAAGATGAATTTAGACTAGTGTATATTCTAGCACGTATCCAGAAGGGAATAGATTGTATTTACACACACACACACACACACACACACACACACACACAGAAAAAATATGTTGTTCTTCCAAGACAGAGCATTTCTCAAAATTCCAAGAAAATAATATTTAAAAATATTTTACTGGTATCCTTCTGATGTTATTTTATTTTCAATATTTTTGTCATTTTCATTTCGTTTCTGTTTGTTATTTAAAAAATTAAGATCGAGATAATTTATTACTACGTAATAGTAAAAAATTATCACGAATTTAATTTCTTTTTAATCCGTAATAGTAAAAAATTATCTCGAATTTCATTTTTTGCAACAATAAAAATGATAGTGAAAAATATTATTGCAATGACAGATTTTCTTATTTCCACGTTGTACTCTTAGATATTCCGTGATATTTTTTTACTATTATGAGGAGTGTTAAATAAATCTGCTTTGATCCAAAGCAATTTGCCTGAATCTAAAAAAAAATCTGTTTTTACGGAGTATTATTTAAGCGAAATAAAGCAATTTCCTTCACATTGATTATTTTGTTTAATCTTCCAGCGGCTTCAAAAGCCCGGATTAAGTTAAAGAGACCGCGTGACCCAAATGTCACGGGCAAGTCGCTTGCTAAGATGCGCGATCTTTTTAACCGATTGTGGTAAAGAATGGAGGGTTATGTCGGCTTCCTGAAACGGTTGTATTTAATAATAGTTGCTTTTATATTTTATAGTCACGCGTTATCTATACTAATGAGAGTAACACCAATATTCTACGACTCGACTGAGGAAATCTCAAGAAAACAACTAAGAGGGTGTAAGAATCAGTGACATACCACATGAATAATTATCCCTACAGAAGTACAGAACGAAAGCGTCGTACTCATACAAGCGGCCGCTGTCGGTGCACTTACGAACAGCACGGCTAGCATGCCACCCACGACAAAGCGTTTAAACGAGAAAAACGTCATGCGCGCTCTTTCTGGCATACGTAAAATAATAAAGATGGAGGCACATCTCGATTTTTATCGCTTTCTCGGGGGTGGCATGCGTGGCCTACAGGTGTGTAACATACCCCGGCTGAATGTGTACACCTGTTCGTACATCTAACGCGCGCTACGTGTGAATACGTCGCTTGTATTCGCAGCTTGCAGCTTTCTTTCTGTAGCGATATTTATTCATGTGGTCATACTCCACCACTCTGGCACAGTGTGTGTTGATTAATCAAATAGACCAGTCATGTCAAACATGCGGCCCACACTGTACTTTCGTTCGGCCCGATCCAAATTTAAGAACAGTTTCCTGATGCGGTCCGCAAGCGTTCAGATTTTTACAAGTACTTAGGTTCTCATATTATGTAATACCACTCTTTTAAATCACGGTGTGAAAAATTTTGGTAACAGAGACTAGACCCGAAAATTTAATAAGTACCTTCTACAGAAAATTTTTTTTTCCAAATTAATTTGGAAGTTCCAATAACTGTTTATAGCCTTTTCCTTCCGGCCTACTTAAGTCTTTCCATGCCCTAACTTAAATTCAGTTCTAGTTATGGCCTTGATTTAAACGCAGGTTTGAGGTTGATTTCTGCACACAGAACGACTCCCAACCCGACACATTCATGGGAAGAGATTGACATTTTTTTCTACTATTAAATAAACGATTAAGAGGATATAATTCGGAGCGCGCTGCATACAAACGTACTATGGTGAAATTTTCAATACTAACCAATTAAACTCAATGACATTTTTCAGAATCAATCTAGAAACAAATTTCGATGCTTCTATAGAGTCAGACTTTCGTTAAAATAAAAGTCTAGTTTTAAAGTTACAGTGCCTCAAAGATTTCCATACAAATCTTAAATGAATCCTAGCATTGTAACTGTATATTTTAACGAAAATCGGACTCCATAAAAGCATAGAGATTTGTTTCTAGATTGTTTCTGCAAAATTTCATTGACTTTAATTGGTTAGTATTGAAAATATCACCATAGTACGTTTGTATGGAGCGCACTCCGAATTATATCCCCTTAAGTCATTTTCTATGACACCGATACATCATATGCTCACGACTATATTCCCTGAGGGGGTAGTCAGAGATATTCTGAAACCTCAGAACATCCACGTTTCACCAGTAGTACCGAAACTCTGTCCAGTGTGACGGGGGGTGAGCCCGTCGGCACTTATAATGGACAGTGGGTACAATACATGCCTCAAAATTGAAGCATGCAGGTTTCCTCACGACGTTTTCCTAAGACACCGATACCGAGTATTTTCAAGTCGCTTAATTAGTCCTAAAGAATATCGACATCAACGGCAGTGTCTATGAACTGCTTAAAATTTTATAGCCCATCTTTCGTATAACTAACAATCTCAAAACAGTTACCTAAGTGTAGATGAAACTTTGACATGGTTGTATGTCAAACGGTCAACTGGAGCAACTTCAAATCTCTCACCTAATCGACCAGGCAGAAGACCTGTGAAACTACAGGCGGTTACTTAGATTTAGATTGGTTTAGAGGGGTCTTGTAAACTGGAGGCCAAGAAAAACTTATCTGAAAAAATAATGAGATGTGAAAGATATCTTTTAGGTAATATAATGTAGAAACAAAATATTTTTTTTTGTCTATTTATGTGCCACACAAAAAATCATCAGCGTACTTTAATCCACTGCTGAACACTGATGAAGGGAGTCGCGTTGCAGATCTGTTACTGGGCGGTCGCGTGTGTCGTTCCTGCTCTCTGGCCTGCCATGAGGCTTCACCATTTTGTGGTGGCTCAAGTGTGTTTTTGTATAAAACAGTCCTTGAGTTCACCCAAAAATATGTATTGCCCAACAACGTCAAGCACATTTGGTATTTATATGGAAGATTGACAAAATCATCGACACTAAGATGGAGCAAGCTTAGAATAGAATACAAGGAATAAACAGTGCTGCCACCTTAGCGCTTTCGGCCCTAGATCTAGTGGTTTTTTTGGTATGGTTGGCAACTGTGTCTCAGAATTTAGCGCGTAGCGCTTTTTACGTGACTGCGCGACGCAAAGGAAGGGAATATAATATTGGTCTAAAACACAACACAAATTTGTAAAGATTTAAATTTACACTTTGTATTAAACGATGCTGAAAAAAATTCATTACAACATAATTTCTGTTTCGTCCGAATTTTTCACTGAATTATTTCCATTAATTACTCATTTTATATTAAGCATTCCTGTGACATAATTGTATTTTAAATCCATCGATATTGCGTTAAAGCCAAGCTTCAATGCAGATCCAAACTGAACTGATCTATATAATTAGCTTCAAAGAGCATAATCTCGTAAATCTCCTTTTATCTGATATACGTTACAGAACGTGAAACAGTGATGTCACCCTTAAGGCTCTACCGCCCGATTTTACCGTAAAATTAGGTAACTTCGTAACCATTTTATACAATAACTATGGCACTTTTTAAGCAGAAAGAAAAACGGAACCAATCTATAGGACATGAGAAGTGATTTGGTTTTTCTCGATATCTATTTTAATCATTGACGTAGAATACTATGGAGGCCGGGTCTAGTACAAAATTCTAGAAAAAAGTGTCCTAGACTAAACTACACAAACCTAAGTACGTGTAGTGATATAATCCAATTAAAAACATAGAAAATGCAGAAATTCTTTTCCATCCCACTCCCCCATCGCGACACGGTGCGCCACGCGCCCGCGCGTTCGCGTAATCAAACATAGACTGTCGCGTAACTGGTTCTCTTTTTATGTTTTGGTACTCTTTTGGTTCGGACACTTTTGAGCACGGAGCCTTCGTCCAGTAGTTAGTAAGTCAATGATTTTAATTAATAAAACTGAAGAGGAAGGTTCCTAAAGTCACCCCCTGTTTTCCAGTTGTAACCATTTTACTCTTACGTTGTTGATCGAAAGAAAATGAAAATTTACTTTGGTTTTCTTATTTTTTTGAAAATGCATCTTATTTTTCCAAGAAAACTGCTAAATTCTGACCGGAGCCTCGTTCACATCGATTAGGATGGAGAATCTTGTTCCCGGGCGGATACGCCTTAACCGAATAAATCACATTCGGCATTTTCTACTAAAAGGTAAAACGACGTAAGTCCACTATAATTTGGTTGGATTTACGCCAGTTAATATATAAGTACTTATCGTTAATTTTACTGTACCTCCATTTCATAGATATCATTATACATAGACTTCTAATGCAAGATGAGAAAGTTCAAAAGTACATCAATGTAAAAGTACTTATAATAGACACGGTACATAAGACCAGGAAAATAATTCCGCTCGTCAATCTTTGTTTGCGCAGAGCAACGAGTCCCCGTTGAAACCCGAAGTCATAATAAAAAATAAATCATCGGTGCAAAATCTGGTGCTACTAATCTTTCTCTATCTCGATCCAAATCTTTTTCAATATAGGAGAAGTTAGCCACTTTGCTTGTTATGTAGACACCAAATACAGAATGTAGCGCCCTGTGGTATTAGCATGCCACACCGGACAAAATGACAAAAATAGACTTTGTTTGTTTGCGTATGCGAAAACGAGCGTACATGTCGGTTTTCTCGTTTTGTCGTGCACGATAATAACATACTAGCCCAGAATGCATCTTTGTATTTTAGTTTGGTCTTAATAAAACCATTTGGTTTTAAACATTTTACCAGCACCCGAAGGAAATAATTGCAGGTGCGATAAACAACTACATTTGACATTATTATTCTAATTCACTAACAACAATTGTCAACGCTCATATTTCGAACAATTTTCTTATTATGCAGCACTCGCTCCGTGAATATGAATAAAATTTTCTTTGATAACCGAACCATCCGCTGCAGTTTTAGGAGTCTAAGTGTTAGGTAGTCCATGGTATATTCCCATTAAACATTTAATCGTGTTTATCAGTCTGTTTGGATGGAAACATCTGTGATAGTTGAGTGATGATTGCCTAATTACATTATTACGAGTTTCCCGTGCAAAATGTTTTTAAATTGGACCAAATAATGCTATAATTTACCCAACTTTGAAAATCAAAAGAAGGGTCATGAATTTAACAGACATGATTTATTCTGAAAAGAGTTTTTTATCATATTCTGCGTTCATTTTGGTAAGAATTAAGGAATTAAGGATCTCAGGACTATATTCTTCGAGAGGTCAGAGATATCACTATCATCATCATCGCTACATATTATTTAAATTAAAGTCCCTGCGTTTTCCTGTTATCCTATCTGTCTATATAGGTTAATCTAAAAAACAACAATAGGGGTTTTGACACGGTTTTTACGATTAAACGTGTAAAGTTTGCGGTAGGTATTGCTCGTGCAAAGCCGTAAAATAATATCATATTCCAAATATCATCCACCTCCACAACCAACCATCCACCACCACTCATCGTAAACCAGCAGTACCAATATTCTATCCAGTGGGAAAAGAAGTAAGCCCGTCGCCAATTGTGTTGTAGAGTTTCTGGCCGCATCTTCTCTACAACGGAGTACCGTCCGACCCGGTGGTAGAGTCAAAAATGACGTCAGAAAGCTATCCAATGTATAGTTCTAACTCAAAATGTTTTATTCAAAATAATATCACACTATTATTTTGAATAAAACATTTTGAGTTTGATTTCGACAATATGGTCACCACGAAATTGAAGCATGAATGTTTACTCACGATGTTTTCCTTCACTGAACTTCATTTATTTATTTGTAAATCATAGTATATAATGTATAATTGGTATTTCAATATATCAGCGCACACTATACAATTCGACACAAATAACCTGACGTCTGAACGCAAGATTATCAAAGAAACAGTGCTTATAATATCATTAGGGTTCCCCTAAACTGTGGACGAAATGTTAAAATTGTAATTAAATCCTTATTTAATCTAGAATTAAACATTTTAAGAGAAGTTTATTCCGAATGCGTAAATGCGCGCTGCATACAAACGAAGTCTGGTGATATTTTCAATACTAACCAATTAAACTCAATGACATTTTGCAGAAATAATCTAGGAACAAATATCTATGCTTGTATCGTGTCCGATTTTCGTTAAAATATACAGTTTCAATGCTATGATTAATTTAAGATTTGTATGGAAATCTTTGAGGCACTGTAACTTTAAAAATGTACATTTTAAGGAAAATCTAACACGATGCAAGCATAGAGATTTGTATCTGAATTGCTTCTGCAAAATTTCATTCAGTTTAATCGGTTAGTATTGAAAATATCACCAGACTTCGTTTGTATGGAGCGCGCCAACAGTAATATACCCTTAACGGGTTCTTACGGCGTTTTGGTATAATTTAACCCTTTAAAATGTTTAATTCTAGATTAAATAATAACCGCGTAACTCTCAAAAACTATAAACCCTTATTTATTCAAAACTATACATGATGTTACAAAAGTAAAAATAAACATTTACAATTTTTGGGGGTGTTTTTAAGGCCATCAAACTGAATAACTTTTACTATGGGACCAACATCGAAATCGCGAAAAATAAATCTGCTGTCCCACACATTTAGCTCGAGTTATTTCTAGTTTAGATTGGAACATCCGTTTTTTTTCGCGAATTCGATATTGGTCCCATAGTGATAATTGTTCAGTTTGATAGTCTAAACCATCCCCTTAAAATTTTATTTGTATTTTTGTAACACCTTGTATACATTATAAACTCACCAAAGTATTCCGAAGCGGACAGTAGTGTTGCCGATCGATAGCTTATCGATAGTGTGAAGAAGGAGTCAACAGTCATCCAAAGTTAAAAATTGATCAATGTACCCAGGTTTACGGTACAACAAACTCCACAGCTCAGGTACGCTTGACGGCGATCCCCACCGAGTGGTGAATGGCAATAGGTTAGGTATACGATGTAATCTTTTTATTTATTATTAATGGAATTTTGCTTGTGCGTTAGCACCGCATTTCCGCCAATGTCAAGTAGTTTGTGTGAGTATCTATCCCAACCTCTGGGATTGTTTTTGATCAAGAACAAGAATTGATTGAGGATTGCGGAGCCTTGTGGCAGGCAAAAACGTGACGCGCGAACAACACGCGAGACAAGTGCTCGGATCAGAACCTGTAACGGTTCTTGGTCAAATCTCATTAGACTTGCCGCCATTTTGTGAGTAGTCAATGCAAGACTTGAAAACCCTAGCGATGTTGTAGAATACACCTTTTCTACAGGGTTGGTTGAGGTTGATGTATAATAATAAAACACAGATATAGTATTCACTAGTGAATGTGGCTAGGCGTACGTCCGCACGGCACGGCGGTCGGTGAGTGAATACCAAGCGAATGCACGATAGATATTCACCATAGACCGCACCTGCCGATAGATGGCGCTAACGGCGCTTTCCACATTAACTACTCTTTATTGCTGTACACTACATCTCTTTCTTGTTTTAATTTAATTTTTATATTTACTTGAATCTGCCACCGCTTCGGAAGGTATAACCGTGGAGAAGAAGCGGCGCAAGAAACTCCACAGTTAAACTAATTTCTTAAACCATATTAACAATACATGTTGACTGTTATCAATGCTATTACATTCAAACAAATCACTGAACATTCATTGAGACTACTTTGTTTACAGAAAATAGATTTTTCAAATATTGATTTGAAATTGTCAAACACTAAATTCAACGATAAACAATGTCTACGGAATATGCAATCTCATCGTATCAACACATTTCAATTATTTGTTACTTCTGTTCTATATTACCCATCCTTGTGAAAAAAAAATGTTTTTTTTTTTCTATTGATAAGTAGATAAGAAAAGTATACCTTGTTTTATAATAATTCTGAGGTACTTTAGTGTGAGTAAACATCTAGTTGATCATTAAGTAAATTTCAGTTGAATTCATTCTTAATTTGAAATAAATTCTTAATCACCACAAGATAGACAACATAAAATTTAAATCCAGAAATAAATATTAAGCTAGGTTTGGTAAGAAACAGTACCATTCTTAAATAAGAAATCTTTTTACTTATCCTAATCTTTATCACTAGCTTTTCCAGGTTTTATTTTTTTTTATTTTTATTAACCTTCGCAAAGACTAAGTTATCAATAATACTATTCCTGGCTATTCTCTGAATTATTGAATATTGTTATTGGTTATAATAAATATAAATACTTGATGTGTATTATACCTGCATGAATGCTGATATAACTTTGACTAACAACAATACACGGTAAGGTACACTAGGTCGATTTTGTTGTCAGCTATGTTCAGTAGTTACTTAAAATACATAACTAAAGAATCATAAGAAGTACTGTATAATACATTTTAATTCATGAATGTTGCATAGAGACTAGTTTTGACAAATCAGCAGTATCTATTTATTGGATCAGTTTAAATAGGTACTATTTTACTCAAAATATACAAATAAAATGCTGATACCTAACTTGAAATAATAATCGTAATAATTTAACTTTTCATTACATTCAAAACATTAAAACATGTTGACGATATCAACATCGCGATTGAATGCTCTTTGACCTTTGCTGCTGTTCTCTGACAGCGTCGCAATTACTTAACAGATTCGCAATTTAATGCACAGTCGCAATTGAATGCTCTTTGATCCAATTTAATGCTTTTCTTTGACAGCGACGCAATTACATAACAAATACATATTCGCAATTTAATGCGCAGTCGCAATTGAATGATCTTTGATCCAATTTAATGCTTTTCTTTGACAGCGACGCAATTACATAACAAATACGCAATTAAATGCACCCGTAATTAAATGCAGGGCTACTTTTAATTGAATACACCGCACATTCGTAACTAAATTTTCCGGCTGGCTTCTCGCAATCTAATGCGCATGTCTCATTTACTTCTCCTGTGCCCCGAGTTCCCCTGCCTTGGGCCGAATTGGGCATCCATAGTGAGATGAATTTTGACTAAATCTTATTCTTCTATTTCCCCTTTGGTCTGTAAAAGATCTACCCCATTAGATATGCTATGCTTTGGTTGTTCCTGAAATTGGACTGAATTTTATGTGGATGAAAGGCTTGTCATTCTTTTACCATTTGTTAAATCATTCCGTCCATAAACACCTAAAATACAAAAGAAGTCTAGCCTACTACAACAGTCTGCTAGAATAGAAACCTGGGATTTTATTCCGCTATCTTGGTACCTACTCACGAAGATTGATGTATCAAAGGGTCTGATGGTGACCTACCCTATGAGGGAGTTATTTTGTCTACAATACCTATTCAGTCACTAAAGCAGTATTCTGAATCAGATTTATAAATGGGCAAAATAATTACTACAGTTCAACAATGATTAACTTGGTATAGTTAATTACTCCTATACATACATTTCAACAACTTCATATCAACATCCGTTAGAGCAAAACTGTATCATGTTATCTGTAGTTAAAATGTATCTCGGTCATTGCAATATTTATTATTACAATTCCAATGAAGAGATCTTTGGTAATTTACAAAGAGTAGTTTTGTAATTGGGTTTGTTTACATACCTCCATATTTCTATAACAACATCAAAATTAACGCGACATGATGACCAAATTAGGAACTAGTTGTTAGCTACATGATACGCCACGAAATAAAAAGAAATGTAAGATATACCTATACTCCATTCAAAACAGCAACGAAATTTTAGGGCTATTTTGCATTACGGAAACAGAGATTTGAAACACTTACTCTCACTAATTCCTAGAACAGCTTTTGAACCTCCAAGATATGTCGGATACTTTGACTATTTATATGTGGACTGATTACGTGTGTAATTCTACTAACAAACATTTCTGCCACTTTTTGCGGGGGGCGAGGTAACATGAAATCCGCAACTTTAGATTTTATTCCCCATAACTTTAGATTCTAATTTTGAATGTTAAAAATCATGAAAAGTAGTCTCGTGTGAACCCCAAACGATCTAAGTTCGAAGTTATTATTTCGCAATTATAGGCTGTCTCATTTAGTGATAAGGTGTGAAATTGAATGTAAATGCACAAGATCAATTGTGCTTATACCGTGGCAGAGGGGAAATGCTACCGCAAGGCTAGTCCTTATAATAATTAGTCAAAGGTCGGATAGTATATTTATCCAATAAACTAATTGCATTTGGTAATCAGAATTGGCCAGAAAGCTAAATAGGAATAGGAAAATAATTAAATATTGCCCTCCTTTCTTGGAATAAAGTATAAGTATATACCTAAAATATTAGGTACTTTTAAATATATTTGAACTAATAATGTTTTCCTTCTAAAAACCATAAATATATATCATTGGGTAAGCTTTAGGAAAATAATACTATTTTTAATTAAATGAACATGAATTATGTGCAACTGTTGTTTCGACTTTATTGCGTGGCGTAATATTATAGAAGACTATTTGGCACTAGAAATATATTGTACATTTAAAATATGATAATTATTTATCTATATAATCGTATACCTACAGGTAGGGTACTGATGATTAACCGATTTGGTCATATAAATGACATACAAATAAATAAAGTAACAGTGCAGTGAAGTGCCTGCAGTGACTAGGTAAGATACATAATTAATCTATACTAACAAGACCACACCATAAGTAAGTAACCTACTCATTTGTAATGTTCATAGTTGCTGGGCCCTTATGGACCCTGCCATAATGATCTTATAGCTTATAAGTTAACATCTTGTTGTACATTATGGAATGCAATAAAATATTGAATATTGAGTATTGATATTGAAATACGTCATTAATACCTTTAGAGTTTCCTTGCGTAACTAAGCATAATCATGTATAGCATAGCACAATTAATGTCAATTGAATGACCAACTATACAAGCTGCCAATAATTATTTATATATAATTATATGACTTGTCATTTGAATGACCAACTACAAGCTGCTGATAGTGAAATAAAAGTTGTTTTTATCAATTGAATGACCAGCTGCAAGTTGCTAATAATTATTTTATTAATTATTTGACTTGTCATCTGAATGACCAACTACAAGCTGCAGATAGTAAAATTGTTTGATTTGACAGCATTTGATGCCCAGCTAAAAGTTGCTAATGTCAATTGAATGACCAGCTGCAAGTTGCTAATAATTATATTATTAATTATTTGACTTGTCATCTTAATGACCAACTACAAGCTGCTGATAGTAAAATTGTTTGATTTGACAGCATTTGATGCCCAGCTAAAAGTTGCTAATGTCAATTGAATGACCAGCTACAAGTTGCTAAATCGAATTGAATGACCAGCTAAAAGCTGCTTATGTCAATTGAATGACCAGCTGTGCGTTGTAATAATTATTTGTTATGTATGGCAACTGATTAAACAGCTACAAGCTGACTGACAATATGAGAGTAATTGCCCTGACCATTTCAAAACTCTTAGCTATTAATTGAAGACATTTTCTCTTTATTATGCACTGAAGCAAGTAGGTATGGTTCAATCGGCGCCTTGGCAGTGGTCCTGTTGGAGGCTGGTTTCCCTGTGACATCTAGGAACATACAATCTGAGAACAAAATTTCGAAGCAGTATTATCGGTTCAGTTATGATGCTTGAATCACTAAGGTTTATCTGTAATCTACTCTCAACAGAGATGAGTGTTCTTTGTTAAAATGTGGGTAGGCAGGTACTTCAGAAACACTCAATTTAATATGAAATCACCTGATCATTTTCAGGCCGCAATCCGATCTTCAACCTTAAGTTACAGTACGTTTCGTAATATAGGTTTGATCATAAGATTGCATAGCTTTTTAGTACCGTTTGGTATTATAAGAGGTACAAGATTCAGGTTGACTGAAAATCGAATCGATCGAACATCCAATTCTTTGCTTAAATAGCAAAAGAAACGAATTAGTTTCACCTGTACTGGGGTAATTGTATCCATATGACCCTAACAACAATGTTGCAAAGATAAGATCAACGTAAGGTCACTGAACTGGATTTCAAATTTATAAAGTATAGGATACGACAAATAAGTTCCGGTAACAAATTATGTTGGTACAATTGAGGTTTGAATTGAAATAGAACAGACGATTACTATTTTGATTTTGTGAAATCTGTATGTTCATTATGCAGAATGTTCGATCCGTAGAATATTAATACGTAGAATGTTCGATCCGCATAATGGTCAATACGGAGAATGTTTAATTCTACGCCAACCTGGTATTATGGCATAAACATTGGCATAATTTCGTAATGCGTCACTAGGCATAAATAGCTATCGAAATAAACTCACTTAGCATATCATGGTTACACTACAACATGACTAGCCTGTTCGATTCCCACGGGGGACACCTAGTGACATCTCAATTCGTGCGTTCCTCCCCAGTTGGTTAGGACATTGCAGGCCGAATCACCTCATTGTCTAAAAAGAAAGATGATTCCGTGCTTCGGATGGCACGTTAAGCCGTTGGTTTCGGCTACTATCTCTCACGGTAGTACTAGTTACAAAAACCCATGTAAGGCCGTAAGGCGGTCTGAATAACTCGATAAGAAGAATAAGGAATGATCACGTGACCTTAAAGATTGATGTCCACAGCTGGCGTTCGTTTGTTCATCGTAGGCGTAGTCGTCACGTGTTGTCCCACACCTTCCTCCTGTCTCGAGTCTCCCCTCTTTCCTCCAGCACTCGGCAGTCGACATCCGGGAAAAGAAACACAGTATGTAGGTAATTCCAAATAAATCGATTTAACGGCTCGGTTCACTCACTTCCCGTCACACTCGACAGAGCTCGACAGACCATTAGCGAAACGTGGACGTCCCGAGGCTTCATTCAGAATAACTCTGACCACCCCTACGGGGAATACAGTCGTGAGCATAATCAAATCAAATCGAGTTCCAATCGGGATTGAAAACTATATTTACTTTTCTTTTTGAAATATTTGTTTTTAACACTGTGTAACTGTAGGCAACAAACAAAACAACGCTAGCAGACACCGTCTTCGATTGTGTAGCAAATAAATAAAACGCTTAGTGGCGTTTATACGCAAACGCAATTTGAATTTTAAAATTTTTCAACACTCAACAAACTAATAAGCACTTTACTCACGTGAATTTCGAATCCCGTCGTCGCCAATGTAGAATACACCTTTTCTACAGGGTTGGTTGAGGTTGATGTATAATAATAAAACACAGATATAGTATTCACTAGTGAATGTGGCTAGGCGTACGTCCGCACGGCACGGCGGTCGGTGAGTGAATACCAAGCGAATGCACGATAGATATTCACCATAGACCGCACCTGCCGATAGATGGCGCTAACGGCGCTTTCCACATTAACTACTCTTTATTGCTGTACACTACAGATGTCACTCTGTCAGCACGTGAAAAAATGAAAGAGGGAAACTATCAAAAGGAAGCTTGCATGTCTAATGACTCGGTTCATTTTTGTTTGCACACGCGCCGTTGTGGCGGTTGGTAGGTTATTCGCGAATTGCACGATAGGACGGGTGCGAATAACTGTGCACCTTATTGCCGTGCAGAGAGTCGCTATTTATTTAAAACTGTTTTCGAAGTGATTCTTCTTTACGGGTAGGTACAGAAGTACACACCTCACCCTTATGTAAAAGGAGGAATTTGCCAGAAGCATCTTATAATTTATTATATTACATCACTAACTATGAAGAACAGAAATAACGAAATACACAACAAAAACCTTTCAGGTCAACTGACCCATAAAATCTGTAGCAGAAACAATATTAATAAAAAAAGATAAAAATATAAAAGTTTGAGGTTTAAGAGGATATGTGAAAAAAATAGGATTCTTCAAAGCATCAGATATCATGAAGTACTAACAGTAGGAGTATGATTTCAGGATATGTGTAAATTGAACATATTATTAAAATTTTGATTGCCGCCAAAACACGATTACGACAAATTTTCTCGATAGAAAAACAAGCCAAAGTAGCCTCCGTCTTTATCTATAAACGCTTGGAACTGCTAAACGGTGAATAATAGAAACACGAGACTTGATTTAAAAAATAGAGATTGATATTTTATAAATTTTGATTGCAGCAGAAATTAACTTACATAAATAGTAAAATCACAACTAAATAAAGTTTGTTTTGGCGCTTACGTCGTTTTATTTAGTCAGGCGCGTGCGCCGCCCCATCTCTTTCTCTCGCGTCAGGCAGTAATATAAGCTATCACAATCTATTAAAAAGCTCAGTCGGCTGTGGCCTTTGCCCGCGTCGGACCTGCGTTCGCATGCCCAATTTCCGAATTACGATTAATTATCCAGCTTACGTGTAAATATTATAGTGTAATATATTAAATACAATCTAAAATAAATTCGAGGCCATAGCAGCTTCACATTTAAGAGAATATAATTCGGAGCGCGCTCCATACAAACGAAGTCTGGTGATATTTTCATAATTCATAATTCATAATTCATTTATTCATGCGGATCATATGGTATATAAAAGGTATTATAATACATAGCAGATCAGCATATGATACCCATTGTGGGCACAGCATGCTGTGGAACACAGAACATAATTTTTCACATTTAAATATAATACAATACAAATTAAATTCATTATCATTACTAGGTTACAATCTTAACATTCATTCCATTAAATAACAACATTAGAAAATTATTTTTACAAACAAAAATTGAGACATAATAATAATAATACTTTGGCGCTATAATTTATGTCTTTGAGATCAAAATAAAATAAAATTAAAAAAAAACAAACAAAACGAAAATAATATCATAAAATGTCATCAAAAAATTCTTTCCTGTCATAATAACATTTATCTATTAAGTATTGTTTAAGTTTATTATTAAATATATGAGTTTTTGGTTCTAACTTGAAACATTCTGGTATTTTATTGTATATTTTTATAGCTGAAAAGTATGGACTTTTGTGGTACATGGTCATAGTTGAGACTGGTAAAGAAAATTCATTTTTAGACCGTAAATTGTGTCGCAGATAGTCTTTCTTATTTTTATTAAATAATTGTTTATTTTGATGAACGAATTTAGCCATTTCCAATATATACAAAGAAGGTAATGTGAGAATTTTATATTGAAGGAAGTACGGTTTACAGCTATCAGTGGAGGGGATGCGTGCTAGAATACGAATGCATTTTTTCTGCATCACAAACAGATCGTGCGCGTCGGTGCTATTTGCCCATAATATCACACCGTATCGCAGCCATGCGTCTGCGTAAGCAAAGTATGTCGATAATGCCGTTTCAAAATTAGTATTTAATCGCAGTGTGTGTAAAACGTAAAGGAATCTAGATAATTTCATTGACTTCAATAGTAACCAATTAAAGTCAATGAAATTTTTCAGAAAAAATCTAAAAACTAATCTCTATGCTTGTATGAAGTCAGATTTTCGTTAAAATGTATAGTTTTAAAGTTACAATACCTCAAAGATTTCCATACAAATCTTAAATTAATTCTAGCATTAAAACTGTATATTTTAACGAAAATCTGACTTCATACAAGCATAGAGATTAGTTTCTAGATTGTTTCTGCAAATTTTTCATTTACTGATTGGTTAGTATTGAAAATATCACCAGACTTCGTTTGTATGCCGCGCGCATTTACGCATTCGGAATAAACTTCTCTTAAGTATATTTCTCACTCAAATATGTATAGCAGTTTTTTTGGACTTCATAGACCAAGAGCTAGCTGTTATTATCTTTAAGTCGTCGTAATTTTCGGTTTTACTATCTTGTTTTTTAATTTCTTCAAATAATTATATTTATTTGTCATAATGGAATCTGGTTATAAACGTATTTATGAACCGTTGTCAGTATTTTTACCGAGTTGAAGGATTCTATTGCTCCGGAACATCTTGCCTGGTATGAGAGTTTGAAAACTCTGTGGCCCTTAATTGTATGGGTAGTCAGTATGGTGAGCCAGGGCTAATGAGGTAGTGAAGCTGAAGGGCAGGGTAGGGAAGGCGAGTGGTCGCAGAGAGTTTCTTCTTCCAAGTTGTTTCTTTCTTGAGTGCTGGATCCGGAATGAATCTACGCCGATTTGGCGCCATTTTATATCATTTTCAAGCGACCACCCCTCCTTACCCCGCACTCTTGCCCTGAATACAAATCTCTTTATTTCTCATACAATCTTAATTTCTACGCTTACAAACCAATATAATTATATAGTTAAGATACTTATTTTCTTATTCTAAAAATAGCAGGTGCATCATCCGCCGGTGCATAACAGAGTGCAGAACGAAAAGGAAAGGTACAATATTTATATGACCCCGGCCCCCGGTTCCTCATAACACAGGTTCCGGACGCCGGGGCCCCCCTCGCTCGCCTGTATGCGCTGACAGAGATGGAGCGTTCTGTCTCTTTCTAACAATTATTTCTAATAGGATTCTACCCCTTCTAATGAGGTAGTGAAGCTTATTGGCGTAATTTCTAATTGGAATTTATAAGTTCTAACTCGATTCTAATTGTTTTATTTACTTGTGCTATGCGTTAATTTTATTAGGGAAGTGTACCTAATCTAATCTGGGGTAGAAATCACTAGAGAAATCGAATAAGAATCCTATTAGAACTATTTACATAACTTATGTGCTAAGCCCTAATTCTAATAAGATTTTTTTTTTTATTGAAATGAACACTTAACCTAAACTTATCCTACTAGTATAAAAGGGTATATAAAACGAAATAAACAAAGTAATGTAAAAAACTATATACAAAGGTAGTCAATTCAGGTTCTGTCGTGCACATTTCTCCCGCCGTCGCAGCTCTGCGATCCAACCTGTAGCACGACGATCCTCTTGGTCGGTCTCCGGAGGACATGCCCGTTGCTGGTTACGACGTCCACGATCCTCACCTCGCCGTCTCGCCCTGGGTAGACCGCGACGATCCTTCCTGTCGGCCATGTGTTGCGGGGCAGGGTGGGGTCGCAGACGAGTACCAGGTCACCGATAGCGTGCGCTGGTCGTGTGAGGCTCCTGCCGGTGTTGGAGTAGAGGCTGGTACTCTTTGACCTGGCTCCAGAAGACGTCCGCCATCGTTGAGCGCGCTGCGCTTACGCGCGGTGAGGTCGTTTGGGTTCCAACAGGATGTGGTTGGGTGTAAGCGCCTCCGGTTCTTCTGGGGTCACCGCCACGTGTGTGAGTGGGTGGGAGTTGACGGTGTTCTCCGCCTCGGCGAGCAGGGTGAGCAGTGTCTCGTCGCTAGGGTACTGCTCGTGGAGTTTGACGCGCAGTGCCTCCTTCACGGTGCGTACCATGCGCTCCCACGCGCTGTCCATGAAGGGGGAGGCAGGGGGTACGTAGCGGCAGGTGATGCGCCGCGCCGTCGCCTCCTCGCTGACCGCCGCCAGCGCGGCCTTGGCGAGCTCCTTCTCCGCAGCCTTGAAGCACGTCGCGTTGTCACTCCATAGCTCCTTAGGCACTCCTCTTCGTGCCACGAACCTCCTCAGGTCGCCGGTCGCCGGAGAAGTAGGCTTCGCTCTTCGTATCTTGCATAGTTGACAGTGTTTGATGACGTTCACGCACCGTCGGTCGTATCTTCAGTACCCATAGTCGCTGCTGTAGCTCATTCACGACGGTTTCGATACCGCCGTGTAGTCGCTCGTGTACGTGTTGTATGTACAGTCGCGTGAAGTAGTGTTTCCCGTCGAGTACGGTCGGGCTCGCAGTGTCTTCAACGATGTCAGGTGCTACGTGGATTCTTCCTTTGAGCCATCTTCGCCGACGACCACTGATAGCGCCGACAGCTTGTCTCCCGGCTGAGGCGCCGCGCCGTTCCTTACTCGACGTAAATCTTCGGAAAGACAATCTTCTTGTACAGGTTTCCACCATAGTTTCTCAGCGCGAATGAGATAGTGCGCTTCGATACCGATGGTGTTGCTATCTCATTTCTTCACGTACGGTGTCTCGCTCTTGCGTGTTTTCTTATCAATCTTTCAATCAGAGTCGTTTTTATTGTTTTCTTTCGTTCGTTTGCGCTTCGTAGCCAATATTGTTTCATTTTTCTTCTTTCGACATAAAATTTACGAAGTAGCATGCGCACCGTAGCTCGTAGCAAAAGTGGGAACGACGAAAATCGCTCGATTCGAGGTAGGTGAGCGTGGTCAGGTCGCTGGTGGGTGACGTGACAAGTCCCCTCTCTTCTCCTGTCTTCGGTGCTTCTGTCTTCGTCTCTTGTGGCAATTCTCGTTCGTGGTTTCGTAGGAAGCTCGGCCCGTTGTACCATCGGACCTCGCTCCCGCCGATAGAGACCGTGGCGCCGCCAGAGTTGGCGGAAAACTGCTGTACTACTGAATTTGTGTTGGACACCCATCCGCATAGCTCGAAGCCGGCTTGCCGATGAATGTAGTCGACTGATTTCGATACTTCTTTGGCTTCTTTTTCGGTCGGAAAACTTGTTATGTAGTCGTCCATGTAGTGGTTCTTTTCAATGGCTCGCGCGGCTGCAGGATACTTTTCTTTGAAGTCTGAAACATTTCTATTCTTCACGTATAGCGCGGTGCATGGTGATGACATCGCGCCGAAGATCACTGAAGTCATGCGGTACTCTCGCGGTTTCTGGTTCCCTCTCTCGTCGCCCCGCTATAGAAATCGTAGTGCCTCTCTGTCGTCCTCTTGAACTTATATTTGCATAAACATTAATTCCTTTATGTCAGCTGACACGGCGTGTTGGTGTTGACGAAATCGCATTACAGCTCCCGGCAGAGATTGCAGCAAGTCTGGACCGCAGAGTAGCATATCGTTCAGGCTGCGTCCGGCTGTCTTCGCTATGGCGTTGTGTACTACTCTTATCTTCGGTTTCGCGGGGTTAATGACCGCGAAGTGGGGTAGGTACCATGTTTTATTTGGCACCGGCGGTGTGGTAGCTTCCTCGGCGTAGCCCAAAGTGAAGAGGGTTTGCATTCTTTCTTCATATTTCCTTTTCAGGTCTTCATCTCGGTCTAGTTTCTTCTCTAGGTTGTGCAGCCGTTTGAGTGAGTTTTTGTAGTTGTTCGGAATCTTCATGTCGTCTTCTTTCCATATAAGTATTGTTTTGAAGCGTCTGTCGGGCAGGCGGTGACTGGTTTCATTCAATATCTTCAATGCGCGCTGCTCAGGGTCACTATTCTGTACTCGTTTTTCTATCCCGATTGATTCAAACTCGAAATAATTCTTCATCATCTTCTTTCGTGTATAGTTATTGAAATTATGTATTTTCATTAATAACGCCAAATAATATTATACAGGGTGTAAGGAAAAGTATCATTTTACTATGGGAGCAAACCGTTATGGGAGTTACAACTCTTTTCGTTCTACCTATCTATCTCAAGAACGGTTAACTATTATAAATGACCAAATTTGAAGAAAATTTAAAGTTCTACAATTTTTTTTAAAACTTCAAAGGTCATTTAGAGCATAGAAAAGAAGATATTTCCTAAAGACCTGTTTTTTGACATTTTACCTTGAATCTTTTGACCTGCATAAACGAGATTTTATGTGACATTTGACCTAACGTATTGGATGTCATAACGATGATTTAAAGAAGTTTGTAGCTTATTATCTCTCAATCCGAGGTTGACCCTTTTTTTCACCTAATTTTCCTGGGGTACTAGGAGAAACAGTGATAATGAAAAACAAAACGGAACAAAACATTAAATTTGAAACGTAGGCAGGAACATACCAGAAGTATGAGAGAAAAGAAAAGGTAATAAGTTGTAAATAATTTTCCAGCACTCTGTGACCTAAACCTGCATATACGTTTAGCACCCTTGCTTGTGCTCGGGTGCTAACTTCACGCTGTGCAATAATGAACTACTTAAGTCACACTTATCTTAATGTACTAATGTAAATAAATGTTGATTTTAGGTCGTAAGATAAATATTATTAGTGATTTTGTAAATAAATGTTGATTTACCATTTTAAAATTCATTCATACCTGTTATAATATCCTGCATCATCCTCATCCTTCAATGCTATGCCATGCATCTGAGGGATGCGAGGTATTTTAGAATTACCTATGGATTTTCAAAATAGGTTTATGAGTGTTATACAACTTCTCAACCTGAAAGTTCTTGTGGTATCGAGAATAACTGAGATTATTGTAGTATTACGAAACTTATTTTTTCACGTTCTTCTTACATTTTTGTAGACGGCGTAAAATAACTTCCAGGTTTCATCTAGATAGTCGGTATGTTTTGACCATAGAATGTTTTGACTTGTATTATATCAATTACAAGTACAAAATAAGAAGTTGAATTGATTTGATTACGGGACCTAAAGACGTAAAGCCTAACCAAGAACCGAACCGAAGACCAACAGGTAGCTCTCGTACTATAAAGTAAAACAAAATTCTGTAATGATAGTTTTTTTCCTTCTAGATAGGTACAGGGATTTTCGGTATGATATTAATGAGTTTTAAGTTTTTTAAGTGAAATCAATTAAAGAGTATCGTTAGTTAGGTATTGTTTCTATCTATAAATTGGTTGTCCGTAATTGATCCCGTAACAAATTAATAATTGATCAAGGAGGATAAATAGAACGATACTTAATTATAATATATTGTGTTTTTTCATACGACAAAAGGTACTAATAATATATTAACAGCGAAGCGTCTTCTACGCATTTTGAGTGATTTGATTTTCGCGGGCTAGTGCGCGACGATGTTCGGTAGCGGGGCGCGGGGCGCTTGCTGCGCTAAGCCACGCCCATTTCGCTTCAATTATTTTTCGACATAGGCCCTTAAGGACAGAAAGATTGTAAAAAGGCTAATGATAAAGTTATGAGCCTTCACCGAACTCGGCCCAAGAGGTTTTCCGAGAAAAAAAAACTAAAAAGTTTAAAGTTAGGAACACACCAGATTCACACCTTGGAGAGCTATTTTTGAATTTCATACTTTCTAATTTGTATGCGAAAATATCGATCAATGAAATTTATGTTACGCCGAGCGTGGCAATTCCGTCAGCGGGTTAATAACGTCATAATGGCTGTGATAACTATACTGTTCTATGGGATATTATTCAGTAGCGACGACTATTGCAGGTAGGTATTTATCAAATAAATACTTTTTATCTCAACCTATACTCCATTCAAAATAGCAACGAAATTTTAAGGCCATTTCGCATTACAGAAACAGAGATTCGAAACACTTCCTCTCACTTATTCTTAGAACAGCTTTAGTAAATTCCAAGATATGTCGGATAGTATAATATGTATCCAATAAATTAATGACATGTGGTAATCAGAATTGGCCAGAAAGCTAAATACGAATCGGAAAATCTCGTCGTCCTTATTTGGAATGAAGTAAAGTGACTATAAGAGCTTCTAGAACAAAAGTTATAGCCATATTATGACGTAACAACCCCGCTGACGGAATTTTCCCGTTCGACTATTGGCTATGTGCACGACACTAGCGCCCCTAGCGATGTCGGACCGCCGCGCCGTGAATTATTTCAAGCAACATGTTAGTTCAAAGTTTGTTATTTAATAAAAAAATAATGTAAAAACTAAAGAAATTAGCAACATTATCGATATAAAATTTTTAAAATACCTATTTACTAGAATCCACGATATTTGCAGTGCCAATTTCCGTACAAACTTTTATCCCGGTTTGGAGATATAATAAAAAAACCCTTTTTAATGAGCACCTAGATGCCAATAGAAACTTCCATGCCAATTTTTAAGTTTGTAGTCTTTACAGTTTTGGAGATTTCGTGTTGAGTTAGTGTGTGGATTTGCATAGATTCAAGCATATTTTACAAAGCTTGTTCGACAAAAGTACACATTTCTGCCACCCCGGGCGCTGCGACATACATTATTTGGACATTTGTTTGACTTCCAAAAATATCACTCCTTGTTGTAATTTGATTGTAACATGTACATGAAATTCGGATATACAAGGTAATGGTGTGGGACGAGCCGGCTGAATAGGATACCTTACTTACTACCAGTGACCTATTGAGTGGCCCACTCTGTTTTAACAAAACAGTAACGCAAAATATTCTAGTAAAGGACATAAATAAAAAATTATATTTGCTCAAACAAAGTTGGTATAGCTGATTAGTGATGATAGAGCTTGTTTTTCTCTTTTCAGTTAATAGGTTTTTTTATGCAGTCGGGTTTTTTGTTTATCTTAATAATTTAGTTTATTTCATACTTTTTAGTCTTGTGTCGAAACGGTAACATAAAAGTACTATAATATTTATATATTTGGAATTTTCTGATTACTAGCTTTCATTTGATACCCATATTGTAATTTTTAGCAAACAAAAATTGTTTATTCCCCCTCTCTTTTTTAATTCATAGACGCCATCTTGAAACAATATACCCTATGTCACTCTCACGATTTTTACGAATCCAATGACACCTCATACGCTAAAATCCATCAAGCCGTTTGGCCTGTAGGCCGTGCCAAAGAAATAGACATACAAACATACATACATACATACATACATACTTACATACATACAAACATACGCTCGAAAAACATAACCCTCCTTCTGGCGCAGTCGGGTAAAAAAAGGAGAATACCAATTTTTCGCTACGCGCAGTCCTGATTGATGGTTCTATGGATTAGAAAATTGCCCGTGACTGACAATAGGACGGACTACACAAAGATTCCATAAATATTTCGTTTTTTAAATATTGTTGTAGAACAAAGAAAAATTGTCAAATACCCATTTGAACCCAAATTGAACCCGATACACAGAATATTTGTAATGTCGCGCCAATAGAAATGTCTGAATTTATAAACAACACATTAACTAACACATTTTAATTTCAAAAGAATTATGATTATTGATTAATATCTTTTTGATTATAATCTGTTTGATTTTTATCTTTTTGATTATTATCTTTTTATCCTATTATCGACATGTTGTGTTTTTCCAGATTCGATGGAGTGTCGTGTCGGTTACTTAATTGAACGAATAAAGCCCCAGATTTTCGGATTTTGGTTCCAGTTGCCATTAATTTTATTCAAATATTTCTTCCCTTTTTTTCTTTCTACTTCTTTCTGCCTTCATTATCTTTTCTTCCATTAAAACAACAAAACATTACAACCCATCTTTTTTAACTGCTAGTCAAAATGTGAACGTTATTTTGTGGTTATATTACTGAATACTTATGAATATCCTCTTGGGGAATATAGTCTTGATGCTGTGATAAACGTAAATGCCATCATCTTTAATCATCTACTTTAGGGACAAGCCTCGCGGTTTCTTCTCAGCCACGTTACAAGATAAATTAATCATATGCATACAATTTTATATCTTAGCACTAAACGAGACACCCTATAATTGCGGAACAATATCTTCGAAGTTATCATGTTTGGGGTTCACACGATACTACTTTTCATGATTTTCAACAATCAAAATTATATATAATTAAGAATGGGGAATAAAATCGGAAAGATGCGGATTTCATGTTACCTCGACCCCCGCTAAAAGTGTCAGAAATTTTTGTTAGTAGAATTACACGCGTAACTCGTCCATAATATAAATAGTCTAAGTCATCATCATCTTCTGTTCTGAGTTTTCAAAATTACTCTGACTACTCCCTCTGGCAATAGAGTCGTGACTACTTAAATTTTTACTATTTCAATACATTCTTTTTTAATTTTATTTAATAATTTCAATCATTTCTTTCTTTTTAGGTTTGTTTAAACAATCGCATTGGAATATAATATAGTTGTTACATACTCTACTTGTATACCCACCTTAAGAGTCCTCAGCAGAAGAGTGGTAAACCTCTTTTAGTAAACCTTTCTTAGCTGAAGCTCGTATTTTCTACATGCAATTTTTTTTAGGGATCGTAAAGTACTTCTTAAAGATAAATCGTTTAAGAATGGACCCGTGGTCCTCAGCCTATTTATCCTACCTTTTATAAATAGAAATTAAGTCAAGATGAACCTTCGTTCTGAGGTAAAAATATTATTTAGAAACGTTTCTTGTTGTCATACATACATAAGCTTATGATCCCTTCCGGGGTAGCCAGAAACTTTTAGCGGTCAACTATCTTTCTAAACCCTCAGTTGTAATAGGGTACGAGCTTCCTCGATAATATTTTAAGGAGCTAGACCTGAAAATAAAATACAAATTTTAAATTTCAGTACATTTTGGTTCTTGTGGTAGTTTTTGGTAGATTTTGGTTGTTTTCGGTTCTTTTTAGTAGATTTTGGAAATTTTTGTTTCTTTTGGTAGTTTTTGGTAATTTCTGGTAGATTTTAGTAGCAAAAATATCAGAAACTAACAAAAACAAAAGAACTAGGTAGGTTCTATAAACTACCAACAAGTAATAAAAACTACCAAAGAGTACCAAAGTACTCTAGATGTTCAATTTAGTAAGACTACGATGTTAAAACAAAAATGATATAACCACAACAATAGTTAAAGAAGTGTTGCTTCAATGACTATTCATCAACGAAAGAAGTTCGCGACCCGCGTCGCAGCCGCTCAGGTTTGGAGGCCGTGTTTGGCGTCGTAGACGGTACCGCTTCGCGTCCCGCGTCGCAGTCGCCCAGGTTTGAGCGCTCCTTTATACTTACTTCAATATAATTTTACAATTCTTTTTCTTTCGTATCAGCGTGTCGTGAGTCATATCGCATGATAATTTGTCATGTTGTAGTGGTAAGATCAGCCAGTCATTAATTGTCGTATCGAGTCTGGCTGCCCAGGGTGCGCCAGACGAACTCAGGTTTCTGTCACTCGGGAGTTTCTTTCCACCACAAATCGGTAAGGTTGTATGGAGAAAAATTGGTATTTTTGTTGTTGATCGGCCAGTAATAAAACTTACGAGTACATAGGTTTTTAGATCTTGATGATCTTTCAAAATACATTATAAAACATCACATTCATTGCTCTCTAGACTGCATCGGAGCTATGCTATTAAGGTACAAATAACTTCTAAGGTTGGATGGGAGAAATCGCACGGGCTAGAAATTGTACTATAATACAACTAGAAGTAGTTAAACTTTAAAAAGTTTAAGCGTACCTACTGGGTATTTAGTTTATTTAGGGTACCAAGATGGATAAACATGAAAGCGGATGTACAGAACCTTTGAAGTTAGAAACGTTCGAACTTGACAATTTTATATAATTTCTGACGGCATTTTCATCATCTTCCCGTCATCCCTGAAGATTGGGACATCTCGATCTAGCTTAAGACGACGATGGAAATGAAAATTGTCGGACATTCGAGTAGAAAAAGTGTTGGAGGAAAATTAATTACTCCGTGACAAGAAAATTATACTTCATTCTAAATAAGGACGAAAAGATTTTCCTATTCCGATCCGATTAGCAAATATGCTACATACTATCAGCAAAGACATACTATCCGACATATCTTGGATGTTACTAAAGCCGTTCTAAGAATAAGTGACAGGAAGTGTTTCAAATCTCTGTTTCTGTAATTCAAAATAGCTTTAAAATTTCGTTGCTAGAACAATAAGGTATCTTCGAATAGATAGTGTAAGCAATCACAGTATAGTAATTATATAAAATACTAAGATAGCTGCCAAACCAATACCACACTTTAGAGATTAGATAGATTTTGTGTTCCTTAAAAAAACTGACTCATAATCAAATTCGGAAGGGGTCCTATAATAAGGTACGTTAAAATTGGTCGTCAAATTATGAATTTTACTTTAGAATTATTTTTTAACAGCGGAGCGCAGGACCGGTCGTTGTGGCGATCCTTGGGCCTAGGTCCAGCAGTGAACGTCTATCGTCTGATTTGGTGATGATAATTATTTTTATATTCCACACCTGTCAAACTATACCTTCTAAACAGCTCATCTTCTATCACGGATTTGCTAGAAGATTTGCAGACAACTTAAAAACTGATGCAACACTCGTAATCAGTCTCGCGTCGTAAGCTAAGTGGTACGTAGGCTGCGAGGGGCTACGTATAAGCTGCGACGGCTTACGTAAAAGTAGCATGTTTTCTCAGTGCAGTACGAAAATTACTGCTTTAAATACAAATTAATTACGAGAAACAACTTTTAACCGCGTCTGTACCGCGAACAAGAGCTTGGGGGTCACATTATAATAATCGATGGTGTCACTTAGGGGCTTATGAATATTTTACATCCCTCACAAGGCACATATGCCATCCCCCCTCCACCAAGGGGGGGCTGCGTAATGTCCGACCGTAAATTTTGACGAAGCGTAACGTCAAGTAACTAATGTTCTTTACTCGTGGTTATAACATACGGTAATGTCGAGTTACGACAATGAATCAATGTGTTTTTTGAGAATTAAGGTTTATTTAATGTTGGGGTTTTGTCATTTTGCTAATTCATCTCTTTTGTTCGACTCGTACCAATGAGTTTTTTCGGAATTTATGTACGATTTGTAACACAACTGGCTTTTCGGTGAAGGATAACATTGTGAGGAAACCTGCATGCTTCAATTTCGAGGCATGTATTCTACCCACCGTCCATTATAAGTGGCGACGGGCTTACCCCCCATCACACTGGACAGAGTTTCGGTACTACTGGTGAAACGTGGATGTTCTGAGATTTCAGAATATCTCTGACTACCCCCCCGGGGAATATAGTCGTGAGCATATGCTTATGCTTATCTCTTTTGTTTGATACGGGGACGACCTGCAGCATATGATTTCTCTTCTCGCGCGCGGCGCGCCTTCGCTGCGTATAGCAGGCTGTTTAATTCTGGTTTAGTTAGGGATGTCGTGTCTGTGTAGGGTCCGAAAGTCGCTACCCATATTACCCTGTATTTTATTTTGATACGGGAACAAAGTTACTGTTTTATTGTTATACTACCCAATTCAATCGGTGTCAAATCGACATGGAATTGTTAATTAATTTCAGATGATGGATTGATGTAGATCACAGAACAAAATATTACTTTAAAATTGCCGAGTACCTACAGTCATAATTCGATACCGATCTTGTAACCGATATAATCGGAAACATGCACAATAGCCTGTCAGATGTGCCCGAAACCGACGAGCAGCATGATAGACTAATGAATATGGAGGAAACGAGAGAGAGTTTATGAGAATCGTGTGGCGTTCTTTACTAGAGGACCAATATTAAATTGATAAAAAAATTCCATTGGTCCATACATTTGAATCGAGTAACATTTTTAATGGTTAACCAAAATGTAGCTGTACAATTTTAATCACTCTTCATCTCAGATTTTTTAAAATATGATAATTTCCACAGAAATAAATCAAGATAGAACGGCTATGATCATCGTTGTACTTGTGTTCCGCGAGTTTCGGACCAACCGTGTATTTTTGAATTTATGTTTTAATTGTCATTAGATAACGTTTTTAATTCGAGACGTCGAGGTTTGTACCAACCTGTATACTTATCCTAACATGCTGACGGTTTTTTCAGAGAATGATCACATTATGACCCATCCATAAAAAATCATAGTACTTTCAGCCAGTTTTATGACTGAAAAACCCAACAATTTATTATGTTTCCATGTGACCGCCAAGAGAGGGACTTTGCAGCTAAAGAATTTATTCCAGTCACGTAACGTTACCGGCTACGGGTTTAAAATGAACTGGTAAAGCATAAAACCTCTCCCTTCTGTTTGGAAAGCGATTTCTGAATTATTACGTTCTATCGCTTAGAAATTGAATTGAAGGAATAACAAATCAGGCTTTAAGTTGAGAATTTTCTTTGATGCTATGCTTGTTTAAATCGTACTAATATACAGGGTGTAAAATAAAATACATTACAATATTAAACGGGGTGCTTCAAACCATCAAACTGAATAACTGTTACTATTGGATCAACATGTAATCGGGGCACCCCTAACATATGTACTCGTAATTCAATTTACACCATGTATAAATTAAGATAAACAAAAAACCCGACTGCATAAAAAACCTATTAACCTACCTAATAACAATCAAATTATATTTGCTCAAACAAAGTTGTTATAGCTGATTAGTGATTATAGAACTTGTTTTTTCTCTTTTCAGTTAATAGGTTTTTTATGCAGTCGGTTTTTTTTTACCCGACTGTGCCAGAAGGAGGGTTACGTTTTTCGAGCATATGTATGTATGTATGTATGTATGTATGTATGTATGTATGTATGTATGTATGTATGTATGTATGTTTGTATGTCTATTTCTTTGGCACGGCCTACAGCCTAAACGGCTTGATGGATTTTAACGTATGAGGTGTCATTGCATTCGTAAAAATCGTGAGAGTGACATAGGGTATATTATTTCAAGATGGCGTCTACGAATTAAAACAGAGACGGGGAATAAACAATTTTTATTTAAAATAGACATACAAACATACATACATACATACATACATACACACATCCATACATACATACATACATACATACATACGCTCGAAAAACATAACCCTCCTTCTGGCGCAGTCGGGTAAAAAACTTACCTCAAAGCAAAGTTGTAGGCCATCCCGAAAGAGGTTAATTTTTCAAAGTCAAAATTGTTTATTCAAAATAATATCACATAGATAACTTAACTGACGTCATGTTTTTGAATCTACAGCGTCGGAAGGTGTTCCGTTGTAGAGAAGATGCGGCCAGAAACTCTACAACACACTTCTTTTAAACAAAATAGTAGTAGTAGTAGTAGAGTTTATAGTAATTTTGCCTTGAATGCGCAGAAACTAAATTTATAGGCAAAAGCGCTACTGCGCAGGCCCCCTCGTAACATAAGCAAAAGGTACTATCTTGTCAACATTTAAAGGACATTCATGATGACTGGCTAGCATAGCGTAGTATTATGCACACAATATTAATGCAAATCGTAAAGCGCTCTACAAATCGCAATTCGGTGAGTCAAGTAATTTTTTAAGTCTTCATTTTATATTTTTTACGGATAGAAGACATAATTTTAAGAAACCAATTTAAGTTTTATTGCGATTCATCGAGGTTATACATATTTAATTTTTAAATTACTTTGATCTGTAATCTCTAAATGTAAAAATGGTGGAGAAAAAATAATTCGAACTCCATGGAGAAAAACTACTTACTTTAAAAAAATTTGCCTGCCTTCTATTTATATTCTATTCTATTTTAAAAATATGGCTGCTATCATCAATACCTAGAATTGATGATTTTGCCAATGTCTAGTTTATGTAACAAAAGTGTTTGACGTCGTACGGTTATATATAGGTATTCTGGTGACGTCTCCGCCTATTCGTGCCCAACAACTACGTGCGCGCGCGGCGGCACCGACTACTGGCCGTTCCGGCGGCGCGCACGGCGGCGCACCACCACTCTCCGCTCGTGCTCGCCCTCAGACGTCTTACCACGCTTCTGCAACACTCACCCCAGTTTGACGTTTTTGCTGACCGCTGGTCTGATTGTTTACGAGAATGCCTGACCTTTGCTGAGAACGTTTAAATTTTAAGATTAAGTTAAGCTGTAGAACATGTAATATTCTTGTTTGATTTGTATCTATAACTTGCATGGCGTATTGGAGTTTCTCTGTAAAGCTGTGTAATTGTTTAATAATAAATAATAATAAATCAGGGGTTGTTTTTCGAAAAGAACACTATCCTGAGCCACCACTGGAGCTTCGTTGTAGGCCGGGGATGCAACAATCGACGACCGACACGCAACGCGACTACCCAATAGCAGACCCACAACGCGACCCCCTTCTCTTTCTAACTCTATGCTGGAACAGAAACGGCAACATCAAATGTCAAATTCTTTTTTTTCATAATGGCCAGTTATTTTAAGTTGGCTTTAAGTTTACCAAGGAGTTCACAGGTTTTCCAGTGACGTCACTGGACGGACCGAAAAACGACTTTATTTTATTAAAAGTATCTATAATCCTTTCATTTTAAAATCTCTGACATAGAAAATAATATTATTGAGACAATTATCTCGAAATGATATTCGATTCAGCACTCCAAAAAAAAACTTGACATACCGAATTCAGTACGATCACTTTATTTTAGTAAACTCTTGCTACTCGTAGTAAGAGAACTAACAATTTGCAATTACACTTGGTCTAGATGGAAACTTTCTAGGACTACTTAATTTACAGCGAAGTCAAGAATAATATGGAACTTGGTAACAATCATTCGATTGGTCAGTTGCTTACTTTAGCGATGTTATCGTTACATCTAAATTTCTAGTTCGTTATCCCATCCTTCGTTGAATTAATTTGCAATGAGATTCTAGAGAAACTGAGCGGTTATCGATGAAACTGTGCCGCATAGCTAATAGCATGGAATATCATCATCAGCCTAAATGCCGTGCAGTGGGACTTCACTGAGACAAAAATGCTACGAATACGTAGCCCATGCTACGTATTGGTCCCATAGTGAAAGTTGTTCAGTTTGACGGTCTAAACTAAACAATCCCCTTAAAAGATTTAAATATTTATTTTTACTTTTGCAACACCGGCCACGCAGTTTACAGGGTGTAAATTTACTTTCCCATATATTTGAATCAAGTAGGTTTGCAGTTTTGTATGGAATATTTTTTTTTTTTGCGATTTCGATGTTAGTCCCATAGAGTACGCTAGTTAGTCCCATCGACTACATACATTCGTATGTAGTCGAATTAGTCAGAAGTCAGAATTACACGCAAAGAAATTTGCAACCATAAATGAATCTACTTTTGGCAGATTTGCACTATCAGCTTTTGTATAGCCTGGCTCCATTTCGTGTATACTACATACATTTCAAAATTAAAAAAAAAATAATAATAATAATAAGCCCGCAGGGCAGCTTGTGGCGAGCTGTTGGTGAGTGGCGACACCACGGACCCGATTCTCCAGAGGGCCCGGATTGATTTGGCCCTCGCCTCCTGTCTTGCCTTAACCGGCCGGCCAGGAGTTGAGTCGCAAGAGCGGAACCTATGCTCCAGGTTGGAAGTGTAAAATGTCATAACGCCGGGACCTGTTGACTGGTGCGCTTAGCACCGGGAACCGGCGCCCGCAGACTCACCTCTCTACAACCTTAGCCGCTCAGTACATGTTGCCGCCTTGTCGCTCCTTGCGAGCGGCCTTTTTGGGGGGCCCATTCAATGAGTTGGCAAGTCACCGCCTGCTAGATTTTAAATTTGTGAGATATTTAACTAGAGCAGGCGTCCGTTATCTCACTCCATAGCCCAGCTATCCAGTACACAGAATCCCATCCCCATAGCCCAGACAAATTTATCCCTTCCTGGCAATAGTTCAGCATCTGTCGGGAATTATCTTCTAGTGCATCTCCATGGTGTATTTAGGGATAGGCCTCGATAGGTGCATGCCATCTCACATTTAGAATAAATGGTACCAAAAAAGGCCTCTTCGTGTTGGCTTCGGCCCCATGTATGCCTCCCAAAGGACCGGGTCCCAGTGGACCCGTGCATCTTTCATGTACCAACATAATAATAATAATAATTCAGGCCAATAAATTACCATCCTTTAATGGTCAACCGAAGTCGGATAAGGAAAAACAAAGGTATTACAAGACACCAATCAAGTCTGTCTATCCTCTACGTCTACAAGCTTGATATTAAGAGGGCTCCGTAGCTAAAACAAATGTTAGTAAAACAGTTACTAACTCAACGAGTCTATCGACCACTCACCTGTTCGTTAAGTGGCTAGTGTTTACTTTGTTTGTTTTGCTTTTACTAACGTTTCAGCTAGGAAAGTAGATGACAAAATGGCGGTATGTGTATACTGGTGGTATACAACGTGTTAATGAATTAACGCTAAACTAGACAGTAGTTTGTTTAGAATCAAGATCAGATTCCAATTATCATGTTTTCAACATAGGTAATTTTTTTCAAAATATTAAATAATTTGTTCGCTAAAATTGAAAATTTACTGAACTCAATCTCATCCCACCCCATGGGCACACTCACCCATCTTACTACCAAAACAAGATTGTTAAAATGTATCCATGAGCATGTTGGCGCTTTCATTCATTGCTGAAGTGATAACAAATCAATTCTGCCTGAAAACTTTAAATCCGAATAACTTTAAATTTTAACTTTCAAAATAATGAAATTATTGTTTCAATCTAATTGTTTTGTTATACCTAAATCAGTTGGGGTGTATGAGGTTTTGCGCTTATTCATTAACACCTTGTATAGGGTCCTTCTTAATATCCGGACTTTTTTTAAGGGGATGATCAAACCGTCAACCTGAACAACTTTCTCTATGGCACCAACATCAAAATGAAATCGCGAAAAAAAATCTGCTATTTCATACAAAATTGCAAATCTACTCAAGCCAAATGTATGGGACAGCTGATTTTTTTTTCGTGATGTCAATGTTGGTACCATAGAGAAAGTTGTTCAGTTTGATGGTCTGGTCATCCCATTTAAAAACTGTCAACTTAATTATTAAGAAGGACCCTGTGTATATCTAGAAAATGTTATCGCCAGTATTTAGTACCTAATTGGTACTATTTGGTACCTTTAATGAAATAATTAGTACGTCAATAGTTCTCGAGATATTCACTAAAAACCCTAGCCCCGCCATTATGACGTCACAATGGCGAGACCAAATCCGTTACTCGGAAACTAAAAGGTGTAGGATTAAACTGAGTACACATGGCGACACATCAAGCTATACAAAACCAACATAAGTTGGCCGCGCGACGTTATACGTTATGCAACCTACGCGCGGCCAGCTTATGTTGGTTTTGTATAGCTTGATGTGTCGCCGTATGTACAATGAAATTAGTACCTCCATTTTACGGAAAACTCCGTCATATATTCTCTTCGGCCCTACCACAATGCCTCAAAACAAAGGTGTTCAATCAGTACGTCCTGCCAGTGATGACCTATGGTGCGGAAACGTGGACCCTGACGATAGGACTAGTACATCAATTCAAGGTCGCTCAGCGAGCTATGGAGAGAGCTATGCTCGGTGTTTCTCTGAGGGATCACATCAGAAATGAAGTGATACGTCAGAGAACTAAAGTGGTAGACATAGATCAGAAAATTTGCAAGCTGAAGTGGCAATGGGCTGGTCATATCTGCCGAAGAACTGACAACCGACGGGATGTCAGAGTTCTAGATTGGAGACCGCGAACTGGTAGGCGTAGTGTGGGACGCCCTGCTGCCCGCTGGACAGACGACCTAAAAAAAGCAGCGAGGAGCGACTGGATGAAGAAAACCGAGGACAGAGTTTTGTTGCGCGCCTTGGGAGAGGCCTATGTTCAGCAGTGGACGATGATGGGCTGATGATGATGATGTAGTACCTCCTACGATCAACATTTCAATATTGGTATCCTTGTAGTTTTTTTTTAATGATTTTTTAAGTTAGAAGCTGCAAACGCCTGCGGTAAACATTAAATTACGAAGTCTTCAAATTTTCTAGATATAACTGATGGCCCCGCCATTTTGACGTTCATGAAAGTAAGTTACATGAATGTTTTAGATGTGATTAATAAGGCATTTTCCAAGACTAGTAAATCGAAAAATCACTAGATAGCAATATTAAAATAACTGATAAACCTGTCACATTAAAGTGTTTCTTGTCTATTGTTTGCATCAAGTCTGACAGAGGATGGTCGCATGCGCATTGTCTTCTCTTAGGCTTGTACGTGGCTCCGCCATTTTGTATAGCTCTGATTTGTTTTAGTCAAAACAATACTTGAGACTCCATAAACCACTTGATACTGGCAAAATTCAATTAAATTTTTTGTTTAGTGGCATCCGATGTGTTATCACAATTATGTGGATAGTATATGAAGGAAAATGATCAGTAGTTTAAGTCTAGAGTGGCAGTTTTGCCAATGTTAGTAATTTATAATCTCAAGTGATTGTTTTAAGGTTAAAACACAAAAGAGTTCACAAAATGGTGGAGCCACGTGCAATCCCAACGCGCCGATACGCACGCGTCCGTACTGGCAAAATTACTACAAGCAGAAAGCCATTAATTTATAATTAAAAAAAAAAGGCTGACAGGTGGTGTTGCCAATGGAAAAAATTTTCTCTACCCTTAAATACGCGATAGCACCGAAAATGTTAGTTTTGAATGAAAATGCCTCATTGGATACAAAAACTTTTTAAAATTATGTCAACCGTCTCTGAAATCCACCATAATTATTATTGGACTAGATGTGCCCGGAATACGTTGCGATGCCCCTTTTTTCCCGACACCCACTTTACCGTTTTTTTTGCATTCCCTAAAAACCTTGTTCGGACTAAAAACTCACAGCGAACAGTCCTCAGAAAAACGATGAAAGGGATCCGAACAAACTTCCCCAGTACATTGCAGATCAGTCGTCACAAACCTTCATCCACGTTAAAGCATTGGGTCCGTCTTGGCATACCCCATTCTTGATATCCCCCGTCTTATTACGACCCGTTCTTACCATACCCCGTAAGCGTGCCATTTGAAGTACATTGACGGCTTAGTCTACCTACCTACGCTATTCTATGAAGACGTGGTGGTCAAGTGGCTAGTAACCTTGCCTGCCGTGCAGGAGGCGATGGTTCAAAGAGCAAATGAGTCATATAAGATTGAGATTATTTAGCTTTTACGTCATATAAAAGTCATATAAACGTGAATTATACAGCATGTGTCATATAAAACTAGTTTATTCAGTATTTAGTTCCTATATAAACGTTTACTCAACATTTCAGTCATTTTCAACAAGAGACTCTACAAGCAAGTAATCTGACAGGTCGCTATTAATTCACAACCTACATAAAACATTCCTTAAAAGCACTCTCCAGTAGTATCTGAAATCAAAATTTCCTCTTGAAAGGACAACATCTAATGGAGCCTTAATTAAGCGAGTATTTGAAGGAATGAAATATAATTATTATTTTACGCAGTGCAATCTCATCCTCTGTAATTATCTTGCTTGGAGGCTTCGGAGGAACGCCTGCGTTAAGGGAGAGGCACACTAGTTTTTACTAGTAGAGAAAAGAAACACAAATAATATTGTTGCAGCACTATTCATTGCAGTTCCAGCTTTAGAAATGATTTGCAGCATTAATGAGAATCTACGAATTTCGTATAAATTATCCAATAACAAGCCAAAAAAAATTCGAACCTTAAACATTAAAGAAAAGTTATATTTAGTATTTTACCTTGACATCATTAATCATCATACCTATCATACTATAAGTAACAAAAATTACAGTAATATAACTTTTATAACTCAAGATAGTCATATAAAGGGACCTAATACGATCAAATTGTTTGGTGGGTGATAACAGCCCTGCCTGACCGATTAGGTACCAAGCTACATAGCTACGCATGATAAAAACTGAACTTATTTTCAAATTCAGTCGTAAAAAAATGGTTTTCGATTAAAAATCTGCATCAAAATTGGTCCATCCATGTTTCATTGCTAGGTGGATACAATCCAGCGTTACATTATATGTCCCGGTTTTGGCAGGACGTCCAAATATTGATGCTAAAATTACTTCGATAGCATACTATACAGGGTCCAACTTAATATGCTGACACTTTTTGAAGGGGACGGTCAGACCGTCAAACTGACCAACTTTCTCTATGGCACCAAAGTTGAAATCGCGAAAAAAAATCTGCTATACATTTGACTCGAGTATGTTTGCACTTTTGTATGGGATCTGTAAGTTTTTTTTCGCGATTTTGATGTTGGTGCCATAGAGAAAGTTGTTCAGTTTGACGGTCTGGTCGTCCCCTTAAAAAAGTGTCAGCATATTAAGAAGGACCCTATATAGCATTTTTATCTTTTCATTTGATTTTAAATCGTCTGGCACAAGAAATTCATTATAATAATGTGTCAAAAATTAAAAAAAAAAAGAACGTTCTTTATAATTATTTTATAACTTTTAGCCATTGACTTACCACTGGACTGGACGTAGGGTCTGCGCTCAATAGGGTCCGAACCAAAAGAGCACTAAAACTTATAAAGAGAACCAATTAAGCGACAGTTTTCGTTTGACCGGCCGGCGATAGGGTAAAAACTAAACAACCAAAATGAAAAATAATGTGCATTTTCAATGTAAATGTACTATACACGTACTTATGTTTGTATATGTTAGTCTCGGACACTTTTTTCAACAATAGGGTCGCGGAGAACTAGTCAAATTAGCAACTCTTAATCGAATGTCAAAACGTGCGCTTTGTATGAAAAATTGTACTAGATACCCACAAGTGACGTCATCAACATTTCATTACTTTTTATACTTCATTCTATTATTAAAAATAGTATTCAAGCTAAAGAATTACAGAAAAATTTAGAGTTTAGCGTTATTTTCTAACGATTTGTTTACTAAGAAGATAAAACTAAAATAATTTGTTATGCAGTCCGCTCCCCTATTATGTCCTAGACCCGGCGTCCACTATTTTTATGTCAATGCTTTTAGCGCATGTTTTTTTAATAAAATCATTTTCATTTGTGTGTATTCACCTTTAGTATATGACAATGAACTATAGTATAATAATACCTATATCTACATTAGCTTATTGTTCGAGCGTATACTACAGTGTTGTTTCATGATATTAATTACCATCTCTCACCATTTATGCTGGAAATGTATTTTAGAATGTCTCATTACTATGTATAGATTAGTTATCTTGTTAGAAACATCTGCGTTTATACAGCGTGTAAACATAAATGCCCAATTTAAACGCCCGTTTTCAGACGCCCAGTAAACAAATGGGTATGAGTATGAGTAAAGGTATTGTAACTTTTTACAGTTGCGGGTACCAATCAAATTATTGTATAACTAGCTGTTTCCCGCGACTCCGTCTGCGTAGGTCTTAAAAAGTACCCTATGTGTTAATCCAGATCATATTCTATCTGTGTGCCAAATTTCATTAAAATCCATTCAGTCGTTTTTACGTGAAAGAGTAACAAACATCCATCCATACTTACAAGCTTGCGCGTTTATAATATTAGTAGGATTTTAGTACTATAAAAACAAACATATTGTAATAAACACTTATGGCCTAGCTCGCATCGGAGCTGAGATATTTGACTCTAAAGGTTCATGAAAAAGTAACCAAAACCTTTAAGAATCAACTCATTTTCAATCAATCAATCGAAACATATTACCTACTCAGCAAAATATACCGTAAAGAAATATAGAAGATACAAAATAAGACGGTCTTAGCGCTAAAAAGCGGTTTGTCCCATACAACCTGAGAAGTTAGCCTAGCAATGAATGTAAGCATATGCTCACGACTATGTTCCCCGAGGGGGTAGTCAGAGATATTCTGAAACCTCAGAACATTCACGTTTCACCAGAAGTACCGAAACTCTGTCCATTGTGACGGGGGGTGAGCTTGTCGTCACTTATAATGGACAGTGGGTACAATAAATGCCTCGAAATTGAAGCATGCAGGTTTCCTCACGATGTTTTCCTTCACCGAAAAGCCAGTGGTGTTACAAATCGTACATAAATTCCGAAAAACTCATTGGTACGAGTCGGCCTGGACAAATCAATATGATGTTATTTAAGTATTTTGAAAGGTCGTCTAAAAACCTATGTAAGTTTTATTACTGGCAAATCAACAAAAAAATACCAATTTTTCTCCATCCAACCTTACTCACACCCATTTGACGAATAAGAACAAAAAAAGTAAAACATACAGACATAGCCAAAGTCTTTCTCATATTATCCTTGAAAGAATTATTCAAATCGGTCTAGTTCTAAGAGGAAGGATCTCCATAGAGTCCGCATAAATTTACGATTGTAGTTTGTCTCTTTTGTCTTATGTACCTTTATTAGTAGAAGGAGATGGAACTATAAATATTTGTTTATGCGGCTGTCCACTTTTTTTTGAGCTAGTGTGTGTGAAAAGTGACCGTAAACATAAGGTCATATGTCACTTGGTGCCTTTTGTCCATACTACTTGACACCACATACTCAAACCTAAACGTCAAGAAAAGTGGACACTTTACAATTGGTATGGCTCACTCTAGTATTAAAGAGAGATCCTTCCTCTTAGGTCTAGTTTTGGAGGAGGAAACAGGGGAATACGAAATGCTGATTTCGTCCATTTTATCTAGACAAAATCAGTCCGAGCTGCTGTTGTCTCTTTCGCACTCTAGCCGGCGGGGTGTGTGGGAGGATCGGACAAATACGTATACAGTCGGAAAAGTGACCTGTATAGTTTTACTTTCATCTTTGGATGGAAGCATCTGTAACATTGTTATTTCGACTAAACATTTTAGTAAATTAAGCTCAGATAGTTAAACGTTAATGTATGTAAAATACGTTATGAAAGTGTCGTATTCATGCCAACTCTACTGAGGCTAGGAAATCGGCGTTTTTATTCAGTCAGCCTATAAAAATCGTCCAAGTTCGTGTCGGGCCACGCGCAGGGTACGGTTCCGTAGGTTGCCGTCTAAATATACGGACGTATATTTAGACGTATATAAAGTACATTTTACAAGTTGATCGACTATTACTCGTTAACTTGTAAAGCCTACTTAGCCGTGATAGTTTAGGGGTATTGTGGTTTTACAACCACAGAGAAAAAAAGAGAAAACTCAAGACATGCCTCCGTCTTTGTTACTTTGCTCATGCCAAAATAAGCTGACTGATTTCTCTTTATGTCACTTTATCGTGCGTGGTATGATAGCCCTGCTGATAAAGGTTTAAAGCAATTATTATTTTATTATTATCTAAGCTTTGACTAATTATTATAAGGACTAGCCTTGCGGTAGCATTTCCCCTCTGCCACGGTATAAGCACAATTGATCTTGTGCATTTACATTCAATTTTACACCTTATCACTAAACGAGACAGCCTATAATTTCCAAATAATAACTTCGAACTTAGAATGTTTGGGGTTCACACGAGACTACTTTTCATGATTTTTAACATTCAAAATTAGTATCTAAAGTTACCTATGGGGAATAAAATCTAAAGTCGCGGATTTCATGTTACCTCGCCCCCCGCAAAAAGTGGCAGAAATGTTTGTTAGTAGAATTACACGCGTAACCAGTCCATATATAAATAGTCAAAGTATCTAAGCCTAGTAAGTGTAGGTATTTTCAATTGCATTGTATTTTTATTTAGTCTTCACTAAGTATCGTGACATTCGTGACTTTGAAAAAAGTAACAATATCGATAGTGCTATAGAATCGAATAAAACTGCTCTAAAACAATCGATACTATCGATAGTTTCGATATTAATATACACATAATAAATACTAGTCCTACCCGTGCAAAAGAATCACTTCGAAAACAGATTTAAATAAATAGCGACTCTCTCTGCACGGCAATAAGGTGCAAAGTTATCGTACAATTCGCGAATAAACTACCTACAGCCGTGGTGGTCCAGTGGCAAGTAACCTTGCCTGCCGTGTAAGAGGCGATGGTTCGATCCCCATCCAGGCCGACTCGTACCAATGAGTTTTTCGGAATTTATGTACGATTTTTAACACCACTGGCTTTTCGGTGAAGGAAAACATCGTGAGGAAACCTGCATGCTTCAATTTCGAGGCATGTATTGTACCCACTGTCTATTATAAGTGGCGACGGGCTCACCCCCCGTCACACTGGACAGAGTTTCGGTACTACTGGTGAAACGTGGATGTTCTGAGGTTTCAGAACATCTCTGACTACCCCCTCGGGGAATATAGTCATGAGCATATGCTATGCTTACGCCTAGCCTAATGCCATTCTTATAGCGGAAAACTTTATATCTTTCCCGCTCGTTTCCTGGCCCAGGACCATTTACATCATAAAATATAGCACCTGCAATGCCATTCGCGCCCCCGCGTACAATATTGATGCATCTTACTCCTTTTACTATACATGGTGCTGTATTTCTAAAGAATGCTGTGGGACACTTTCTGTATTGTAAGAAAAAAAAAGGTATGTTAAAGTCATCAACAGTCATCATCATCACCCTGTAATTGTCTACTGGTGAAAATAGGCCTCTCCCAAGGCGCGCCACAAAACAAAAGTAGAGGGACCTAATTGAATAAAAAAACGGCCAAGTTCGAGTCGGGCTTGCGGCCTCGGGGTTCCGTACAAATGTAAAATAATTATGAATGACAAACTTAACTTTGCAGTCTATGATCGATGCTCCAACTGAAAATGTAAGTTTGTAATCGAAAATTGTTGTATGTGATATAACTAAAAATTATCGATTTTCGGATTTATTCCTTTACGTGTTTTGTGAGGCCTTGCTTTTTGTCAATTTTCGGAAATTACTATTAGTAGTTTTAAAAGTTTTGATTTGCGAGTTGAGAGCATCAAAATATGACATAAATGGTGATATCTTTTGATTGCGCTTACACACACACACTCGCACACACACATACACACACACACTCTCTTAGATGTAAAAAATATTGTTTTCTTTAATTGTTATTTATTGTTTACCTAATGGAATTGGAAAGTGGAATTTAATTGTTTCGTTACCAATGAAGGGTGGTGAATTTGGATTCAGTCCTTTTTTACAAAAACTAAAAGCCATGAATTTAGAATGATAAAGGATACCAATTCTCCTTACAAGCATGGAAACAAGAAAATTAGCCCTGGCGATCTCTAACGTTCAACCTTCTTTCGTATCGATGTTTCAAACTTTAGGTTTGTCCCTTTCTGTCAGAACAAAATTAAATAAAAACTCTTTTTTCATTTTCGTCGTTGGATTAGAAAGGGACAAACCAACAACGACGATGTAAACGTACGAAAGAAGGTTGAACATTACCAAGGAGTATTTTCATGTTTCACCGCTTGTAAGGCAGTCTGTACTCCATGTATACACAATACCTATTTCCAGCTTCCTGCTACTGCTGGGTCGTAATTATTTTAAAACAGAAAAAAGTAAAATGGACAAATCAGTTAAGGGCCTATGTCGAAAAATAATTGAAGCGAAATGGGCGTGTGATAGCTTATATCGCAGCCTGATGCGAGAGAAAGAGATGGGGTGGCGCGCGCGCCTGAAACGACGCAAGCGTAAGACAAACTTTATTTAATTGTGATTGTACTATTTATGTAAGTTCATTTCTGCTCTTATCAAACTTTATAAAATATCAATATCTTTTTTTTTAATCAAGTGTCGTGTTTCTATTATTCACCGTTTAGCAGTTCCAACCGTTTATCGATAAAGACGGAGGCTACTTCGGCTTATTTTTCTTTCGAGAAAACTTTTCGTAATCGTGTTTTGGCTTTAATCAAAACTTCAATTATATGTTTAATTTACACATATCCGCGAATCATACTCCTATTGTTAGTATTTCATGATATATGATGCTTCGAAGAATCCTATTTTTTTTACCTATCCTCTTAAAAAGCAGTAGCAAAACGTAAACATGACAACTATTTTCATCTAATATGATCACTGAGATATTATAGGTTTTCTGCTCGAGATCTCCAGATCTCGAGAAATCTGGCCTTCGTAAAGATGAGAAAATACTCAACATCTTGAGAAATCAATTCAAAAAACACTAACTAAAGAAACGCGTGTGTAACGTCTGATTTTTGTTTAATTTAGAGCCAATTTTCAATTGTCAGACCGATAATTATCTATGAATAAATTATGTTTCTTGAAACAAATTACAGGAAAATTGCTGGAAACGGTCTCGTTGTTTTTTAAAAATTTTATTCAGTTTGGAAAAAATAGGCACCAAAGAGACATTATTGGGATTATTTGGGATTTCGGAATAAAAACTTTTTAATGCTTCTAAAATTGTTTGATGTGAACTGGCCTTTTCCTTCTTCATCTTGGAAAAAAAATATTTAAAAAGCCAGAAAATCTAAAAAGGAAGAAAACGTTTTCTTTTTAATTGTAGTATTTGGCTTAACGTCATTTTTTTTTCTGATAGATGGCTGCCAGTTCTGTATTTTTAGATGTAATCAAAACTCTTTGGTTGCATGAAAGATAAGTAGACGAGATATACAAACTTTTTGGAATCCTAAAATGTTTTTTTACTTCTCTTGATTTATCAATCCCAATCGTACTATATCTGTTTTATAATAGTTAAGATTGAGTAGACCAAAAAAACAGGCAGTCTGCAGTGATGCCAACTTCGCAACTTTATAGCTAGATCTAGCAATTTTTCGATGTCTGACAGCTACAAATTAATAAAAGTTGTAGCTAAACTTCTTAGCTACTTTTTCTAGCAACTATCCAGATTAGACATTTTTGAGAGACATTTTTGGAGGCGTACAAATAAACAAAAACTGAGCTATTAATATTAAAGGGAAAACCATGAGAATAGCTTTATATTTGATTTTATTTTGCTTTCACTCCCTCGATTTGAATATTTCGCTCCCATTCTTACTTAAAGCGGCGTTTTTTACGATAGTTTTTTCGTATTGGTAGCAGTTGGCAATACTGACATTTTGTCTTTTCTTAACAAATTTACAACTTTAATCTTTAATTTGAATAGAAACAGCACATGACATTATCTATCTATCTATAACGTCACGCCTCTTTCCCAGTGGGGTAGGCAGAGACCAGAGCGCGCCATATACTACGATCCTTACATACCTCTTTTGCCTCATTCACATCCATACATCTCTTCATACATGCCCGTCGGTTTCGAGTACTCCGCACCTCCCCTTTTTTTAGGACGCAACCGATTTGATCAGAATACGTCCTACGAGGGCGCCCTCTGCCGACACTTCACATGACATTAAACAGTAATATTTAAAGAAAGTTAAGACATTTTAAAAATAATTGTAGTTTATTAATCGTTCCAATGAAAAAAAAATTACTTATTGTTTAGCTACTTCTAGCAACTTTCAGGGGAAGGAAAATTGGGTAATCTGGCTACTTTTCGTAGAACACTTAGCTACAAACTTATGGGACCAGTTCGCAATACTGGCAGTCTGCCATTCTTCGTTGAGGAGTTTGCTTGGCGCCATTGCTCTTGCTGTGTTTCGTCAGTATTTGAAATTCGTAAAAAATTGGTTTTAGTGATATTTGTGACATAATTTCGTGCGGATTGTGTACCAAACAGTTGCGTAAAGTGACCGACGTAACAGGAATCTCAAATAAATACGATAACAGAACATAAGTTTTGGTTCAAATTAACAATACATGGTCATTTTGGCGGCAACGCGCGAGCTTACGAAATCAACCACAGATTCATCGTCATCTATCATCCATTCATCAAAATAAAGAATATAAAGATAAAAATAACGAATGGCTCAAAAGGACTAGTATCCAGAGCCGTTGAAAACATTTAAAAAAAAACATTCTTCGTTGATTTCACTATACAGTAATAAAACCCCTAATTAAAGTAAGTCTCCTTTCGTATTGTAACATTTATGTTCTATTCTAAGCGAATGCAAATCCACATAAATGCCTAATATTTACTCTACACAAAACAGCTTAAAACAAAACAATAATACCGAATCCTCAAAACAAACGTAACACCGCCCCAGGGTGAACTAAAACATTACATAAAATAACATAAATTTAAGCTAACATGTTACAAATTGGCCCTACATCATCGATACAGGGTGATGTATCTACGTGCATTGTCTTGCCGATAGTATTGAAATATTATACAGGATGTATCTATCGTGAATAGATAGGCCAAGTGACAATATTGCTTATTGCGGTAACTTGGAAATATTCAAATAGTTGAATAAGAAATATTGGATTGTTTATTGTGATTGTATAGTTTTATAGTTGTTGCGGATACGTGGAAGTAGTTGAGCGATTTAGAATTCTTTGGTAATGTAAATAAGTTTTAGTTTTTGCCTTTGATTAAATTAAAATAGTTAAATTATATTTTTTTTTTGTTTAGTGGCATCCGATGTGTTATCACAATTCAGCCAATGTCTCGTTATGTGGATAGTATATGAAGGAAAATGATCAGTAGTATTTATTAAGTCTAGAGTGGCAGTTTTGCCAATGTAAGTAGTTTATAATCTCAAGTGATTGTTTTAAGGTTAAAACACAAAAGAGTTCACAAAATGGTGGAGCCACCTGCAATCCCAACTCGCCGATACGCACGCGTCCGTACTCCGCCAGAATTGCAGCGCGACTCCCTAGTTAAATTATAAAATTAAATTAAAATAGCATTAAGCGCGCTTAGCTGTCAAACGTGTGGGCGTATCGTCTGGATTCTCTAAGGGCGTATCACCTAAAGAATCATGGCGGATTTGGACCCAGTCACTTTTACGAAAATTAAAAGCCGTTCAGTTTGGTGGTCATATTTATTTTAAACAGAAAAAATTCAGGTTTTTTTTTACAAAAACTTCCACATCTCTAGAAATCCGGATTCAAAAATAGAAAAATGATCAAATCATCTAAAAAGCAGTAGCAAAACGCAACCATGATAGCTATTTCAATCGGATATGATCACTAAAGTATTTTTTGGTCGTTAGGAAACCTCTTTGGCTTGGTTGAATAGATAGTGTGTGTGATTACGTTTTCATTAATAACCATAATATTATACGGTTATCGTGAATTTCCATTCAAATAAAAACAATTAATGCATAGAAGATTGACTGGACTATCTGATGCCAAAGATTATGAGGTCCAATCACTTGATTCAAAAAGTAACATAAGGAGAAATACCTTTCCTCCAACTCATACAGGTTACAACCAATTTTACTTTTTTGTTAGTTTTGTTACACTCTACACGTATTGCTAAGTTTCATTTATGAACGGTCCTTCTAAGACGGAGACCGAAATAACATGCACATCTGTAGATCTACATCTTCTTTGACTGATGAATGTGTGTTATACCCTTAGACGATTTATATACGGACTCGCCTCGCCTTAGCATTTCCCCTCTGCCAACGTGCAAGATCAAAAAATCTTACGCATTTACATTCAATTTTATACCTTATCACTAAACGCGACATCCTATAATTGCGGAACAATAATTTCGAACTTATGACGTTTGGGGTTCACACGACACTGTTTTTCATGATTTTAACATTCAAAATTAGAATCTAAACCAATGGAATTAAATTCAAAGATGCGTATCTCGTGCTACCTCTCCCCCCGAAAAAAGTGGCAGAAAATTTTGTTAGTAGAATTACACACGTAACTAGTCCTCATACAAGTAGTCTAAGGTTATACCCGCTATCGCTCGCTTGTGTGCAATGCATACCACAGATTAGGTACTGATATGTAGCAAGCTACAGATGCGACAGTGAAATTTGCACTTAGTTCCAACCTTTCCGTTTTGGCGCTGCTGTCGTCAAGCTAGTTTTTATATAACTTGTAGTTATAGGTATGTATACAGTTATTCCGGAATACAAAAATAGGGATATTTGACCAAGGAACAAAGTAATCAACGATATTATTATGTCATAAAACGGAGAAGAATTAGGGCTTCTCAAGGATTCTCAACTCAAGCGAAAATACCAGGAAAAACACAAGAGCTTCTGACACAACAACACGGTATAACGCTGATGTTTAAGTTCAATATGGCTTCCTATCATGGTCCAATGATGACGTTTCATGAGGGAAAATGTGACTTCAGCGCCACAACGGCAAGAACGGAACTACGGCTGTCATAGGCCTGGTGCATACTACGGCGGCTGCTTTCACAACGCAACGCCTAATACCTAATCGACCTAATTTAACTCCGAAACCACATTGCTAGTTAATTAATGTAGGCGTTTGGTTTCATATTTCGACCGACAAACGGTAAAGGTAGCGATAGCGGTATTGGTAATGACATAATCTTGTAATAATTAAATGCAATTATAAGGTTGAGGTTAACCAACTATGGTTAATTGGCAATTAGGTTGCCATCAAGGATCGTATAACACAAAGTGGAAGGCATTCTGACTCAGAATCGATATTCTTTGTATGGCATGTCAAGTCTTTGACTAATTATTAGAAGGACTAGCCTTGCTGTAGCATTTCCCCTCTGCCACGGTATAAGCACAATGGATCTTGTGCATTTACATTCAATTTTAATTGCTAAATAATAACTTCGAACTTAGAACGTTTGGGGTTCAAACAAGACAACTTTTCATGATTTTTGACATTCAAAATTAGAATCTAAAGTTATGGGGAATAAAATCCAAAGTTGCGGATTTCATGTTACCTCGCCCCCCGCAAAAAATGGCAGAAATGTTTGTTAGTAGAATTACACGCGTAACCAGTCCACATAAATAAATAGTCAAAGTGTCTAGTCGATGGCAGTTCTGCCGGTGTCGACGTATAGTCAAAGTCAAAGTCAATATAAATTATTCAATATTTTTTTTTTTTTATTATAATTAATGGACTTTTTGCTTGTGCGTTAGCACCGCATTTCCGCCAATGTCAAGTAGTTTGTGAGAGTATCTATCCCAATCTCAGGGATTGTTTTTAGTGATGCAACGAATACGAATACGAATACGAATATTCGTATTCGCCGAATAGCAGCCAATCACCGAATATTCGTATTCGGAGAATATCAGGAAGACATTCGTAATTAAATGTTTTCGCAAAACCCACTTATTGTTTGTCAGAAAGACATACATTTTCCTACGCTGCCACTGAATACATTTTTCCAGAAACAGTCATCTTTCAAGTTATCCACTGTGTCTTCAGAAATACAATTTTTCAAGGGTTTCGAGGGTCAAAAAAGGGTTTTCTTTTACCACCCATAAAAGTGTTTTTTAACCGGTTTTTAAAATGGACCAAAACATTGGTCAGGACTTTAGGAATTTTAGAGCATGTCCGACACGCTGTTGATTTTGATTGTTTAAAAAATATTTCGAATGATTAACGTGTCTTTTTAACATTTTCAAATAATTTTTCGCTATTCGTATTCGCCGAATAATAAAATCGTCATTCGTATTCGTATTCTTATTCGTAAAAGTGGTATTCGTTGCATCACTAATTGTTTTTGATAAAGAACAAGAAGAGATTAAGGAATGCGGAGCCTCGTGGCAGGCAAAGACGCGACGCGCAGACAACACGCGAGACAAGTTCTCGGGTCAGAACCTGCAACGTGACTCCTTATTCAATATTAGAAGCTTGCAACACTTATCAAACGTCAAATCTTTTTTAAAGCTACCACCGCGTCGGAACGTGTTGTCGCTGTAGAGAAGATGCGGCCAGAAACTCTACAACATAACACGACTTAATAACTATTTCAATATAAATTCTTAAGCTAAAGTTCTGTATACAATAATACATAGTCTATTTAATAAAATAATTGATACTGTACAGTAAATTAAATCAGTTATAAGCTAGTGACCTCAGACCCAAGCATTTAGATCATTCCAGTTCATAATATGCTTTTTTACAGAGGACTTTTTTGATTTGAGTTTTAAACATGTTTTCGGAAAGATTCACAATGATCTCGGGGATTTTATTATAACAACGTATACAGTGACCCATGAAAGACGTGTTGACCCTACTAAGCCCAAAGTATGGAGATATCAGTTTATTTTTGTTTCGAGTGTTGTAATTATGGACATCACAACTTTTTTGAAATAAAGACAAATGTTTTCTTACATGTAAAATGTTTTCATAATGACCTAATTTGTCAACGCGAAATGACTTAAACTGATAATGTCCTAAACGCGGAATGTCCTAAACGCAAAAAATGCTGCTTTAGAGTTCTGCCATGCTTATCAAGACTGCAGTAGGTCCTGGCGGGGTTGAGTTGCGTATGTAGGTATGTGTATTTTATTTAAACACTATCTAGAAAAACAAAAAACCCGACTGCATAAAAAACCTATTAACTGAAATGAGAAAAACAAGCTCTATCATCACTAATCAGCTATAACAACTTTGTTTGAGCAAATATAATTTGATTCTTATTAGGTAGGTATCGCAAACGGGGACAAAGACAATTTTTGGTTGGTTATTGATTAGTTTGTCCCCGCCTGCAATACCTACCTAATAAGAATCAAATTATATTTGCTCAAACAAAGTTGTTATAGCTGATTAGTGATGATAGAGCTTGTTTTTCTCTTTTCAGTTAATAGGTTTTTTATGCAGTCGGGTTTTTTGTTCATCTTAATAATAGTTTATTTCAGACTTTTTAGTCTTGTGTCGAAACGGTAACATAAAAGTGCTATAATATTTATATATTTGGAATCGTCTATCGATTACTAGCTTTCATTTGATACCCATATTGTAATTTTTAGCAAAAAAAAATTGTTTATTCCCCCTCTCTTTTCTAATTCGTAGACGCCATCTTGAAATAATATACCCTATGTCACTCTCACGAATTTTACAAATCCAATGACACCTCATACGCTAAAATCTATTAAGCCGTTTGGGCTGTAGGCCGTGCCAAAGAAATATAAATACAAACATACATACATACATACATACATAAATACATACATACATACGCTCGAAAAACATAACCCTCCTTCTGGCGTAGTCGGGTAAAAACAATAATCCCTGTGTCTGAGGTTTGTCAGATTCCCGAAAAACCCTAGTAATACTTAAGGGGGTGCTTCAGACCATCAAACTGAACAACTTTCAGTATGGAGTCAAAAATAAATAAAAATAATCAGCTGTTCCAACATTTGAGTCGAGACGGTAGGTACTGCAGTTTTATATGAAAGAGCGGATTTTTTTCCCGATTTCGATGTTGGCTCCATAGTAAAGGTTGTTCAGTTTGATGGTCTGAAGCCCTTGTATTGATTGTAAGCGTGTTTTAACACCCCAATCAGCCACGTAACCCCAAAACCCACGGCACCAGGGTGAAGTCGTACTTTCGCTGAAAATCGTCAGACACTGAAGTGTCACGTGAGTGATTCGTGAGTAAACTGAAACGCCAAAAAAATATTTCATTGTTAATACTCTGACCACAATTTTCGAATTTGACACATTGACATTATTGGTAATCTGGACCTCGTATCTGCAGACAATATTGTCCGCGATAATAATTCTACTAACAATTCAAAGTTCCGAGAAACTGTAGTTACAGTGAGCGGTAATTAATTCAGAAATACGACCGTCCGTCTGTGAAGAGATAGTCAATAATTGAACAGAGTTGAGACTACTCTACTCTTTGCTGTTTCAGATCATTATTAGAGCCCAGGTAGTACGAGCGACAATGCAAGGTCGGATTCTCACCGATCCCCGCTACCCAACCCGTCGCGTAGTCCCAGTAACGCCCTTTGCTGAGGTCCGTACCCATTATGGGTTCCCCTTGGGCAGGTTGCTTAATTCATTGGTTCGGTAGACCTACCGGGGCGCTTCGCCGTCACTGGTGTGGTCCCCCCAACAGCCCGCAGTAAAAAGCAGTAACTGCTCCCTGAGCAAACTGTATAAGTCAGGCAAAAAAAAAAAAGAGTTTCGGACACAAATACAAAGAGCCTAAAAGTACCATAATTTATTTTATTATTTTGTTTATTAGGACACATATACAGGGTCTTTCTTAATATGTTGACTGTTTTTTAAGGGGATGACCAGACCATCAAACTGAACAACTTTCACTATCTCCAACTTCGAAATCGCGAAAAAAAATCAGCTGTCCCATACATTTGAGTCGAGTTGGTACTGCACTTTTGTCTGAAACTGTGTTTTTTTTTTCGAGATTTCGATGTTGGCTTCATGGTGAAAGTTGTTTAGTTTGATGGACCTCACCTCTACATATCTATTTTTGACTGGCTTGTCCTTCATTATGTCACTGTGGTGCCTTCTAATCCAAGGAAATCAAATTCGAAAATCATAAGAATTCGCACCATATTTCGCACGCACAATTACCAAATGAACTCATTAGATATGGCTCTAAAAACTTTTTGGTAGGTACTTCATTGCATTTTTAGATGTTGTCTACACAGTGGTGTGTGTCGCAAGTAAAAGTGACTTCAACTTATAAAGTAGATGCACATAATACTGATTTTTTCCAATGTTTAGGCTTTCCTTCGAACACAGGTTTCATATATTTAATAGAAAAATAAGAAATATACTTCATAGCAAATAAAGCCGATATGTTGAATATTATTGCTATACAAAAATACTGGTACCAACATCGAAATCGCAAAAAAAAAACTGATATTCCATACTAAACTACAAATCTACTATACTCGAACTAAATGTATGGGACAGCTGATTTTTTTTTCGCGATTTCGATGTTGGTCCCATAGTGAAAGTTGTTCAGTTTGATGGTCTAAACCAACCCTTAAAAGTTCAAAATTTTTATTTTTACTTTTGTAACACCCAGTATATTCATCAATTTGTATGTCTTTCAAATAACGAGAAGATAGCTTCTAAAAAACGGTAACATAAAAGTACTATAATATATATATATTTGGAATCGCCTGATTACTAGCTTTCATTTGATACCCTTATTGTAATTTTTAACAAAAAAAAATTTATTATTCCCCCTCTCTTTTTTAATTCGCAGACGCCATCTTGAAATAATATACCCTATGTCACTCTCACGATTTTTACAAATCCAAAGACACCTCAAACGTTAAAATCCATCAAGCCGTTTAGGCTGTAGGCCGTGCCAAAGAAATAGACATACAAACATACATACATACATACATACATACATACATACATACATACGCTCGAAAAACATAACCCTCCTTCTGGCGCAGTCGGGTAAAAAAACAGCGAAATATGGCCCGGCCCTGCTTTTACCTATGGGGAAGATCTTAATATACTCGTAAATCAATCCTTTATTGGAATGGGATACCTAAGAACAGATAGGTAGGTAGGTAAATCTGCAATCTAGCCTATTCCGTGGAGTAATGCATTCGGAACAAGGTATTATGAATTCAAATGGGGCCATTTGGACGACATGCTCCGACGTTGTCTTGCCTTGGATGGAGGGGGAAGGGAGGGGGAGTAGGACGTGACGTCATAAAACCCTTGTTAGATGGCAACTGGAATCAAGTCTAGGAAAATGTCAGCTGAATCCCGATTACACAAATGGACGTAGATATAAATGCGTTTCATATCACCATCAAACTAAAACAACATTCACAACGGGACCAACATTAAAAATGCGAAAAAAAATTTCAAGTGGAGAGATATCGCACTTGGCCGGGGTTTGTATCTAAAGTAGTAAGTAGACTTTAGATACATTGGTACGAGTCGGCCTGGACGGGGATCGAACCATTGCCTCCTGCACGGCAGGCAAAGTTACTCGCCACTGCTGACCGCCACGGCTTTTTTGAGGCGAAATTTGAATTTTTAATAAAAGATTTATTCGAAAAAAATTACGAAGTAGTCTGTCATATTTTCGGAAAAAATAAATAAATCGATTATTTTTAAGTAAAATAATAGATTTTCTTTAAATCGATTATTATGAGGTATCATGAAATCGATGATTCGTACTCAAAGTCACATCCCTAGCGTAAGCCAAGTATTCTCTGTATGGTACAGAGTTAACTCAGTACATCTTTTCTTTTGTATAGATTATGAATTTAAAGTGTTTATCGAGCCTTTACGGCTATACAAAAATTGCCATAGCGGACGGTATTTCACGTCCACACGGCGGGGTATTGGTAAAGTTTTCAACTAGCAATAATCGCACCTCGGATTAACCTCATCGGTTACGATATTGCCTCTGCGCAAAGTTAACCAAACTACTAATTCGAGACTGGGTCAAGATTCCGCGGCGACCGAACGATAGCGCGATTTATTTCGACTGTGGCGCCATCTAGTGATTTTTGTTTGTACTATATTTGCTATTAATAGTTTTATTTATTGGTATCAGCCGTACTTGGATTTCATCCAATTGTTGATACATTGTGATTTTTAAAAATTCATAAAACTATGAAAGAAATATAATATACCATGAAATGCACTTAATACCTAACACGTTGTTTTAAAAAATATATTATTAAGCTCCATAAATTAGGTCGAGATATTTTGTTATGTCGTCGTAAACGACATCACAATTTTTGCAAAGTTTACCTTACTTATGAAGATGGTGTTAATTTTAAAGCTTAATTTGATAAGGCTTTAAAATGCTTTTTTTTTTAAACTTGCGTCTTTTTAGGAGTCTACAAAAAAAATTTTAAGTGGTTGATAATAGGGTGGTTTTTATTAGTGGGCGGTATAGGTGGATAATAATTAGCCAGAGCTTGCCTAGAACCGAGATGGATGGAAGTTTCCCTTTACCCAGCAACAGTGGACTGAATACGCTGAAAAATTAAAATAAAGGTAACATTTTTTATAGAAAGAAACTTTTTTAACCCGTCATCCGCCGACGTGACACGGAAACTGTCCGAGTGAGGTTCAGGCCCCTTACACACTGCGACTTTTAGCAGCAATGCAGTCGCGATGTTGTCGCAATGCAGCATGGATGCAGTTGCAAATGGTCCACCGTTACACACTTGCGCTACTTTTATCATCGATACAGTCGCGATGCTGTCGCGATATAGTCGCGATGCTTTCGCGATGCAGAAGCTGGCCAATGAACTGTAGCGATGCAGTATCGATGCAATCGCGATGCAGCACCTCAAACCACTTTTTTTGCAGGTGTTCACATCGTTGAACCTTTTTAGGTGGGTTATTTGATGTTAAAACAGAGTCGTCACGACCAAGGGTAGGAATTGGTGGCCTTATTTCATTTATTCGCGATGCAGTCGCGCGACTGTATCGATGCTAACGCGCGTCTGCATCGATGCTAACGCGCGTCTGCATCGATGCTAACGCGCGTCTGCATCGATGCTGTTGCGCGTGTGTATCGATACTAACGCGTGACAGCATCGATGCAAAAATCTGTTCATTGCTGGTGTCGCGATGGTGTCGCGCATTTCAAAAACGCGCTACTGCATCGATGCTAAAAGTCGCAGTGTGTAAAGGGCCTCAAACTGGAAGTAAAGTCCAACCAACAGGACGATCCTGCGCCTGACATATTTTTTACCGCACCCAATAACTTTGTTTCTCGTTTGGGAACTGACTGACTAAAATATCCTCAATTTTTTCCGGTTACGTTAAAACAGAAAACGCCATAGGTATACAGAGAGTTTTTCAGAGGTATACAAGTTCGCTAACAGGTTATTATAATACAAAAAATTCCTTAAATTTAATACAAAATAAGTCAATTCAATTCAATTCAATATAATTTTATTCAATATAGGAGCTTACAGCACACTTATCAAACGTCAAATCTTTTTTAAAGCTACCACCGCGTCGGAACGTGTTGTCGCTGTAGAGAAGATGCGGCCAGAAACTCTACAACATAACACGACTTAATAACTATTACAATATAAATTCTTAAGCTAAAGTTATGTATACAATAATACATAGTCTATTTACATAGTCAAAGGAACTGTCAGATACGCAAACAAGAATTAATCCAAAAGTGGTGAAAATGCCCTAAGATATTTATGGAAAATAGTAATCTCTAAGTTTAGTTCAATATTCAAAATGTACTTATGTTACGTAGTCTTTAAGAGGATAGGCGGGCTGAAATGCTAATTTGGAGAAAGAATTTGTGCGAAAGAGACCACTGCAGCTCGGACCAATTTTATCTACATAAAATCGACGAAAACAGCATTTCGTATTCCCCTGTTTCCTCCTCCAAAACTAAACCGATTATAATAATTATTTCAAGAATAATATGAGAAAGACTTGGCTATGCCTGTATGTTTTGCTTTTTACCCGACTGCGCCAGAAGGAGGGTTATGTTTTTCGAGCGTATGTATGTATGTATGTATGTATGTTTGTATGTCTATTTCTTTGGCATGGCCTACAGCCTAAAGGGCTTGATGGATTTTAACGTTTGAGGTGTCATTAGGTTCGTAAAAATTGTGAGAGTGACATAGGCTATATTATTTTAATATGGCGACTGCGAAATAAAAAAGAGAGGGAACATAACAATTTTTATTTCATTAAAATTACAATATGGGTATCAAATGAAAGCTAGTGATCTGACGATTCCAAAAATATATATATTATAGTACTTTTATGTTACCGTTTCGAAACAAGACTAAAAAGTATGAAATAAACTAAATTATTACGATAAACAAAAAACCCGACTGCATTAAAAACCTATTAACTAAAATGAGAAAAACAAGCTCTATAATCATTGTGTTTTTATTCGTCAAATTTGTTTTCTGGATGTCTGAAAACGGGCGCAAAAATTGGTCATTTTCGAAGGTCCCTGGTTCATACAGTAATTAATAAATACAAAAAAGCAAAACATAGGGACATGGCAGAGGTAACATAGATTGTATGGTAAAAAATGTTTTGCTCTAGTGTTATTATCCAGGGAGGAAACAGGGGAATACGTTTGTATAAAAAAAACGGTACTTGCCTATCCTCTTTAGTTAGGTACCTGAGTAACCAAGGAGAGCAACGAGCCAAACAAGTTTTTAAACTAGGGTGGTTATACAAAGAACATGGTCATAATCATAAGTCCCTATAGTCCTATACAACACCATTTCATTCCCCTTATTACTTTTTAGTCTAACAAGGGATGTTTAAGCTATTCAATTTGAGTAACAAGAAGGGTTTATGGGTATTCAACGAAATTATTTTATTACTCGTTTGCTATTCTAAAGTTATTCACATATAAATCGGAGCAAGTACAAATGTCTGCATGCAAATGAGTGTCATAAACTGACATGTAACATTTTGTATTTACGGTCCAAAATATAATGTTCCATCGAATCTTTGAGCTCGGTTTGTACCCTTCATATTGTATGCTCGTAAATTTGTTTCTCCTAATATAATTTTTAGGGTTCCGTACCCAAATGGTGAAATATTATATGGTATAAGTACCTATATTCAGTGGGTTGTTGTGAACTGAAGAAAATTCGTTTAATTATCTCTGGTCAAAGGATCATTTACCACAGAAAAACCATTTTCGCTAAATATGTATATTTCTTGATGTAAAATTGATATCTTGATTTCCTTTTAGGGCAATAATGTAAAGAAAACATATTTCTATATTTTCCGTAAATTCCTATTTTTCGAGTACCAAATATAGGCACCTACCTATCTCGCATACTTACATTGTTTTTGTTATCAAAGTTCAGTAGATTATTTTTAGGGTTCCGTACCCAAAGGGTGAAAACGGGACCCTATTACTAAGCCTACGTTGTCCGTCCGTCCGTCCTACCTATTTAGGGCTGTAACTTTTGAACCGTAATAGCTAGACAGTTGAAATTTTCACAGAATATGCGTTATTACGGCGGATTTGTTAACAAATAATAAAAATGTCAAAGAATTTAAATTTAAGTGGGCTCCTCATAAAAGAAACTAATTTTTATTAACGTTTTTTCTTCTCACTCTATTGTAAAAACGGTAATACATAAAAGCGTCAAACTTGATGTGATTATAGAGCAAACTCTACAGTATAACAAAAAATAATTAATACCGGCCACGTGTGAGTTGGTCTAATGTTAAAGGTCAAGGACAAAAAAAAATTTTTTTGTTATTATGTTGTGTGATGGTGTGGTATGGAACCCTCGGTGCGCGAGTAGCCCGACTCGCACTTGACCGATTTTATTTAAATCAGTCCACCAGACAATAGCTCGGGAATCAGAGAATGATCTGTTTCGAATTCGGCAACAAAACACGGTCGTATATCCCCAAACACAGCAAAAAATCCTCAAAATATACAGGGTCCTTCTTAATATGCTGACAGTTTTTTAAGAGGATGATCAGACCATCATACTGAACAACTTTCTCTATGGGACCAACATCGAAATCACGAAAAAAAACAGCTGTCCCATACATTTGGATCATAAGTTGTATGTATGTATGTATATGCTCACGACTATATTCCCCGAGGGGGTAGTCAGAGATGTTCTGAAACCTCAGAGCATCCACGTTTCACTGGTAGTACCTAAACTATGTCCAGTGGGACGGGGGGTGAGCCCGTCGCCACTTATAATGGACAGGGGGTACAATACATGCCTCGAAATTGAAGCATGCAGGTTTCCTCACGATGTATTTCTTCACCGAAAAGCCAGTGGATCATAAGTTTAGTATGGAATAGCTGTTTTTTTTTCGCGATTTCGATTTTGGTGCCATAGAGAAAGTGGTTCAGTTTGACGTTCTGATCATCCCCTTAAAAAAGTGTCAGAATATTAAGAAGGACCCTATATAATATCATTGACTACCACAAAAATACGTCCAACCATATTCATACTACACGCGTGATTTCACACATAGACAAAAACATTGACATACAAAACTAAATCTTATTCCCAAGAAAGAAGTCTCACTTTCGCCATAAATATGTTTAGATACGAAATTGAAAATGGAAGGTGAAGCGTACCAATATTTTGTGATTTATCAGAACATATTTGCAGTGTAGTTGTGATTTGAATTCCGTTTATCCGAACGAATTGGAAAACGCTAAGGTTTTCGTATATTTTCTTTGGTATGCTTTATTATATTGCCTGTCTTCGCCCTCTGGATATTATGGGTTTGATAAATACATTGCGTAGTGGAGCTAGAAATTGCTGACTAAGCACCATTAAAGACGCGCTTAGGCGATGTAACGTAATATCGTAATGTACGAAAAATATAGGGTCCAACTTAATATGCTGACACTTTTTTGAGGGGATGATCAGACCATCAAACTGAATAACTTTTTGTATGGGACCAACAGAGAAATCGCAAAAAAAATATCTGCTGTCCCATACATTTGGCTCGAGTAGGTTCACAGTGTTGTATGGGACAGCAGATTTTTTTTTCGCTATTTCGACGTTGGTCCCATAGAGAAAGTTGTCCCTCTTTAGATATCGCGTTTAGTATTCTGAGTGCAGTGGTTAATGGAGCGTACTTTAATACATTGGTCCTGCACTTCGGCATCACAAATACCTGATCCCGGGGGCCTCCACGCATTCTCGTATTGGGCACGCGCAGTCCAATACTTTCCAGTATTTGAGGTTTATTAAGTTTGCCGCGAAACACTTTAAAAACATATGTAGTGAGGGCAATGTTTCTTCTAACCTCCAGCTTGTAGTAACCGACCATACCGAACACAAAGATAAATTTAGGGCGTTTGTCAGATGTGAGATACGTCCTTACGCCTTATACGTTAAAATTTTTATATCACATGTACATTGTAAGGTTCTTTGTTTCATTTCTAAAAGACATCCCTTTTTTTTCTCGTATATATTTTTTTAATTGCTCCTTAGAATGCAGTGCACCGCATAATTAGTGAGCATCATTATCGCGGTCGGTGTGTACGTGCCTTTTCAGACGCACTCCAATGTGGGTACGCCTTTAGAAAAGCAGGTGTTGTGTTGGAGGGCCTTTTGTAACCGAAGCCGAGTGTGTGAGTAGATGCAATGATTTTTTTTTTTTACTATTTATGGAATATTTTTAATGAGATGTACCTAAATAAATTCTTGGCACGAATTATTGTCAAAATATTGTATAGGGTCCCCTTAATATGCTGATTCTTTTTAAAGGGATGATCAGACCGTCAAACTGAACAACTTTCTCTACGGCACCAACATCAACATCGCGAAAAAAAATCAAACATTTGGCTCGAGTAGGTTTGCAGTTTTGTATGAACCAGCAGATTTTTTCCGCTTTTTTGATGTTGGTGCCATAAAGAAAGTTGTTCATGTTGACGGTCTGATCATCCCCGTAAAAAAGTGTCAGCATATTAAGAAGGACCCTGTAAAGGTCGACCAGAATCTGATGGCTCCTTTGCACTCTGCTACTTTTTGCAGCGCTTCTGCATCGATTCAGTCGCGATGCAATATCGATGCGAACGCGATACAGCAATCTGTATCGGTAAACATGTGCGTGTGCGTTGCTACAATCACACGTTTGAATCGATACAAATGCCTAGCGTAGAGATGCATTCACGCGATTGACAAACGCTCTTTTTTTAGCTCCAAAAAGAGATGCCTGTTGCTTCAGGACAAAGGGACTCACGAATGAGAGGGAATGGAGATCAGAACATCAATACCTAACTTTAAACAGCCACAAAAGACGTCCCAAGGTCTAGACAACTTAAAATTAACAAACTTAACTAACTTAATAACTTAATTATCTATAGCTAAGCACAAACAAAGTTATAGGGAGTACAAACAGCTTGCTACCGAGTCAGCTGGCAAACATTGTAAAGTCTATACACGTGGTAGTTGCGGTAAATGTATACAGGGACCTTCTTAATATGCTGACACTTTTTTAAGGGGATGATTAGACCGTCAATCTGAACAACTTTCTCTATGGCACCAACATCGTAATCGCAAAAAAAAACCATCTCTTCCATCATCATCATCAGCCCATCATCGTCCACTGCTGAACATAGGCCTCTCCCAAGGCGCGCCACAAAACTCTGTCCTCAGCCTCCCTCATCCAATCGCTCCCCGCTACTTTTTTTAGGTCGTCTGTCCAGCGGGCAGCAGGGTATCCCACACTACGCCTACCAGTTCGCGGTCTCCACTCTAGAACTCTGACACCCCACCGGTTGTCAGTTCTTCGGCAGATATGACCAGCCCGTTGCCACTTCAGCTTGCTAATTTTCTGAGCTATGTCAACCACTTTAGTTCTCTGACCTGCTCTTCCATACGAAACTGCAATCCTACTCGAGTCAAATGTATGGGACAGCTGTTTTTTTTCGCGATTTCGATGTTGGTGCCATAGAGAAAGTTGTTCAGTTTGATGGTCTGATCATCCCCTTAAAAAAGTGTCAGCATATTAAGAAGGACTATATAAACACAATTTTGTAAACCTGTCATTTAGTTCTGTATTGAAATGTGTACACTATGCCTTCCTCACTTTGTAAGCTCTTTCTCTGTCTTGGGTATACTAGAATCTCTTCAGAGATAAGTTCGCCCTTTGTACCTGTTAACTAAACTGTATACAGGGTGTTAGGGTAAAGAGTTGCATTACTTTAAGGGGTGATTGTACCCATGATACTGAATAACTTTCCCTAAGAAACCTGTAGGAAATTTACAAACATTTTTCGACTTTTCATAGTAACGGTCGATCAGCTAATTGCGTTTAGTATGGAAAGTCCACATTTTTTTTTGCAATTTTCTTATATGTTTCTTAGGGAAAGTTGTTCAGTATCATGGGTACAATCACCCCTTAAAGTAATGCAACTTTTACCCTAACACCCTGTATATAGACCGATATTTCCGTGTTCAGTAAGTAAGTGATACATCAATACATGGTGAAATTGATACCATTGGCATCCTTTTAAACTAAGAGTCTACTGAAAGTTGTTTAGTTTGATGGATAGACTCTCAGTTTAAAAGGATGCTAATGATATCAATTTCACCCTGTATACAGAATGTAAGGAAAAGTATCACTAACCTTTAAACCACATTCTGCACCCATCAAACTGAACAACTTTTACTACGCAAACCGGTCAGCGCAAAAAAAATATCTGCTGTTCCATACTAAACTGCAATCAGTGCCTACTCGACTAAAATGTATTAGACAGCAGATTTCTGACATAATTATTTGCTCCCATAGTAAAAGTTGTTCAGTTTGATGGGTAGAATATGTGGTTTAAAGGTTAATGATTTACATGCCTTTTTAACGAGACTATAGATCTCGATATTGGGTGGTTCTGAAACACCTCTCTTGCTTCCTCTAGATCATTACATCTTGTTGTCATACATTCCCGTAGATTTCGGCTACTTTAACCTGGCATTTTTAATGACTACTTTGATCTGCTGGTCTAGGTAGCCTTATCATTAGAATTTATCTGTACGTCCCCTGGGCTAAGGGTCACTTCCTCGATCTCAGCCTTCACTCAACCTCAGTCAAAAAATTACTCTGCTCATCCTCAAAATCTGTACCAATTCTCAGTCATTATCTCGAGGCTTTTCTGATTATTGATTCTGTTCAAACGGTTTTTAGGCTTTTTAATTTTATGTTTACATTTCGTGCAACGTACAATGATAGTTAGGTACTGTGTTTGAAGCTATTGCCTCGGTTGTTTACCGACTAACATAACTAACAAGTTTACCTAAACATTGTTTTGTACGTAGTAACAAAAGTTAGATATTTTGTTTATAGGTACGTGATAGTTAATATCGGGTAAATCGTGACGAAAAGGCCGGAATAAAGTCGTGGTGATCAAAAACTTACTACGATTTTTGACTGCAGTAGCGATTAGCAAGGAGCTGTAAAAAGGTCGTTCACAACGACCAGCGATGGGCGAAGTGGCACAGGTGCAAACCTGTCACGTCCCCAACCCCCCAAATTATAATAATACCCCCTCGGGAAATATAGCCCGTGAACATGCTATGCTAAAAAAAAAGGCTTGTTGGTCCAATGGCGAGTAACCTTGCCTGCCGCGCAGGAGACGATGGCTCGATCCCCATCCAGGCCGACTCGTACCAATGAGTTATTCGGAATTTATTTACGATTAGTAACACCACTGGATTTACGGTGAAGGAAAACATCGTGTGGAAACCTGCATGCTTCAATTTCGAGGCATGTATTGTACCCACTGTCCATTATAAGTAGCGACAGGCTCACTCCTTGTCACACTGGACAGAGTTTCGGTACTACTATCTCTGACTACCCCCTCGGGGAATATAGTCGTGAGCAAATACTAATACTTATAAAAGTTAGATAAAAGCCAATGACTAAAAATGGCGCCGTTTTCTTTTCGCCAATTTTTTTAGCGCGGCCGTCAATCAAACTTGAATATATTATAGTTTAGAATAAAAAACCAAACTTGTGATGACAAGTATATCTCTAAACTCAGTCCAAACAGAGATTTAAAGGCTTGAAGTTAACGTAATGAATATATTTTCAACTTCAAGCCTTTATATCTCCGTTCGGACTGAGTTTAGTGACATACATTTGATAACATGTTTTGATTGTTACTTTATTCTGTACTAAAATGTTCAATTTTGGTTGATGGCCGCACCAAAAACAACTATGAAGAATAAGGCGCCAACCTTCCATACAAAACCCGCATTATTTTCTTAACTACTATAAAACTGTAACAGAAGTGTGTCTGTTTATGATCATATTTACATGAAAAAGATTACAATATGGTTTTTAGGTATCCCGGACTGCAAATCAACCTTTTTTAGATTTTTTGTCTGTGTGTTTGTTTGTTTGTTTGTATGTTTGTAACAGCATCATGCAAAAACTACTGAACCGTTTTTGAGGAAACTTTTTGTTTGATAGCTTATGATCTTACTTAAAATCTGGTACTTATAATTTGTGCGGACGAAGTCGCGGGTAAGCTCTTTTCCTATAAAATAATGTTTAGTCACACTAATTTACATCGATTTCTTCAATTAAAATTGTTAACTAAAACAAAATAGCACAAAGTACCTAAAATTAGACCTTTGAATCATTCAATAAGGCTCTTAATCCTTAAAACTACAATTTACTAACTCAAATTAACCGAGTCTCGGAGTCACGGGATGAGAAAAGGAGTGCCCTGATCCCACGGGAATCTGTTCAAGAGCCTTTATTGTAATCCCTGATTCGACCTTGACATTTGTATCAGTACTGGGACCCGATTGCGCTAAGTTAAAACATCGAAGTTCTATTCTTATCCAATTTCAATTCTAACCATATTGCAATCAAATTACTATTGAACTGTGCTGAATTCCGCATCGCGCTAAACTCTATGTAACTGACAGCCCTCAACGTATGAGCGATTTGTCGAAACGGCTCTAACGGCTGTCAAGACCAGTACCGCGATTAATACCAAATGTGTCAAAAGTTATGGTTCGTACGTAGTCCAATCACGGTTCAATCACCAAATGTTTACCCCGATTGCAGCCCTGAGTAATTATGTAGTCCGTTCTATTAAGACTTGATCTGAATGTACCTGTAGGGTGCAAAACGAAAGCTGGCACTAAAACAATTTGACAAACGTCTCTATATCGTCGTCTTTTACCCGCGACTTCGTCCGCGTGAACAACAAACGTTACCATTTCACCTCATCAGGGATCGATTTTCGAAAAATTGAGGTGAGAGGTGCACCCTCGACATCCTCTGTAGTATATACAACGTGTTAATGAATTAACGCAAAACTAGAAAGTTTAGAATCGAGAGCAGAATCGAATTATCATGGTTTCAAGTTAGGTAATTTTTTTCAAAATATTTAATAATTGGTTTGCAAAATTTAAAATTTACTGAACTTGATTCAACCCACCGCTTGGGCACTCTCACCCTACTTACTACCAAAACAAGATTCTTAAAATGTATCCATGAGCACGTTAGCGCTTTCATTCATTGCTGAAATGTTAACAACTCATTTTTGCCTCAAAACGTAAAATGTGAATTACTTTAAATGTAAAAATAAATAATGAAATTATTGTTTCAATCTAATTATTTTGTTTTAAATAAGTTGGGGTGTATGAGGTTTTGCGCTTATTCATTAACACGTTGTATAATCCAAACATTTTAATATCCAGGGTGTAACAAAATATCCTAGTAATATTCGAAGGGATGGTTGGACCATCAAACTGAATAACGATCACAATGGAGCTAACGACGAAATGGCGAAAAAATACGGCTGTTTCAAACAAAACTGCAAAACCAAATTCAATTCAATTTTTACTTTTTAATTCAACAGCCAATGTCTCGTTATGTGGAGAGTATACGAAGGAAAATGATCAGTAGTATTAAGTCTAGCGTGGCAGTTTTGCCAATGTAAGTAGTTTATAATCTCAAGTGATTGTTTTAAGGTTAAAACTCAAAAGAGTTGACAAAATGGTGGAGCCACGTGCAAGCCCCACGCGCTGATACGCACGCATCCGTACTCCGCCAGACTTGCAGCGCGACTCCAACTGCAAAACCAAGGTCTAACCTAACCCATGTCTGTAATTTCACGTTAGTATGCATCAGTTATGCTCGGCTGTTATACATTGCCGCTGACATTCCAGTCCTTTCAAATCTTTCAAATGTATTAGGTCACAAAACAGTAATGTAAAACAACTAGCAGAAGATACTTAAGAGTTTTAAGAACAGAAGATACTTTTTTAGAAACTATTGTATTTCTTATAGAAACTGAGTATTCAATATAAAAAATGTAATAAAATATAGGTTTGTCTCAGTGTCGCGTACGTAGGTGTCACGAACGAAGTAATTAGGAGGGATCTCTGGCATCATTTGTCACCGAGCGAGACGTCTCTTGTGTACGAGGTCGCATGTTATACCGTAGCGTAACCTGCATGCAAAAAGGTTGCCTTTCAACGTCTACTGTGTGAAATAGCTCACCAATAGCGCGCCCGCTCGATCACGTTTTAAGGAAACTGAAGCCCTCCCATTGGTGGCCAATTTTCCTCTCACACTGCCTCGCTGCCTCGCACATCTCTGGTGGACTGCCGGTCTGTGTAGCAACTAGTCATCATCCTGTTATCATTATCTGCTAAACATCCAACAATTCCAGTAGGTAGGTATTATTATTGTTATACTAACTATACAGCTTAACTATGGCCGTGTGTGGCCCTAGACACGGAATATCTAAGAGTACAAATAATACCTACATATTAGGAAATGAGTTCCGATCTATGTTCACCGAAGAAATGTTGAGGTATCTAACAATAATCTGTAAAAGGCAGTTAATTATGACCATGAAGACAAAAGCCAAGAAGTAGAATTGAATTGAAGCTTACTGTGATGTGGCATTACACTAATATCGATTTCCCATATTTTAACTATGGAAGCCTCTTTCAAGACTCACATAATTTCTCTTCTCTATATCACAATATTTTTCATGAGTATCTATTTTGAATATCCAAATCAAAGAAACGTTAATTTCCTTTGCCCTTTTTATACGAGAAAATGGCCTTTAAGTCAAGGGTAACAGCTAAAATAGATTTTTCCAGGTCAGAACCAATTCATTATGAAAATTTCCCTTTTAACTGTTTTTGAAAAAATATGTTATTCTCGAGAAGTATTACTGTAATGATTAGTACGGTGTAACAGAAACTCTGGTTTTTGCGGCTTACAACATGAGTTCTTTTATTGAATTATGTGATCGGTGACGGCTGACGAGGTTTAGGATCAGGTTTTCATATAATGAGCGTTGGGGTGTACGAATAAAGCTTCTTTCACGTTTTTTAATCAAATGATGGAGTATGTGGAGATCATGTGGATCATTATGGTTCGGTACGTTTAGACTATTTCTTCCGGAGCGGAGGGTGTCGTACGAGGCGATTATAAAGTTTGAAGACGAGAAATTTGTTTAGAACATATGTATTGTAAAGTTTCTGGCCGCATCTTCTCTAAAACGGAACAACTTCCGGCAGTTGTAGAGTCAAAAAAATTAAGTCAAAAAGTTACAGTAGGTACGACCAGGAAAATAATTCCGTTTGGCAATCTTCATTTGCGCAGAGCAGACCCGAGTCCCCGTCAAAACCCGAATAGAAGTCATTTAGTGATCAAAGGGTGCAAAGTCGGATAGCAACGAAAGCGGCGCGAAAACAATTAGCCAATTTCAGCGAAGTATTGAAGGTGGCACATCCTGATTAGTCAATATAATTTCCAGCGCTGTTAAAATTTGCTGTTTAAAAAGCCGTGGTGGTCCAGTGGCGAGTAACCTTGCCTGCCGTGCAGGAGGCGATGGTTCGATCCTCGTCCAGACCGACTCGTACCAATGAGTTTTTCGGAATTTATGTACGATTTGTAACACCACTGGCTTTTCGGTGAAGGAAAACATCGTGAGGAAACCTGCATGCTTCAATATCGAGGCATGTATTGTACCCACTGTCCATTATGTGGCGACGGGCTCACCCCCCGTCACACTGGATAGAGTTTCGATACTACTGGTGAAACGTGGATGTTCTGAGGTTTCAGAATATCTGTGACTACCCCCTCGGGGAATATAGTCGTGAGCATATGCTTAAAATTTGTCAACTGCGCAGGTACATCGATAAGACTTATAAACCTGCACGCGTAGCATGCTACACGTGATACGGCTGTATCACGTCTTTTATCTCGTTCTTTCGCGCGCAAATAGAAAGAGAGCGAAGGTGTGTTAGCGTTGTATCACGGTGGCATGCTACCTATGCTGGTGCTACTGTATATATGTGTTATTATGGCTAATAATTAAATTTTTTATTTTTGGAATGTTTTTGTGTACGGAAAGCCTATCCTAAGCCTTCATGAACAAGTGGTGTTAGCTCAGGTTGCAATGTTATGATAGGTTATATCATCCCACCATGTAACTTTAAATGGATTGGTAAATAGCTCTCAAATGTTAGATAGATAGATATTTATAACACGTTTATGTTATTTAAGTTGTTTACTTAGTTTTTTGACTTGACTAAAGAATTTATAGAGTCATCATCTACAGGATGAAATTGATATCATTAGCATCTTTAGTTACATTAGCAACTTTTATGGGGTTGTTTAGACCATCAAACTGAACAACTTTCACTACAGATCCAACATCGAAATCGCAAAAAAAATTCTTCTGTCCCATGCATTTAGCTCGGGTAGATTTGTAGTTTAGTATGGAACATCAGATTTTTTTCACGATATCGATATTGGTCCAATAGTGAAAGTTCTTCAGTTCTTCACTTCATGGTCTAAACCAACTCCCTTAAATGTTTATTTGTATGTTTGTAACACCTTATAGAGTCAAAAAACTAAGTGAGCTGTTAGCCGGTAAGATTCCACAGCAAGGCATAGAGGGTGAGAGGAATAGACAGGACAGAAGGAATACATTCATCAAAATATTGACACCAATTATGTTTCTCAAAACGTCAACTGATTTCAAACAGACAAAGCACTTTTAAACCCCCTGATGATAATAACCACGCTACATTGAGATATTAAGCACGTTAAAACCAGACATATGATGAATCCGCATAGTTTTTCTCGGCGTGTAATTTGCGTGCCCTGTCGCCCGAGGCAGAGCTTAGCAGAGTTGTGATTAATGAGACTCATAGTGTAGTATTATAATTATCACTGTAAACGAGGCACTCTCTGTATACTACATGAAACTAGCGATTTGTTAGTTTGCCCATTTAGCGCTTTTGTATGAAGAAGAAATTTTTTGCGTATACCTATAGGTCCTGCACAATCTACGCCTTGATTATTCCCTACTGCACTCTCCAGATTTTGCTAATTTCGAACTTTGCACTTCAGGAACGATAAACTAAAATGCGCCTTATGTCAATGCGCGACAGCCTGTACCGCGTGCGATACCCGGCGCCCCCGTAGGTACTTATCGATGTCAAACGTGAGTGACGGTGCACTGATCTTGAGAACGTTGACCTAACACCATAGCACATCTTTGCTATCACTTCATACAAATAAAAAAGAGGCAGGAATAAGGGATTTTAAGTGCGAAAAGAATATACCATTGGTTGCTTTTATTTTCTGTGAAACTTCCTACCAGGACGGGGTAAGATAAAACTGGTGAGGGGCAGGGAGTGTATGAAGAACAAACTTTCTTGTACTGTGACCATAGCTAACGTGGAATTGTAAAGGGTAACAAGTGCAACAGCCGATTGTCCAGGATGTTTAGGAATATGGCAATGTTTATAGCACATTTTGAGAAGCTCTGCTGACTATTCTTATGGAAACCGTTGTGAAGTTGTCGTCATCTCGTCCACTGCTGAACATAAACCTCTCCCAAGGCGCGTCACAAAACTATATCCTCAGGCTTCGTCATCCAGTTACGCATGGAGCTACCGTTTTTAGGTCATCAGTCCAGCGCACTACACCTGCCAGTTCGTGATCTCCACTCTAGATTCTGACTCCCCATATCGATGATCAGTTCTTCGGCGGATAAGACCAGTACATTGCCACTTCAGCTAGTTTTCAGAGCTACCACTTTAGTTCTTGTTGTCCTCAGGTCGTTCAATCCATATTGTATAAAGAAGTTCGTTCAAGACGAAAACAAAGAGATGAACAAAACATAGAGTTCACTTCACTTGTCAAGAACAAACTGGCTCGGAGAAGCCTGTTGACGGCTTCCCAAAACCACACTGTGGAACGGAAGCCGAAATATTATGTAAACGTAAATATTGTACTTACAATACACAAAGAACGTGATACCTACAGGGTCTTAGGGTAAACAGTTGCATTACTTTAAGGGGTGATTATACCCATGATACTGAACAACTTTCCCTAAGAAACCTATAGGAAATTCGCAAAAAATGTTTACTAAATGCGATCAGCAGAACTTTTTCTTCTTGAATTTCCTATAGGTTTCTTAGGGAACGTTGTTCAGTATCATGAGTAGAATCACCCCTTAGAGTAACGCAACTGTTTACCCTAACACCCTGTATATTAGAACGTCTGATGAACATTACGTGGCGTTGCATAGCATATGCTCACGACTATATTCCCCGAGGAGGTAGTCAGAGTAATTCTGAAATCTCAGAACATCCACGTTTCACCAGTAGTACCGAAACTCTGTCCAGTGTGATGGAGGGTGAGCCCGACGCCACTTATAATGGACAGTGGGTACAATATATGCCTCGAAATTGAAGCATACAGGTTTCCTCACGATGTTTTCCTTCACCGAAAAGCCAGTGGTGTTACAAATCGTACATAAATTCCGAAAAACGTTCCGTTTACGTGGCGTTGTATCGTATCAAAAGCAGACGTGTCGTAAATCCGTATAGTTTTTCCGCGCATAATTCTTTAGCCTGAGAATGACAGAGCTGTGAGTAATTAATCAGTCCTCGTATTTCATTGCTTAGTATAGTACTTATCTCTGTAGGTACCTAAAGTTAAAGGAGAACCTAAGAGAATATTTCTTTATTTCGACTAGGTACAGCTGCTGCTAATGTAGTAGGCAAGTACGCAGTATATTTTAAGAGCTTGAGCACTGAATAAGGTAATAGAATATAGTTCTACGCACAGAATGGCCACTCCCCGCCCCCCTCTGATTTCAGATTCCCCACCTCACCTCACATTTTCTGAGAAACTTGAGGGAAGCCGAGGGAATGCACTCAGGCGCGCGCACCCGTAGTATTTGACTACATAAAATTGAGTCATTTCAGTGCATAAAAAACGTTGAAAAATAACGCTAAATTCACATTTTCCGTAATTCTTTAGCTCAAATACTATTTTTAATAACAGAACAAACAATAAAATGGAACGAAATATAGATGATGTTCATACGATGCGTGGTAAGTCAACCCTACACATATGTCAACGCCATCATCCAAATCCAAAACGTTGTTCGAAGTACCTGACCTGTGGCTTGAGTGTGTCCTAAACAAAGACAAAACAAGAGGTTCTTAGCAGTTCGTCTCATTTGCACCAGTTCGTCCAGCGTTCGCAGTTCTTCACATGCGCAGTTCGTCTCATTCACAGTTCGTCCCATTCGCAGTTGGAGTGCGTAGGATGCAACGGGTAGCCTTATGGTGATGGCATCAGAAATATTGATGATACGCAATAAGATGACACATGTCTTAGACCATACCATTCCACAGTAAATAAAACATACCTATTTTCGATTTATTATTTTATTTAGATTCGACTACGTACGAACCATAACTTTTGACACATTTGGTATTGCGCAAATCGCGGTACAGCCGTTAGAGCCGTTTGGACAAATCGCTCAGACGCTAAAGGCTGTCAGTTACATAGAGTTTAGAGCGATGCGAAATTCAGCACAGTAGAATAGTAATTGAATTGCAATGTGATTAGAACTGAAATTGGATAAGAATAGAACTTCCAATTTTTAAATTAGCGCAATCGGTCTCATGGCCCCGTCCTACTGACCTTATCATGATCATCGAATTTTGACCGAATTTCACAACTTTACAAATATTTAAACTGTTATACAGATTGAAACAGCAAAACTATATTTTTGAAATACCTACGCAACAAGAAAAAACCCACTTTTCATGCAAATGACCTCATTTTTCGAGTTTGTATCGTGACCTGCGTACGCTAAAGAAATTCGAATGTAAAGTCGGTCAATCCGCATTGGGCAGTCGTGAACTAACTCCCACCCCCACACCCTCGTCTTGAGTGTAGGCAGGCACGTACTACATCTATTGGAACGTATAGAGTCAGACGATGATAGAATGATGAGAGATGGAAAACTATTGTAATAGTGTATGTAAACAATTTTAGATCAAATGTTGAGAGAACAATTTTATTAGCTAAAGGCTATCAATCAATCAATAGTTTAATTATAGAACGTTGTGGTCTGAAAGAGGATACTCGTATAGTGACAAAGATAGAGAAAGGTAAGTTGAGATGGTTTGGTCATATGGAACGAGAGCAGATTGACGAGTGCAATCTATAAGGCAAGCGTAAGTGGAAATGTTAGAAGGGGACGGCCGAGAGGTACATATACGGACCAAATTGGCGACGTGCTTAAAAAGGGCCAGGTCGGATCTACCCGAAACCGACGAGCATGCATGAAAGGACTAATGAATGTGGAGGAAGCTAGAGAAGTTTGTCAGGATCGTATCAGGTGGCGTTCCGTTGTCTCTGCCTACCCCAGTGGGAGGCGTGAGAATATTTATTTATGTCTATGTATGTCAATCAATCAAATCTGTCTTTTTTTAGATATACAGGATGTAAACTTTAATGCGTTACATGCTTAAGGGGGACCGTCAGACCATCAAACAGAACAACTTTCACTATGACGCCAAAGACGAAATCGCGAGAAAAAATCTTCTACCGTACATTTGGGCAGAGGGGCCAAATGCCCCCCATATAGGACGGGCTCACTCGCCGTCACAATGGGCAGAGTTTCGGTACTACAATTCAGAATATCTCTGACCCCCCTCGGAAATATAGTCGTGAGCACATGCATGGAGCGCGCTATGCTTTGACTAATTATTATAAGAACTAGCCTTGCAGTAGCATTTCCCCTCTGCCACGATATAAGCACAATTGATCTTGTGCATTTACATTCAATTTTACACCTTATCACTAAACGAGACAGCCTATAATTGCGAAATAATAACTTCGAACTTAGAACGTTTGGGGTTCACACGAGACTACTTTTCATAATTTTTGACATTCAAAATTAGAATCTAAAGTTATGGGGAAAAAAATCCAAAGTTGCGGATTTCATGTTACCTCGTCCCCCGCAAAAAGTGCAACAACAACAACTTTCACTATGTAGCCAAATTCAAAGTCGCGAGAATTAATCTTCTGTTTCGTACATTTGGGCAGAGGGGCCAAATGCCCCCCATATAAGACGGGCTCACTCACCGTCACACTGGACAGAGTTTCGGTACTACAATACAGAATATCTCTGACCCCCCTCGGGAATATAGTCGTGAGCACACGCATGGAGCGCGCTATGCAATAAAATCTATTTTTGGTTGACTTCATTTTGTTTACATATTGTAACTAACTTCTAAAATAAACATCATCCCAAACTGTAAACACCCTTCACGTCTTATACCATCATACTTAAGCTAATGGAAACTGTACAAAATATTCGACAGGGCAACTAAACTAACCGTCGAAACTAACCAAACTGTTTGTAAGTTAGTAAGTAAGTAGTTTAGAGTAAAGTTGATATCAAAAGTCCTACGTCGTTATTTCTCAGCTTTTCCGTTTAACTCATAGAGTTTGTTGGTAAATAAATACCTTTCTTAATGCAGGGTTGTCACTGACAAAAATAAAATAAAAATTTTAATTTAAACCGAAAGAAAAGCTTAAAACTAAAATGTTATCACAAAAAACTCTTGTGCATGGAATAGGCTAGAATCGCTAGATGAACATAGACGGACTGAGGCTTCAAACGCTACCCCTCTTTTTGCATCAAGGGTTAAAACAAAACAAATTAAAGGACAGCACTCGGTTGAAACTTTAATTTCTCTGTAACAGTGGCGGATTTACCAACAGGCTGAGTAGGCTCGAGCCTAGGGCGGCAGATTTTGGGGGCGGCAAATTTGGGGACTGAATTATTTTTTTTACCTCATAGAAATCAAAAAGATATTTCCATTACGGTTTTCTGATCTCTTGCAGTTAGAAGTCTGCAACAAATTTTGCAGATGACTTTTCTCTCTCACTTGTCATTGCACATTCGAAGAGTAGCAAACTTCCATATTCTAGAGTAAAGCAGCTAGTTCGCCGCCCCTCAACCAGTAATCGGCCTCTCGCCTCTGTGCCCTTTGCCCACACTTTTTATGAGTGAAAAGAGCGAAATTGTAGAAAATATGTTCCCCTCTTCCCACTAACAACCCATACATGCTAGTCCTACTACTGGTTGGAGGCTACGAATTGGATGGTTTGTATATAATTTGTGGCGGCGCCCACATGATTGAGCTTCGATTAGCTCAAAAATATACCGAAAAATTATTTTACGTATACGTACAATTTCAACGAAATTGTTGCATTGTAAAAATAATGTATGATATGACAATTGTAGAGGCAAGGGCGGCAAAAACTATTCAGCCTATACCTTGAAAATTTGTAAATCCGCCACTGCTCTGTAACATAATAATAATAATTATGATGCCCAATGCCCAATTTCCTTCTGTCACCTGTGCATTTAAAGTGTATTGTTCCTACACAATTATGTCGTTTTCAGACAGATTTAAGTGGGTACTAAAGGTAAATTACTATAGCTGCTTGCTTAATAAGATAATTTGGTAGTTGAAGTAAAGTTTTTGGCCACAAAAAGGAATGACGCTCGTTAATTTATGTACACTGAGAAAAAAATGCTACGTATACGTAGCCCGTCGCAAATTACGTACCACACGTAAGCTGCGACGGGCTACGTAGTATTTAAGTTGTCTCGTACTTCACCATGAAGCTTCATTATGAAGTACGAGACAACATAAATACTGATGCAACACTCGTAATCAGTATCGCGTCGTAAGCAACGTGGTACGTAAGCTGCGACGGGCTACGTATTCGTAGCATTTTTTTCTCAGTGTAGAAAATAATTTCACTTCTTCAAATGTACCAATGTGACACCCCTGAGCAAAAACAAAAGTAAGTGGAAACAATAAACAAAGGGTGTTAACATAAATTCAGCGAGCGCTCTCCCGTAAGAGGAGGCGCTTCTACGAGCGTCATAAATCAAAACGGAAATATTTTCGATATGCAATATTATAGGTGAAAACATTACATAGGCTCCTTCATAATAACATGACGGCTTTTAGTATAAAGTACATTGAAAAAACCGGCCAAGTGCGAGTCGGGAGTCGGGAAATTAGTGTTCCGTACTACCAGTTGTTTTACATGGGTGTTCACGTAGGTGATAACTAATATAAAATGATATCCACTAAGTATGTAAGCTCATAGTAACTGAATATCATTTTATTTTACACTTGAGGTGGTTTTTTGGATATATAAATAAAACTATCCAAGGTACTGCCAACCTGATAATTTTCTCGCCATATGTACACGTTGTTTCAATGTTCATGATTTACATGGCTTTTATCGGGGACAGCAGTTTTTCTGAGTTTATTAAACAATTTGATCAACATATTAAAAAAAAATTGGAAATCATATTTTTAGACTCGTATTTTCATAACCTTTCATTTGATACCCCACAACATATTCTAGAAAAAAAATATCCGTTTATCTATTTCTGCCCCCCAAAACTCTCCCTAAATATAAACATAATGCTTTTTTGACTTAATTTATGTCATTAGGCCATTAATTGCTATAACTGTACCAAGTTACAGCTTCCTATGTCTTACGGTCTCCGAGAAAAATACCTGTGACAGACGGACGGATACACACTTCGGTGTTTCCATAAGTGTTCCGTTTTGCCAATTTCGGTACGGAACACTAAAAAATCATGCCGTTGGTCTGAATCATTATTATTGTCAGCTTTAGTCGTCCCCACTGCATATGGCACATTCCTACTAGTCTAGGAAAAATAAGGTTTGAGATTGCATTAAAGACACTTTAGTAAATTGTGTTTGAAATAATATTACTGTTAATTTATAACACTTTTGTCGAGATTTCGTGGTTATATTGGCTCAGGAACCTAAGAAATACCTTAAAATCGATATAAATGTACAATTGGCAAGCTTATTTCGAAAGATATTTCTTCCAGCATACTAGCAAAAGAGACAGTTAATTATCACAAAGCAAATTTAATGTGTACAAACAAACAGTAAATAATTTAGTTTTGAGGTTATAATTTTTGATGACTTACAACATATTAAATATCTACTCAAATTTACGATATTAACCGGGGATTATTATTGTTATAAGTAAAACGTATTGAATGAAGCCATCCTGTACAAAATCACCAGTTTTCCTTTTTTTGTTCATACCTAAATTTAATGTTTTTTAAATGTCTTAATTATTCAATAATACATATTAAAAAATTGAGGATTATTGAGAATTTATGTTTTTCAGGTATTTATCTACGATATTCCAAATTATCCCCAAAAGTGCAATTAATGCAACCTTCTCCATACAAAAATCCGTAGATTTCCCCGACTATACCTAATTCCTGGATTTACACTGAAGGATATACAGGGACCAACTTAATATGCTGACAGTTTTTTAAGAGGATGATCAGACCATCAAACTGAACAAATTTCTCTATGGGACCAACACCGAAATCGCGAGTATAAAATCTGCTGTCCCAGACATTTGGCTCGAGTAGGTTTGCAGTCTTGTATGGAACAGCAGATTTTTTTTCGCGTTTACGTTGTTGATGCCATAGATAATGTTGTTCAGTTTGACCGTCTGATCATCCCCTTAAAAAGTGTCAGCATTATTTATAAAAAGGGTGTAACAAAACATCCTAGTTTGAGTTTGGATATAACATCGAAATAAATGTTAAATAATCAGTTGCCCTATACATTTGCGCCAAATCGGTCCTGCAGATTTGTATGAAACAGTGGATTTTTTTATTTATATCGATGTTGGCTCCATAGTGGATGTTGTTCAGTTTGATGGTCTAAACCACCCCTATAAATATTACTACGGTATTTTGTTACATAAATATTGAATCGTTTTTCAGTAGTGTTACAAAATTAAAGTTTACTTCCTTAAAAGAAGTGCAGGGAACATTGCCATAAAGCCTCGGGCTTTCGTATTCGGCTTCCAAAGTCACGTTTAACCTCATTACAACTTGTCATAAACATAAATTGTTGGAAGTAGAGAAGAGTTTTAATTGCACGATAAAATTGTGTATTGTTATATGATAATGATGTTACTTTACCTACTGAATTTACTTTTTAAATGCAACTTTTAGATTGAATAGGTAATAAAAATGAATTGGATTTTTAAAAATATATTTTTTTTAATTATGTCACATAAAACCGATTGGTACAAAAACGTTGCAAATATCCCTCTACATCAATTCATTGGCGAATGGCTATAATTCAATGGTAATGGCTACAACTGCACTATAACTACAACTATGAAGTCAGATGTTCGTTAAAATATACAGTTTTAGTGCTAGGATTAATTTAAGATTTGTATGGAAATCTTTGGAGCATTGTAACTTTAAAACTACACATTTTAACGAAAATCTGACTTCATACAAACATAGAGATTAGTCTCTAGATTGTTTCTGAAAAATTTCATTGACTTTAATTGTTTAGTATTGAAAATATCACCAGACTTCGTTTGTATGGAGCGCGCTCCGAATTATATTCCCGTAAATCCCTTATTTGCCTTGTATTGTCCGATACCTACCACGGGATAAAATAGTATATTCTAAGCCGCACAGCTAAAACTTTTTTTAGGAAATTCTTAGAAACCTCAAAATTTTACGAAAACATTAACGTAGACGCTGCAAATCCTTAAAACCTTGGTAGAATATTCCTCGCGTTGATTCTCATTATTTTCTTCACAAATCTTGGCGCTACGTATTATGAGTGTTGCCATAACAAACTGAAGAAATTACGGAACGACCAGGAAAATAATTAACCTCGTCAATCTACGTTAAAAACCCTAAGACATTTAATGACCAAAGGGTGCAAACTCGGATAGCAGTGAAAAGGGCGCGAAGACAATCAGCCAATCGTGGCAGGCACATCCTGATAGGTCAATATAATTTCACGCGTTAGAAAATTTGCCAACTGCGCAGGTACATCGGGGGAATCTGGAACTACGTACCAAATTCAGATTTGAAAAAAGTAGGTACCTAACTACGACAAGTCACTTAGCTCATTCATTATTTTATAATGCAGGTATAATGTAGTTTGAGTAACGAAAATTTGAATTAATAGTAATAGAAAAATCGTTATTTTTCAAATAAAATTATTCCTTTATTACCAAAAGAAATAGTTATGAATAAATACCTAACTCTAGTCACACATTTACTCATCCACACGCATAGGTGCATTCACTCATTCATAGCAAGTGTGACATTTTGCAAAAGTGACGTTTAGAGAATGTGACATTTTGCAAGTGTACGACTACTGATCCGTTCAATTGTTCTAACGATTAAATTCAACGTTGTAGTACGTAGTAGTATGTACTACGTACTACAACGTAAAGTACTTGCTATAATTCTTCTTTGGTACGTAACAACACTCATAAAAAATTATATCTACCTACATGATTTCAAAACCGAACTCCTTGATTGCAAGGCTGATCGTATCGGCGCGATATCGATGCCCAATGTTGACTCAAGTGTCCCCAAAAAACGGGAAAGTCAATAATCTGGCAACACCGTATAATCCAGGATTAACGCCTCGTCACGAAATGAGTCTTGGCTTCTTTAGTGAATGATTCGCATTTTTTATGCTGTTGAGGGGTGTAAGAGTGATCTAGGTACACCTAAGAGGAAGGATCTCTAAGATCCTCTTAGAGGTACACAGAGTTTTCATAATAAGATATTACACCTTTTTTAGTAATCCTGAGATCGTAATGAACCAGTAACCAAGCCTAAAGCAAGCCTAACTCTTTGTTCTATATCAGCTACTCTGGTTTTTCTGCGGATTTCTTCATTTCTGATTCGATCTCGGAGGGAAACTCCGAGCACAGCCCTCTCCATTGCCCTTTGGGTGACTTTCAGCCTTTTTATGAGGCTTTGAGTGAACGACCACGTCTCTGTTCCATATGTCTTCACTGGCAACACACACTGATCAAAGACAGTGGGCGAGACACATTGCTCGCAGAACCGATGGCCGATGGGGCCGAAAAGTTCTCGAGTGGCGACCGCGTACCGGAAAGCGCAGCGTGGGTAGGCCGACGGTACACGGTGGACCGACGACCTGGTGAAGGCGGCGACAACCCGTTGAATGAGGGCAGCGCAGGACCGGTCGTTGTGGAGATCCTTGCGGGAGGCCTATGTGGAGCAGTTTTTTATTTATGACTATGAATGGAATGCGTGGAAACGCTAGCCGCCATGCTGTTTCTGCTGGTGACGTCACTCCGTTAGTAAACAATACGACTGTTAAAGTTCAAGTAACAAAATTTGTGAAAAAAATTAGTTTTGAAATAACACAGAGCACGACAATGATCTATATTGTGTATTTGAATAAATATCGACTCTTCTCGTTTCCTTTTTTCAAAATCTATCACTAAACAAGAATTTTTATATTTTTTCTTATAAGGTGTAAAATACCCTATTAGTAGTAATTAAGGTTGGTACTCTGTGCTATTAGTTTTTGATAGCATGGTACCTTCGGTGCTATCAAACGGATGGAAGCACGCGTCTATTTGCCGCGCACCTGCCTGGCAAAGAGACGTGGATTTTCAGGTATTTCAGAATCGGGACAAGTAGTGAGGTCTTTCTTTGCTATTGAACAGTGGACACAATACCTACAGGGTGTAAAATTATATGCGTTACATAACTATCTCACAGGGTGCTTCAGACCATAAAATTGAAGAACTTTCCATATGGAGCGAACATCGATATCGCGAAAAAACCATTGAAAATGTTCTAGGTACTCGACCAAAATGTATCAAACAGCAGAATTTTTTATCGTGATTTCAACGTAAGTCCCATAGTAAAATTTGTTCAGTTTGATGGTCTGAAGCACGCCTTTGATTATGAAACGCATCTAAGTTTACATCCTGTATAAGAAGGCATAATGTAATATACAGGGTGTAAGGAAAAGTATCATTAACCTTTAAACTACTCTATCCATCAAACGGAACAACTTGTACTATGGGAGCAAACAAATCAGAACACAAAAATATCAGCTGTCCCATACTAAACGGCAATACCTACTCGAATCAAATGTATGTGACAGCTGATATTTTTTTTGTTCTGACAGGTTTGCTCCCACATAGTCTAGGAAAAATAAGGTTTGAGATTGCATTAAAGACACTTTAGTAAATTGTGTTTTAAATAATATTACTGTTAGTTTATAACATTTTTGTCGAGATTTCGTGCTTATATTGGCTCAGGAACCTGAGAAATACCTTAAAATCGATATAAATGTACAAAGGGCAAGCTTATTTCGAAAATTATTTCTTCCAGCATACTAGCATAAGAGACAGTTAATTATCACAAGGCAAATTTAATGTGTACAAACCAACAGTAAATAATTTTGTTTTGAGGTTATAATTTTTGAAGACTTACAAAATATTCAATATCTATTCAAATTTAAGATATTAACCGGGGATTATTATTGTTATAAGTAAAGAGTATTGAATGAAGCAATCCTGTACAAAATCACCAGTTTTCCATTTTTTGTTCATACCTAAATTTAATGTTTTTTAAATGTCTTAATTATTCAATAATACACAATAAAAAATCGGGGATTATTGAGAATTTATGTTTTTCAGGTATTTATATACTATATTCCAAATTATCACCAAAAGTGCAATTAATGCAACCTTCTCCATACAAAAATCCGTAGATTTCCCCGACTAACAGTAAAAGTTGTTTAGTTTGATGGGTAGAGTATGTGGTTTCATGGTTGATAATACTTTTCCTTACATCCTGTATAAGTCTCGAATTTTACACATACATTTTCCTCATGATGTTTTAATTCTAAGCATAGCTAGCAAAGTATTTCAATCTGTGTATTCTACTACGAAAATGTTTTAACTAAATAAAGCAGCTAGAATGCGTTTTAAACAATAGTACTTCCCCAAGTGAATCCCTTAAGCGGCAGTTTGAATGCGGCAAGCATTATCCACTGCACTGCGGACCGTTGCCCTGTTGCTTGCTATGCAGTGTTCTTAGCTATACATCTAGTGTTTACTAACATTTTTAAACTATTTAGAAAATCATTTAAGGACTAGATATACTCAGAGGAAAGGGCAGGCCCGGGGCGCTGTGAAACAAAAATGTATGGAACGAAAGAAATACCTCCCCAGATGCGGTCTAAGGCGTAGGTGGTACGGCCGACCGCCTAAGGCTAGTTTCAGAGTCACGCTGACTGCCAGCGCGAGTGGTCAGCGCGCGGGCCACGAGCTAGGTGTTGCTTTGTACCATTTCATAGTGAAAACTGACCCGTTTAGTTCAATTTCATAGTGCGAACCGCGCGCTGACCACCCGCGCTGGCGGTTATAGTGACGCTGAAACCAGCCTTGCGGGCTTGCAGGCCTCGTGCCTCAATAGTATGTGCATCTTTTTTCAAATTCACGAAAATATAGGGTCCTTTTTAATATGTTGACACTTTTTTAAGGGAATTATCAGACTGTCAAACTCAATAACTTTTTCTATGACACCAACATCGAAATCGCGAAAAAAAATCAGCTCTTCCATACAAAACTGCAAACCTACTCGAGCCAAATGTCTGGGACTTCAGATTTTTTTTTCGCGATTTCGACGTTGGTCCCATAGAGAAATTTGCTAGTAAATTTTAAGACGGGATCACGGGACAGGCTGCATTTCCTATGCCGGAATCCAGGAAGCTGGCAAAGATATCCCTAAATCTGAATCTAATCATCGTTTTACATTTCCTTACATACCTATCACTAGACAATACCAACTTCCTGTCCATCATTGAAATATTCTTAATCAACTTTCATCATTATCTCCGGCCAAGATAATAATGGCCATAATGCTACCCAATTTCAGAAAAATTCAAATCTCATTAAAAATTAAGTAATCAATGCATTTAAAATACATATCGCTTATTTTTAAATATTTTTTAATTTATTCGATTCGTGATGAAAAGTGAAATGGCCATTCGAAAACTTTTATTGCGTCTCAAATCGCTTAGAAATACTAGCATCCCTATCTATGTTGGCTCCTCTCAGCATCAGACCCTGTGCTGGCCGCAGTGGCTGATTCCCAACCGGCTGATCATCAGCAGCCGCCAGCTGAACCAGCAACATTCTACGAGGTCTTGTTGAGTCGTTGACCGAGCTCCCGTGGACAAGTAGATACGAGAAGATGACGACATCTCCTCGATCTGCGATGACGGGCGTCGACTTTTCTAGGGGAAACTTTTTCTGGAAATAGGATGAACAAAATCATGCGGTGCTGTGAAGAAATTTTCTGCTGAACCAATAGTAGGTAAGGGAGAGACCCACAGCGGTGCGACACAGTATAGAAAAGAGTACTAATACCTATCCCCTACCATTATTGACCTCACCCCGTCTTCTCTCACTCGCAATCACTCAGCGTGAATGTGATAGCATCTTCTTATCAGGCAAACCTGTTTATACGAAGTACAGTTTTTGAGAGTTACGCGGTTATTATTTAATCTAGAATAAACATTTTAACAGGTTCTTACCGCGTTTTGGTATATTTGAGTTCCCGATATTTCGTGATCACGGCAGTGCCGAAATATCGGGAACTCAAATATACCAAAACGAGGTAAGAACCCGTTAAATTGTTTCTAGATTAACTAGGGTGTGGTGTGCGCATTGTCAGTGCAAAATGTTATCGTAGTACATTGAACTTTATCTACACTGAGATTAGTTATAGTTTCAGCTGAGAGGACACAATTAAAGGGCAGCGTGTGGGAAAACCTGGGATCTGTTTCTTTTCAATCTTTCGCAAACATAACGTTAAGAACAGACCTGGTCAACAAAATGAAAGTTTCCTTCGAGAGCTCCAACGTCTTCGAGTGGTCCTAGTTTGTGTGAGCCAGGATATACGTGCAGACCTCCGTTCTCAGGACTCGCTGCGTCAAGGTGAATGAACACGGCTACCATGGAGTCTTTCTCATATGGAAAGTAGTGGTAGTCCTGTCAGATAATATTAATAAGATTAATTGAATGGTAGAAAACGCGTTGACGGGATACCTAATATGCATTTATTCAATGCTGTATAGGGCCCTTCTTAATATGCTGACACTTTTAAGGGGATGATCAGACCATCAAACTGAACAACATTCTCTATGGCACCTACATCGAAATCGCGAAAAAAAAACTGTAAACCTATTCTAGTCAAATGTATGGGACACCAGATTTCTTTTTTGGGATTTCGATGTTGTTGCGATAGAAAAAGTTGTTCAGTTTGACGGTCTGAAGGGGATGTCCTTAAAAAGTGTCAGCATATTAAGAAGGATCCTGTATATATTATATAAGACTCTCCCAAGGCGCGACACAAATCTTACCTTAAAATTAAAGGAACCAAAACACTCTTTACCCGAACCGGAGGATATTTTGCCCCTTCCTGTCATACAATTTCTTGTTTGGGGAAAACAATTTAGTCATTCCTGCTACTTTACTGGAAATACATGTATTCTACAGGGTTCAAGTTTCAAAATGTAGGTATCATTTTGTAATAGCAAAACAGTTTGTTTTATACCATGGGCCAAACAGATTCGGCATTCCGACTTTTGATTATAGTATTTACTATCACAAAATCAGCTATTTAGCTACCTATATATTTCGAAACAAAATTGATACCATCGCTACTTCAGAAGCTGAAGTACAATATGACTACTACCACCAGACATAGTAGCTGGGACCAACCGCAGCACGGAATCATTTTTCTTTTCAGACAATCAGGTGATTCAGCCTGTAATGTCCTAACCAACTGGGGAAAAATGCACAGAGTGATCACTAAGAGGCATCCATTAATTACGAGAGGTGATTTTGGCGATTTTTCGACCCCCCTGTTAATCTGAGCCCAATGCTCTTAACCATTGGACCACAGAGGCAGGTGTAATCGTTATTAAAATTACCTGATGCATGGGATATGCAGCACCCTTCTCGGGAGGCTTAAAGTGCGCCTTCGTGTGATGAAGCATTATGTTGGGAGTCTCCATTACATCTTCTAAAGCATCGAGCATAGCATCACAGTATAACAACTTGCCGAACACCGCGTGGTGGTACTGGAGGTTGTGGATACCTTTCACCTGTAATTGAACAAATTTATGGTCAGGGAGCGTAGGTGGCGCGTTGCGGAGAGGTATGGACACTTAATCTTGAGGGTCCGTTCGCAAATCCCAACGGAGGACATGTCACGGAACAATGAGTTTTTCTAACTTATGTACATACTATACCGAACAGCTCTCAAACGGTGAAGGAAAACACCGTGAGTAAACCTGCATAGAAGAAGAAATTCCGATGCGTATGTGAAGTCTACCAATCCGCATTGGGCACGCGTCGTGGACTAACGTTCATACTCCTTCCCTGAGGATATATCTGTGACGTTTATAGGCTGATGATGATGATGAAATGTCAGATAGGGCAGTGCAGGCATATTGATTGATTGATTCGTTTAGAAAAGGCGGCATTGTGTGCCGGAACGGTTACATTATCTTGCGGGATGCTTCAAACCATCAAACTGAACAACTTTCACGGTGGAGCAAACATGGAAATAACGCAAAAAAAATCAACTGTTCCATAGAAAACGTCGATGGCTACTCAACCCAAATGTATGGAACAACAGATTTAATTTCAATGTTAACTCCATAGTGAAAGTTTTTCAGTTTTGAGCCTCATGGTTCTTATGTAACGCAATTAATTTTATTCCCTGTAGGTATATTTAATAAATAAATAAATATCTTGGCTATTGTTACACAAATTATCTAGCCACATTCAAAGTACCAGAATCTAGCCTGGACTTGTGTTATGTTGACTAGACAATGATATTGAATACAGGGTCCTTCTTAATATGCTGACACTTTTTTATGGGGATGATCAGACCATCAAACTGATCAACTTTCTCTTTAGGATCAACATCGAAATCGTGAAAAAAAAATCAACTGTCCCATACAGAACTGCAAACCTCCTCGAGCCAAATGTATGGGACACCAGATTTTTTTTTGCGATTTTAATGTTGGTCCCATAGAGAAAGTTGTTCAGTTTGATGGTCTGATCATCATCTTAAAAAAGTGTCAGCATATTAAGTTGGACCCTGTACAGATACAAACATCCATGTCTCGTGTACAAAAATATTCATATTTGTCATACAAATATTTAGCTCTTACGGGATTCGAACCCGCGACCCTCAGCACAGCAGGCAAGATCACTACCGACTGTGCTATCGGACCGTCTTCTATCATAAGTCTAATATCATTTCAAAAATAAAAAAACTCACTGAGAAACTACTGTCATTTTTCCTGTCATCTTCATCACTGCCAACCCAGGAGCTCTCCATCTTCTCATGGTTTTTCCTCATAAACAAATGGTTGTATTCTTCCGAAATCCTGTCTAACTCATCATGAGGTATCAAGTTTTTAAGCACTATGTAACCGTTTTCTTTATAAAACTTCTTTTGTTCAATGCTTAATCGACCCATGGTTAACCACTGCTGATTCTATCTAACGGGGCATAAGGGTCAGCGCACTTCTAGCGGAAAAATTTTCGAGCAGTTTCCTGTGTTGCCGTCAGGTTACTCTTAGGTTACAAGATTCAAAAGGTTACTTTTAGGAGATTTTTCGGATTTTGTATAATCAATTTTAACATTCGTATTTTTCCATGAAATGGAAAGCTTTTTCATATTTCTTGCAATATCTTATACCGCGAAACGTACGTAACATAGTGAGTGCAACTCCTAGAAATAGCTTTTTCTCTCTTGCACTTGTGTACCAAATCGGAAACCAAATCACAAATGACTCTTTAGTTTTCTCACTTACTCGCTCGATCAAACAATTGGATGAAACATGAAATTTTAAATGGAAAACGCTACTAAATTGTTTATATTTTTGTAAGTTAATACAACCAATAACTGTCTGTCAACGTTTAATACCTTATTACTGGAAAAAAATATGAAAGGTTACTTTTTATATATTTCCGGTTACTTTTGACAAGTCCGGCTGGCAACACTGGCAGTTTCCATAACGCAGTTGAAATAACGCGAACACACGTCACAGGGTTAAATCTCATGAACCCTATTTTCAACACTATTTCAATTAGTCGTTGAGTTCATTGTCTATTGATTAATGAAAACTGCTCGAGCATTTTCCCGCTAGATGTGCGCTGACCCTAAAGAGAATATAGTCGTCAGGGCGCTCGAGCGCGCTGTGTACAAACGAAATTCCGTCCTAGTTTAGACATTAACTAATTAAAGTAAAAAAAGGTTATTAACACAATCTAGAAATCAATATCTATAACGAATGACTTCTACTTACTTTTATAGTTAAATTAATTACTAAATGTCAAAACTAGGATGGAACTTTGTTTTGTATGGAGCGCTGTATCATGCATATCCTCCTAAAATTACTAAAATTAATTATTATACACATTTACATATTATATAATAATTATTTTACGAAAATAAAATTCGAGTTTAAGAAAACACTTCTTAGTAAATCCACCAAAACTTTACTCGTATCACAGCTAACTAAAATGAATATTTGTCAGAGTATTACAAAGTTATATAAAAATCGATTAAAATATATATTTCTCTCTCTTATAACGATAACATTTAAACTTGGGTCACGCATGAGCCAGGTTTCATCGACGTGGTTCTGTACTTTTTATTCACCAACTTCAAAAAAAGAGAGGTTCTTTGCTTCGGTACCTAAATAGGAATCGGAAAATCTTGTCGTCCTTATATGGAATGAGTGGAATGGAAAAAGACGTCCATAATTGAAAATACCTATATTAAAAACACCCTTTGTCTACCTTAATTGTTTTATATGGAATACTAGTAAGAGTTAACCCGCGACTTCGTCCACACAAATTATACAGGGTGTAAGGAAAAGTATCATTAATCTTTAAACCACATATCCTACCCATCAAACTGAACAACTTTTATTATGGGAGCAAACAGATCAGAATAAAAAAAGATCCACTGTCCCATACTACCTACTCGATTCAAATGTATGGAACAGTAGATTTTTTTTTCTGTTTATTTTATCTTATCTTGTTGTGGGGGCTGGCAAACCAGCAACACTTCGATCCAGTGGGATCTTTTGTGTTAGCCCCAACACTTTTTGCTTTCTTTACCCTTCAAATACATGGTCAATGAAGGAGGCAATACCATTGAGGCACAGGTCCGGCACTCTAAAGAACGTTTTTGAATTTCGAAATGGCGTCTGCACATGCGCACTTTGTGCAAACCGTCCATGACACTGCGTGTAGGGTTGAAAGCCGCGCTTTGCATTTAACGTCATCGACATTTCAATACTTTTAATTGTTCGTTCTATTATTAAAAATAGTATTTGAGCTAAAGAATTATTGAAAATGTGAATTTAGCGTTAATAATTCCATAGAATATCAATAAATAATAATTTCGGTTCGGAATTCCGTATGTATGTGGCGGACCTAAACAGCGGCTGCTGGTTCTATGAAGCTTTCAATTTCAATCTGTAGGGAAATTTAAATCATATGCTCTAAACACAGATGCACTCTCTCGTTCGCTCCGGTCACTCGGGAATCTGAGAGATCGGGACACCGCAACAATCTGAGAAGCCCTACTACCTACCCTATTAAACGATAGCCACAGCAGCGATGCCAGACCTACGGATTTATCCGTAGATCTACCGATTTTTGGCATGGCCTACGGATCTACGGATTTAAATGGCAAATCTACGGATTTTCTGAAGCAAAATGTCAATTTGCTGCATAAAATTATACCCAACCGCAAATAAATCGAATTAATGTTTTTTTTTAATATTTGACAGTGTTTCGTAAAATATGGCTCGTCCCTACTCTTTTCCATCTCCTTCCTACTACTTTCTGTCGCTTTACAGACACGACAGAAATATTTAACTGTAACATGTATGACAGAAGGACTGACACAGATTGATTATCACTTGCCAAATTTTTTATTTTCTTCGTAAATTAGATCGATTTTCTGGGTCAGTCCACTTCATAATAGTAAGATAAAAAAAATTTAAAAATTACAATAAAAAAACATTTAAAAAAGTCTGAAGATCTACGGATTTTTCAAGAGGTTAGCATTTTCCAACCTTCACTTGACCTACGGATTACTAAAAATTGGATCTGGCAACACTGAGCCACAGGGTGTGATGGGTATCAGAGTGCTGACGTATTAAATGAATGATATACCTAAACACAGGTTTATAAAAGGCGACATAAAACAACAACCAAAAAAGTCAATTAGCATTAATCATTGGAAGAAAACAAAAATCACAGTCACAAGATCTTTTTTTTTTATTTGTATATAACTCAATAGTTATATAGTTAGTAGTATAGTTTCTCAGATGGTACTTTAATCTGAGGAACCCTAATACAATGTTGTTTACCGATTAGCGATAACCTTTAAATGTGGCAGTCCACGATAAAAAGTAAGTAACGTAGGCGTCATTTAAGACGTTATTGTTTTAACGACTATGTTAACGTCATACAGAGGTGTAGAAAAACGTCCTAAGTCCTTTTAATCTTAAACTGCGACATAATAATAACAGATGTACTATGCTAGTTATACAACGTGTTAATGAATAAGCGCAAAAACTCATACACCGCAACTGATTTACATCAAAATAATTAGATTGAAACAATAATTTTATTATTTTGATAGGTTAAAGTTTTTTAGGTTTTGAGTCTAAAATGATTTGTTATCATTTCAGCAATGAATGCAAGCACTAGCGTGCTCGTGGATACATTTTAAGAATCTTGTTTTGGTATTAAGTATCCCTACTTAAAAATTTAATATTTACTGAACTCGATCTCAACCCTCCGCTCGGGCACACTCCGTATGGATCGAGTTCAGTAAATTTTAAATTTTACAAACAAATTATTTAATATTTTGAAATAATTACATATGTTGAAAACATGATAATTCGATTCTGCTCTCGATTATAAACAAACTACTTTCTAGTTTTGCGTTAATTCATTAACACGTTGTACCTATATGTACTAAGAAGATAATAAGTTAATAACAACAATGATTTGCTTTTTACTACGGTCAATAGTTTTATTTCGTCATACTATTATCATACCGTAAGGCGTATCCCCCACTGAACGACCTTGACCCTTTCAGAACCGCCTTACCTCTACGAAATTACGTCATTTTAGTAGGTATACCTATTTTTGACTGGCTTAGCCTTCATTATGTTACTGTGGTGCCTTCTATTCCAAGGAATCCAAATTCGAAAATTATAAGAATTTGCACCAAAAAAAAACAGAGCCGTTTTGTGTTATGGCGGATCAACATTTAATCGGATTCTCATTGCGACACATTCTACAACACAGCGGCTCAAGTTTAGCCGCATTGTAATCAAATTGAATTTCAATTCAAAATGAAACGACTTTCATTGACACAATTTTAATTCCTATAGCTCTTATTGTAGAAGGCAAAGCCGCTAGTGTCAGAAATTGAAACTAAAATCTGACAAAGCCTTTGACTATTTATATGTGGACTGGTTACGCGTGTAATTCCACTAACAAACATTTCTGCCACTTTTTGCGACGGGCGAGGTAACATGAAATCCGTAACTTTGGATTTTATACCCCATAACTTTAGATTCTAATTTTGAATGTTAAAAATCATGAAAAGTAGTCTCGTGTGACCCCCAAACGTTCTAAGTTCGTAGTCTCGTTTAGTGATAAGGTGTAAAATTGAATGTGCATGCACAAGATCAATTGTGCTTATACCGTGGCAGAGGGGAAATGCTACAGCAAGGCTAGTCCTTATAATAATTAGTCAAAGGACAAAGCAGCTATTTATGACCCGCTAAATTGTATTATTGTCAGCGTGTTTTAGCCTTAACCACAGGAACCAACCAAACGTCACAACAACTTGCGTGCAAACAAAAATTTACCGAGTCATTAGACATGAAAGCTTCCTTTACATAGTCTCCCTCTTTCATTCATTCACGTGCTGGCAGCGTGACATCGCTAGGGTTTTAAAATTTCGCATTGACTACTCACAAAATGGCGGCAAGTCTAATGAGATTTGACCAAGAAGTTTACACGGTATACCTAACCTATTGCCATTCACCCCTCGGCGGGGATCAACCGTCAAGCGCACCTGAGCTGTGCGAGTGAGACAGGCCTGCCGTAACGAAGAAGTTCGATCAGCCGTAATGCATGCAGGCATAACGTTGATTCGCCGTGATACGAAACGACAATGTTTTTTAAACGTCTAGCCGTTAGGCGAATTCTAAAATTTGGCTGCGATATCTACGTATTGGGTACTATTAATATAACTATCGCTCTTATACTGCGTCCTGATTTTAAATCGAAATGTCCTATTATTTCCACCTTAAATCCTGGTTTCTAAAATTTGGGGATGGCAACCCTGGTGTAGGTTTCATGAAAAGAGTTTGCTTGGCGCCATTGCTCTTGCTGTGTTTCGTTTTATTTGAATTACGTAAAAAAATGGTTTTAGTGATATTTGTGACATAATTTCGTGCGGATTGTGTACCAAACAGTTGCGAAAAGCGACCGACGTAACAGGAATCTCAAATAAATACGATGACAGAACATAAGTTTTGGTTCAAGTTAACTCGTGCATGGTCATTTTGGTGGCAACGCGCGAGCTTACGAAATCGACCACAGATTCATCGTCATCTATCATCCCATCATCAAAATAAAGAATATAAAGAAAAAAATATAACGAATGGCTCAAAAGGACTAGTATCCAGAGCCGTTAAAGACATTATTAAAAAAATCATGAAAAGTTCATCACTGAAACGGCGTCACTTTCATGAAAGCCATAACGCTGTTAAGCCGCTCTCTATTCGGTTTTATTCTGCCCCTTATGAAACTAGCCCTTTCTACGATCGGCCAATATTCAACGTGAGTTAAACACTTTCCCGTATGTGCAAGAATCCAACCTGAAACAAAAGGTATCAAGTGGTCATAGAGCCATCCTTCACGTCATTCACGGCGTCCGAGCGCGCTGCATAGAAACGATATACAGGGTGTTACAAAAGTAAAAATAAACATTTAAAACTTTTAAGGGGGTTATTTATAGTTAATATTATAATAGTTAATATAATTCGGAGCGCGCTCCATACAAACGAAGTCTAGTGATATTTTCAATACTAAACAATTAAAGTCAATAAAATTTCGGTCTTAAAGTCAATCAAAATCAGAAACAATCTAGAAACTAATCTCTATGCTTGTATGAAGTCAGATTTTCGTTAAAATGTATAGTTTTAAAGTTACAGTGCCTCAAAGATTTTCATACAAATCATAAATTAATCTTTGCACTAAAACTGTATATTTTAACGAAAATCTGACTTCATACAAACATAGAGATTAGTTTCTAAATTGAAAAATTTTCATTGACTTTAATTGGTTACTATTGAAAATATCACCAGACTTCGTTTCGGAGCTCTTGTTACCTTACTTGTCCCATACAATACTTACGTCTTGGAATTTCATCTTTACATTGGAGGTCGAGAAATTGACAATAAGTTGGAATCGTTTTGAATGCTGGATCGTGGATATCTTGTTCATAGTAGTAGTTGCTAGGATAATGATGTGTCCAGGACCAGTGATATGTATTTACTTTGTGTGCACATACTTCACCAACTCTGAAACAAATGTATGTAAGCTTGTGGTGGAGCTTACGAAGTATGGTGATATTTTCAATACTAACCAATTAGTGTAAATAAATTATTTCAAAAATAATTTAAAAACTAACGTCTATGCTTGTAATGTCAGATTTCCGTTAAAATGTATATTTAAAGTTACAGTGTCTCAAAGATTTCCATACCAATCTTGCGTACAGTGAATTTCTTTGGCCATCCAGAGGGGCAATGCAGCCAGTATCTTTGGGACCTTTTAACAGGGGTTGCGCAGGGCAGTGCCTTTAGATTAGTTAGTGATAGTCTGACGAAGCTTGCATGCGGATTTTACCTTGTGTGCTGCCATTGACGAAGCTTGTAGCGGATATAGATGTGTGTGATTAAGATTTGACGAAGCCTGCGTTGCGGATTCGATTATTGTAAACAAAATCCTAGAATTGAAACTGTATATTTTAACGAAAATCTGACTTCATACAAGCGTAGAGAATAGTTTCTAGATTGTTTCTGAAAATTTTCATTGACTTGAATTGGTTAGTATTGAAAATATCACTAGACTTCGTTTGTATGCAGCGCGCTTTTACGCATTTGGAATAAACTTCTCTTGCGGTCAGTTGCACGTACGTTCATTAAAGTTAATCCTCCATTACATCTCTTGCTAGCTTTTACTACGTCAACAGGCCAAAAAGTGACAGCAAGAGATTTAATGGAGGACTAACATTAATGAATTTGAATGAATTCGAATCTACTTTTATTTGAATGATAATTTTTATTGTATAATTGTGTTGTCCCCCCCGGGAAATATAGTCGTGAGCATATGCTTATGCTGCTTATGGTTTGCAAATTGTGTTATTAAATGGAGTTTAATTGTTATTTTAATTTAAACAGTCAATATTTAAGTGAAATATAATTTTAATTTTAAATCTACTGTTATCATATGCTCACGACTATATTCCCCGAGGGGGTAGTCAGAGATATTCTGAAACCTCAGAACATCCACGTTTCACCAGTAGTACCGAAACTCTGTCCAGTCTGACGGGGGGTGAGCCCGTCGCCACTTATCATGGACAGTGGGTACAATACATGCCTCGAAATTGAAGCATGCAGGTTTCCTCACCGAAAAGTCAGTGGTGTTACAAATCGTACATAAATTCCGAAAAACTCATTGGTACGAGTCGGTCTGGACAGGGATCGAACCATCGCCTCCTGCACGGCAGGCAAGGTTACTCGCCACTGGACCACCACGGCTTTTCTAATACAATGTGTACTACAATGTAGCAAAGCAATAAATATTTTGAATTTGAATTTGAATGAACGTACGTGCAACTGGCAGTTAAACTATTAGGTAATTACGAGTAATTGTATGAAGTACTTACTCCCTGTACATATAATTACACTCTTCACCGCAAATCGTTGGCATCTTAGTGGTTGATTTACCCTTGTTAGGATCTTCGACAATCCAGTCGCCCCCCGGCCAATATGGTTCATACCCGTAATATGGATTGTAAACTTCTCTATCCACGTCAGCATAATCCATTCCCATTCTGTTATAGAGTGCATCAAGTGGATTTGCTCCTGCATTTGGTCTAAACGGTGCGTTTGTCATATTACTGAAAATACAAGGCTCGTACACAACTCAAACAATCACCTCTTCAAACTATTGCTTTGAACTATTGAGTAATCTGTGGTTTAACTTATTTTAAAAGTATAAAAATTTTTATACAGAGTCCTTCTTAATATGCTGACACTTTTTTAATGGGATGATCAGACCATCAAACTGAACAACTTTCTCTATGGCACCAACATCGAAATCGTCAAAAAATCAGCTGTTCCATACAAAACTGCAAACCTACTCGAGCCAAATGTATGGGACAGCTGATTTTTTTTTCGCGATTTCGATGTTGGTCCCGTAGAGAAACTTGTTCAGTATGATGGTCTGGTCATCCCCTTAAAAAGTGTCAGCAAATTAAGAAGGACCCTGTATAAAGTGAACTTTAAATAAAAACTGAAAAAAAAACAAGTCCAACAGTCTAGAATTCTGTTAAGTAATATTGAAGCGACTCAATCAATCAATATTTTTTGATACTTTCATGTGGTTTACAAGATGTTCTTTAAAATATTTTGCAATGTCCTGACATGAACCCTGTGAAGGCGAAGCAAATAAAAATAAGTAATTAACAAATATCACAGAAAATATTAATTTTAACATACATTCATACAACTACAAAATTTCAATCAACTACATGTTTACCTATATGTAAAACGCACATAATAGTTAATAGTATATAGTTCTACATACAGAACGGCTACTCCCCGCCCCCCTCTGACTTCAGATACCCCACCTCACCTCACACTTTCTGGGAAACTTGAGGGAAACCGAGCAAGGGAATGCAGACAGGCGCGGGAACCCGTTGAATTTGACTACATAAAATGGAGTCTTTTTAGTGCATAAAAAACGTTGAAAAATAATACTAAATTCACATTTTCAGTAATTAGCTCAAATACTATTAAAAAGTAACGAAATGTATAAGATGTTTATACGATGCGTGGTAAGTCAACCCTACACATATGTCAAAGACAATTTGCACCAAGTGCGCATGTGCGGACGCCATCATGTCAAATCCAAAACGTTGTTTGAAGTGCCGGACCTGTGGCGCGAGTATAGTGTTATAGTCCGTCCAACAGACTGAAACACTTTTACCATGGAGACACCCTCAGGAAACGCGAAAAAAATCAGCTGCTCCATATAAAACAGCTGTACTTACTCTACTGAAATGTATGAAACAGCAAATTTTTTTCGCGTTATCTGAGATTAGCTCCATAGTAAAAGTTGTGCAGTTTGATAGTCTGAATTCACCGTTGCTAGGCTGTCACTTACACCCTGTATAAAGTGTAGATAATGTATATTTCAATAGAATAACATACGGTGATATTCTCTGCCGTCTGCGAGGTTTTAATGCAGGGTGGATGGATTGTGTAGGCATCCAACAATGCACTGTGAAATCAAAAAAAAATCAAAATGCGTATCAAAATTTTTTGTATCGGTCGAGTACGTTTGCAGTTTTATATGGAACAGCCAAAGAGATTATACCTAATAGAGTGAGCCATACCAATTGTAAAGTGTCCACTTTTTTTGACGTTTAGGTTTGAGTGTGTGGTGTCAAGTAGTTTGGATAAAAGGCACCAAGTGACGTATGGCCTTATGTTTACGGTCACTTTTCACACACACTAGCTCAAAAAAAAGTGGACAGCCGCATAAACAAATATCTATAGTTCCATCTTCTTCTACTATTAAAGGTACGTCATAAGATAAAAGAGACTAACTACAACCGTAAATTTATGCGGACTCTATGGAGATCCTTCCACTGAGGGAACAGCTGATTGTTTTTCGCGATTTCGATGTTTGTTCCATAGAGGAAGTTGCTCAGTTTGAGGGTCTGATTATCCCCTTAAAAAGTGACAGCTAGATTAAGTCGTGTTATGTTGTAGAGTTTCTGGCCGCATCTTCTCTACAGCGACAACACGTTCCGACGCGGTGGTAGCTTTAAAAAAGATTTGAAGTTTGATAAGTGTGCTGCGAGCTCCTATATTGAATAAATTATATTGACTTTGACTTTGACAGCATGTTAAGAAGGACCCTATAGTTATCTATGCAGGATGTAAACTTAAACGCTAATAATTCTAGAAAAAGACGTATACAAGTTCTCGAATAACATCTATCTAGGCCTACCATGAGTTTTCACTGTACTTTACTACTGTAGTAACGTTAACAGTTTCGTATGGCAGAAATTAGTACTCAACGTAATCACTAGGAGCGCTGTACGAAATTCAACAAAATTGGTGACGTTACTACAATAGTAAAGTACAGTGAAACTCATGGTAGGCCTACAGCACAAGTTAAAAAAATACTTACGAATAGGGATGACTCCTATAATAATTCTTAAATTATAATTCATTTTAACCTTTGACTAAATAGTCATATAAATATATGTGGACTGGTTACGCGTGAAATTCAACTAACAAACATTTCTGCCACTTTTTGCGGGGGGCGAGGTAACATGAAATCCGCAACTTTGGATTTTATTCCCCATAACTTTAGATTCTAATTTTGAATGTTAAAAATCATGAAAAGTAGTCTCGTGTGAACCCCAAACGTTCTAAGTTCGAAGTTATTATTTCGCAATTATAGGCTGTCTCGTTTAGTGATAAAGTGTAAAATTGAATGTAAATGCACAAGATCAATTGTGCTTATACCGTGGCAGAGGGGAAATGCTACCGCAAGGCTAGTCCTTATAATAATTAGTCAAAGATTTTAACACAAGGTAAAGTTTGTTTTAAGATTAACCTACGACATACTTCCGAAATAACTAGTTATTGTTTATAAAAACACTGGACGCTAATTCAAATTGACTAAACTTAATCAACTTTGCAAAAACAAATTTAGAAACTGGTTGTAAAACGCACTTGGAGTACCTATATTTAATTATAAAACCAGGGCTGCAATCGCGGTAAATATTCGGTGATTGAACCGTGATTGGACTACGTACGAACCATAACTTTTGACACTTTTGGTATTGCGCTAATCTCGTTATTGCTCTTGACAGCTGTTTTCACGGATCGCTCAGACGTTAAAGGCTGTCAGTTACATTGAGTTTAGCGCGATGCGGAATTCAGCACAGTTGAATAGTCATTGGATTGCAATGTGATTAGAACTGAAATTGAATAAGAATAGAACTTCGATGTTTTAAATAAGCGCAATCGGGCTCCAGGGCTGTAATCGCGGTAAATAATCGGTGATGGAACCGTGACTCGACTACGTACAAACCATAACTTTTGACACCTTTGATATTGCGCTAATCGCGGTACAGCTCATGACAGCCGTTAGAGCCGTTTTTTCAGTAACATAGAATTTAGCGCGATGCGGAATTCTGCACAGTTGAATAGTAATTGGATTACAATGTGATTAGAACCGAAAGTTCTCTTCGATGCTTTAAATTAGCGCAATCGGTCTCCATATCAGAAAAAAAACCGGCCAAGTGCGAGTCGGGACGAGCAATTAGTGCTCAATAAATCAAGTAGGTATACTTTATTTTACACCAAAACATAAAAGTAAAATACAGAGGAAAAAAATACAAGAGGCATAGAATACTACGAACTACTACTAAATACTACTTCCGTACTAACCAGTTGTTTTATATGGGTCGTAGGCTTTGACTATTTATACAACGTGTTAATGAATAAGCGCAAAACCTCATACACCCCAACTGATTTATGACAAAATAATTAGATTGATACAATAATTTAATTATTTTGATAGTTAAAATTGAAAGTTATTGGCATTTTAGGTTTTGAGTCAAAAATTATTTGTTATCATTTTAGCAATGAATGAAAGCGCTAACGTGCTCATGGATACATTTTAAGAATCTTGTTTTGGTAGTAAGTAAGATGAGAGTGCCCGAGCGGTGGTTTGAGATTGAGTTCAGTAAATTTTAAATTTTACTAACAAATAATTTTATATTTTGAAAAAAATTACCTATGTTGCAAACATGATCATTCGATTCTGCTCTCGATTCTAAACAAATTACTTTCTAGTTTTGCGTTAATTCATTAACACGTTGTATGTGGACTGGTTACGCGTGTAATTCTACTAACAAACATTTCTGCCACTTTTTGCGGGGGGCAAGGTAACATGAAATCCGCAACTTTGGATTTTATTCCCCATAACTTTAGATTCTAATTTTGAATGTTAAAAATCATGAAAAGTAGTCTCGTGTGAACCCCAAACGTTCTAAGTTCGAAGTTATTATTTCGCAAATATAGGCTGTCTCGTTTAGTGATAAGGTGTAAAATTGAATGTAAATGCACAAGATCAATTGTGCTTATACCGTGGCAGAGGGGAAATGCTACCGCAAGGCTAGTCCTTATAATAATTAGTCAAAGGTCGTACGTAGGTGATAACCAGTATTAATGATAGGTACTTACTAAGTATTGGAGGCTCATAGTAACTGAAGATCAGTTTACACTGGTAGTACTTTTTTGGATAAAGAAATAAAACAATCCAAGTTGGTGCCAGCCTGATAATTTTCCCGCCAACTAGGTACACGTTATTACCCGACTGTGCCAGAAGGAGGGTTATGTTTTTTTTAATTTCTAATGTTCATTGATGTTTAGATTTTTTGAAATAGAGGTGGGTATGGCAGTTTTTTTGAGATTATTGAAAAATTTGTTGAACAAAAGATTAGAAAATATGATATAAACAACGGACAGTCGGACAGACACCGAGGTGATTCGATAAGTGTTAATTTTTGCCAATTTTGGTACGGACGAAACACTAAAACGAATATTTATCTTTCTATATCAATGCTATATGGATATTTACCCAGTCGTTGAAAATAAAAAACAATAAAATAAGTAAAATTTTTAATTTTTATTTTCCGTAGCGTTTTGTAGACCATTTCTTAATTCGGTTCAAGTTAAATCTAACTGATGATTGACTGTAATTCGCGTAAGAGCTCATGATAAATGGAGGCGTGTAATTTATTTGTTGAACCTTTTCTAACAAGATGGGCAATTCTTCTAAACATTTTCCTCTGTACAGCATAAGCCATTCTAAAACAAAGCAATATCATGTAGGTATTTAAAAAACGGCCAAGTGTGAGTCAGAATCGAGGACCTAGGGTTCCGTAGCACAACACGATATGTTCTATTATTTACCAAGAAATTAACTGAGCTCGTAGTCTAATGGTTAAGAGCATTGGGCACTTGACACGGAGGTCGTGGGTTCGATTCCCACGGGGAGCACCTAGTGATTTGTCACATACGTTTTTCCCCAGTTGGTTAGGATATTGCAGGCTGATGCCCAGCCCCCCTAGACAAAGTGACATTCTATTTGGCGTCGACGCTAGTAGAAACGGACAAAATGTATGGATTTGACATTGGCGATCGAAACATTTTGACGTTTGTTTTCGTCACCATACGTCAAGTCCATACATTTTTTATGCTCTCTACTGTCGTTAACGCTAATCGAAAATACTTTGTCTAGGGGCCCTGATTGTCTGAAAAAGAAAGATGATTCGTGCTTCGGATGGCACGATAAGCCGTTGGTCCAGGCTACTATCTCCGGTGGTAGTAGTCGTTACATTAAAAAACCACGTCAGATGCCGTAAGGCAGTTTGAAAAATCTGACACCAGGGCTTGCTGCACACGAGAAGACCCAGAATTGTGTTTTCGCCGGAATCCTTAGCGCGAGCCCCACTCACACTTAGCCGATTTTTGTTATTTGTTGTTTTTCTTTGGAGTTTGAAACCTTGGAGTTAACTCGTCGAAGTTTGCATATAATCGCACCGATTGTATAATGGCCGGCAAAGATCTTGAGAAAGACCTTGACTGTGCAGGTTAAAATTTGTAGGCAAAAGGTACTGCGCATTCCCCTCACCCCCTCCCCCCCCCCATTTTTCAAGTTGTTTGCCCGGTACTGTACCGGCGTTTTACTATTTTTACGATACCTAGAGCAAAAACGAGAAATGTTGCATAAAACTAATTCCTTACAGTGGGGATTTTAATTCTACTTCGAGTCTGATGGTCTCGTGACCGTGCGAGTCTAAGGACAAAGATTCTGTCTTCGTAGGTCTAAGCAGGCAAACTGCCTTTCCTTGCTAGGCTCCCCTAAAGTGTCCCCAGAAAGTATGAGGTGAGGTGGGGTATCTGAAGTCAGAGAGGGGCCGAGTGGCCGTTCAGTATGTAGAACTATATGTATACTATTACCTATTATGTGTCATGGTTCAATGTATGTACTGAACTAAATATTTACCGTTCTTAGTAGTACAAGATTCGGCCTCCATTTCGCAGTAATTTTCAAAATTCTTAGTTTTGAAATCCTTATTTTCAGCACATATTGGTCCAAAACTGAGGAAAATAAACTTTTTCAATACAGGCCAACAGTTGCGCATAACACAGGGTGTTAGGGTAAACAGTTGCATTACTTTAAGGGGTGATTCTACCCATGATACTGCACAACTTTCCCAAAGAATCCTATAGGAAATTCGAGAAAAAAAATGTCGGACTTTCCATACTAAATGCAATCAGCTGACCGAACGTTTGTATGAAAAGTCGAAATTTGTTGAGGTAGTAAGTAGGGTGAGAGTGCACGAGCTGTGTGGGTTGAGATTATTTAATATTTTGAAAAAAAATTACCTAGTTTTGCGTTAATTCATTAACACGGAAGTAGTGGGTTCGATTCCCACGGAGGGCACCTAGTGATATATCACCATAAACATCATCATCAACGGTTGCACTTCTTTTAGGGGTGATTGTACCCATGATACTGGACAACTTTCCCTAAGAAACATGTAGAAAATTCTCCAAAAAAATTACGACTTTTCACACAAACGTTTGAACAGATTGCATTTAGTATGGAAAGTCCAAAATTGTTTTGCGAATTTTCTGTATTTTTCTTAGGGAAAGTTGTTCAGTATTATGGGTATAATCACCCGTATCATGGGTAATGCAACTGTTAACCCTAACACCCTGTATAGTAGCTACACAAAACTAAAATGTGGCCAAAACCATTGATTTCTGTTCTAGTTTTTAGTTGGGCAAAATTATTTTCCTGGTCGTACTATACATACTTTTTTTCTTTTTTTATAGCCTATTTTGTGTCCCACTGCTGGGCAAACGCCTCCCCTTTTTTCCTCCCATCCTCCCTATGCAACGCGAAATCGGAACTTATTTATTACTTACTTTTTATAAATTTCTAGGCATTCGCCCTGTCTGCATCTGTAGGAACCCTGGGTGGTCCGTTTAAAGACCCAGTCTCCGTCTTCCCAGTAGGGCTCGTAACCGTAATGTGGGTGGTACTGACCACCCCTATAAGGTCCTTCCGCGACATTCTTTGGAGCCATATAAGCTGGGGTACTGATAATTTATTTATTTATTAATTAGACATAGGATTATATGCATTTTTATATAATCATGCAAGGTGTAAAACAAAATTCGGGATAGTCCTTGCAGAGCGCCTGAGCGCGCTGCATACAAATGAAGTTAGATCATATTTTCAATACTAACCAAAACCGATTAAAATCAATGTAATTTTTACACGCGATCTAGACAGTAGAAACCAATATGTGTGCTTTATTTTTGTCAGATTTCCGTTAAAATATAGGTACATTCAATATTTCAATAATAGGATTAATTTAAGATTTGTATGAAAAACTTTGAGCGACGATAACTTTGAAACTATCTTTACCAGAAACTTAACATAAATCTGAAAATTTTGCACAGGATATTGGTTTGTAGATCGAGTCTAAAAAATTTCACTAACTTTTATTGATTAATATCAAAAATATAATCAAACTTCGTTTGTATGGAGCGCGCCAACGGTAATATCCCCTTAAGGGACAGTAGTGCTTCAAAACATACCATACAGCTTTCACTATGGCACCAAAACCAGCACCAAAATTGCGAAAAAAAATCCGCTGTTCCATACATTTGGGCCGATTAGCCGTTGATGTTTTCTATTGAACAGTAGCTTTTTGTTAACGATTTCAGTTTTGGGCCCATAGTGTTCAGTTTGATGGTCTGAAGCACCGGTTTAATTATTTACACCCTGTGAAGATAGATGCAGGTATGTACTTCCTGTGAAGTAACTTACGGGAAGGGATAGGCTTTCGGCGACGCTTTCGCCTGCCTGCGTGCAATCTCCGACAATTTGCCATCAAACTTATGATTTTTCCCATGCAATTGAGCATTGGAAACCGACTTCTGTTTATTCGCTGTTAAAACTGAAAACATCTAAATTTTAGTGCAAAGAAAGGATCTTCAGATTCTGCAAGTCACAAAGGCTTTAGAGGGACAGGCCACCTGGAAAGAATAGACAACACCTGAGCTATCAAATCCATCACCATGTGAACCCCGCAGCAGAAAAGAAGAAGAAGCGATGGAAGCATTGTGTCGAGGAGATCTGAGGAGTATAGGCGAGAAAACATCTTGGAGAAGGGAGGTCAGAGACAGAGTGAAATGGAAGATCGTTGAGGAGGCCAAAACCCATATACACAGAAAAGAGATCCCGGTTTCGCCTTAAGGCGTAATAGTAGAACTACCTTGGAGGCATCTTTTATTTTTCATTTTTCGACTAGATTTATACAATTTACCAAAAACCAAAGTCATACCTCAGTATTCTTGGATAGTTTATCTAGTGAAATCATAAATTGAACACACGATTGGAATTACTTCACTCGATAGAAACTCGTACCAAAAATTACGTATTTTCATGTATTTTAAAAAAAAACTCTCGTTTTAGAAGATCTTAAAATAGTTTGCTATTTTTGGTATTTATACTCACATATTCACGATTAGTTTATCTAGTGAAATCATAAAAAATCTGTACAAAATATTTTTGTTAATTCTTTTTAATCGAGAATACGGCACACACATGCAATTTTCGGAGGGCTGGACGCGGATCGCGTTTCGCATAGAAAATATTCGTCTGGACCTTTGGAATAATTTGAATCGTGAAACTAAACGATAAAAAGAATATTCTGGAGAAACAATTTTCATGATCTGTTTATTATTTGTTAAGCCCGTGTATTTAATGTGATGCTTACCTACATAAAATATTAGCAAGACAAAGCATTCCAAGTATCTTGTCCTCTTGCTTGCTTTATTTATTGAAGACATTATTTTAATGTCATTACAAAGATATTTTAAGAGAATAGTCCTTCCAGAGCGCCAGAGCGCGTTTCATATAAACGAAGTTTGATCTTTTTTTATTCAATAAGTTCCATATTAAAGTAAATGACGTTTTTATTAGTTTATGGGCAAAAATAACACACAACACAGAAAAAATTAAACACAAAACTATTCTAAAAGGATCAATCGACGAATAACAGATGTTTAAACTTTAATTTATAAAACACTACCAACAAAAAATACATTCTGTTCTTATATTTTAAACCAAAGAGCATGATCGGTAGATATTAAAGTTCAATAACTTTTCTTACGTTATCAAAGTCGGATAAAACTAATTGTTAAAGTCATTTTACGGTCCTGATCTAATACTTATTATTTCTGCAATTTCTTAGGAATTTACAATAAAAATAAATGAGAAAGACTTTGGCTATGACTGTATGTTTTCCTTTTATTGTTTGTATTCGTCAAATTTGCTTGCTGGATATCTGAACACAGAGGTAGAATTGATCAATTTGTCGTCTTTTTCGATGTCCATGTCCATATTCCATGTTCTTATATTGAAATTAATTTATGAAAGAGATTTTATGGTAAAAAAATTTTTTGCTCTAGTGTCATTGGGAGGAATCAGAGGAATAAGTTTTTTTGGACTAAATGGAGTCCGTCTTTCCTCTTAATACTTACCTATAGCCGGAAGGTGCTTTGATTCACAAGTAAACAGTATTTCGACAGTAAACAGCGGTCGATATAAAACGATACCTATTATATTTACTAAGCTTCGTCAGCAATCAATCGGAATGACATTGACGTAGAATACTATGGACGCCGGGTCTAGTACAAAATCTCGAAAAAAGTATCTAAACTACACAAACCGAAATACGTATAAACCAACTAAAAACATTGAAAATGCTGAAATTCTTTTCCATCCCACTCCCCCATCGAGGCACGGAGCGCGCCCGGGCGTACGCGTAGTCGGCCGATCAAACGAAGACTGTCGCGTAATTGGTGCTCTTTTTACGTTTTGGTGCTCTTTTGGTTCGGACACTTTTGAGCGCGGACCCTATGTCTAGTCAAAGTCAAAGTCAAACTCAAAATAATATATTCAATATAGGAGCTTGAAGCACACTTATTAAACGTCAATTCTTTTTTGTTTCTTTTTAGTAGTTGGTAAGTCAATGCCAACAAATAATAAACTCCTCGATTATTATTTTATTGTACAATCCTTGTACAGACCGACCACAAAAATAATGAAAATCTCGCCATGTTTCGAAAATCATTGGTATTAACTGTTGTACTTGGAACAGTAGACAAATAGAAATATCGGTCAAAAATAAAATTGGAAAAATACGTATCTCTTATTTTTAACCTATTTTTATATTTTTTATTAAAAACAGGTGGTTAAAAAATGTAATGTCTAAACGTTTGGTGACTATAATTTGAAGTTTACCTAGACGGTTGATGACTGGAATTCGAGCTTTCAAAAATCTTTTCTACATAAAAGCAGTGAATGATATTGATAAAAACATAAAAATGCTTAAATTGAAAAATGTACGCCTGTCATGCTAATAATTCTTAACAAACTCACAGTATAATTTCATTTTATATTTTCTCTCGTTCGATGGTACATATTGATGAAGTATTCTCAATGGGAGCAAGCATTCTGTGGGTCTATTTTTGGCCACACGTTTAAAAAATTCAGTTTCGATTGAAATGGTACTTAGGTAGATATTTGCTGTAAAAGGATTATTATTTTGTACTACAACTGTCTGTTGCAAACTGCATGCTTCAATTTTGAGACATGTATTGTACCCGCTGTCCATTATAACTGGCGACGGGCTCACCCCCCATCACACTGGACAAAGTTTCGGTACTACTGGTGAAGCGTGGATGTTCTGAGGTTTCAGAATATCTCTGACTACCCCCTCTTGGAATATAGTCGTGAGCATATGCTATGCTACTGTCTGTTGTCTTGTGGATTGGGCAAGCGTGATGGCCTACTCCCTATGTAATTAAACTGTCAAATAATAATTTTTTTTTATGAATATGGCACGTTTACCAATAAAGGTTCGCCACCCCTAAACTAGGCGATTCATCATCATCATCATCAACCTATTTATCATACGTGCCACTGCAGAGCACGGCCGCACAGTCCTACCCTTAAACTTAAATATTCCGTGCCCTTAGAGAGGGTGTATAGGTCATAGTCCACTACGTGTGCCCAATGCGGATCAGTAGACTTTTTTCAAATACCCATCAGAAATCTTCTTCAGCGTATGCAGCCTCGTGATGTTTTCCTTCACCGTTTGATAGCAGTCTATACCTCTCCACTATGAACCACCGACGCTCTCGATGACTAGGCGATTCATTTTCAGTAATAGCTCATTCAGCACACATGCTGAATAACACATTAAGGCTCTAAATTAGTTTTATAACGGTATCTTGTGGCTGTATGACATGATCAACGGTGCCTTTTTAACTCTCTTAGTACAACAGAAGCTGCAGTTAGAGCTGAACATCCCTCTGGATTTTAGTTGGATATTGTAAAGGCGGAAGTGAAGAAAAGGTATAGTTAGGGAGGCGAGGTAGCTAAATGGCGTAATTCAACAGCGCCGTCGAGACCTATCAAAATCGAAAGATAAAATAATTTCGAAAAGAAAAGCTCGTATGGTAAAAACCATTTTAGCGGTGGGTTTGGCGTGTACGGTTTTTCAAAAATGTTAAAAAAAACAGTTACTTGGGCATTCTCGAGCGCGTCAGATATTCATACTACGTATGCCCCAAGTGCCTCTGATAACAACGGTATACTAATCTGCCGATTTGCGTGGTGGGGGTAGGCATATAAAGTAGTCAAAAATGCAAAAAAAAAAAATTTACTCGAGCGCGTCAGATTTTCGGAAGGGGTGTTAAGTAGGCCCCAAGGAAGCTCCCTTTAAAAAAACTGACGATTTCGGCGTGACGATAAGTTACGATGAATTTTTGAAAATGCAAAAAAAAAAAGTTTTTTTGAAATACTCGAGCGCGTCAGATTTTCATAGGGGAGGTTTATCTCGGTATCCTGAAAGCATATTTTCTTAATCTGACAAAAATGTTGGTGGGTTCTCTTAATCTGACCAAAAAAGGTTTTTTGGTTTCTTTTTTTCCTTTCTTTCTCCTTGATAAAACGGGGAATTTAAGAATGACAATAAAGCTCTTCTATCGGCGTCATACTGAGGGCACATAGGTCTACGGTAGGGGACCATAAACATATATATATATTAGGGTGTACCGAAAATTCCCTTCTACCGCTTCTTTCCCCACCATCAATGTTGCGAAATAAAGGAAAAATACTGGTAGGACGGCATATTTCCGCGCCGCATCGTTATTTCATATAATTTTTTTTAACAGCCTCAGTTTTCGAGATATACTCAAAAAACCGGGAGTAAAATGTATCGTTCGAGACTTATATGCCGCAACGCGTTTTTCGGAAGACGAAATGGCTCCTCCACATGCCCTTTTTGTATTTTTAGTAAGTTAGTAAGTTAAACCGGCAGATTTTGTATTTTTAGTAAGTTTTAGATTATATTCTTCAAAATAAAAATAAAAAAAATCGCGCTCGAGAATGCCGGATTAACGTTTTTTTTTTACAAGTCCGCGACCCTATAACTCGGCGGCGACAAGGACTTATCGTCAGATTAGTTAAATTTAGTCTTAAAACACTAAAATCAACCCCCAATATCTTAATCTGACGCGCTCGAGTATTTCAGACTATCGATTTTTTTTTACTAATCTGATCGTCTATCCTAGGCGCGCGTCACTACATATAGAGCTAAATACTTTACAAGGTTGTTCTATTAGGTCTAAGGTATCTCTCATATCTTAAACTGCCACGCTCGAGTATTACCGAAAATTCCCCTATTCGCCTCCCTAACTAGTAACTAATAATTCAACTGGTAATATCTTTGACTATTTATATGTGAACTGGTTACGCGTGTAATTCTACTAACAAACATTTCTGCCACTTTTTGCGGGAGCGAGGTAACATGAAATCCGCAACTTTGGATTTTATTCCCCATAACTTTAGATTCTAATTTTGAATGTTAAAAATCATGAAAAGTAGTCTCGTGTGAACCCCAAACGTTCTAAGTTCGAAGTTATTATTTCGCAATTATAGGCTGTCTCGTTTAGTGATAAGGTGTAAAATTGAATGTACATGCACAAGATCAATTGTGATTATACCGTGGCAGAGGGGAAATGCTACCGCAAGGCTAGTCCTTCTAATAATTAGTCAAAGGGTATAAATGCACCTGAATGCGATGCTCCAATATTCTTTATCCTATTTTTACGGCACTCGTAATGTATTATACACGTATGAATGTGTGCGAGTAATTTTTCCGTTGCCTTTTCAACCACGCCTCTTTTGTGCCACTTTCTCGAGCGCAAGATAAATTGCATACACCTACCTTATATTATATATTTTATACTTACCTAGGTACTTTACTACATCTAGGTTTTGTATACAGAAGATAGATAACACACTACTCCTATGAAGAGGAAGATCTTCCTCCATGACTGACACGGGTATTGGAAAATAGAAATAGGAAGATACTTAACTATACTCCATTCCAAATAGCCAAGTGGCGGATTTGCAGTTTTGGCCGCCCTAGGCCCCAGGCCATGTAGTTACTACCAGCCGCCCCCAAAGACTTTATTATAATAGAAGTCTTTGGCCGCCCCTTTCACAGCAGCACCCATCATATTGGTACACTACAAATGAATTTAACTTTATTGCAAAATTTTATCGAAATCTATTCAGAAATTTAAATAACGTGCACGTGCGTTTAGAATCTTTAGGTAGGTACTGTGAGTTATTTCTAATTATCATCAGTGATTTTTTTGTCACAATTGTCCGCCCCTAATATCTGGCCGCCCGCCCTAGGCAACGAAATATTAAGGTTTAGGATTACAGAAACAGAGATTTGAAACACTTCCTCTCACTTATTCTTAGAACAGCTTTAGTAAACGTCCAAGATATGTCGGATAGTATATAGCTTAGTGATAAATAAATTATATTTGCAAATCAGAATTGGCCAGACAGCTATTATAGGAATCGGAAAATCTTTATGTCCTTATTTGGAATGAAGTACCTATGGTCGTTTCAAATCAGAAAATACTAATAAATAAAATTAAAATTCTATGATTGAGTGACTAGGAAATCTACCTAATCGCAATACCTATATATTAAGCTTCCCGAAAAAATTAATATTCAATTACTATCACCGAGATAGTGCCGTCGGGTCTATAAATTTGGTTCTTACGAGCCATGAAGTTAAGCCAAAAATGGTGTAGCGGTATAAATCAGAGAAAAACTGACTGGGGCGGCCATCAGCTCCCGAGATAGTCGGCCAGTCCGGCCCGCATCAATCAAACTTAACGTCGAGAAATTCAAATATACCCGTATTTAAGGTTCAAGACTAATTGAAGGAAAAGGGGACCCAATGTTTGAACGGCCACCGTTTTTATGCTGATAGAGGAAATATACAGGGTCCTTCTTAATATGCTGACACTTTTTAAGGGAATGATCAGACCATCCAACTGAACAACTTTCTCTATGGCACCAACATAAAAATCGCGAAAAAAAATCTGCTCTTCCATTCAAAACTGCAAACCTACATGAGCCAAATGTATCGGATATCGTTAGAATTAAGGGAATATAATTCCGAGCGCGCTCCATACAAACCAAGTCTGGTGATATTTTCAATACTAACCAATTAAAGTCAATGACATTTTTCAGAAACAATGTAGAAACTAATCTGTATGTAAGTATGTATGAAGTCAGATTGTCGTTAAAATGTACAGTTTTAAAGTAACAGTGAAACGAAACCGTACAGTTACAGTAAAGTGAAAAGAAAGATGATACCGTGCTTCGGATGGCACGTTAAGCCGTAGGTCCCGGCTACTGTCTCTCGTGGTAGTAGTCGTTACATAAAAACCACGTCAGAGGCCGTAAGGCGGTCTGAAAAAACTCTGACACCAGGGCTTGCTGCCCACACGATAAGAAAGAAGAAAGAACATAGAGATTAGTTTCTAGATTGTTTCTGAAAAATTTCATTGACTTTAATTGGTTAGTATTGAAAATACTACACTTGATGGGTAAGAACTAAGAACGCAGCTAAATCCTCTGTAAGAAAAGAAATAATAGGGGTTACGTCACATTTATCGATGGTTTGTCCATACAAAAAGCACGATTAGTATGATGGGTTTTAGGGTTCCGTAGTCAACAAGGAACCCTTATAGTTTCGCCATTTCCGTCCGTCTGTCAGCGGCTTAGCACAGAGACGCTTAGTACTAGAAAGCTGTTATTTGACATGGGTATACATATTTATCACGACGACAAAGTAGTAAAATAAAATAATGAAAAATATTTTTCACACCCCTACACGAAAAGTGGGGATGGATTTTTTTTTCTCGTCTATTCCATGGGTCTTTTAAAAATATTGTTGGTGTGGGAGAACCATTATTCGACTTAGGGATCCGTTAGCGAAATATTAAGCTTTAAAGTGAAAATTTTAAAGTCCGTATATTAAGACGGGCATCTACGGAACCCGACCCTGCACATGGCCCGACACGCACTTGACTGGTTTTTTATTTAGCTTTTGTTTGGACAAACCGTCGTTCGCCGTCGATCAATGTGTCGTTACCCTAACAGCACACAAAATAACAAAAAGAGATATTCTGAATACTCAGAACATCCACGTTTCACAGTTCGTTTCGTTTCACAAAGTCATAAGGCTCATAAGATTATGATTAATTTCTTAGCGGCTCACCACGCGAAATTGAAGATATATCCATCAAAACCATTGCAACCATTAAAAGTAGGTAAACTATAAAAATTGCATCTCTACAGTACCCAGCCATTTCCACCTATAAACTTAAAAAGATATGAAAATATCCATCAGGAATGCTAAGAGAAGACGTAATAATACTCCACTGACTTAGTTCTCTTCATAACCAGTAAATAATAGTCCCGTCAAGAGTAGCACAGGTCGGGGGTGAATAATAAAACTTTCCCCTAACTAACGCTCACCGTCGTCAGTTAAAAATTCTATTACGTTTGCACTATAAACATTTTCTCGCAGAGAAGGATTTAGGGAAATCTAGGGGCCCCTTTGGAGTTATTATAAGGTCCCCGATAAGTGGTTGCAAGAGATCAAAGTAGGTAGCGGAAGAAAGATTGAATGTTTCTTTACGTCTGACAGTAGAATCCTAATTTTATTTTATAACTAGCCGCCTCAGTATCAGTCAATCGGTTTTATTTTATTTTAATAGGTATTATGCTATTCGAGGCGGAGACAAATCCCACAAATCAGAGATCATAAACATCGGTCCAGCCGTTCTTGAATTACTTAACATTTTTAGTTAGTTTACATGTATTTTTGCAAGTTTGGTCTGCTTTGATTACCCATTAGATTCCAGACCTGTGAATCCGATATGGCACATTGTTAGAAGATTAGCTTAATCAGTAATTCAGTAGGGCTATTGTGTAAGTTCCTGATTATATCGTTTACAAGATCGGTAACGTTTTATGACTGTACTAGGCAACTTTAAGTAGCTACCTAATATTTTGTTTCTGTGATCATCATATCCATTGTCTGAAATTAATTAACTAGTTACTTAAATATTAAGAAGCAGAATCGCTAACTGCCAAAAAATTATTCGAGTAGTTACTATAATAAGACCCATGTTCTAGATAATTTTAGCTGTTTAATCGCATAGTTTATTTGACCTTTCATAGTTTTTTTTTGCATTTATATAGCCTGCTCTGTGTATCACTGCTGACATCAGAATTAAAAAATATTATTAGTCCCAATATACAGAGTGAAATTGATATCATTAGTATCCTTTTAAACTAAGAGTCTACCCATCAAAGCAAAATAAAAATCTGCTGTTGAATACATTTGAGTCGAGTAGGCGGTGCAGTTTAGTATGGAACAACTGATTTTTTTTGCTCCGATCAGTTTGCTCCCATAGTAAAAGTTGTTCAGTTTGCTAATGATATCAATTTCACCCTGTATTATCATCTTCTTGCCCGCATCCCATTTTAGGGGTCAGTTGATTGTAATGAATGTTATGAAATAATAATAACAATTGAATTTTCTAGGACCCCAAAACTCTAGTACATCCCTGTCTTACTCATAAGACTCACCTGGCTCTCGGGAAATAAAAGTTTTACTATTTGAAGCCGACTTTAATATATGAAATTGATCTTCCGACACGGTAAGATATTATGTTTTATCGACCCCCAATAAAACCGCTTCGATGTACATTAGTATTGTAAGATTTCATATCTGTTTTATTCGCTTGGGATCGATGTAAACGAAATATGTCGAAGTTATCCGTTCATTTATGATCCGGAATTTTTGCGTCATATCTTGGGCAGTAGAATTTTATTAGATTGGTTAACGATTAGTTTCTCTGATTTAAATTAAATAATGAAATAGTTTGTTAGCGGACCGAACACAACACGGTTATAACATGTTACCTTTGACTAATTATTATAAGGACTAGCCTTGCGGTAGCATTTCCCCTCTGCCACGGTATAAGCACAATTGATCTTGTGCATTTACATTCAATTTTACACCTTATCACTAAATGAGACAGCCTATAATTGCGAAATAATAACTACGAACTTAGAACGTTTGGGGTTCACACGACACTACTTTTCATGATTTTTAACATTCAAAATTAGAATCTAAAGTTATGGGGAATAAAATCCAAAGTAGCGGATTTCATGTTACCTCGCCCCCCGCAAAAAGTGGCAGAAATGTTTGTTAGTAGAATTACACCCGTAACCAGTCCACATATAAATAGTCAAAGCATGTTGCAGTAGTACCAATTCGTAACACCATAAAATAAACACGCCGCAGATTTTAAACTGCACGTACTTTTTTAACCGTAGAGGGAGAAGTAATAGAGGTCGGAACGTGTTTGTCCTATTCACTCAATAAGAGACGCATTTAGCAAATTGGCTCTAGTTGAATATTATCATTATTGGGTGAATGGGGCCTTAACCTAAGAGGAAGGATCTCCATAGAGTCCGCATAAATTTACGATTGTAGTTGGTCTCTTTTGTCTTACGACGTACCTTTAATAGTAGGAGATGGAACTATAGATATTTGTTTATGCGGCTGTCCACTTTTTTTAAGCTAGTGTGTGTGAAAAGTGACTGTAAACATAAGGCCATATGTCACTTGGTGCCTCTTGTCCATACTACTTGACACCACACACTCAAACCTAAACGTCAAAAAAGTGGGCACTTTACAATTGGTATGGCTCACTCTAGTCTTAAAGAGAGATCCTTCCTCTTAGGCCTTAACAGACTAACGCCTGTGCTACTTCGACCATCGCTGATCTTTTGTCAACGCCCCTTCTACAGTTCCCTATTAATCCCTATAGCTGTTAGATATCGCAGTAGGTTTTTAACAGGGAGGTTTTGTATCTCATCTGGAGTCAGTACCTGTCTGCCAAGATGAATACTTCGTTTGTACATTAGTGGACCACAATCGCAGAGAATATGCAGGAAAGTTTCCATTCCCTCCTCACAGAACCTGCAGCAGGTGGAGTCGCTTAGTTTCAAGGTGTGCATGTGTTTGTTTAGTTAGACTATGTATTATTGTATACATAACTTTAGCTTAAGAATTTATATTGTAATAGTTATTAAGTCGTGTTATGTTGTAGAGTTTCTGGCCGCATCTTCTCTACAGCGACAACACGTTCCGACGCGGTGGTAGCTTTAAAAAAGATTTGACGTTTGATAAGTGTGCTGCAAGCTCCTATATTTAATAAATTATATTGACTTTGACTTTGAGTTTGCAGTGACCTCACTATTGTAAATAAATTGTCTTTTTTAAGAGCTAGTAGGCTGTTTGCATGTTTGCGATTATACTCTTTAATAAGTGCTTTGGAGTAATTTAGACCTGGAGCATGCCTTAATCGCCTCCTTAAAGCTATACTTATTCAAAGCTTCCCGGGTTAGAATTTTAGGGATGCCGAAATAGTTGAATAAGGAGATCGCTACCATATTGATGTCCTTATGGACGTATCCGCATTTTAGTACTTCGGCTACTGACAAAGAAATGTTAATTCATGTAAATTGTATGCCAATTATATGACTAAAACTCGGCATAAGGGGAACTCGCTGCAAAGGGAATAACTCCTAAATTTGTATGCGAAACGTTTGACTTGGTTTTATCTTTTAGCAGACAAAGAAAACGAAGTTTAGATGAAAATATTGTACTTTATTATTATTTTACAAGATCCTGCATTTCTCGATTCAACGTCGACTAAACATAGCATTTCAAACAAAATGTTTTAATTATAACAAACTAAATTATCACTTTAAATCTAAATTACAAAATTCTTAAGAATTAAATGTTCAAATCATTAGATGATGCCAATGACATTCTATCCACATGGACTCACCACGAATCATACAATAACAAAACACAAAAATGGGCATGTCTCTAATTTCACCTTAGTATGCTTCAGTTGTGATCAGCTGCCATACTTACATAGCCGCTGACATTCCATTCATTTCAAATATCCTAGGTTACTAAGCAGTAATGTAAAACAATCAAGCACATTTACCGTCCTGTAAACAGCGCGCTAATCGTGTATAGAATGCCATTGGATAATGCCATCTAATGTAATATACATTAAGGTAAATTTTTGCTTATTACCGCCTCTGGTTAACAGTTCGTTGTACGGAAGACATGCCGTCTACGAATTTAGTGCGGAACAGAACATTGGCGTTGTTGAACATGCCGTCTTTCAACGACACTATTATGAACTGAAACAAAAAAAACAAACATCAATGCCAATCTTTCTTAGAATAAATAAAATAAAAGAACACTGTATATTAATATTTATAATTCAACTAGCTACCCGCTCCGGCTTCGCCCGGGTGGAATATATAAATATAACTTTCAATTCACCTGATAACGCAGACAGATTTAATCCACGTAAGTCCGTGAATGTGTGTCAGTGAGTGAGTGAATGATCAAGTAAGCAAGTGACTGAGGGAGAGACGGAGTGAGCGAACGAGTAAATGAGTCAGGGAGCGAGTGTATTTGGCTATTTAGACCTACCTGATAGTTTGCTGAGAGTGGATCAACCGACTAGAAAAGGCATTAAAATAATAACATTCACAAAAACGAGACAGGCTTATACTATAATCGCATTTAGTGAGTAAGATAAAATCTAAGAATTGTTTATACTATGAACCAACATACCTGAGAATATGTAAAATGTTCGTTCAGCATTAGCTAGCCCAGAGAATGAGTGAGAAAAAGAATATTAAATGATAAAATGATTAATGAGCGAGTGAGTGAGCAACCAAGCGAGTGACTTAATAAATGAATGAGAAACTTAGCTATTTAGATATGTTGGTTGCCTACCTCGTAACTCACAGAGGGATTTTGTCAACGTTGATGAGTCAATGAGTGAGTGATTGAGAGAGGGAGTGGATTTGGCTACCTATTTAGTTAGATAAAAGTTGACCATCTGTTACTTCGCAGAGAAGTCTAACCACGTCAGTGACTCAGTGAGTGAGTGTGTGGAACAACATACCTGAGAATGTTTAAAGTGCTCCTTGAGCATCTGTCCGATGTTCTGTGTGTGAGAGAGATCGAGCGCCGCGTCGACTTCGTCCAGGATGTAGAGCGGCGCCGGCTTGAACAGTAACATAGCCAGCACCAGCGATAGCGCCACTAGAGAACGCTGCCCGCCTGATAGCTCCCCGAGGGACTCTTTCCACGTGTTATTGAAACCGACTTTGACCTGGGAAAAAAAGACCAACATGATTTTGTTAAAGTTGAAAAGACTTAAATGTCTTAAATAATTAATATTTTTATGTAGTGTTCTCTTAATATGCTGACCATTTTTTAACACGTTCGTGGACAGAACTTTTATTGTTATCACTGCTATAGCCAGTAACTGTTAACGAACGTGTTAAGGGGATGATCAGACCATCAAACTGAACAATTTTCTCTATGGGACCAATTTCGAAATCGAGCAAAAAGCGGAGTATGATCTCACAATCTCTTATGATAACTTACTTCATCATCAGCCTCTATTGTCTACACCTGGAGCACAAGCCTACCCTCACGGTAAGGGTTAAGTACGTCAGTAAGGGCGTAAGTTAACCACGCGAGGTCAACGCGGATTGGCAGACTTCACATACTCATTAGTTCTTCACCGTTTGCAGGTTTGCAGGTTTCGGTTTCGGTTTTTCGTATTTCGAACCCGGATCATCATGATCGAAAATCAACGCTCCACAAAGCGTCACCGCTATGAAGGAAACTTACTATTCAAAATCATATCTTACCTCTAATCCATCTAAAACGGTCAGTCCATCAGGCGGTTTCAACCTGGCCTGGGCTCCGGGCAGTAGAGTGCTGAATATAGACCCAAAGTCCTTGTTAACTTGCTCGCAAGCCGTCACAAGCGTCACTTTCTTCTTCTCGTCCAGTTCCGCCATCACTTGGACTAGTTTAGCTCTGTCCGCTTCTACTATTTTCTTTTTCCGCATCACGTCTTGGTACTGAAAAAATTACATAAATAAACTAAAGCTGAGGCAGGTTCGATGGCGGCAGTGTTAGAGCTGGCTCGCGCGGCATCTCGTTCCATATTAAGATGTAGATGTAGGTTTTGAATTGAACTTATTTACCTACTCAAAGTCAAAGTCAATATAATTTATTCAATATAGGAGCTTACAGCACACTTATCAAACGTCAAATCTTTTTTAAAGCTATCACCGCGTCGGAACGTGTTGTCGCTGTAGAGAAGATGCGGCCAGAAACTCTACAACATAACACGACTTAATAACTATTTACAATATAAATTCTTAAGCTAAAGTTATGTATACAATAATACATAGTCTATTTAATAAAATAATTGATACTATACAGTATTCTAGTACTAAGCGTCTCTGTACTCACTTACTGAGCCGAAATTTCACTTTTTAGATAATTATTTTGATCGAGGCAAATTTTCGGAAGACATCTCCTGACCCTTCCGCCCAAATTCGCAAGATCAATAAACAATATCGCTTTAAAAACAATCGTAATGTAAAGAAAATATCTCGAACAAAAACAACTTTATAAAAATTTCGTTTTCTTTTGTTTCATCGGTTTAGATCTGAATTCAATCTTATGTTTTGGTCATGCCCACCGACCATGAATATCAATTCACTGAACTTTGTTAGCCCAGTGTTAAAATAGCGATAACAACATGAAAAGAGGAATATATTTAAATTTTGTAAGTGTGAATTATGAAATCCATATCTTTAAAAGGTCATAGTGATATCGTAATTTGTCTCTTGGGAGATATAATTTTAAACTCGTTAAAATACTTCGTGTCAGGCAGTGATAGCCATAATGACATACAAAAATAACTACGTTATAGCATGACGCTTTTCGGTGTGCTTAGATTTTTAGGGGTCCGTAGTCAACAAGGAACCCTTATGGTTTCACCATGACCGTCCGTCTGTCCGTCTGTCCGTCTGTCCGTCTGTCCGCGGCTTAGCTCAGAGACGCTTAGTACTAGAAAGCTGTAATTTGACATGGGTATACATATTTGTAATAGTCCATCAACTTGTAAAATGTACTTTTTAGACTTTATTAGCCGTTAAACCGTAGTATAAAACGAAAAGCCCACTTCTAAGTCCATAATATATTGTGACTGGCAACTACGGAACGACACGCACTTGGCCGGTTTTTAGAAAATAGTATTTGTCAAGGAAGAGCAAGATTGTAAAGTAACGAACAAAGAAATTCCCAACAATTTAGATTCACCTAAATAATATAATGATCATCTATTTCCGATCATAGTTAAATTGTTTTATGATCTCATCATAATTATTGTTGAAAGCAAAGACATATCGCCTCTGGGAAGAATTTAGACCGATTTTCATAGATGTCTAATACATGTTATAAGAGTAGACAGTAACATTACTTTAAAGAGTGATTGTAGTCATGATACTGAACGTCTTTCCCGAAGGAACTTAAGGAACACTCGCAAAAAAAATATCTTATACAAAATTACAAACGTTCGACCAGCTGACTGCGTTTAGTACATACATACATAAGCTCACGCCTTTGTCCCATGGAGGTAGGTAGAGACCACGGACCGCCACACGCTACGACTCTGACACACCACTTTAGCCTCATTCACATTCATACATCTTTTCATGCATTTCCGTCGGTTGAAGGTGTTACGCACTAGTCCATTTCGGAAAAGATCATTGAATTGATCATGGTACGTTTTCCTCGGACGGCCTCACCCAACACATCCGCTCACCTTTGTCTTCTTTCGTTCATTCTCTTTACATGACCAAACCATCTAAGCATACCCCTCTCAATCCTAGTTACTACATCATCTCGCAACTTACACCAATCCCTTATCACACTGTTCTTGATTCGGTCTACCAAAGTAATACCACACATACTTCGTAAGGAGCGCATTTCAACTGCATTCACCCGACTTTCGTTCCTTTTATTCCATACCCAACAAGCACTCACATACATAAGGGTAGGCACCAACTCACCGTTGTGAATAGCCAGACGTGCCCTTTTTGACACAGACCAGCTACTCACCTGCGTTTAGTATGGCAAGTAAACATATTTCTTTGCTAATTTCCTATACCTATATTATGATAAAAACACCTTTTAAACTTATGCAACTTTCAACACTTACACAGTAAAGTAATTTGTTCCCATAAAAAATCCGAAGTTTCTAATGTTTTAAATCCAATTCGAATATGTCTTTTTAGTTACTATTCGCCGTTCGTTACTCAACTGGCATCCACGTTGCAGAACTAGATTATACAAATATACCTCTTCAGAATAAACCTATAATATTCCTATTAAAAAACAACGAAGTAAGTAATGAGGAGACTAACGAAAAATATTCAATAGACGAACGAATAGAAGAATTAAAAGCCAACGGTTTACGATCAAACCTAGTACACCGACAGCATGAAAAAAAAGTGGATGAACTAAACATATTTATGAACGAGCATTATAAAAGCACGAACTATTTTTATGATGAAATGAAACGGATTATGAAACAAAGAAAACTAAGAGATGGTTTGAGAAGAATGGTTGAATATTTAGAGCAGCCGTCCAAGAGGCAATTGAAATCTGATGTGATGCAATGTTACAATAGACTAAAGGATGGGGACACCAAAAAGACTAATGCGTTGAACAAGAATCTTGTTTTTTGGGATCCACCGTCAAACGATTTGGTTATTAATTTTAATCATGATTATTAAAGATATTTATTTAGATTGGTATTGGAATAGTCAGATATATTTAATTTTATATCATGATATTATTGTAACAAACTGAACAACTTTCTCTATGGGATCAACGTCGAAATCGAGAAAAAATCTGTACCTGTCCCCAGCTGTCCCATACATTTGGGTCAAATAGGATTGCAGATTTGTATTGAACAGCGGATTATTTTTTTCGCTATTCCAATGTTTGTCTCATAGAGAAGGTTGTTCAGTTTGATGGTCTGATCATCTAATCAACGTCAGCATATTAAGACCCTATATTTGTGTTATGTATTGTATTTACCAACAAAATTTAGTTTTTTTTTTCATTCAGTCCGGGATCTCTAACCTGAGTCCGACTCACACTTGGCCGGTTTTTATGATTTGTTGTTTTACTTTACCTAGTTTGACACTTTATTTTATTTATTTATTAACATTTCAGTTTACATTGTCTTATATTTATTTTAATATGATGATACCAAAAACCCTATTTGGGTTTGGCTTGGTACCTTTTACATTTATAACAAAATTGTAGCGATGTATAACGATTGCCGAGACCAGCGGCAGTTTGGTATGTATAAGAGTTCTAATATAGCAAAAACAAAGAGGATTGAAAAATATACGTTTTTGAATGGAGTCACACTGGACAGTTTCGGTACTACTGGTGAAACGTGGATGTTCTGAGGTTTCAGAATATCTCTGACTACCAACTCTGGGAATTTAGTCGTGAGCATATGCTTATGTTTATGCTATGTCCCGGACCCTAAATTTTTAACTTTCTTGAATTTGTAACATAGCGCGAGTTCTGTATTATAACGCATCCGTGTACAATACCTGTTCCTCCTCCTTGCCCAGCAGAGTGTGAGCTCTAGCATTCAACCCTCGCGCCAGTTTGTCGCGTCGCTCCTTGAGCTGGGCGAGTCTCTGTCCGGCAACGTTAGCATGTCGCGCCTGGAAGTCGTACAGTCCGCCTGAAGCACCGAAGTACTCCTTCTCTGTTTCTATCCACGGGTTCTCGTTCAGGAGGGATTTTATCTGGAAGGGTTTTTAGTTTTAGTGCTTTTATTAGCGTTATCTGAGCATCAGTGGCGCGTTACAGAGAGGTATGTGCTCTCATAAGGGCCCCGGGTTCGAATCCGCACGGACCACAAGCCATGTACCATGTACCAGCCAGGTTTGGTACATGGTAATATCGACACGCTCTTAAACGGTGAAGGAAATCATCGTGAGGAAACCTGCATACACTGAAGAAGACATTTTGATGTGTCGGGGACCGCAAGGGATTGTCGAATAAAAATATCAATGGTCATTTCACAGCGGTCCCCTACGCATTAATTGACCTAAAATATCTTAAAGAGAGTTAAAAAGTAAAACATTCATTGGCTTACATAAAAAATAATAGGTTACCGAATTATTTTCACTTTTTAAATGTTTGTTATTGGCGTTGTGGGTTTTTTAAATTAGTATTTTTTAATTTTGTGAGTTTGCCTTGCTTTGATACTGCGACCATCGCTGATCTTTTGTGGTCGCCCCTGTTAATCCCTATTGCAGTTAAGAATCGCAGTAGGTTTATAACAGGGAGGGTTTGTACCTTATCCGAAGTCAGTACCTGCCTGCTTACTTGAGTACTTAGTTTGTACAATCACGAGGCGACGGTTCGATTCCTGGCCTGCACCACAACAAGTTCTACAGAATTGATGTACGGTAGTACCAGATTTATAAGTTCCTCCGATGTACCTGCGCAGTTGACAGAAATAACGCGCGAAATTATATTGACCAATCAGGATGTGCCACCTTCAATGCTTTGCCACGATTGGCTGATTGTTTTCGCGCCCTTTTCGCTGCTATCCGACTTTGCACCCTTTGATCACTAAATGACTTCGGATTTTGTTGGGGGACTACGCAAACGAAGATTGACGAGGTTAATTATTTTCCTGGTCGTACTGTACGGTTGCATCTATAATTTACTAGCTCGGCGATGAAGGAAAATACCGTGAGGAAACCTGCATTCCCGGGAATGAAAAGAAAATACCATAAGTTCGGAGGTATGCGTAAAATATGGGTGAGCTTGGGGCGAACACAAAGGACCAGCGATGGTATCAGTGTTACATAACGACCCTTGCTTGCAACAGCCCAATCAACAAATCAATAGTGGACCACATTGACAAATAATATGCAGGGGGGTTTCCATTTCCTCGTCGCAAAACCTGCAGCAAGTCAAGTCGCTAAACTAAAGTATAAACCACAGAACATTATAAGAGGGGTTAGAAATGCAAAGTAGCGCTTTTGCTTCGGAGACGGCTGTCGCCACTTGTCTCACTCACGCTGCTACAATTACTCATGCCCTCTCGCTGGCACCACGCCGCGCGCTTTATGGTGTTATGAAAATCATTGCATAACCTGTGGCGACATGTTCCACGCCTTCTTTGCACTTCACTCTGTGGTATAAACTTACCCTCTTCTCGCACTCCACCACTTCGCCCTGCAACTCCTTGATCTTGTAATCCAGCTCCTTTATCTTCAGCTCCAACTCGCTGTTGTTCTTGCCGAGTTGCTCTTTCTTCTGCAGTAGTCTCGCTATGTCGCTACTTCTGCTCGCTATCTCGTTCTTTTGACGTTTTATTCGAGACTGCATTTGTTTTACAGCTTCCTGTTTAAGTTACATATGGTACGTTCATTAAAGTTAATCCTCCATTAAATATCTTGCTAGCTTTTACTACGTCAACAAGACAAAAAGTGACAGCAAGAGACTTAAGGGAGGATTAACTTTAATGAATGCACGTGCAACTGGCAGATAGTTATATTAAGTTACTTAGACAGTTTTTAAAAGAAACAAATATAAACCTTAGGCGTTTGTGTAAAAATTTTTGAAGTGATCAGCATTGCGCTTTTTCAGTTATTTATATCCAAAATTAATAATAAAGAGCAAATTATCTATCATCAATAACTTCTATCGACATTTTAGGAACAAAAAATAGTTTTTATCGACTGTCCAACAATATCCCGTTATGTAAAACTAAAGGAATGGTACGCAAACCAGCGAACAGAAATAACTGTCATCCGTCAGTGTTGCCAACATTAGACTACCAAGTCAAGCCAACGCCGAGCTACGGGTTGCCAAGATTAGAGAAGGGGCGATCCATAATAGACCATATCTCCGAGTTCCAGTACATACAGAGACCCTGCCATGCTCTTCTAAATACAAACCCAGGGTCTCCTGTGAGGTCTCTGCGGTTTCCCTGGTCTCAACCAGCTGCTGTCGACTGTTGGTCACAGCTGTCTCCTAACTAGACGCATGGACTTACCGAGGCTCTGCCATGTTCCTCCACAGCCAAGCCCAGGCTCTCCTGTAAGGTCTACCGCCTCCCTGGTCTCGACCAGCTGCTGTCGACTGTTGGTCACAGCTGTCTCCTAACTAGACGCGTGTACTTACAGAGGCTCTGCCATGTTCCTCCACAGCCAAGCCCAGGATCTCCTGTAAGGTCTCCGCCGCCTCCCTGGTCTCGACCAGCTGCTGTCGACTGTTGGTCACAGCTGTCTCCTAACTAGACGCATGTACTTACCGAGGCTCTGCCATGTTCCTCCACAGCCATGCCCAGGCTCTCCTGTAAGGTCTACCACCTCCCTGGTCTCAACCAGCTGCTGTCGACTGTTGGTCACATCTGTCTCAAACAAGACGCATGTACTTACAGAAGCTCTGCCATGCTCCTCCACATCCAAGCCCAGGCTCTCCTGTAAGGTCTACCGCCTCCCTGGTCTCGACCAGCTGCTGTCGACTGTTGGTCACAGCTATCCTCAACTAGAGGCATGTACTTACAGAGGCTCTGCCATGCTCCTCCACAGCCAAGCCCAGGCTTTCCTGTAAGGTCTCTGCCGCCTCCCTGGTCTCGACCAGCTGCTGTCGACTGTTGGTCACAGCTGTCTCCTAACTAGACGCATGTACTTACCGAGGCTCTGCCATGTTCCTCCACAGCCATGCCCAGGATCTCCTGTAAGGTCTACCACCTCCCTGGTCTCGACTAGCTGCTGTCGACTGTTGGTCACAGCTGTCTCCTAACTAGACGCATGTACTTACCGAGGCTCTGCCATGTTCCTCCACAGCCAAGCCCAGGCTCTCCTGTAAGGTCTCTGCCGCCTCCCTGGTCTCGACCAGCTGCTGTCGACTGTTGGTCACAGCTATCCTCAACTAGACGCGTGTACTTACAGAGGCTCTGCCATGTTCCTCCACAGCCAAGCCCAGGATCTCCTGTAAGGTCTCCGCCGCCTCCCTGGTCTCGACCAGCTGCTGTCGACTGTTGGTCACAGCTGTCTCCTAACTAGACGCATGTACTTACCGAGGCTCTGCCATGCTCCTCCACAGCCAAGCCCAGGCTCTCCTGTAAGGTCTCTGCTGCCTCCCTGGTCTCGACCAGCTGTTGTCGACTATTGGTCACAGCTGTCTCCAACTCTGTAACTTCCAGACGTAGAGTCTCAAACTCCTGTTCCCGCTGTTTCCATGAACTGCTGTGTTGCTCTGCTTCTTTCTTAGCTTTCTTTAACGCTTCTTCGGCTTTTTTGAATTCTCTGTCGGGTTGAAAATTTGTGATTACATACAAACGCTATTTGCGGAAGTTCCAACTACAATTTGATAAAGTCACAACCGTTTTCCTTTTCAGGATTATCAGAAACTGTCCAAAAACTCACAAAGACCTATTTAAGCTTGCAATGATAGCAATTTACCGATGAAAAGACCGATCACCCGGTTCACTCCTATCTTAATTTAATAAGGTTATATCTAATATAACGGAACCAATGTCTTAACTATTATAAAACTGTAACAGAAGTGTGTATGTACATTGAAGATATTTACAAGAAAAAGATTACGATGTGGTTTTAAGGTGTCCCTGGCTTCACGTGAACCTTATTTTAGAATTTTCGCCTGTCTGTTTGTTCGGGCATCACGCAAAAACTACTGAACCGATTTTGATGAAACTTTCCGATCGGTATACTCCCATAGTAAAAGTTGTTCAGTTTGACGGGTAGAATCTTAGTTTAAAAGGATGGTATTGATATCAATTTCACCCTGTGGTTCAAATTTCATGTTTCTATCTTCAGCGGTTTAGGCTGTATGTCAGTCAGTCAGTCACGGAACTGTTTTATAAGTATATAGGGTCCATCTTAATATGCTGACACATTTTTAAGGGTATGATCAGACCTTCAAACTGAACAACTTTCTCTATGGCTCATTTGGCTCAAGAAGGTTAGCACTTTTTTTTGGAACAGCTAATTTTTTTTTGCTATTTTGATTTTGGTCCCATAGAGAAAGTTGTTCAGTTTGATGGTCTGATCATCCCCTTAAAAAAGAGTCAGCATATTAAGATGGATTGCCCTGTAGATTACCTTTCCCTGTGCCCTTTAATATCTTTAACTTTCGCCTCCAGCTCCCTCGCCTTCGCAGCTGTATCCTTCTGAGTAGTCTTGTCTCTCTCGACGGCGGCCGACAGTTCGTTGACCTGCTCTCTAAGGCTTTCTATCTCAGAGTGCAACTGGGCGTGGCTGGTTGTAGCGAGGCGAGCCTTTATCACTTCCAGCTCGTGTGACATCATGTCGTATCTGCGGAGGAAAGGTGGAAATAGTTTAGATTGAATGGAATAAAATGGCTTCCGCAATTAACCCAAATGTTTTTTGGAGAATAGGTCACTCTTCCGAATGTATACGTATTTGTTCGATCCGCCCCTCCCACACACCCCACCGACTAGAGTGCGAAAGAGACAACTTCAGCTCGGTCTGATTTTATCTATATAAAATTGACGAAATCTGCATTTCGTATTCCCCTGTTTCCTCCTCCAAAACTAAACCGATTTTAATGATTCTTTCAAGACTAAATATGAGAAAGAATTTGAAATGTCTGTACGTTTTGCTTTTTATATATGTTCGTCAAATTTGTTTGCTGGATGTCTGAAAACGAGCGGGTAAAGTTGGATGTTTTCGCGGTCCCTAGTTCTTACAGTAATTAATTTATTCGAAAATTCGTACAGTATCATTGATTTGAGCCTAGCAACCAAAGTGTTAAGGTCAGATTTTTGTGCCCGAATTGTCACCTAAGCCGGTGATGACTATGCTTGGACTCATAAGAATAGTATATAGTTCTACATACAGAACGGCCACTCCCCGCCCCCCTTTGACTTCAGATCCCCCACCTCACACTTTCTGGGAAACTTGAGGGAAGCAGAGCAAGGGAATGCAGTCAGGCGCGGGCACCCGTAGTATTTGACTACATAAAATTTAGTCTTTAAAATAACGCTAAATTCAAATTTTCAGTAATTCTTTAGCTCAAGTACTATTTCTAATAACAGAACGAACAATAAAAAGTAACGAAATGTGCAGATGTTCATACGATGCGTGGTAAGTCAACCCTAGACATATATCAAAGACAATTTGCACCAAGTGCGCATGTGCGAACGCCATCATTTCAAATACAAAATGTTGTTTTAAGTTCCGGACCTGTGTCATAAGGAGAGATCCAAGATGGTTACAGGCTATTAGACTCACTTCTGTTGCGTGGAAGCATATTTCTCAGCAGCGTTCTGCATGGCGTTCAACTCTGCGTTGCACTGTTGAAGCTGGGACTCCGCCTGATGGAGCTGCTGCTCAAATTCCTTTAGCTCCTGGATCTGCACGAGCACTGATCCACCCTGAGTAATACGAACACCAGTTAATAGATAGTTTTACCTTGGACACTCCACTGCAACTTCATACAAATGGGCTCGCACCGACAAGAGCTATGCTCGTGACACACTTAGCTGTCAATTCATACAAATTGAAAAAAATTACAAGAGGTACGCATGTGCAATACTGAGTGAAGGCGAGTAAGGGTCAAAGGGTAAAAGAGCAGTGAGGCGCAGCGGCCGGAGGAGCATTTTCCGAGCAATATGTTACCTAGCATTTTGAATCTTATTGCAAGTGCAAAGTTAAAATTGATTTGAAGCGATAGACGGGCACTGCTCGCGGCTGCGTTGTTGTTGTTCTTCTTCAGCTGAGTGATATGATACCTAAACGGTATTTTTTGGAAAAAGAGTGGATTAAATTGAACATTTATGCACTTGATGGGTAAGAACTAAGAACGCAGCTAAATCCTTTGTAAGAAAAGAAATAATAGGTCACATTTATCGATGGTTTGTCCATACAAAAAGCACGATTAGTATGATGGGACTCCATACGCAATCTTTCGCACCGATATGGCGAACGATATCTCATTTTTAAGGGTTTCAACAAGGAACCCTTATAGTTTCGCCATGTCCGTCCGTCTGTCCGTCTGACCGCGGCTTAGCTCAGAGACGCTTAGTACTAAAGCTGTGATTTGACACGGTTATACATAATCGACAAAGTGGTAAAATATAATCTTGAAAAAATTTCCCCCCCTACACGAAAGGTGGGGATGCCATTTTTTTTTCTCGTCTATCCTATGGTGTGGGGTATCGTTAGATAGGTATTTCAAAATATTGTCGGTGTGGGAAAACCATTTTTCGATTTAGGGATCCGTTAGCGAAATATTACGCTTTAAAACTTTAAAGTGATAAATTTTTGATAGTCAAGTGGCCGCTGCAACCCCCGTATTAATCGTATTATGACATGAAATTTTCCTTTCGAGTGATTACATTTTTCTGTATTTTTGTGATCATTAGAATGACCTATGACTAATTATTATAAGGACTAGCCTTGCGGTAGCATTTCCCCTCTGCCACGGTATAAGCAAAATTGATCTTGTGCATTTACATTCAATTTTACACCTTATCACTAAACGAGACAGCCTATAATTGCGAAATAATAACTTCGAACTTAGAACGTTTGGGGTTCACACGAAACTACTTTTCATTATTTTTAACATTCAAAATTAGAATCTAAAGTTATGGGGAATAAAATCCAAAGTCGCGGATTTCATGTTACCTCGCCCCCCGCAAAAAGTGGCAGAAATGTTTGTTAGTAGAATTACACGCGTAACCAGTCCACATATAAATAGTCAAAGAGAATGACACATTAACTGTTTCGATTCACGCTGATAAAAGGAGTACAGAACGAACGAATGAAAGCCAGATTTAGCACCAAGGTATTGGGGTAAAGGAATGTAAAAACATCCGTTCAACGTGACGCACGCTCCGATGGAGGGGAGGCTGATGATGACTGACCTTGGCCCTCGCACCTCCGCTCAGGGTGCCCGAGGGGTCGAACACGTCGCCGTCCAACGTGACGCAGCGTCGGCGCACGCTTGGGTGGAAGGTCACACGCTTGGCAGTCTCCAGGTCTCTACAGACCAGCGTGCTGCCGAACACCCAGTTCATGGCCGGCCGGAGTCGATCCTCGAAGGTTATCAGGTCTAGGGCTAGCTGGACGTTGTTTGGTCCGCCTCCCTGAAAAAAGAAAAGTACGCTAACAAACTTAGATCAGGAACGAGAGGAGTTAGCATTTTATTTTTTGATACATTTTATTTGGTTGTTATGTTTGGGGCCTGGGTCACGACTTTTTAGAAGGTTCTTGTTAGCTTATCTGACATATAGTTTAAAATATCTTTCATACAAAATATCGCCTTCCCATCGCCTCGCCTCGCCCTTTGTACATGTCAAAATTTTTTTCCCCGTCCATACGGACTCGTACCAATAAGTTCTTCGGAATTTATGTACGATTTGTAACACCACTGGCCTTTCAGTGAAGGAAAACATCGTGAGGAAACCTGCATGCTTCACTTTCGAGGCATGTATTGTACCTACTGTCCATTATAAGTGGCGACGGACTCACTACCCGTCACATTGGACAGTTTCGGTACTACTAGTGAAACGTGGATATTCTGAGGTTACAGAATATATCTGACTACCCCCTCGGGGAATATAGTCGTGAGCATATGCTATGTTTAAGTACTAGAGGAGAAGGCTCGGATTTCTACAGGGTGTAATAAAACACCCTAGTAATACTTAATCAACTGAACAACTTTTACTATGGAGCCAACATCGAAAAAAAAGAGCTGCCATACAAAACTGCAGTACAGACTTTTTTTTTTCTCGATGTTGGCTCCATAATAAAAGTTGTTCAGTTTGATGGTCTAAACCACCCCCTTAAGAATTACTAGGGTTTTTTGTTACACCCTGTATATCCGAAACGATAAGATTGATAAACATGGAAAAGTATAACACTCACAATATCCTGCGCAAGTCTGACAGTATTCCGGTCTATGACGTGTCCGGAGATCTTGTTGAGGGGTATTATAGTGGTCCTAGTCTGTAAGTTGCCTCGTTGTAACAGCAGTTTACTTGTAACTTCCGTGTCCACCACCACGTTGTACAGCTGTCAAATTTATTAAAATACTAGAGATTACCCGCGACTTCGTCCTACCAACAGGGGGGTGGACTAAAATTGGTGGGGGGCAGGGAGTGACAGTAACAGGGTGAAATTGATATCATTAGCATCCTTTTAAACTAGGAATGCTTGGGTCTGAGGTCACTAGCTTATAGTTTATTTACTTTACTGTATAGTATCAATTATTAAATAGACTATGTATTATTGTAACATAACTTTAGCTTAAGAATTTATATTGTAATAGTTATTAAGTCGTGTTATGTTGTAGAGTTTCTGCCCGCATCTTCTCTAGAGCGACAACACGTTCCGACGCGGTGGTAGCTTTAAACATAGATTTGACGTTTGATAAGTGTGCTGCAAGCTCCTATATTGAATAGATTATATTGACTTTGACTTTGAATCTACCCATCAAACTGAACAACTTTTACTAGGGGAGCAAACCGATCGGAGCAAAAAAAATCTGCTGTGCTATACTAAACTTCAATGCCAGCTCGACTCAAATGTATGCAACTGCAGATTTTTTTTGCTCCGATCGGTTTGCTCCCATAGTAAAAGTTGTTCAGTGTGATGGGTAGACACTTTGTTCAAAAAGATGCTAATAGTATCAAATTCAATGCACAAATTGTCTAACAAATACAATAAAATAAATAAATAGGTGGATTTAGAGACAGGGAAACCTAAAAAACCATATCGTAGTCTTTTTCTTGTAAATATTTTCAATGTAGAGACACACTTCTGTTACAGTTTTATAATAGTTTAGATGACATTCGTTTACACTCGCAAAGTGGCAAACAAAGGTCGTCATTATCCACACAAATATTAAAAATGCGAAACTCTGTCTGTAACCGCTGAACCGACTTTAATGAAAGTACAGAGACAGCTAAAATCCTGAGGAATGATATAGGCTTAAAAAATCCACCCAAACGAAGTCGCGCGAAACAACTAGTGGGTATACAAAGTGCAAGAAATATTATTGTTTACCAGCAGCAGTATTACCAAGAATAGAAACAAACAAAAATGTATGCCTCCGGTTTCATGAAAAGTCATTGATCTTTTAAAATTTTAACACTATTTACCCGACCGCCCGCAGCCGTCTCCAAAGCAGTGCAATAAACCGGATCACAGACATTTATTAGCCTGCATATTGTACCTGTAACAAAATAACATAGAATAAGCATAGAATAAATACACAGAGGCCCTAATCTCGCTTACTTTGTCAAACATAATTGCGTGACATTAAAGTTACTAATAGAGTGACTAATAACTGCGATAATGAGGGAGTGCGAGCGAGACCGGCATGCGCTATTACCTACATTTTCCGCCATGCTTCCTGCCAGAGGGAGCGAGGTTAAAAATGTTAGGGGCCAGGGAGTGTCCGTACAGTATGTAGTACTAAATACTTCTTATTCTGTGACCTGCGCGTCTAGTATGATATCTCTACACGCGCGCGACGCGCCTTCGCTGCATAGAAAATAATCTGTTCCTGCGCTTTTCGGAGACCGAAAGCCGCTCTTGCCGGGACTTGTAGTATGGGAAAAAGCCAAGTCGCTCGCAAGTAGAGAAGTCATGCTAGACGTGCTGGTGAAGGCGGCGGGAACCCGTTGGATGAGGGCAGCGCAGGACCGGTCGTTGTGGCGATCCTTGGGGGCGGCCTATCCAGGAGTGGACGTACATCGGAGTATATGCTTACTAGCGACTCTCCTACTATCGAAGTCTCTCCGAGGCGGTTGGTACTTGAAGTCGCACCGCTGTAGCCTCGCCGACAGATTGTCGACCGCATCTCTCTTCCTTCTGTCAAGCTACAGCCACTGTAGCGTGATTAGCCCCCGGGGTAGTTATAGCCGTGATCATATGCTTACCAGAGGACAATGGAGAGGGCTATGCTCGGAGTTTCCCTGCGAGATCGAATCAGACATGAAGAGATTCGCAGAAAAAACCAGAGTAACCGACATAACCTAAAGAAATGCTAAACTAAAGTGGCAACGGGCGGGTCATGACACAGATAGCCGATAGGGCCGACACTGCACCGGCTCGGCGCAGCGTGGGTAGGCAGTGAGCCCCCACAAGGTGGACCGATGACCGCAACCTGGTGAAGGGAACCCGTCGGATGAGGGCAGCGCAGGACCGGTCATTGTGACAACCTTCGACACTTAGCTGTAATTTTATACGAATGGGAAAAGTTTAATAGCAGAGGTAACTATGTGCACATGGTTACCTCTGCTATTAAACTTACTGAATAAGTGCGAGCGAGACAGGAATACGCTATTGCCTACATTTTCCGCCACACTTCCTGCCAGAGGGAGCGAGGTTAAAAATGGTGGGGGGCAGGGAGTGTTCGTACAGTACGGTAGTACTAGATACAATTTCTTTTACTGTGACCTGGTGAAGGCGGGAACCCGTTGGATGAGGGCAGCACAGTACCGGTCAGTGTGGCGATCCTTGGGGGAGGCCTATGTCCAGCAGTGGACGAGTGTATGCTTACCAGCGACTCTCCTACTATCGAAGTCTCTCTGAGGCGGTTGGTACTTGAAGTCGCACCGCTGTAGCCTCGCCGACAGATTGTCGACCGTGTCTCGCTTCCTTCTGATGTCACTCTGTAGCGATCGTACGCTCTCCTTCAGGTGGGCGTTGCGTTCTTCACTAAAGTTCATTCCCGATAGTTCTCCCTGAAAGATTGTCATTTATTATTTAAAAAAAAAAAAATGTTAAAAATCTTTGAGAAAAGTAAACAATAGTGTTTTGAGTATCAAAATATATAACGTGTTAATAAATAAGCGCAAAACCTAGGAGTTCGAACGAGTTCAGTAAATTTTAAATTATACGAACAAATTATTTAATATCTTGAAAAATTCAACTTATTTAGAAACCTTGATAATTCGATTCTGCTTTCGATTCTAAACAAACTACTTTCTAGTTTTGCGTTAATTAATTAACACGTAGTATATGTACAGAATGCCTTACATATTTTAGGGAGTGGTTAAAATTGTTGTTGCATAATTTTCAGTGACGAAATATATTAGTTCGGTTCGGATTTCAATTATACTCGCAAGGGATACATCGGTGAGAAGCAAATGCGTCAAACGCCTATGATTTGTTGTAATATTTGGAGGAGTTCTATTGTATATTGAAATGGAACCAATTCAGGGGTATCTTCATGTTATGTCCGTGAGGCGGAGGGGCGAGGGAGGAAAGAAATGACAAGACGTTCGTATCGATTCACTCGCTATAATCAACTGTCAGTGAATCTGTTGCGGGTCGCAGCCGCGCAACCCTATGCTAATACATATATCTATAACACTGAAGTGTTATTGGTTAAAATAGAGGTTATGCCCGGCAGTGGGTGGACAATTTAATACTAAAACCTACCTTCAACTGATCAATCTGAGCCTGATGCCTTCCAATATTCTCCTGGTCCTTCTGGAACTGCGTGCTACTGGATTTGAACTCTCTCTCCAACGTCTTAAGTCTCTCTTCCGCGTGCTTTTTCTCCATCATGCTCTGCGATATCCGGGTAGAGGCTTCCGATGCTTCTTGTTTTGCCGCTGTATTGGGAAGATTTTGCTATACAGGGTCCTTCTTTATCTGCTGACACTTTTTAAGGGGATGATCAGACCATCAAACTGAACAACTTTCTCTACGGGACCAACATCAAAATCCCGAAAAGAAAATCAGCTGTCCCATACATTTGGCTGGAGTAGGTTTGCAGTTCTGTATGAAACTACTGATTTTTTTTTTCGATTTATATATTGATGCCATAGAGAAAGTTGGTCAGTTTGATGTTATGATCATCCTCTTAGAAAAGTGTCAGCAAATAAAGAAGGACACTATATAATTTATTTAATTTCGTGCCGTGTAGAGTCGTTTGAGGCGACTATTACCATCATACTATCGTCATCTCTGCTGGCCATATGGTTGGAGGTTATAGCAACTGTATCTGACCCCACCATGGTCTCCCGTTTGATCAGACTCATGAGGAAGGAAGTAAGGGATAGTAAGTATGAGAATTAATTCATTGTTTAGGTCGACACGACACCTAATTATACGAAAGGAATAGTAAATTATACAATGAATTAATTCTCATACTTTTGGTATTGGTATTGGTTGAGCGGGCTCATTTTCCGCAACTCGACGTCTTAGGCGCCTATTTTGCGTGAGGTGGGAATGACTATTCTTGCCACCCTAGCTCCTCCAGGAAGCCCACCAGCTTGTTAATACTACCGAATGCCTCTGGAAGAGACCCCGGTGATCCGAGGTGTTGTGCTCGATATTGTGCTAGCCCGTTGCATTCTAATAGCACGTGCGCAGCTGTTTCTTCAACCTCCATGCAGACCCTGCACAGCGGACTGTTAGTAACACCAATATTAAAAAGATGTCTGTTAAAAGGACCGTGACCAGTCAGGGCTCCAGTAACTAGTCGTAATTGTGCTCTCCTGAGACGCAAGAGGCTCCAGGTGAGGCGAGGGTTAACCCTTGGTAGAGCGCTCCTCATACTTGCATTTTCATTCCTTACCCATTGTAAAAAGTATGTTATAGCCGGTAGAATCCTCGCCTCGCCGGAAAAGCCTCTCTCACGAATAAGGGTGAGAGGGAGCGAGCCATACTCCACCACGCGGGCCCAGTGCGTGATGGTGGAGGCAAGTTAGTGGTCAACTTGCTGTCAGAGAATTTACAAACCACCCATTGCACAATTTTTTTTTAAATTTAACCATACTTATGGTCTTGACTTAAAACTGCAGTCGACCGTACATCTAAATTCTGTATAATAAGAAGTTTTGCGTTAATTAGTAATATCTACCGGCACGTGTCTTGAACCCGCTTATAAATTACAATGAACTTACCTACAATGCACTAAGCACTATTTTCGTCTGACTGCTAGATCAACAAACGTGCCGCGCACTGTAAGACGTTATTATTGTTTGTTACGGAAGGCGGTATACCCATGAGCTGGTCCTGCAGCGACTCCGAGGCGCCCTCGAGGCCGGTGCTGACGGCGAGGAACTTGGCCTGCGCCTCGGTCAGCGCGGACTGGCTCGTCTCACTCGCGGAGCGGAGACTCTCGAATGTCGATGATACCTGCAAAGGTCAATTGTTTAGGTTTGTTCTTAATTGTGGCTCTTACGACATCCGTCTGTGTCCTGGTGGTTTGAAGCAGGAGCACAGAATAGGTAATAGTATACAACGTGTTAATGAATTAACGCAAAACTAGAAAGTAGTTTGTTTAGAATCGAGAGCAGAATCGAATTATCATGGTTTCAACATAGGAAATTTTTGTCAAAATATTAAATAATTTATTTGTATAATTTCAAATTTACTGAAATCGATCTCAACCCACCGCTCGGGCACTCTCACCCTACTTACTACCAAAACAAGATTCTTAAAATGTAGCCATGAGCACGTTAGCGCTTTCATTCATTGCTGAAATAATAATAAATCATTTTTGACTCAAAACTTAAAACGCGAATAACTTTAAATTTTAACTATCAAAATAATGAAATTATTGATTCAATCTAATTACTTTGTTGTAAATCAGTTGGGGTGTATGAGGTTTTGCGCTTATTCATTAACACGTTGTATAGTTCTACACACAGAACGGCCACTCCCCGCCCCCTCTGACTTCAGATATCCCACCTCACCTCACACTTTCTGGGGAAACTTGAGGGGAGCCGAGCAAGGGATTGCAGTCAGGCGCGCGCACCCATTGGATTTAACTAATTTAAATATATTTTATTTTTATCCTCTCAGTAAAAATAAACGTTGGAAAATAACGCTAAATTAACATTTTCAGTGATTCTTTAGCTTAAATACTATTTTTAATAACAGAATGAACTATTAAAAGTAACGAAATGTACCTATATAATGATGTTCATACGATGCGTGGTAAGTCAACCCTACACATATGTCATGCACAATTTGCGCAAAGTGTGCATATGCGATCATGTCAAATCTAAAACGTTGTTTGAAGTGCCGGACCTGTGGCAGGAGCACGGCAAACCTTCGTCAACACCTCTGATACCCTCGTCAAGAGGCTATTGGTTATTTATAGACGCTGCATTCAACCCCACCGCTATAAGTATCGGTTTGTCATTCACTTAGATTCAGGAGGGTAAAGACGAGTGCATATGTGTGCACTTAAAATATCCCGCTTATAATGGCCGATAAAAAATTTGGCAAACACTTAACAGCGCTAAACAAAATTTTTAGACGAAAGCGCTTACTGTCCATGATTTCGACATCAAACTTCATTGAATGAATCAATCATTTCAGAAGGAGTAATGGGAAAATAAATGTTGAAGACCTGTAGTAACTTTTGGGCCATTAAGGGTCAACTCACATTGAATTCCATAAAGATATTAATTGAGAGCCCTGTCCAGCAAGCGAGCGCGTTTGTAGTGAGAAGCGACCGCATCCTTGTTACTATCTTATCTTATATACTAGTACATACCTCGCAAGTACTTTCTTAGCTTTTAGCACGTTCTCATCCTCAGCGAGAGCCCTGTCCAGCAAGCGAGCGCGTTTGTCGAGAGACGCGATCGCTTCCTTGTTAGTATTTTATATACTAGTACATACCTCGTCAAGTACTTTCTTAGCTTTGAGCACGTTCTCATCCTCAGCGAGAGCCCTGTCCATCAAGCGAGCGCGTTTGTCGTGAGTAGCGATCGCTTCCTTGTTACTATTTTATATACTAGTACATACCTCGTCAAATACTCTCTTCTTAGCTTTGAGCGCGTTCTCATCGTCAGCGAGAGCCCTGTCCATCAAGCGAGCGCGTTTGTCGTGAGACGCGATCGCTTCCTTGTTACTATCTTATCTTAAGCGCGTTCTCATCGTCAGCGAGAGCCCTGTCCATCAAGCGAGCGCGTTTGTCGTGAGAAGCGACCGCTTCCTTGTTACTATCTTATCTTATATACTAGTACATGCCTCGTCAAGTACTTTCTTAGCTTTGAGCGCGTTCTCATCGTCAGCGAGAGCCCTGTCCATCAAGCGAGCGCGTTTGTCGTGAGACGCGATCGCTTCTTTGTTACTATTTTATGTACTAGTACATACCTCGTCAAGTACTTTCTTCTTAGCTTTGAGCGCGTTCTCATCGTCAGCGAGAGCACTGTCCAGCAAGCGAGCGCGTTTTTCGTGAGAAGCGACCGCTTCTTTGTTACTGTCTTATCTTATATACTAGTACATACCTCGTCAAGTACTTTCTTCTTAGCTTTGAGCGCGTTCTCATCGTCAGCGAGAGCCCTGTCCAGCAAGCGAGCGCGTTTGTCGTGAGACGCGATCGCTTCCTTGTTACTATTTTATATACTAGTACATACCTCGTCAAGTACTTTCTTCTTAGCTTTAAGCGCGTTCTCATCGTCAGCGAGAGCCCTGTCCAGCAAGCGAGCGCGTTTGTCGTGAGAAGCGACCGCTTCTTTGGCCGCTTTGTGCGCTGAACTGGCTGAGGCTTCGGTCTTCTCCAGACCTTGCAGTTCCGCTTCTAACTCTTTCAGTATGCTACCGCTTTCCTGTAAAAATATTTGTAGTTGTTAGATGACCGTTTGAATAAGACTGTATGAAAAAATCCATTGTTATCCAAATCCAAAGCAGAAAAGACAGTACAATTATACAATCAAACGGTAGCGCAACGGTTTATGAGTGTTGATCTTGAATGCGCAGATATCAAATTCGCGTCTATTCGGCCGGGAAAAGTAGGAGGCGGCCATCCCGTAAGCGACATTCACCGATCAGTCGCTTTTTACGTCATCAAAATGCGTGAAAATCCCTAACACTGTCCCCCAGCGCTCATTAACTGTTGCGCCACCTGCGATTTAAGTGCATAAGTGTGTGCGCTAACATATAATGTACTCTTTCGTCCTTACCCTCCAGATTCAGATGAAATAGGAAACCGATACTCACACATGTGGGGTCGGATGCAGTCCCTATAACAGGCGCTGAGGGCATATGATATGTTGACGATGCCTGAAGGAATTCTTCACCTCTTTCGTCACCTTAGGCTAGTGCTATTCAAAACCAGACAATATATGGCACATATGAATGTATAGAAATGTATAAAATACCTCATCCAACTTCTTGTTCAGTTCAGCCACCTGTCGATCCAGGTCCTTAGCTTCTAGCTCGTTATTCTTTATGTTTTCCTTCTTACTTTTAATATCGTCCTTCACTTCTGTCACCTTGGCTTCGGCCTCTTTAACACTTTCTTCTGCTGAGACAAACCTGAAAGACAAAATGACTTTACTGATTCAATATTCTTTAGGAATGTATGGTATGGTCATGTATACTTCTTTCAAAATAAGGACGACGAGATTTTCCGATTCCTATTTATCTTTCTGGCCAATTCTGATAAGCAAATATAATTTATTTATCAGAAAGATGTACTATCCGACATATCTTGGACGTTACTAAAGCTGTTCTAAGAATAAGTGAGAGAAAGTGTTTCAAATCTCTGTTTCTGTAATTAAAAATTTCCTTAAATTTTCGTTGCTATTTTGAATGGAGTATAGAGAAGTTGCCTGATATAAAGCAAAGTCAAAGTCAACATAATTTATTCACTAAAGGAATTTGAAGCCTATGAACGAGCTGCGATCTCCTGGCATGCTTTGTACTGGCACACGAGCTATGGGCAGTCGATACACACAATAACTGGCATGCTTTTATGCATCAACAAGCATGTGTATTCCCGGCTTTATGTCTATTTGTGCCTGAAATGTTCATGTGGAAAATCAGCCACTCAACTTACACCAAAGAGCTGGCATATAAGGATACTAGCTTTTGCCCGCGAGTTCGTCCGCGTGAAATTATAATCCTCCGTAGAATCTATATAGGGTCCAACTTAATATGCTGACACTTTTTTAAGGGGATGATCAGACCGTCAAACTGAAAAACAGTTGTAAGAATGAAGTTAAATAAATAAGTTTAAAAAAAAAATCGAAATCGCGAAATAAAAATCTGCTGTCCCACATATTTGGCTTAAGTAGGTTTCCAGTTTTGTATGGAGGAAATGATTTTTTTTTCGCCATTTCGATTTTGGTGCCATAGAGAAAGTTGTTCAGTTTGACGGTCTGATCATCCCCTTAAAAAACTGTCATCATATTAAGAAGGACCCTGTATATCACATTTCATGCTTAGATCAAAGTAAAATGAATGGATCGGCCTTGCACGAACATTTCAAACCAGAAAATTAGTGAACACAAATGACAGGTATACTTTAAATGTACCGAGATGACAGACAAGTGTGCTAGATTGTAAGGACTAACTGCCAGTTGCACGTACGTTCATTAAAGCTAATCCTCCATTAAATATCTTGCTGTCACTTTATGTCATGTTGACGCAGTAAAAGCTAGCAAGAGATTTAATGGAGGATTAACTTTAATAAACGTACGTGCAACTGACCGTAAGTGTACTACTTGTGTGCTTCAACCAAACGCTCTTTGGGCATGTCCATTAATTTTACTTTCATCTAAGATTTCATGTTTCTATCGTCAGGTTTTTAGACTGTGTTGTGTATAACTCAGTCACGGAACTGTTTTACAAGTATTGATAATGCAAATAAGACTTACTTCCAAGCCACATAGAGTCTACTGAGGTTCTCCAGTTCCCTCACAACCTTCTGATATTCTTGGAACTGTGAACGCTCATCCTGCAACTTCTGCAGTTTTGGAGCTATATCCTCTTTGATGATCTGCAAAATATATTTTTATATATAAATAATGGACTCTTGCTTGTGCGTTAGCACTGCATTTCCGCCAATGTCAAGTAGTTTGTGGGAGTATCTATCCCAATCTCAGGGATTGTTTTTGATCAAGAACAAGAATTGAGGATTGCGGAGCCTCGTGGCAGGCAAAAACGCAACGCGCGAACACCAGGCGAGACAAGTGCTCGTGTCAGAACCTGCAACGTGACTCCTGCAAAATAAATTAATTCTTTATTAGTATAGACGTCAGTTTGTCATTATACTTCGTGCCCTTCCATTACCCGTCTATTCTGCATTCCTCATCCATGCTCCTGCTAATATCATCATCCCACCTGCACTTGGTCCCCCTTTCTTTCTTTTTCCCTATCTTGGGTACCCACTAGCATGCCATCCACGAAAAAACGAGAGAGCAGCCATTCTGTATTTATTACCTTATTCTGTGCTACAGTGGAAGGGGAAAGTAATCAGGCCCGTCTGAATATTAAGGGGGAACTGATAAGAGATAGGTAGGCTAGTCATTCAATGAACGGGCTAGCCTTTCAATAAAATGGCAGATTTAAGCAGATGGCTGCAACACATACATCATTAAGCTCCCGTAGTTTGGCATCTTTCTTCTCAATAGTCTTCTGAGCGGCTTGCTTCTTTGCTTCATACATCCTGGTACCTGCCGCCTCTTCTACCATAGACAGGATCTGTAAGGAACAGTTCAATCAATGTTAATATTATTGTTGACCTAAAAACTATTAATAATAATGGATTTTACTGACTAAAACTGACCATTTACTGTCCATATCTCTAGAATACTGACCAGATCTTGGTCTGTCAATATGACATCGAAATACGAATGTGTTTCAAAAAAATAAACATTTATATAAATTTAAGGGAGTTGTTTAGACCATAAAACTGAACCACTATCACTATGGGACCAACACCGAAATCTCGAAAATAAAATTAGCTGTCCCATACATTTAGCTTGAGTAGATTTGTAGTTTAGTATGGAACATCAGTTTTTTTTTATTTGCGATTTTGATATTGGTCCCATAGTGAAAGTTGTTCAGTTTGATGGTCTGAACCACCCCCTTAAATGTTTATTTGTGTTTTTGTATCACCTTGTATATGGAGCATGTTTATGAAGCGTAAGCATATGCTCACGACTATATTCCCCGAGGGGGTAGTCAGAGATATTCTGAAACCTCAGAACAACCACGTTTCACCAGTAGTACCGAAACTCTATCCAGTGTGACGGGGGGTGATGTTTGTGAATAAGTAAGAAAAATCATCACTGGGGCATGTGGCCCACATGCTTGTTCTTGTTCTAAAGTGATAGTGTATTGTATTTAAAAAAAAAAAGATTAAGAGCACAAATTCTTAATTAATGGTAAGTTTAGGGACCTACCGAAAAGAAAAAGCTATAAGATATTTTTAAGTGTCTCCTACTACAAAACCTTTTTTTCACCCCAATCTACTGAAACCAGACCACTTTTTTGGGAACATAGCCTCTGATCCTCAAAATATGGACTTTACTGACCATTTTTCGAAAAAACGTTCTTTCACTGTCTTTAGCCAAAAAAACTGACTCTCACTGACTTTACTGACCATTTTCCACCCCTTCACATTTGAAGGAACCGTAGAAAGAGAATGACTGGAAAAGGCATTAAAATAATAATAGTCTCGAAAACGAGACAGGCTAATTGCATTGAGCGGGCAAGAGAAAATCTATGCTGTTTGTCACTTCCTGCGTATGCGGTATTTTAAGTGACTAAATTGAAATTTCATACAGAATCTAGAAACAGTTGCCTGACTGGAAGACAGGTAAAATTTTTCATACATATTTGTCATTTCTCTATCCCTTTCCAGTATATGCAGTCATATATAATACTCAATCAATGGATGAAAGCATAAAAAAACTAAAGAGTGGAATTTGGAGAAATTTGTCTTCTTCACTGACTTTAAGCAACATCAGGTCCAGTCAGTCTTTGGATGGGTGACCGTTTAGTGGTATTTCATCTCGAGCGTTTCCGTGCTTCGGAAGGCACGGCAAGCAGATGGTCTCGGATAGTTCCGTCAGATGGCACTGTAACTATTTGTTAAGCTAGGCCAGAGGCCAATTAAAGCGGCTTGAAAATTCTCTGACAGCAAGTTGACCACTAACTTGCCTCCACCAACACTGGGCCAGTGTGGTGGAGTATAGCCCATTCTCTCTCACCCTTATTCGTGAGAGGAGGCCTTTGCCTTGCAGTGGGATTCTACAGACTATAACTTATTTAAAGTACCGAATGTCGTTATTACTTACTTCTGGTGGCTTCATATTAAGTACTTTGGTGATCCTTCCCTGCATGATCAGGAAATGTGGGTTGTTCACGTTCAGCTGAACCGAACAGAACAGATCGCTCACTCTCTTGTTCTGAACGTTTATACCGTTTATAAGGTACTTGTTCTTTCCACCCATTACTACCTGAAATGTTTTAATATTTATTAGTTTTATTCTTTTGTTTGTATCTGCCATCAGACGAAAGACTATAATCAGATGTGTTGATACGAGATTTAATGGCTTTCTAGAGTGACTGGGCCAGCGCCCTACCCTCTTTTAGTTTGAGAGCTCCGCTTCAGCCTTTTAGTGTTGCGGGCGGGCTTGTTTGGGTGATTTCTTAACCGCTCTTTGTATTTTAGTTTGTGCTGCTCTATTTCTTGGAGAACGGTAGGTATTTCCAGGTATTATATTCTAAATCAATGAATCATTAAATTTGTGCATGAAAAAATGGAGAGGATTATGTCCATAGCCTATTATCGCTGGTGTATGAACAATTTACAGACTATGAAATTCTGATTTTATACTAGTTAACCCGTGACTTCATCCACACAAATTATATACCTGATTTTAAGTCAGATCATAAAGGTATCAAACAAAAAAGTTTCAACAAAATTGATTCAGTAGTTTTTGCAAAACAAACAGACAGACAAAAATTTTAAAAAAGGTTGATGTGATTCAGGGACACCTTAAAAACCATATCGTAATCTTTTACATGTAAATATCTTCAATGTACAGACACACGTCTGTTACAGTTTTATAATAATTAAGATATGTTGTTCATGCACCTAGACTGGATACATTAACGAAATTCTAACCTTTTGTTTGCCAGCCGCCATTAAGCACATATCTATTTATGTGGCAATCTCCCGCTCCAGTCAGGAAAAAAAAAAGGTTATCTGCCAGTCTCCCGGTGCGGGATGGTAGGCAGCAAACGCCATCTCCTTTTAGCCAAAATAAAGGCCCGTCTGGCATTCTCCCGGAGTGGGACGATATTTAGGATATGTCAATTTCATCATGTAAAACTAGTTCTGCCCTGCTCTAACACATTATAATGTGAGATCATTGATCATTGATCCTGCCGAGCCCCTGCCAGGCGCGCCAAAATGAGCAAAATGGACGCCACCATATTTAAACATAAATTTGCTATCCCGGAGCGGGAATTTGGGTCACAAAAGGATAATTTCATGCAGAAGAAGTCGTGGGCAAAAGCTAGTGTTTTATAACAATAAAAAGAACTGAACATACAGAAGGAAGAGTTTCAAAAGAATTCAGTAAACTATCAGTAAAACTTAAAATACTTTACCTGTCTCGTAACAGTGATCTCATCATGATTTTCATATCCGATGGGGCACTGTTTCTTTTCCCTATTATCAAATGTGATGCTGACCGTAGCCTTCGTGATACCAGCTTGTCCATGTTTGTAAATCAACTCCTGAAGACTGCCAGCTCGCACCTAAAACAATTTGGCGGCATTCGTTTGTTTACACTTGAAAACAATTATAATTTGCAATATTATGAAGCAGACTTACGTTGGATAAATTGGTTATTCCGAGCACAAAACATATTGAGTCCAAGATGTTTGATTTCCCAGTTCCGTTTAGGCCTGTTATAGCGTTGAATTCTCGGTCGAAACCGGTGATTTCTACTCGGTTACCGTATGATTTAAAACCGTCTAGCACAATAGACTTAACGTACATGGTGCTAATGATGGAAACATCTAAGTTTTAAAGGAAAACCATTGAATTTTCTAAGTAAAAACAGGCAGATTTGTAAATAAATCTTCAAAAATCTCGCGAAGCGGGAACCGTTGGAAAACGACTTTTGACATTTGTTTTTTTTATAGATTATGGGAGATAGTTATGTCATCGGCTCGGCCTGCTAGTTTTACGAGAATCTGAAATCAATCGATTCTGTTTAAAGTCAATCGATATTTAGCGGTGCCTAAATATATTGAGGAGAGGAGACGACGAAAGAAAATGTGGATTGGATGGATTGTATGAATAAATTGTATGTACTTCCCAATACCATTTTTTGTTTTTTTACTAGCATTCATTATTTCTATTTACAAATCGTTTTCCTAACATTTGCTACCGTCCGTCCATGTAAAGTAATGAGTAGATTAAAAATGTGTATAACCTATTGGAAATAGTTTTTTTATTTTTATTTAGTTCCTAAAAAACTCGACAGGTGGCACGTTTATCGCTCCATAGAACGAACGTCTGTTCGTGACATCCTGTCAAAATCATGTCTGACTCATGGCTGTGCCTGCCTTTTTTAAAGGAAAATGGATCGAGCCCATACAAACATGTCAGACGTAAACAGTTTCGAATGTTCGATTAAAATGATTCGTAAGGAATGAAATATTCCATCAAAAGATGCGTTGGCATCTTGCTGATCATCTTTTCTCTCTTTATTATTTTAAAGGAAGACCTTTTCAAACGTTGACTTTTATTCACGCAGATCGTAGCGCCATCCGTCAATCCCCTAGAAAACCAAAAGAAAAACGCTCATTGAAATCAATCGACTTAACCTTTTCAGTCGATGCAGTTGCACAACATTGTTTGTCGATCTGTCAATGTCAAAATGACAAATTATAATTTTTATTTTTCGATTTTTTTCGAACGAATCCCGCCGTTTCGCATTTTATTCAACGTTTTTCTGTAAAAGTTTAGTTTAAAATGGATTTCAATTCGACTGGAGGAATGAGGAGCCCTTTCTCACCACGTGTGAGGCAGTCCATCACAGGAAGGAGGCCCATAGGGCTCTCCTCTGCGAAAAAGAATCAAAGGTAAAATTTTATTATAACCTCGAATGTCTTCATATCCTCACAATTGTTTTTTGGTACATGGTATAATGTTTGTTTTTAGTATTTACTAGTGACTGCTATCACATTGCATGAATATGAATGAAGCTAAAGAGGCGTGTCGAATCGTATCGTGTGGCGGTCCATAGTCCCATGAAGGTAGTCGGTCTATCTCCTATCATGTCTAGAAGAAATCGCTTTTTAGCAATAAGACCGCCTTAGCATAAGCATATGCTCACGGCTTGTCCCCGAGGGAATAGATAGATAGATTGTCATAGATATTCTGAAACCTCAGAACAGCCACGTTTCACCAGTAATACCGAAACTCTGTCCTGTGTGACGGGGAGTGAGCCCGTCGCCACTTGTAATGGACAGTGGGTCACCTCTGGTTCCTCACTATGTTTTCCGTCACCGAAAATCCTGTAGTGTTACAAATCGTACATAAAGTCCAAAACTCATTGGTACGAGTCAGCCTGGACGGGGATCGAACCATCGCCTCCTGCATGGCAGGCAAGGTTACTCGTCACTGGACCACCACGGCTTCAGCATAAGACCACCTTATTTGTACCATAATCAATTTTGTTTCCTATCTTCCTTTTGGTATAAATAAAGTATATTTCATGAATTCATTCATTCTCATAGTAGTATTAATGTTGAGGCCACCGTAATGTAATTCAAGAACCTCCTTTTCTCAGTTGAGTAAAGTGTACTTATACTTCATTCCAAATAAAAACGAAACGATTTTCCGAATCCTATAGCTTTCTGGCCAATTCTGATTAGCAAAAACAATTTATTTATCAGAAAGAGATACTATCCGACATATCTTGGACGTTACTAAAGCTGTTCTAAGAATAAGTGTGAGGAAGTGTTTCAAAACTTTATTTCTGTAATTCAAAACAGCCCTAAAATTTCGTTGCTATTTGGAATGGTGTATAGTAATATATGAGTCTAGCTAGAGCAGTCTTTTGAACAGTGAAAAACACATGATTAGGTACACGTCTCGAAATTTAAGCATGTATGTTTTTTCACTATGTATACCTCTACGATAATCATCTTGATAATACTCTGATAATAATCTTGATAATTATAAAATTAATTGGAAAAACAAAAAGCTTGCACTAACAATGTCACACGATGTGTATCCGATCAATGAGGATCTCCAATGCTATATCAAATTTGTTAAAACAATTCATCAAGTTATTCTTTATGCTTTACTAATGATTTTCCTTTTTGAATTTTGTAAATCGGTTCAGTAATTCTAAAGTTATTGAATTTTGAAGTTAGCCGCTCTGTGCCCGAAAACAATAAGCCCTGCGTACACGTGTGACATCATTACACCCATTCGTACTGCGGGTTGTAAGGTATTTTGGCTAATTTGGCATTAAAAGTCTTGTATTGCAATGTGCTGTTGGTCTTCCAAAAACAATAAAATAAAATAAAATATCTCGATTATGGTACGTCGAAAATGAATATGACAAAAAATGATCCCACAGTCAAGTACTAAATGATTGGCACATAAAATGTGGGGGTTATGGAGACACTTTTCATTTTAAGAATATTTAAAGTCCTGAACCAATGTTATTTTACTACTAAAGCCCGTAGCAGCGAAAGTTAAATATCAAGCGGCTCGAATTTAGTAGGGGGACCTTGGTACTCCACCATTGGTCTCCTCATGGTGGAGGGGGGACTTAGTTAGGGGACCTTTCCTCATCAGGGATCATACTTTCGAACCCTAAACACCTCAACTTTCTTTTTCATTGTTTTTACGTCTTTGTTACAGTAAATTCATCCAGTCAGGGCATCAAGGTGGAGATCTCATTTACAAGACACCGGTCAGCACAGTAGAAACTTTTGGCATGCCACTGCCTGTCATGGTCACAGAGACCCTCACTTTCGGTAAGTAGTCTGGCATAAATCAATAATGTATGTCATAAAAATCAAGATCACTAACCTTTTGACCGCCAAAGTCGGTCTTAGTCATAGCTGACAACAAGTGCCGTGTATGCCAACGTCAGGATATATTACAACATGAATTTTATTGTGTCTAAAAGTGGTAATGAACAGTCTTCTGATTATTAACACCATTATTGGTGTCTTTATTTTACCTTTTGTCATGTATGATGGCATAAAAAATGCAGCTCACACTTTGGTTGCATAGCGGTCAAAAGATTAATTTGTAAATGAAATAGAGATATTATTCTTTTAAAATAATAGTAAAGAAATCTTTTCATCTCCCCATCTCGGAAAGAGTATTTTTGCTCTTCGATATCTGAGTGCAGAAGCCGTTTTTATCAGCTAGAGGATAAAGTAAATTGAATTTAGAACATCGTGTGCACTAAGTTTGTGAATTCAAAACATCATTAAACCTATTTACTTTACCCTCCATGGTACCGAATTAATCATACAATCTTTTTTTTTCCATTTAGTCGTTTCCTCGCTGAGGTGGGATGAAAAGTTACGTGTTGCACTCGAGTGCAAAGATTTTTCACCTCGTGCTCTTTAATTCCCTCGCTAACGCTCTGGATTCTAATTTTTGAATCACTTGCTGTGCTCGTGATTCAATTTTAGCATCCTTCGCTTGCTCGGTCGTCAAAATTGAGCACGCGGTTAAAAAGCAACTTTGCACTCTTGCATAACAAATAACTATTTTCTTTTTTAAGTAGATCAACCAAATTTTTTGTTGCTTTCAATCTTCTTTTATATTGTTAATTTCATGTCATTCAAAATTTTTCCAGCCTCTTATATTCACTGGCTACTATATTGGCTTTACTGGCCAGCAGGCTCTTTTGCGAATTAATAGATATAGAAACGAAAAGAAAAAACGATTGTCTATGATTATTTCTATACATCGTTTATTTTTCTACCCAACAGCAAGTGGTGATGTATCCGTGCGTCTATCCCCATGCGGCTGGTGTTGGCTGGTAGCCGGGCGACGAGTGCTAGCCTGGCCGCGGGAGCCGCTAGCTTCAAGCGGAGCATCCCCCGCCCCGGCCTCCCCAGCCGCCGCCAGGGAACTGACACTGCCGCAGACTGACCTAGCACACAAGGCTGATCTAGTTTGTGTCTTCTATGAGGATAGTGCTCAGGTACGTACGACGAATTTCCCTTTCAGAGAAATTTTAGGTAGTCACCTTAACTGGCTAAATGGCCAGATAGAAACCCTGTAGACCCATTATGATCTTTAGTAAATCTATCGCCGGCGAAAACAAAACAAATGAAATATTACCTCTTAGTCGCCTCATACATACACCCACCGAAAGCAATGATAAAGGCTCCATTAGAACATTCAACTGTCTTTGTCATTCTTTTCAGGATTTTGTAAATGGTGACATGGGAGTCACGTTGCAGGTTCTGACCCGAGAACTTGTCTCGCGTGTTGTTCACGCGTCGCGTCTTTGCCTGCCACGAGGCTCCGCATTCCTTAATCTCTTCTTGTTCTTTATCAAAAACAATCCCTGAGATTGGGATAGATACTCCCACAAACTACTTGACATTGGACACGCACAAGCAAAAAGTCCATTAATTATAAATTTAAAAAAAAATGGTGACATACATCTGTCAGTGTTTTAAAATGAAACAGTGTATTGTTTTAATTTAATTAAACACATCATTAATCAATGCACTTAATTTGATCCCCCTTAATTAATATAATTAAGATATATTTTCAAAAAGTCATGCATACAACAACAATATTTTATGAGTCACTCTGCAAGTTTTGCCTCGAGCGGTTGTGTCATTCGCGTGGTTCACGTTTGAGGTTTCCACGAGTCTTTGCCATCTCTTCTCAACTGTGTTTTTGCTAAAAAACTCTTTGAGATTGGGATAGATACTTCCCAAGAACTACTTTACACTGGCAGAAATGCAGTGCTACTCACAAGCATAAGTCCATTATTGTATGAATAAAAAAATATAAATATTTCTCTACAGATGCCATCATGCATAGGCGTGTCTCCAGAAGGCATAGTCCGCTACTGGCCCTCGATAGGCCAAGAGGGAGTCTACGTAGATATATCAGCGGAACTGGCCGGGCAGGAGTGCGAGAGGCTGGGGGAGTACACGCGAGCTGGACTCGTGCTGGCTACCACTACTTGTACCATTGTGCTGTTGGAGCCTACTGTTGTTGGTAAGTCGGTATAATCATTTTCAGCCACTGGAAAAGAGTCAGCTCCTTCCTCTTAAAGATACAATAGTATACATCATCATCTCAGCCGATGGACGTCCTCTGCTGGACATACGCCTCCCGCAAGCATCGCCACAACGACCAGTCCTGCACTGCACCCATCCAACGGGTTCCCGCCGCCTTCACCAGGTCGTAGGTCCACCTTGTAGGGACCTACCCACGCAGCGCGTCCCGGTACGCGGTCGCCACTCGAGAGCTCTTCTCCCCCCATCGGCCATCGGTTCTTCAAGCAATTTGCCTCGCCCACTGCCACTTTAGTTGAGCAATTCTTTGGGCTATGTCAGCTACAGCTGTCAGTATACAATTGACAATAATAGAAAGCCGTGGTTATCTAAGGGCGAGTAACCATGCCTGCCGTGCAGTAGGCGATGGTTCGATCGCCGTCCAGGCCGACACGTATAAATGAGTTTCTTTGGAATGACCTTAGTTAGCTAGCTTTTTTGCTCTATTAATCACCCTCTACAACCCCGACATTTTAAACGACATTTGTTTCAGACGGTCGCGCGACAGTGACTTGCCGCACGTTACGACCGCCGAGCGGCTGGCTGGGCGGCATCGGGAGGAGAGTATCCCTGCTGTTCTTCGGTACCATGCCTGCTCATGCTGATACGGTGAGCTTTTACATATATTTAGTCTGTTTATGATAGACTTGTTTTTCATTTTTAAGTGAAAATGTCACCACTATTTGAATGACTGCCGATTTCGCTGCGACATAGTCTGCATTTGCACCATGTCATTATATATTGTCTTTTTTAATATGCTGACACTTTTTGTGACCGTCAAACTGAACAACTTTCTCTATTGCACCAACATCGAAATCACGAAAAAAATATCAGCTGCCCTATACATTTGGCTCGAGTAGTTTTACAGTTTTGTATGGAATATCTGTTATTGGCTTCGATGTTGGTGCCAGAGAGAAAGTTGTTCAGTTTGACGGTCTGATCATCCCCTTAAAAATGTGTCAGCATATTAAGAAGGACCCCCCTATAGTGAAGTTGAAGTCGCGTCTTTTCGAAGTCTGATAAATTACTTATGCTTAATACAGGGCTGTTAAGAAAGTTCTTAGGAGTCAGCAAACTGAAGTGGCGATGTCACAGACCCAATGACATTTGGATTGGACGAATCTTTAGTGGAGACTACTGGAGACCTATGTTTAGGCTGATAATCTGTGTAAGGTGGCTGGAAAGGACTGGATGCATGAAGCATTGGTCTGTGCGTTGTAGCATAAGCATAAGCTCACGACTATATTCCCCGAGGGGGTAGTCAGAGATATTCTGAAACCTCAGAACATCCACGTTTCACTAGTAGTACCGAAACTCTGTCCCGAGCCGAGCTGAGCCCGTCGCCACTTATAATGGACAGTGGGTACAATACATACCTCGAAATTGAAGCATGCAGGTTTCCTCACGATGTTTTCCTTCAGCGAAAAGCCAGTGGTGTTACAAATGTCGTCGTCTGTGCGTTGTGTAGGGTGGAATTGGCTATTGGAAGAAGCCTACGTCCAGCAGTGATGACTTAACTGGTTGATTCAACAGAAATATTAATCAATTGGTTGCAGAAACTGGTAGGGGTAGTGGTGCTATCGGAGGAGATGTTGGACAAATCAGAGCCAGGCTGCATCGCGCTAGTAGCTGGAGGTGCGGGTTCACCGGGAATACTGCAACTGTGGCGCGGCACAGAGCTACACGAACATAGTCTGCGCCGCGCGCTAGCCGAGGCCGGCGCAAGGGCACACCTCACCATGGGTAAGTGTTAGTGTAAGTAGTAGAAAATAAGAATGTTCATAGATACTGAACATGAACCGAGCAAGAAGCACATACACAAGACGCACGTGCGAGTGGAACGGCTCGTGTGCAGATGCCATCTTGTTTCTGAAGCAGAAGTGATCAGGTAGTCACAAGCAGGACGCCTCATACAACCGGGATCGTATTTAGAAAAAGAGTTAACCACATGCGAATCTGAGTGCGTGAAAGTGAGTGAGGGCTACACCCAACCGAGAGAGGGTGAGGTCGAAACTATTGTAGTAACCGTAGCTTAAAGTATGTAAGTATATAGAGCGCTCGCATCTGCCGTGACCTTGGCGCTGAGCGTGGGTAAGGGTCAATTCACACCGAGACGCGACGCGACGCGACGATACTCAAATACCTCGAGGCGCAGTGCTGCGTGGTGCAACGTAATCTGAATTCTCACAATGTAATGTGTATCTTTTCGTGTAGTGAATAAAGTATATTCTATGAAAAATGTGCGCGCAGCGTCGCGCCGCGTCGCGTCTCGGTGTGAACTGACCCTATGTGATTGTATAATGTTATAGTGTTTAAATAACGCGAGTCTACAATTTTCTTTAAAATTTCCATGATAAACAGACAATATACGAAATAATATAGATGGTTGAATATTGCTCACTGACACAATCAGCACGTCTAGCAAAATTTTTCTACTTGCGCGCGACTCGGCTTTTCCCATACTACAAGTCGCGGCAAGCGCGGCTTTCGCTCTCCGAAAAGCGCGGGGACAGGTTATTTTCTATGCAGCGAAGGCGCGTCACGCGCGTTTAGAGAAATCATACTAATTGAACGAGAAATTGACACCTTTTGTTGTTCATACCCGTGCACTCGGTTAGGCGCGCTCTGCTTGCTTATAAATACTCTAAAGTCCGTACTGTACATAGTACCCATTCTTATACGTGTGTGATAGACGTATACCGCCGAACCTTTGCTCTATTTATCATTCAAATAACAAATTTTCCATCGCAGGGGACCTCAATAGCTTGGAAATAATGGCCCTAGACGTGAGAGCGAGCGGAAACAACGGGCTATTGCTCCTGGTAGCCGCCGTCAACGTCGCCAGGTCCCCGGAGATGAGATATGCCATCGGTAAGTAAGATATACTTGTTGACGTCGATGAGAGAATTTACGATAACTTGCGGAAGCTGTGTCATTTGTCGTTACAAAGCATTTTCTTGCGTGAAATTAAATTTCATAAGGTCCTTTCTTAGTGCACCCCTAATCTTTCATAGAATATATAATCCAAATTTCAGGGTTTTAATACTCAGCGGTTTAGGCTGTGTGTTGTCTCAGGCAGTCACGAAACTATTTTATAAATATATTCAGGGTGTAAGGGACAGGGTGAACTCAGACCATCAAACTGAACAACTTTCACTATGGAGCCTACCTCCGGAAACGCGAAAAAAAATCAGCTGTCCCATACATTTGAGTCAGGTACTGCAGTTTTGTATGGGACAGCTAATTTTTTTTCGCGTTTCCGGAGGTAGGCTCTATAGTGAAAGTTTTTCAGTTTGATGGTCTGAGTTCACCGTTTCAGTTTGCGGAGCGCTGTCCCTTACACCCTGTATATGGAGTCACGTTGCAAATTTTGCCGCTAAGGCTTGCCTTTCGCGTGGTGGCTGGTATTTGATCAAAAACAATCCCTGAGATTGGGATAGATACTTCCACAAACTACTTGACGCTGACGGAATCTCTAATGCACGAGCAAAAGTCAATTAATTTATAATAAAAAAGTATGCAAATCCAATATTCCTCTATCAGCAGCTCCTTACAAAGTAGCATTACAATTTGCGACAGTAGTATAGCAAAATGACTCAAAACTAATTAAATGTCTTGTTGGCAGCGCACATATCGGTTGAAGACCCTGCGGCTCCCCGCGTGACGTCACTGGTGCCGCTACGCAGCTGGGGTCGCGAGGACCCCGAGGAGACCCCGAGGTTCCTCCCTCTAGGTGCCTGCGCGCTTCTCTACACCACCAAGTATATCGCTATCGTGTCCAGTAAGTACACTCCACCTGAAGACTTGACTAGACCCCGCGTGATGTCACTGGTGCCGCTGCGCAGTTGGGGTCGCGAGGACCCCGAGGAGACTCTGAGATTCCTCACTCTAGGCGCCTCCTGCGCGATTCTACAGGGTGTTAGGGTAAACAGTTGCATTACTTTAAGTTAAGGGGTGATTTTATCCATGATACTGAACGACTTTCCATACTAAACGCAATCGATCGAACGTTTATATGAAAAGTCGATTTTTTTTTGTAATCTCTGGCGTAATACTTCTTATCGTGTGGGCAGCAAGCCCTGGTGTCAGCGTTTATTCAAACCGCCTTATGGCCTCTGACGTGGTTTTTATGTAACGACTACTACCACTAGAGATAGAGTAGCCCGAACCAACGGCTTAACGTGCCATCCGAAGCATGGAATCAACTTTCTTTTCAGACAATCAGGTGATTCAGCCTGCAATGTCCTAACCTACTAAGGAATAACGCACAAAGTGACATATCACTAGGTGTCCCCTGTGGGAATCGAACCCACGACCTCGTGTCAAGAGCCCAATGCTCTTAACCATTAGACCACGGAGGGGATACTGAAATGAGTCGACCCATTGGCCTTGAACTATCAACCAACTACTGATGTGCTCTGCTAACTAATTTATCTTTCTTTGCAGCAACAATATCAAACGAGAAAGTGGACTACATAGACGTGACATCAGAAGGCGACAAGATACTAGGAGCGGAGCTGTGTAACGGAGTTCCGTTGTTATTTAGCAAGAAACACGGCGTTCTTATATTATCTACTTCCGACAGTCTGGCGCCTACTCCGTGAGTACTTTTATATTAAGAGCAGAGTCGAATTTCTAAATTATTGATTCTCCATGTATGCTATCGATTGGAATAAGGTGTGACATCTATATCGTATGAATTCTAATTGTAACATTAGACGTGTGAATCAGTAGTTTGTATAAACTCTCAGTAGTTTACATAACTCTGGTAGATGGCGCTGACGTCCCTTAAACAAGATGATATAGATTGAAAATTTCGTCATGGCTTGCGGGGCGTCGACAGCTCTGTTGGAGTGGAGCATGCCCCGGATAGGCAGGTCGTGGGTTCGAATCCCGCTCGCCGCCCGACTTTTTCAATTCAATTCAAGAGCAGAGTTTTGTAACGGGGTTCTATCTAGTACTGCTATGGTACTTTCTCCGTTCGTATTTTCAATATTAGGGGTAGAATAAGGAAAGGATATCTGTTTCGATATTTTTCGTGAGTCCTTTGATAAGATATTAGGATGTGAGATAAATAACGAAGTTGAGTTATGCAACGGAGTTCGTTTTTTTTTTTCAACGAGAAACATTTTGTATATCTTTTTTTTAAATTAATTTATTCAATTTAATGGGAACATGAGTGTCTTAAAATTTACCACGCCAAACTGTACAACAGTTTATCGGCGTTTAACTAGTGACATTTTAGTGTCTAATCTTTTAATAACTTTGGTCTCTTAGCGGTTTCTGAGTACCCCGCAAAAGATTAAGGTCGTGAGTTTATGTATGTATATAAGCTGGAACTACGTTTATAACAGAGTTCTAATCTTGATGAAACCAAGTTGAAACTTTTTAATCTACTTCTTCTTATCTTCGGTGACAATCAAATTAAAGATTGAAAAATTTGTCTTGGGCGGGACTTAAACCCGCACTCTTCCAAACCGGGGAAGTGCGTTATCAAATTTCGCTACCGAGCCCACTAGCCAGAGAACGAAATTTTCAATCTATTGCCTCCTAAGGGGACGTCTTCGGTGACAATTTGTAAAACGAAATAAAACAGTTTTTTTCCCGTTTTTAAAGTGAATAAATAAAGTTCTTTCTAGTAATATTGTCGTTTTATGTGCAGTTCGGTGTGCGACAGTCCGATGGGGTCACCGTGTCCATCTGATATGTACGACGGAAATTTATCACTCTACGAGATTGATCCACATGAGGTAAGTGACATAAATTAAGTCAAGCAATTGGCTATTTGACAATTGTAACAAATATAAAATATATTAGATTTAGTAGCTTATCGGTTCACAATAATAATACAATAAGTTTTTTGCATTGAAATAACTTGTAAATATTTTATTTTTCAAAAATAAATTAGAGTTTTTTCTGTCGATTTCAAAAACTGAAATGCCATGATTGAGCATCGTGTGATGTCACATTTCAAACAATAAAACGTCTTGTGAGGTGTCAGAATATTACGAAGAACTCTGTATTACTTAGACGATTTATATACGGACCCGCCTCGCCTTAGCATTTCCCCTCTGCCAACATGTAAGATCAAAAAATCTTACGCATTTACATTCAATTTTATACCTTATCACTAAACGCGTCAGCCTATAATTGCGGAACACTAATTTCGAACTTATGACATTTGGGGTTCACACGACACTTATTTTCGTGATTTTTAACATTCAAAATTACAATACTAATGAAATAAAATTCAAAGTTGCGTATCTCGTGCGTGTTAGTAGAATTACATGCGTAACTAGTCCTCATAAATAAATAGTTTAAGCTGTATTATGACATTTTCGAGAACCGCCTGTGCTACCGCTAGTCTATTGTGAACGCGCCCTTTACAGTCCCCTATTATTGAGAAATGACATTGCAGCTTTGACTAATTATTATAAGGACTAGCCTTGCGGTAGCATTTCCCCTCTGCCACGGTATAAGCACAATTGATCTTGTGCATTTACATTCAATTTTACACCTTATCACTAAACGAGACAGCCTATAATTGCGAAATAATAACTTCGAACTTAGAACGTTTGGGGTTCACACGAGACTACTTTTCATGATTTTTAACAATCAAAATTAGAATCTAAAGTGATGGGGAATAAAATAGAAAGTTGCTGATTTCATGTAACCTCGCCCCCCGCAAAAAGTGGCAGAAATGTTTGTTAGTAGAATTACACGCGTAACCAGTCCACATATAAATAGTCAAAGTTTGTACTATACCACACTAAATCCAAACTAAAGTTATTCTTCTATAACAAACGAATGTTATGAACGACTGCGCCAATTATAGTGGGTGGCTACAGTGGAGGTGAAATGAAGACCAGAAGAGATTGGTACTAAAATATATTTACATTTTACAAATAAAAGTCTTAATGTAGGAATTTAGATGCGACCGAAGTTAGGTACGCTGAGCCGAAAAGTGTCTATCTTAGGTTATAACAATTTAATACAATTAATAACTAGGTCAGCGGTCACGTTGTGTGGCATGCATGGCTCGTGCGCATCCACGGCGGCTGCAAGTGTATTGACCTGACGCTGTATAGGTATCGGAAGGTGCTGTTATTGCTAACAATGTACTCCAATCTCCTGATTTAAACTAAGTAAGGTGACAAAAGAAAAGCCGTATACACTTAAATTAGTTCATCAGAATATTGAAGGCTTTTCTGGCAAAGAATTAGAAATCGAATTGTTTTTAGAGAAATTTCAATTAGATTTGTTTTGTGTTACTGAGCATTGGCTCAAAGAAAGTGAAATGTTATTTGGCTTCGAAAATTATCAAGTAGCCAGTGCTCTCAATCGAAAGTCGACAACTCGCGGAGGATCAGTCATATTTAGTAGAAATAATCTTAAAGTTAAGGAACGTAGAGATATTGTCCGACTTTCCGTTGAAAGTAACATAGAACTATCTTGTGTCGAGTTACAAAACCACATTATCATTTGTGTATACAGGCCACCCTATGATTCGAACTTCCATGTTTTTGAGTCAGTAATGGAAGATGCGTTGAAATTAGTATCGAAAAGTAATAAATCCATCATAGTCTGTGGGGACTTTAACGTTAATTTACTTGAAAAAGACACATACTGCCTTAGAATTACTAGTTTATTCAATTCATTTGACCTACAAAACTTATTTTTGGAACCAACTAGAATAACAGCTACCACCGCCACATGTATAGATAACATATTTTGTAACTGTGAGTTCGTTGATAAAGCGGTAATTAATTGCCTTAAATCTGATCACAGCGGACAAATAGTTTCTTTCCCAGCTTTAAAAACTAACGATAAAATTACGAAAAAGAGTAGGCCCGTCACTGTTGGAAGGATAGAGAGATATAAAGACACGTTAGAGAGTAAATTGCCGTTTCTTACCTTAAACCAGAGTGACCCTAATAATTTTTACAACGATTTTTTCAATGTACTTTGTGCAGAGTATGACAAAATTTTCAAAATCCGTAAAACCACATCAACCGAGAAATTCAAATTCAGCGAATGGGCTACGGTTGGAATCAGAAAGAGTAGGGACACTCTTTTTGAATTATACGATAAAAAGACCTATATCTATAGTGAAAAATTTAAGGACTACGTTAAGACCTATTCAAAAATATTTAGGAAAGTTTGCATCTTAGCGAAATCAATACATATCCGCAATAAAATTAAGAGGTCAGACAACAAGGTTAAGACTGTTTGGAATGTGATTAACCGAGAAACTGGGAATATAAAACCGAGAGAACAAGACATCTCAATTAAGACAGATTACGGTATAGTTAGCTCAGAGGCGGAAGTGGCTGAGGAGTTTGAAACTTTCTTTACCAACATCCCTGTAAAGACTACAGAATCTTTGAACTCCTCACCTGCTCTTGCCGAAGTTTTGCTAAAAAATAATGTAAACGAGTGTACTTCCCCATTCAGTTTTGACCATGTTGACCCTCATACAATAGTCAAGGTCTTTAAAGCATTAAACCAAAAAAATACTGAAGATTTGTGGGGTATGTCAGTCAAACTCTTCAGCTCTGTAATTAAAACGTTAGCACCTTATTTAGCATCTTTGTTTAATTGCTGCATTGATTCAGGAACTTTCCCTGACTTAATGAAACATAGTAAAGTAATACCACTTTTCAAAACGGGCAATAAAAGCGACCCTAGTAACTTTCGACCTGTGTCAGTTCTACCCGTTCTCAGCAAAGTTTTTGAAAAGATTATACTCAGTCAAATGCTCTCCCACTTTAACTTCAAGAGGCTGCTGCATGAGCAACAGTTTGGATTCACCAAGGGTCGCTCAACAACCGACGCCGGAGTTAAGCTGGTTCAGCATATCTTCAGCGCTTGGGAGGAGCACCAAAATGCAATCGGAGTCTTTTGTGACTTATCCAAAGCATTTGACTGTGTTGATCATAAAACAATGTTGATCAAATTAAACCACTACGGTATTCAAGGCAGGGCATTGGATATTTTAGAATCTTACTTAGAAAAGAGAATTCAAAGGGTGTCTATCAATGGAACAAATTCTTCTGGCTCACAAGTAAAAATGGGCGTTCCACAGGGTTCTATATTGGGTCCATTTCTCTTTCTGGTTTATATAAACGATTTACCCTACATGGTACAGAACTTGTCGAACATAGTGTTATTTGCTGATGATACTTCTCTTATTTTCAAAACAAGTAGAAAGGCACAAGATGTTGATGATATAAATGACAATGTAAATGATACTCTTCGACAAGTTCTGAACTGGTTCAGTGTTAATAATCTTGCATTGAATGCAAAGAAAACTAAATGTATTAAATTCACTCTACCAAATGTTATTAATACTGAAAATCAAATAACTTTAGATAATGATATATTACAGTTCACAAATAATACTGTATTTTTAGGGATAAAGATTGACTCGAAGCTGCAATGGGGTCCACATATAGAAACCCTAGCAGGTAGGCTGAGCTCGGCAGCCTATGCAGTTCGAAAAATTAGACAGCTTACCGATATAGCTACTGCGAGACTGGTGTACTTCAGCTACTTCCATAGTATCATGTCTTATGGTATTTTGCTGTGGGGCCGTGCTACAGATGTTGAGTCTGTCTTTATCCTTCAAAAGCGGGCAATTCGAGCCATTTATAATCTGCGTTGTCGAGATTCACTACGAGATCTTTTCAAAGAGATCAATATTCTGACTTTCTACAGTCAATATATTTACGAAAATATTTTATACGTTCGCAAAAATTTGTCTCTCTTTCCCAAAAACAGTGACGTTCATAATTACAATACAAGAAATAAAAATAAATTAGTATTCCCACATTTTCGACTTAGTAAGGTCAACACATCTTTCATGGGGCACTGTATACGTTATTATAATAAGATACCAGAGAATATTCTTAACTTGACGGACAAAAAGTTTAAGTCCCATGTTAAACAAGTCCTCTGTAAAAAAGGTTACTATAAACTCGATGATTATTTGAATGACCAAAATGTCTGGTCTTGACAATGTTACACTATGTAATTTAATATTGAATTTATGTAATTGTACTTTGTATATTTTGTTTTGTTTAAAAGAAGTGTGTTGTAGAGTTTCTGGCCGCATCTTCTCTACAACGGAACACCTTCCGACGCGGTGGTAGATTCAAAAACATGACGTCAAAAAGTTATCTATGTGATATTATTTTGAATAAAAAAAATTTTGAATTTGAATTTGAATTTGGTGCGAATACGTAACACGCGTAACCAGTCCACGTATAAATAGTCAAAGCATTGCAGGTCAGCATGGTAACAACGGACGCGTGCGGCAAACTGAAGACAGCCTTCTTGTTCCACTTGCGCCGCGACACCGTCGCCTGCAAGAGCATCATCGACGAGCTGTTCCCGCCGCCCCCCGCGCCGCCTCTACAACCACCATCCTCACCTTTGAGACATAGGCCACAGGTAGGCTTTATTGGCAAGACGACACTACCGCCATCTAGCGCATTACTAACCCGTGAATTATCTTAACTATTATAAAACTTTAACAGAAGTGTGTCTGTACATTAAAGATATTTACATGAAAAAGATTACGATATTGTTTTTGGGTATCCCGGACTCCAATTCAACCTTTTTTTAGAATTTTTGTCTGTCTGTTTGTTTGTTTGTTTGTATGTTTGTAACAGCATTACGCAAAAACTACTGAACCGATTTTGATGACACTTTTATGTTTGATAGCTTATGATCTGACTTAAAATCTGGTATATTATTTGTGCGGACGAAGTCGCGGGTTAACTCTAGTCTTTATATCAAATGTTAGGTTAAGGATTGTTATATATGTTTAAACTAAGGTTTACCCGCCACTTCGTCCGCACAAGTTGTATACCAGATTTTAAGTCAAATCATAAGCTATCAAACAAAACAAGTTTCATCAAGGTCGGTTCAGTAGTTTTTGCGTGATGCTCGAACAAACAAACAGACGAAAATTCGAAAAAAGGTTGATTTGGAGTCAGGGACACTTAAAATCCATATCGTGATCTTTTTCTTGTAAATATCTTCGATGTACAAACACACTTCTGTTAAAGTTTTAAAATAGTTTCGATTAAAGTAAAAACTAAATTTACCGATGACCGATATTAAACAAAATTGTCACATGAGTAAATACACCCCACAGAAAAAACACTTCCAAGGAGCGCACAATATCACGTGACTCACAACGACTATAGATTGTCCACTAGTCGAGTATGTTTGGCCACGGGCTCCTTAACTCTCCAGTGAATGGTCACGCACACCGCCGTGCCTAGTAGTAGTGTACCTATCGTAGATTGTATGAAGCGTTGTATTTTCTCACGTCATGTTGTCCAGCGAGGTTCGGGGGATAAATCCAGTCAGTCCCGCACTCGCGGTCCCGGTCCTGGTCAGTCTTGGAACAAAGAAGATAGGAAAGTAGGAAAAACAAATGTTACATTTCCCTTCATCGTTTTTTCAGGCCATGGGCGTATAAAAGCCATCGTCAATATTTTTTCCTTTCTGTTTTATAATAGGGTATGTAATAAGTTATATAATAGGGTTATAATAGGGTATTTGACAGGTTCTTAAAAACTGTTCTACGTTAATCATTAATGTCTTAGGACTCTATAGAAAATGTATATTTTACATTCCATTACATATAGAGCAAGAAAAAACAAAAATTATTATTTAAATATCCCGCGAAAACGCTTTTCCTGACAATAATAAGTGACTACAAGCAGGTGACGTCACGATGACGTAAACTTTGTACGATACTCACACTCTACACGCAACTGTTTACAAGCATTTGACGTCATCCACCATTCGGCCAATCACAGTCGTTTACGATCACGTGACTAAAGTGGACATAAAAAATATTTTCTTTGTCGATTTTCTCTTAAAATATCCAGTATTTTTCTTAACTGACTAAATAGTTTGTTTTCAAAATTCATATTCCCTTATGATCCTTTATTTTACATGCTGTCAAATACTATGTTATATTCTTTCGCTTAAATAAGAATAATATTTTCAGGAAGAGGAAAAAGATGTAGATGGCGTATTAGATAGGACAGTTCTCAAGATAGCTCAAGAGATGCTGGACGATATACCGGCTGGAGATCCTAGGTGAGTGAATTATCCAATTAAAAAAAAAACGTGTTAGTGAATAAACGCAAAACTAGAAAGTAGTTTGTTTAGAATCGAGAGCAGAATCGAATTATCATGGTTTCAACATAGGTTTTTTTTTTCAAAGTATTAAATAATTTGTTTGTAAAATTTAAAATTTACTGAACTCGATTTCAACCCACCACTCGGGCACTCTCATCCTACTTTGTACAAAAACAAGATTCTTAAAATTTATCCATGAGCAAGCTAGCTCTTTCATTCATTGCTGAAATGATAAAAAATCTTTTTGGCCTGAAAACTTAAAATACGAAGAACTTTAAATTTTAACTATCAAAATAATGAACACAATTTTTGAGAGTTACGCGGTTATGAATTGACTGACAGTCATCCCGTGATCATGGCAGTTGCAACACTGCTGAAATATCGGGAACTCCAAAAACAATTAAAACGCGGTAAGAACCCGTTAAAATGATTAACTTTAGCAAAATAATGAAATTATTATTTCAATCTAATTATTTTCTTATAAATCAGTTGGGGTGTATGAGGTTTTGCGCTTATTCATTAACACGTTGTATAGAATTGAAGCTCATTATGAACAGAAACGCCACCTAATGATGTCACAAAATAAAAAGGTACAGAAGGCGGACTTCATACAACGAGTGCAATAGGTGCACGGACACGCAGAAGCGTATGGCAATCTCGGATTAGGTCGGTTCGAAAAACTTGATCCAAGATCGTCATCTTTCCTACATGTTAATGATTTTAACTTTAAGTGAATACCTCATTATTACGTGTTAGAAAGCAATTATTACATGGTCTGCCTTTTTAGGGTTCCGTAGTCAAACAAGGAACCCTTATTTACCTATATTACAAAATATAGTTTTCGGTAAGTACTTTAAATGAAAATTATAACGGATGCTGTAGCCCAAACTGTTTTTGAAAAAACCTACATACATACATACATACACTCACGCCTTTTTCCCAGCGGGGTAGGCAGAAACTATAGATCTCCACTTTGGCCGGTTCTAACACACCTCTCTTGCTTCCTCTAAGTCCATACATCTTTTCATACATTCCCTTAGATTTCGGCTACTTTTAACCTGGCATTTTTTAATGACGTCCCTGATCTGGTCTAGGTATCCTCTCCTAGGTCTGCCTCTACCAATGTTTCCTTCCACACACGCCATATATATCTGTTTCGTAAGTCGACTTTCATTCATCCTTTCAATATGTCCAAACCATCGAAGCATTCCCTTCTCTACTTTAACCACTACATCTTCATTCAAACCACAACGTTCCCTAATTACAGTATTCCTTATTCTATCCCTTATAGTCACACAACACATCTTGCGTAAAGCCCTCATTTCCACTGCATTTATTCTGCTTTCATTCTTCTGCTGCCACACCCAACTTTCACTCCCATACATCAAAGTCGGAACCAACACGGTATTGTGAATAGCCAAACGAGCTTTGGTAGATACATTTTGGCTCCCCACAAGAGCGATGAAAAAACCTGTAACATAAATATATTTTTTAATTCAAACTAGATGGCGTTGCAGGAAATTAAATCGCGCTATCGTTATATTTCAAATTTTCTTTTCGGTAAGATAATCGATTTACTACTTATTTTCTTTTTCTACTAATCCAATGGCTACGGAACCCTATCATGGGTGAGTCCGACACGCTCTTGAATGAATGAATGAAATATACTTTATTTACACCAAACAAAATACAATACACAATAGGAAACAAAACTGATTATGGTACAAATAAGGCGGTCTTATCGCTAAAAAGCAATTTCTTCCATACAACCTTAGGGTAGAGGAAATATAACAAAGAACGGGTCGGTGTTAATAAAAAAATAAAAATAAAATTATAGATATAAAAGAAGTGAATATAACAGAATAGAAAGAAGAAATAGAAAGAAGTGAATATATATATATATATATACAACGTGTTAATGAATAAGCGCAAAACCTCATACACTCTAACTGATTTATAACAAAATAATTAGATTGAAACAGTAATTATATTTTTTTTAAAGGTAAAATTTAAAGTTATTCGCATTTTAAGTTTTGAGGCAAAAATGATTTGTTATCATTTCAGCAATGAATGAAAGCGCTAAAGTGCTTATGGATACATTTTAAGAATCTTGTTTTGGTAGTGAATAGGCTGAGTGTGCCTGTGCGGTGGGTTGACATCGAGTTCAGAATTTTTTTAATTTTACAAGCAAATTATTTAATATTTTGAAAAATGTAACCTATGTTGAAACCTTGATAATTCGATTCTGCTCTCGATTCTAAACAAACTGCTTTCTAATTTTGCGTTAATTCATTAACACGTTGTACATACATTCTTGCTCTTGATCGGTTTTTAGAATATTATTGAATACAGAAACGTGTATCTTTGGTATGCGGTCCATTCCTTGTCATCCTACTCGGTTACAGGACGCAATCTGATTTTTCGGGCTACTTTTTCTAAAATCTACGTAAATTTGTCATCAGATGGAAACAAAAAGCAGGCAATCACACAAACATAGCTCTGGGAAGTTCAGCGGCACTACAAGTGGCTGCCCAACTTCGTGATAAACAACGCGCCTTGGAGCTGTTCATAGACTTGTTGAGAGCCACTGGACTATGGCACAGGCTCGCTCTCGTCAGTAGAGGTGAGGATGTATTGGGTTATAGCCGATAGTATTCCACTGCAGGGCGAAGGCCTTACTAATAAGGGTAAGAAGGAGTGGGCCATACTCCACCACGCGACCCTTAGTGCGGATTGGTGGAGGCAAGTTAATGGTCAACTTGCGTATAGATAATTTTCACCTGAAACCGCCTTAAATAGTCTGAACTGGCTTTACGAATAGTTATACCTGTACCTGACGGAACTATCCGGGATCAAATGCTTAACGTGCCTTCCGGAGCACAGAGACGCTCTTTAGGTATCCCTGACTCCTAATCAACCATTTTTAGAATTTTTGTCCGCCTGTGTGTATGTCTGTAACAGCATCACACAAAAACTACTGAACCGATTTTGATGAAACTTTTAATGTTTGATACCTTATGATCTGACTTAAAATCTGGTATATAATTTGTGCGGACGAAGTCGCGGGTAAACTTCGTACTTCGTAACCGTACATAAATTTCGTAGAACTTAGTGGTACAGGCCAGGAATCGAATCGCCGCCTCGTGATTGAGTCGCTAGCTCTCTTCCGTATGGACTATCAACCCCATTTTGTATATTAATGTTATAGAAACAGGGGGTGGTGTGATCAGTACCCAGTGCGCGCTCGGGCTGTTGGCGGAACAGCTCGCCATCGCGATCACGTTGAGGAAGCTCCAGCAGGGGACTGACGCGCAACTCATTGACGCCGCCATCTACCAGGTATGTTACAAAAGTTTTTCTTTAAATATTCTTTTTAGTTATAAAAGTTGACCATAAGTTGGTTATGTACCCTGTTGTAAGACCCCGTCTAAGAGGAAGGATCTCTCTTTAAGACAAGAGTGAGCCATACCAATTGTAAAGTGTCCACTTTTTTTGACGTTAGGTTTGAGTGTGTGTGTCAAGTAGTATGGACAAAAGGCACCAAGTGACATATGGCCTTATGTTTACGGTCACTTTTCACACACACTAGCTCAAAAAAAAGTGGACAGCCGCATAAACAAATATCTATAGTTTCATCTCTTTCTACTATTAAAGGTACGTCATAAGACAAAAGAGACTAACTACAATCGTAAATTTATGCGGACTCTATGGAGATCCTTCCTCTTAGGACCCCATACAACAGGGTGCATAACCAGGCTCTGGTATACATCAATTATTTTATTAAATAGACTATGTATTATTGTCCATGTGGTGTCGGCTAAGAATAGCACCATCCCATTTCATCCCGTGGGTGTCGTAAAAGGTGACTAAGGGATCTACCGGAGGATGGACAGCAGCATCCTCTGTGTACATACATTCGCGATTGTTGTTGAGTGGCGATTATTGCAAATCCCCCCATTTTGGGGGAGGCCTCTATCCAGCAGTGGTTGTCTATCGGCTGATATGATGATGATGATAATGACTATGTATTATTGTATACATAAGCTTAGCTTAAGAATTTATATTGTAATAATTATTAAGTCGTGTTATGTTAGTAGAGTTTCTGGAGGCATCTTCTCTACAGCGACAACATGTTCCGACGCGGTGGTAGCATCAAATATAGTGATAGTGAATAAATTATGTTGACTTTGACTTAACCAGATAGAATAACAATAGATATAATTGTATTTAAAACGGATTACTTAAAAATACCGTGACTGGCAAAAGTCAACAACTTCGAACTTACGAACAGCTTAGGAAGATAAAATAAAAAGACAAAAAACAAATTTTATTTCAGCGAAATTGATCCATAGAATTGATAGTTTCGCGTTTTTTCGACCCCTGCCTTCTTTGTCACATGTTGAATACAGAGACCAATGACATTATACAGCGTGTTAATGAATAAACGCAAAACCTCATACACCCCAACTGATTTATAAAAAAACAATTAGATTGAAACCATAATTGCATTATTTTGATGATTAAAATTTAAAGTTATTCACATTTTAAGTTTTGAAGCAAAAATGATTTGTTATCATTTCAGCAATGAATGAAAGCGCTAACGTGCTCATGGATACATTTTAAGAATCTTGTTTTGGTAGTAAGTAGGGCGATAATGCCCGAGCGGTGGGTTGAGATCGAGTTTTAAATTTTACAAACAAATTATTTAATATTTTGAAAAAAATTACCTATGTTGAAACCACGATAATTCGATTCTGCTCTCGATTCTAAACAAACTGCTTTCTAGTTCTGCGTTAATTCATTAACACGTTGCACGTGGACTTCGCTTCAGTGCACAATTAACGGGAGCACTAAGTTATGCCTAATTGTTTTACATTACTGTTTTGTCACCGAATACATTTGAAAGGACTGGAATGTCAGCGGCAATGTATGACAGCCGAGCATAACTGATGCATACAAAGGTGACATTAGAGACATGTGCCATTTTTTGGTCCTGTTATTGTATGACGTGGTGAGTCTTATGTATAGAATGTCATTGACGGAGACAGTCAGTTGAGTCAATCCCCTCGCCACTCCCACCTTTTAAGTGTGACGTTATTTATGGAAGGCTCCTAACGATACCTTCACTAGAGCGGCTAACATCTTTATGATACCTTTTTTGAACCCCATCATTACTAGACAAACTCTTGTCAGGTTGTATGCGGCGAGAACCCGGAGATAGAAGAAGACCCGGAAGTGGAAGCAGCTCTATCATCGGGCGCTCTCTCTCCCTCCGACGTGCTGTACCGGCGCGTGCGAAGAGTGCCGCTAGCTCTGCGCGCGCTGGCTCGCTCGCACCCGCCGCAGAGCGACGCGCGTGCAGCCGCGTGGCATGCTAGGGCTACCATACACATACTTACTGTAAGTGTTTAATAATGCCGTGGAATCGTTTACTTACTAACTGATGAACGCCGCGTCTAATACAAAATTCTCGAAAAAAGTGTCCCAGGCTAAGATACATAATCGAAAGTACCTATACTTCATTCCATATAAGGGCGAAAATATTTTCTGATTCCTGTTTAGCTTTCTGGCCAGTTGTCATTAGTAAGGGTCTGTTTCACCACTTTTGGATAAGTTCTTGCTAGCTTATCCGACAGCTCATTTGACATATTTTGTATATAGGATATGTCAAATGAGCTGTCGGATAAGCTAACAAGAACTTATTCGGAAGTGGTGGAACAGGCCCTAAATATAATTTATATATCAAAAAGAAATACTACCCCGACATATCTTGTCCTAAGAATAAGTGAGAGTAAGTGTTTCAAATCTCTGTTTCTGTAATTCAAATAGCTTTAAAGTTTCGTTGCTATTTGCAATGGAGTATAAGTGTTAGTAATATTCAACTAAAATGATGATGAAATTTGTATTTTGCTAGTTTTTAAAAATTCTTAGAGCATAGCAGCACGGTGCATGCAGACGTGCGCGTAGTCCGTCCATCAAACGAAGACTGGCGCGTAATTGTTTCTCTTTATGTGTTTTGTTTCTCTTTTGGATCGGACTCTTTTGAGCGCGGACCCTACGTCCAGTAGTTGTAAAGTCAATGCTTGGAATAGTATGATTTTATAGGGTATGAACATGAGGAATAATAATGATATATCTCATAGTCTGAAAGAGGATGTAGTGACAAAGATAGATAGATACATAGATATGTTGAGATGGTTTGGTCAGAAAGAGAGCAGATTGACGAGTGCAATCTATAAGGCAAGTGTACGTGGAAATGTTGGAAGGGGACGGCCTAGACGTACATATACGCACCAAATTGGCGAAGTGCTTAAAAAGGGCCAGGTCAGATCTACCCATAACCGACTAGCATGAATGAAGGGACTAATGAATGTGAGGGAAACTATAGAGGTTTTTCAGGATCGTAGCAGGGTGCGTTCCACTGTCTCTGCCGACCCCAGTGGGAGACAGGCGTGAAAATATGTATGTATATAAAAACCTGGCAATTATGACAAAAGTCAGCGCACTATTTCCTGACATAAACCATATAAGTTTGATTATTTTCTGCTTCCTTGGCTTCGAGTCGTATTCTAACATAATGCTGTTGTATTACAGAGCGTCCTAACAGAGGTACACAAGTGCAGAGCTCAGTGGCAGTCACAAACAGTGCAGCCCCAACTGGGCCCCAGAGCGTTACTACCCGCTTTAGTTGAGCTACACAAACGAGCCATCACGTATGTAAATATATTGTATTATACACAGTCCTAACATAACACCTACACAAGTGTAGAGATCAGTGGCAGTCACAACCAGTGCTGCCCCAACTCGGTCCCAGAGCGTTACTACCCGCTCTAGTTGAGCTACACAAACTAGCCATCACGTATGTAAATATATTGTATTATACACAGTCCTAACATAACTCGTACACAAGTGTAGAGATCAGAGGCAGTCACAACCAGTGCTGCCCCAACTCGGTCCCAGAGCGTTACTACCCGCTCTAGTTGAGCTACACAAACTAGCCATCACGTATGTAAATATATTGTATTATACACAGTCCTAACATAACACCTACACAAGTGTAGAGATCAGTGGCAGTCACAACCAGTGCTGCCCCAACTCGGTCCCAGAGCGTTACTACCCGCTCTAGTTGAGCTACACAAACTAGCCATCACGTATGTAAATATATTGTATTATACACAGTCCTAACATAACACCTACACAAGTGTAGAGATCAGTGGCAGTCACAACCAGTGCTGCCCCAACTCGGTCCCAGAGCGTTACTACCCGCTCTAGTTGAGCTACACAAACGAGCCATCACGTATGTAAATATTGTGTATTATACACAGTCCTAACATAACACATACACAAGTGTAGAGATCAGTGGCAGTCACAGACAGTGCCGCCCCAACTCGGTCCCAGAGCGTTACTACCCGCTTTAGTTGAGCTACACAAACGAGCCATCACGTATGTAAATATATAGTATTATACACAGTCCTAACATAACACCTACACAAGTGTAGAGATCAGTGGCAGTCACAACCAGTGCCGACCCAACTCGGTCCCAGAGCGTTACTATCCGCTTTAGTTGAGCTACACAAACGAGCCATCACGTATGTAAATATATTGTATTATACACAGTCCTAACATAACTCGTACACAAGTGTAGAGATCAGAGGCAGTCACAACCAGTGCCGCCCCAACTGGGTCCCAGAGCGTTACTACCCGCTCTAGTTGAGCTACACAAACGAGCAATCACGTATGTAAATATATTGTATTATACACAGTCCTAACATAACTCGTACACAAGTGTAGAGATCAGTGGCAGTCACAACCAGTGCCGCCCCAACTCGGTCCCAGAGCGTTACTACCCGCTTTAGTTGATCTACACAAACGAGCCATCACGTATGCAAATATATTGTATAAACACAGTCCTAACATAACACATACACAAGTGTAGAAATCAGCGGCAGTCACATCCAGTGCCGCCCCAAATCGGTCCCAGAGCGTTACTACCCGCTTTAGTTGAGCTACACAAACGAGCCATCACGTATGCAAATATATTGTATAAACACAGTCCTAACATAACACATACACAAGTGTAGAAATCAGCGGCAGTCACATCCAGTGCCGCCCCAAATCGGTCCCAGAGCGTTACTACCCGCTTTAGTTGAGCTACACAAACGAGCCATCACGTATGTAAATATATTGTATAAACACAGTCCTAACATTACACATACACAAGTGTAGAAATCAGCGGCAGTCACATCCAGTGCCGCCCCAAATCGGCCCCAGAGCGTTACTACCCGCTCTAGTTGAGCTACACAAACGAGCCATCACGTATGTAAATATATTGTATAAACACAGTCCTAACATAACACTTACACAAGTGTAGAGATCAGTGGCAGTCACAACCAGTGCCGCCCCAACTGGGTCCCAGAGCGTTACTACCCGCTCTAGTTGAGCTACACAAACGAGCCATCACGTATGTAAATATATTGTATTATACACAGTCCTAACATAACACCTACACAAGTGTAGAGATCAGTGGCAGTCACAAACAGTGCCGCCCCAACTGGGCCCCAGAGCGTTACTACCCGCTCTAGTTGAGCTACACAAACGAGCCATCACGTATGTAAATATATTGTATTATACACAGTACTAACATAACTCGTACACAAGTGTAGAGATCAGAGGCAGTCACAACCAGTGCCGCCCCAACTCGGTCCCAGAGAGTTACTACCCGCTTTAGTTGAGCTACACAAACGAGCCATCACGTATGTAAATATATTGTATTATACACAGTCCTAACAAAACACATACACAAGTGTAGAGATCAGTGGCAGTCACAACCAGTGCCGACCCAACTCGGTCCCAGAGCGTTACTACCCTCTTAAAGGAGCACTCTAACCTGAGCGACCAAAGCGATTGCGAAGCGGGCGCGCAAACCTCCATTAAATCTCTTGCTGTCACTTTTTGTCTTGTTGACGTAGTAAAAGCTAGCAAGAGATTTAATCCGATAGGCGATAAATCTCTAAAAAAACAGCCTTTGGCCTTATCGCCGCCTTAACACAACTTTTTGTTGCAAACAGACAATGTGCTCACAACTGCCCCGATGCTAACCTCCGCGCCCAAGTATATGAGGCTGCTGCTTCACTGGCAGACCTCATACTGACCGAAGCATCCCCTCTGCAACGCAATCCTCACACCGCACACATCTACGAGAGAATGCGCCATGAGGCCATACAGCCTTTCAGTAAGTATTGCTACTATAAGATAAAAAACCGGTCAAGTGCGAGTCGAGCTACTCGCGCACCGAGGGTCTGTGCCACACACAACATATTAACTTACAAAAAAGTTTGGTTTTCTACGGAACCTTTAGCGCGAGACCGGCTCAAACTTGGCAGGTTTTTATTATTTGTTGGCAAATCCGCCATAATAACGCACATTCTGTGAACATTTCAACTGTCTAGCTATTACGGTTTAAAAGTTACAGACCTAACAGACAGACAGACAGACGGACGGACGAACGGATGGACGGACAACTTAGGCTTCGAAATGAGAATATCGGAAAATCCTTTCTTAGCGCACGGTCACATCCTCCTTAGAATCTATATTCAAAATGTCATGTTTCTATCTTCAGCGGTTTAGGCTGTGTGTTGTCTGTCAGTCAGTCAGTCACGGAACTGTTTTATAAGTATAGATAGAATAACTAATATGCGTAGAAAGAGAATAGCTACAACGAGCATAAAATTATAGTAGTCGCGAAAACGAGACAGGCTTATACGCTAATTACACGGAGTAAGCGAGAGAAAATCTAAGTTGTTTGTCCTTTTGTGCGTATGCGTATTTTTTGTTTGATTTACATGAAAGTGCATACAAAATCTTGCAACTAAGTTATACAAAGGTAAGATTTCTCATATATTTTTGTCATATCTCCGTCCCTTTCCAGTATACAGCATATGCTCATGACTATATTCCCCGAGGGGGTAATCAGAGATATTCTGAAATCTCAGAACATCCACGTTTCACCAGTAGTACCGAAACTCTGTCCAATATACGTGGTTAACTAATCTATAAAATAATGAATGCTAATATGGAAATAATGTTTTCAACAGTCGATGAAGGCCAGACGGAGCGCGCGGCGGCGTTGGCGGAGAAATTCAAGGACTTCGAACTGCTCATAGGGATGTGTGTGAAGGGCAACGACCTGGAGAAACTGTACTCGTACATCGACAAGTATTCCAATGAGGTAAGCGGAACTGTTTGTGTCAATTTGGTGTAAACAATACCACAGATCCGGCACTCTAAGGAACGTTTTTGAATTTCGAAATGGCGTCTGCACATGCTCACTTTGTGCAAACCGTCTGTCTATGCGTAGACACAGCTCTGAAGATTGCTGGACGAGGATTGCAGGCAGAGAAATGAAGCAGCTGCTTTTGAATTATAATAGCGTATAATCAAATACTAAATCGTACAAAAGTTCTTAATTTTAGAAACTTTCTAATTACTAAACGTGGTGCGCGCGTATGAGATTGAAGGGCAAGTGAAGGACGCGTCGGTTGCCTCCTCCGGCTCTCCAGCTAAAACCGTCGCTCATTGGCCGATGATCATGCGATAAACCTTCGCCATTGGGTCTGCGTTACGTGACGTGATGCGGAGGACATCGGCTCGAGTGGTAGGGTAATCCGGTCGAATTGATGCGTATGTACGAGTATAGGTATATAGGTGTGTAGTTGTCTCGCCAACACCGTCCATGTCATTGTGTAGGGTTGAAAGCCACTCTTTGCATTTAACTTCATCGACATTTCAGTACTTTTAATTGTTCGTTCGATTATTAAAAATAGTATTTGAACTAAAGATTAATGAAAATGTGAATTTAGCGTTATTTTTAAAGGTTTTTATGCACTGAAAAGGCACAATTTTATGTAGTCAAATCCAACGGGTGCGCGCGGCTGACTGCATTCCCTTGCTCGGTTTCCCTCAAGTTTTCCAGAAACTGAGGTGAGGTGGGGTATCTGAAGTCAGAGGGGGCGGGGAGTGGCCGTTCTGGATATAGAATTATATACTATTACCTATTCTGTGACCATACACTATTGTGTATACCTGGAGTACAGACTGCCTTACAAGCGGTGAAACATGAAAATACTCCTTGGCGGTCGGTAATGATCAACCTTCTTTCGTACGTTTTCATCGTTGTTGTTGGTTTGTCCTTTTCTAATCCAACGACTAAAATGAAAATCTTGAGTTTTTATTTAATTTTTGTTCTGACTGAAAGGGACAAACCCAAAGTTTGAAATATCGGTACGAAACAGAGGTTGAACGTTACTCCGCCATGGCCAATTTTCGTGTTACCATGTTTGTGAGGAAGATTGGTATCCTTTATCATTTTTTTTTTTTATAATGTCTTTAACGGCTCTGGATACTAGTCCTTTTGAGCAATTCGTTATTTTTTCTTTGTATTCTTTATTTGGATGATGGGATGATAGATGACGATGAATCTATGGTCGATTTGTAAGCTCGCGCGTTGACGCCAAAATGACCATGTACGAGTTAACTTGAACCAAAACTTATGTTCTGTTATCGTATTTATTTGAGATTCCTGTTACGTCGGTCGCTTTACGCAACTGTTTGGTACACAATCCGCACGAAATTATGTCACAAATATCACTAAAACCAACTTTTTACGAATTTCAAATAACACGAAACACAACAAGAGCAATGGCGCCAAGCAAACCTTGCAACTCTCCTTTATCATTGTAAATCCATGATTGCCATCTACAGATTTTTCGATTTACTTCTATTATAGTAGATAGCTTTCTGGCCAATAGGGTATTTGAAAATATGTAAAATATAGGACCAACTATTTAGTCAGTTAAGAAAAATACTGGACATTTTAAGAGAAAATCGACAAAGAAAATATTTTTTTTGTCTACTTTAGTCACGTGGTCGTAAACGACTGTGATTGGCCGAATGTTTGATGACGTCAACTACTTGTAAACAGTTGCGTGTATAGTGTGAGTGTCGTACAAAGTTTACGTCATCGTGAGATCACCTGCTTGTACACACGTATATTGTCAGGAAAAGGGTTTTCGCGGGATATTTAAATAATGATTTTTGTTTTCGTTTTTTCTTGCACTATACAACGTGTTATTGAATTAACGCAAAACAAGAAAGTAGTTTGTTTATAATCGAGAGCGAAATCGAATTATCATAGTTTCAACATAGGTAATTTTTTTCAAAATATGAAATAATTTGTTTGTAAAATTTTATATCTCTATCTCAACCCACCGCTCGGGCACTCTCGCCCGACGTACTACCAAAACCAGATTCTTAAAATGTATCCATGACCACGTTAGCGTTTTAAATCATTGCTGAAATGATAAAAAATCATTTTTGCCTCAAAAATTTAAAATGCGAATAACTTTAATCTTAACTATCAAAATAATGAAATTATTGTTTCAATCTAATTATTTTGTTATAAATCAGTTGGGGTGTATGAGGTTTTGCGCTTATTCATTAACACGTGTTATGTAATGGAAAGTAATATACACATTTTCTATAGAGTCCTTAGACATCAGTGATTAAAGTAGAACAGTTTTTCAAAACCTGTCAAATACCCTATTCTGATTTAAAAATTTAATTTATTTATCAGAAAGATATACCTACTATCCGATATATATTGGACGTTACTAAAGCGGATCTAAGAATAAGTGCTAGGAAGTGTTTCAAATCTCTGTTTCTGCAATTCAAAATGGCCTTAAAATTTCGTTGCTCTTTGACATGGAGTATAGTCTTAGAAAACGCCTCATTGTTTGTATGTTTCAAGGAAAGAACATTTGATGACCTACAACTAAAAAACTTAAAATTTGCTCCATGCTTCGTCAAAACCAAGAACTTGTAAGGTTTTTTTTAACTCGGTTCAGGGTATGGCGGAGGCGACGTTCGCGTGGCTCAGCGAGCACGGCGGCGGCACGTCGGCGCAGCTGATCCGGTCAGTGGGCGCGCGCTACCCCGCCGCGCTCACCGCCTGGCTCTCCGCCGCCGCCCAGCGACAACCCCTGCTGGCCCTGCACCACGTGGCGGCGCGCCAGTACGCTATGGCGGCGCGCAGGCTGGCGGACATGGCCTGCGAGGAGACCGAGTCCGTCAGCAGGATGGCGGTGAGTCACTCTCAGTATATACTACTAGCTGCTGGGCGCGCTACCCCGCCGCGCTCACCGCCTGGCTCTCCGCCGCCGCCCAGCGACAACCCCTGCTGGCCCTGCACCACGTGGCGGCGCGCCAGTACGCTATGGCGGCGCGCAGGCTGGCGGACATGGCCTGCGAGGAGACCGAGTCCGTCAGCAGGATGGCGGTGAGTCACTCTCAGTATATACTACTAGCTGCTGGGCGCGCTACCCCGCCGCGCTCACCGCCTGGCTCTCCGCCGCCGCCCAGCGACAACCCCTGCTGGCCCTGCACCACGTGGCGGCGCGCCAGTACGCTATGGCGGCGCGCAGGCTGGCGGACATGGCCTGCGAGGAGACCGAGTCCGTCAGCAGGATGGCGGTGAGTCACTCTCAGTATATACTACTAGCTGCTGGGCGCGCTACCCCGCCGCGCTCACCGCCTGGCTCTCCGCCGCCGCCCAGCGACAACCCCTGCTGGCCCTGCACCACGTGGCGGCGCGCCAGTACGCTATGGCGGCGCGCAGGCTGGCGGACATGGCCTGCGAGGAGACCGAGTCCGTCAGCAGGATGGCGGTGAGTCACTCTCAGTATATACTACTAGCTGCTGGGCGCGCTACCCCGCCGCGCTCACCGCCTGGCTCTCCGCCGCCGCCCAGCGACAACCCCTGCTGGCCCTGCACCACGTGGCGGCGCGCCAGTACGCTATGGCGGCGCGCAGGCTGGCGGACATGGCCTGCGAGGAGACCGAGTCCGTCAGCAGGATGGCGGTGAGTCACTCTCAGTATATACTACTAGCTGCTGGGCGCGCTACCCCGCCGCGCTCACCGCCTGGCTCTCCGCCGCCGCCCAGCGACAACCCCTGCTGGCCCTGCACCACGTGGCGGCGCGCCAGTACGCTATGGCGGCGCGCAGGCTGGCGGACATGGCCTGCGAGGAGACCGAGTCCGTCAGCAGGATGGCGGTGAGTCACTCTCAGTATATACTACTAGCTGCTGGGCGCGCTACCCCGCCGCGCTCACCGCCTGGCTCTCCGCCGCCGCCCAGCGACAACCCCTGCTGGCCCTGCACCACGTGGCGGCGCGCCAGTACGCTATGGCGGCGCGCAGGCTGGCGGACATGGCCTGCGAGGAGACCGAGTCCGTCAGCAGGATGGCGGTGAGTCACTCTCAGTAGACTGTATATACAACGTGTTAATGAATAAGCGCAAAACCTCATACACCCCAACTGATTTATAACAAAATAATTAGATTCAAACAATAATTTCATTATTTTGATGGTTAAAATTTAACGTTATTCGCTTTTTAAGTTTTGAGGCAAAAATTATTTGTTATCATTTCAGCAATTAATGAAAGCGCTAACGTGCTCAAGGATACATTTTAAGAATCTTGTTTTGGTAGTAAGTATGGTGAGAGTGCCCGAGTGGAAGGTTGAGATGAGGTTCAGTAAATTTAAAATTTTACAAAAAAATATTTAATATTTTGAAAAAATTACCTATGTTCAAACCATGATAATTCGATTCGATCGAGAGCAGAATCGAAATATCAAGCAATTTTTTTTCAAAATATTAAATAATTTGTTTATAAAATTTACTGAACTCGAGCTCAACCCACCGCTCTGGCACTCTCACCCTACAAGATTCTTAAAATGTATCCGTGAGCACGTTAGCGCTTTCATTAATTGCTGAAATGTTAGAAAATCATTTTTGCCTCAGAACTTAAAATGTGAATAACTTTAAATTTAAATTATCAAAATAATGAAATTAATGTTTCAATCTATATATTTTGTTATAAATCAGTTCGGGTGTATGAGGTTTTACGCTTATTCATTAACACGTTGTATATACTACTAGCTGCTGGGCGCGCTACCCCGCCGCGTTCACCACGTGGCCAATAATAATAAACTTATCCCAAATGACCGCGGGCTCTTAAACTCAGATTCCGAATGCCTAAATGCGGATTGTTAAACTTTACATATGCATCAGAGTGTCTTTTTCATCATAATATGCAGATTTTCTCATGACGTTTTCCTTCATCGTTTGAGAGTCGGTATTTAGGCACATAATGTTAGAAAAACTCATTGGTCGTCCGTGCGGATTCGAACCCCAACCATCATTATTGAGTCCACCTCTATGAAATTTCATAATATTATTTATATCTTCTATCGAGGGCTATCTTATCATTATCAATTAAGCTTTGCATATGCTCACGACTATATTCCCCGAGAATAGTCAGAGATATTCTGATACCTCAGAACATCCACGTTTCACTAGTACCGAAACTTTGTCCGTGTGACGGGCAGTGAGCTCGTCGTCGCCACTTACAATGGACAGTTGGTACAATGCATGCCTCGAAATTGAAACATGCAGGTTTCCTCAAGATGTTTTCCTTCACCGAAAAGCCAGTGGTGTTACAAATCGTACATAAATTTCGAAAAACTCATTGGTACTAGTCGGGTTGGACGGGGATCGAACCATCGCCTCCTGCACGACAGGCAAGGTTACTCGCCACTGGACCACCACGGCTTTGCTGCCACTGGACCAACTAATCAATTTATCAATTTTAGCCTTCATTCTTTGTTGCAGACCATGGCGTCCCTAGCAAAACTCTGCCTCCTAGCATCAGAGGAGACGGAATCTCAACTATCAGACGCGTGGCGTAAGGTTGAATCTCGCATGTCGCTGAGTGAACAACACGCGGCGCTGCCGAGGGATATTCGTATTCACAACGGCCTGGACGCTGAAGACACCAGGGTCATGCCTCCTGATGATCTTGTACAGGTAATTGAACTATATTTTTAGGGTTCCGTACTTAAAGAGTGAAAACGGGCCCTATAACTAAGTCTACGTTGTCCGTCCGTCCTACCTATTTAGGACTGTAACTTTTGAACCGTAATAGCTAGACAGTTGAAATTTTCACAGAATATGCGTTATTACGGCGAAAATGTCAAAAACCTACATTTAATGGGGGTCCTCATACAAGAGACTAGTTTATATCAATGTTTCTTCTTGCTCTATCGTAAAAACAGTAATACATACAAGCGTCAAACTTGGTGTCATTAAAACCAACTCTAGAGTATAACAACTAAAAATAAAATCCGGCCAAGCGCGAGTCAGTCTCGTGTTAAAGGTCCGGACAAAAAAACAATATTTTATTTATTATGTTGTGTGGTACGGAACCCCCGGTGCGCGAGTAGCCCGACTTGCGCTTCACCGGTTTTTATTTGTGATATGAGGTTTTATTTATTGTCCGCAAGGGTACAGATTCGAAATTCCGCAAACTCTCGTTATTGTACTGGTGAGCGTTTCAGTATTTCATTTCCAGCATCTCCGTGCTTCGGACTGCACGTTAAGCTGTTTGTCCCGTTAGAGGGCGTTCTTTGTAATGCCAAGTCAGAGACTTAATTTAGGCGGCTTGAAAATACTGTTTACTTACATTTGGATTTATTAGGCAAGCAGTTTTGTGACAGCATATTTTTTTCGCGATTTCCATTTCAGTTTCATACAGATAGTTGTTTAGTGTGATGGTCTGATCATATCCTTAAAATTCCGTCAGCATATTAAGAAAGACCCATAAAGCCAAGCCGTTTATAAAATACATAATTATTTGACATGCAATTGTTCCAGATGTACATAGAATCGGAGAGCAAAGCCTTGACAGAGTATGACTACAAGAAAGCTCTCGACCTTACAGAGTTTATAACCGATATGGAGCGTCGCGATGACCTACGACTCAGGGTACGTAACTTGAACAAGATCACAACCAGCCGATTTTCTTTTCGTGATGTCAAATTTGGTCCCATAGTAAAACTTCTCGAATTCGGTATGAAAAGTTTTTTTTGTGTCTTTATTTTATCTTTTTTACGGATAGAAGACATCATTTGAAGAAACTAATTTCATTTTTTATGCACTACATCGATGTATTAAAGGTAGGTTAGGTAAAAATATAAAAATCACCTACTTTCTCTTTCTAACTCTATTCTGGAAACAGAAACGGCAACATCAAATGTCAAATTCTGACATTATGGATGTATATTTTTTTCTTAATGGGCAGTTATTTTAAGTTTGCCAAGAAGTGACGTCACTCTTTTGAAAGAATATAGACATTATTTTATTTAAAAACCCGACTGCATAAAAAACCTATTAACTGAAAATAGAAAAACAAGCTCTATCATCACTAATCAGCTAGGTTTTTTATGCAGTCGGGTTTTTGTTTATCTTAATAATTTAGTTTATTTCATACTTTTTAGTCTTGTGTCGAAACGGTAACATAAAAGTACTATAATATTTATATATTTAGAATCGTCTGATTACTAGCTTTCATTTGATACCCATATTGTAATTTTTAGCAAAAAAAATTGTTTATTCCCCCTCACTTTTTAATTTATAGACACCATCTTGAAATAATATACCCTATGTCACTCTCACGATTTTTACGAATCCAATGACACCTCATACGTTAAAATCCATCAAGCCGTTTGGGCTGTAGGCCGTGCCAAAGAAATAGACATACATACATACATACGCTCGAAAAACATAACCCTCCTTCTGGCGCAGTCGGGTAAAAATAAACTCTAACACAGAAAATTTTGCGCTTATTCATTGACACGTTGTATATTTTTTTCTTAATAGGCAGTTATTTTAATTTTGCCAAGAAGTGACGTCACTCGTTTGGACGAATAACGACATTATTTTATTTAAAAATAAACTAACACAGAAAATATCTTTACCAAAAAAAATTACATAGCAAATTTGATGTTCTGCCTGTTCCGGATTTCAAAACGACCCCGATGCTGTGTATAGATTTGCACAGCTGTTTAGTAAAGTGACCCTATTGTTTAGATCTGGTGTTCATGCATACGTCGGGACGACTGGTCGGTGTGTCGAGTAGACGCGCCCGCTGAAGAACTGCAGCAGAAGATGTTCTTCCAGCTCATACATCTGCACCACGTCATGGGTGAGTGAGGGACAGATATACAAACATCTTGAAAGAGCCTAATCTTTTGCTCATCAGTTTAAATACCATAGAGATTACAAATAGCACGTAAAACAAACATTCTGATCATAATGCCACCATACACTCACGACTATATTCTCCAAGGAGGTAGCCAGAGATAATCTAAATATACCGTAGTCAGAATATCGAAATTTCACTAGCAATGGCCAGCCTTTCGCCACTTTTATTGTGTCCAACAATTAACGCATGTTTGGCTAAGAATACACATTAATACAAATTCTAAATATACAGGGTGTAAGTGACAGCCTGACAAATACTGAAAGGGTGAATTCAGACCATCAAACTGAACCACTTTCACAATGGAGCCACCCTCAGGAAATGTGAAAAAAAATCAGCTGTCCCATGCATTTGAGTCGAGTAGGTACAGCTGTTTTGTATGGAGCAGCAGATTTTTTTCCGCGTGGCTCCATAGTAAAAGTTGTTCAGTTTGATGTTCTGAATTCACCGTTTCAGTATTTGCTATGCTGTCACTTACACTCCCCGTAACTATACTAAACTACTGTACTGGAAGAGATCACTCAGAAATAAACTTGTCCTCATGCATTCCTACTCTATTTTTATATCAATCTCTCAAATGACTACAAAAAGGTGATCAATAAAAAATAAATTCTAAAGTCGAGTAAAATGTGATAATAAATAATTAATTCTTTATGATGTAGGAAATTCAGGTACAAGTTGACAGTTTACTTTGCTTAGTTTCCAAACTCTGCCTTTTCAGACATAAACACAAATAATAATATGTGAGGAAAACCTGATTGACACTCAGTTGCAGCAACGCTCATTAGACTTAATCCTCCATTAAATCTCTTGCTAGGTTTCGTCAACAAGACAAAAAAGTGACAGTAAGATATTTAATGGAGGATTAACTTTAAAGAGCGTTTCTGCAAGGAAGTGTAAGAGTCTACTGTCTATTTTCATCTTCACACTGTCCTATGCTTGGGTCTGAGGTCACTAGCTTATAGTTTATTTACTTTACTGTATAGTATCAATTATTTTATTAAATAGACTATGTATTATTGTATACATAACTTTAGCTTAAGAATTTATATTGTAATAGTTATTAAGTCGTGTTATGTTGTAGAGTTTCTGGCCGCATTTTCTCTACAGCGACAACACGTTCCGACGCGGTGGTAGCTTTAAAAAAGATTTGACGTTTGATAAGTGTGCTGTAAGCTCCTATATTGAATAAATTATATTGACTTTGACTTTGAACTATTTTAATAGAAAATCAATGAAATGAACCTAAAACAAACTAATTAATACGCAGGTGGTGACCTAGAGCTACTCCTACCACCCCTAGAGGACATAATGACTGCTCCGGAACTAGCCGAGCTCGGCTCCGACCCCAAGTTCCAGTTCATCATCAAGTACGGGTACGAATGCGTCGATGCTATGCGCAATGATCACGCCATGGAAGCTTAAGACCAGTTAGAATAACTTAGAAAAGGATCTGATAACTTGTGATCGGTAACTACAGGGTGACATTGATATCATTAGCATCCTTTTAAACTAAGAGTCTCGCTATCAAACTGAACAACTTTTACACTTTACAGATCGGAGCAAAAAAATTATTCTGTTTTATACAGTTGAGTTTAGTCAACATTGCAGTTTAGTATGGCACAGCTGATTTTTTTCTTGCTCCGATCGGCTTGCTCCCATAGTAAAAGTTGTTCAGTTTGATGGGTAGTCCACTTAGTTTAAAAGGATGCTAATGATATCAATTTCAGCCTGTATTTTGCAATTCGCGGCAATCTCTAGGGGTGATTACTGTCACAGATTTTATTGGTTAAGAATTAGAATATTATCATATCGTTTTCTTTCGTGTTTCTCTAATACGGCCCCAATTAGATTTATTTTCAAGTTTTTGTTTTATTTTTCCCGTTTGGGAGAGGCAAAGGGGACTAGCCCATACAGCCATGTTCAGTCAAGAGCACATCAAGTTTGATATTTTAAGTGCGATATTGTTTTTTATACGAACGGCATAAGAACAGTACGAAGTTCAAGATTCGAGCTTGACGTTCTCTCGACTGTAATGTTTCCATCTTATTGACAAGTTCATAATATAATTGAAATGGCACATCGGTTAGAACCTTAGATCAATGTAAAATTAATGGATAGGCCCAAAGCGCATTAAGTTGAAACACACACACACTACACACTACACACACTTACACACACACAGTACACTTGGTCCATATAACTAGCACATTTAGTCTGTCATCTCGGTACATATTTGAAGTATACCTGTCATTTGTTTTGCCTAATTGTTGCGGTTTGAAATGTTCGCGTAAGGCCCATCCCATAATTTTTCTTTGATTAGAACATGACTTGTAAGAATAATAATAAAACTCAAGGCTATAAGAAACTCATTATTATTACTAACCCTGATAGTGCCGCGAATCGCACACTAGTTACCGATTGCTACTGATAACCCAGCGGTCTTATTGCTATCATGATTTTATTCGAAGGCGTCTGCTTCTGGCTTAGAGTGGACGCATATATATCCGTCGTTGCGACGGCGGCGGGATTGGATAAAATGAATTCTAAAATTAGATTCTTTCGCCTTCTTCGGCTCTTTCGCCACGGATAAATATGCGTCCGCCTTTAGAATGGACCACCCCATTTTTCACCCCACGGCCTGATAGCTCTGAACCCGCCTGAACCCGCCGTAGTGAACCCGCCTGCTGTACCAAGGGTTGCGGCTGCGAATCCCGCAAGCAGCAAATATTTGTATGATGAATACGAATGTCTAGTCATAATAATACATGTCCGGGCTAGATTCTGGTACTTTAAATGAGACTAAATAATTAGTGTGACAATGTCCAAGATATTGATTGATTGAAGATTATGTGAAAAACGTTTTGATACAGCAAACCATAAGGATATCAGAGCGCTAAATTAAAACATCGAAGTTCTATTCTTATCCAATTTCAGTTCTAATCACATTGCAATCCAATTACTATTCAACTGTGCTGAATTCCGCATCGCGCTAAACTCTATGCGACTGACAGCCTTTAACGTCTGAGCGATCTGTCAACACGGCTCTAACGGCTGTCAAGAGCAGTACCGCAATTAGCGCAATACCAAATGTGTCAAAAGTTATGATTCGTACGTAGTCCAATCACAGTTCAATCACCGAATATTTACCGCGATTGCAGCCTAGCAAACTAAAATTGCGTATTTAGAGCCATACAACGCAATCGCATTGTGACAATGTCCAAGATATTCATGTTATTTATTTATATCTTCTAATGAGTATTGGTAGGAGGTGATTAAGTCCCAATAGCCACTAAAGCGGAGCGGTGTTAAATCAACCAATAGCTCGCTCGTTTGCAGTCGCTCGATTTCGTAATAGTGTGGGTAGTCTATTCGTAGCCGGAACAACATGGTCTAAAAGTTAACATCAAAAATGTTTTGTTCTAGCATTACCTACATTAAAACACTGTGTAATTAATTAATTAAACAGTTAAACGGTAATGTAAAATTAAAACGGTAATTTAACCGTAGATTAAATAAAAAATATGATAATTACGTACAACTGGGTTATCTAACGTGAAATGTTCGCAAAAAACCAACTCACCATTCGATAATGTTAAGTCAGACTGATTTAGTTAAGTTAGTTTTACGTTAAGGTAAGTTTTAGATTAGATAAGTTCGCTATTTTGTCTGTTTGAAAAAAAGACGATGTGTTATGTTATCAAATCCCTAAGCCACGGTTTATACAGAAGAGACGTGTGGCGGTGGCGGATAATGTAAGTAACACAATATAAACCTTATAGTACGTAGCATAGCGTCGTTTTTGTCGTAAAGGAGATTCGCGCTCGCGCCTCCAGGTTACGTCGCCTGGAGGAGCGGGCGTAATTCTCCAAACGACGCTATGCTACGTACTATAAGGTTTATAGTTGTGTTACTATTCCCCACCGCCACACGTCTCTTCTGTATAAACCGCGCCTTAGAGCCATATCATATAGGCGATTTTTGAGACTAGGCGATATCGTAACGGGATTGCTGCGATTTTTACAGAGCGTTATCGTTGAAATTCTTCTACGACACTGATTGTTCTCAGAAATATCGCACCGAATCGCGACGATATCGATTCCGTCATCGCCTACGCTTTAAAATCTTGTGTGAAATGGATCTCTGGGTTCTATAATTTCGAAATAATTTGTACAACAACAAACATTAGTATTTTTTTAAGAAAATCCTAAAGTTCGAATAAAGTTAAGGGGCCATAGGTTCAGGCGAATATTTTCTATGAGAAACGCGATTACCGAGCCCTCCGAAAAGTGCGTGCATGGCCATATTTTCGATTAAAAAGAATAAAAGAAAGTACTTTTAATAGATTTTTTATGATTTCACTAGATAAACTAATGGTGGGTATTTGAGTAAAATTCCAGTAATTATAAACGGTTGCAAGTTATTCTAGAATGAGAAAATAATGTTTAAAAAGCGTTATTTTTTCGGAAAAATTATTCTATTGTGTTAAATAATTTCAATCGTGTATTCAATTTATGATTTCACTAGATAAAGTATCTAAGAATATTGTGTATTTTTTTCGTTTCGGTCACTTGTGTCTTGAACAAATCTTGTAGAAAAACGAAAAATAAGAGACTTCTTCCCAGGTAATCGGGACATATAGCCCCTTAAGATTTAAAGAGACTTTAATCAAGCGTTGTTAGATTATTGTCCTCCATAATATTGAATTCAGCACTTACCAGACCTAGAATGGTATGAATGCATCACCGAATTAGGAATAAGTTTGGTGTCTGAACTTACTAAAGTCCGGCCGCTGAAAGATTGCGTTTGACAGTTACCATAAAATTGTAAAAAACAGAATGAAAATATTGTTTACCTGTGCTCACTCTAGTACACAGGGCACTAGCTGCCCTTTTAAGTTCAAAAAGCTACTAAATAATGATCGGCATTTATAGTTTTCATTCAGTTTTTTACAATTTTATGGTAACTGTCAAACGCAATCTTTCAGCGGCTGGACTTTAGAGAACTATTGAACATTATAATTGTGACTTGTTCACACTCTACAAATCTGTGGTTTGTCTATCATAAAATCTATTGTGTATAAAAAAAACATAATTAAGATGATGTCGTGCTAAGGCTATCTTTAAATAATGGATTTAAAAATCCGTACAGAAGACAAAATTGTATTTCCTTTATGGTTCTTTAACACAGAGACTTTAAGAAAATGTTATTTGAAAGTCGTTCTGTATTCTAATATTATCTATGGCATAGACTAGAAGTAAAATTAACCTTTCTTACAATGGAACTCTTAAGAGAAGTTTATTCCGAATGTATAAATGCGCGCTGCATACAAACGAAGTCTGGTGATATTTTCAATACTAACCAATTAAAGTCAATGACATTTTTCAGAAGCAATCTAGAAACAAATCTCTATGCTTGTATGGTGTCAGATTTTCGTTAATATATATAATATATTCAATTTTAGGATTAATTTAAGATTTGTATGAAAATCTTTGAGGCACTCTAACTTTAAAACTATACATTTTAAGGAAAACCTGACACGATGCAAGCATAGAGATTTGTTTCTAGATTGTTTCTGCAAAATTTCATTGAGTTTAATCGGTTAGTTGTATGGAAATCTTAGAAGCACTGTAACTGTAAAACTGTACATTATTACGAAAATTTGACTTCATACAAGCATAGAGATTAGTTTCTAGATTGTTTCAGAAAAAATTCATTGACTTTAATTAAATAGTATTAAAAATAACACCAGACTTTGTTTGTATGGAACACGCTCCGAATTATATCCCCTTAAAAGGTGGTTGTACTAGGTTCTCTATCCACCCCGAAGGGGAATATGCACGTCAGCTTATGTATGTAAAGCTATTAATTTGTATAATGTATGTTGTACTAAAGTCTTAATTGTTATGTATTGTTTCTTTTTTGCTTAATAATTTGTTGCTCGCTAATAAAATCTGAATTTAAAACTACTTGGTTTAACTTTCTCTCTCTAATATATCTAATCTGTCCGCAATTTTGTGGGCATTTTTGTTACAACTTAACTTTAAAAAGGTGCAAATTGTCAAAAATCTGGCAACTCTCGCATATGGACTCAATTCCGGGGGATAGTTTGCTTGGCGCCATTGCTCTTGTTGTGTTTCGTGTTATTTGAAATTCGTAAAAAATTGGTTTTAGTGATATTTGTGACATAATTTCGTGCGGATTGTGTACCAAACAGTTGCGTAAAGCGACCGACGTAACAGAAATCTCAAATAAATACGATAACAGAAAATTAGTTTTGGTTCAAGTTAACTCGTACATGGTCATTTTGGCGGCAACGCGCGAGCTTACGAAATCGACCATAGATTCATCGTCATCTATAATCACCTCATCAAAAAATAAAGAATATAAAGAAAAAAAATAACGAATGGCTCAAAAGGACTAGTATCCAGAGCCGTTAAAGAAATTATTTAAAAAAAAAAATCAATTCCGGGGGAGTTTGCTTGGCGCCATTGCTCTTGCTGTGTTTCGTGTTATTTGAAATTCGTAAAAAAATTGGTTTTAGTGATATTTGTGACATAATTTCGTGCGGATTGTGTACCAAACAGTTGCGTAAAGCGACCGTCACCGTAACAGGAATCTCAAATAAATACGATAACAGAAAATAAGTTTTGCTTCAAGTTAACTCGTACATGGTGATTTTGGCGGCAACGCGCGAGCTTACGAAATCGACCACAGATTCATCGTCATCAATCATCCCCTCATCAAAAAATAAAGAATATAAAGAAAAAAATAATGAATGGCTCAAAAAGACTAGTATCCAGAGCCGTTAAAGAAATTATAAAAAAAAAATCAATTCCGGGGGAGTTTGCTTGGCGCCATTGCTCTTGTTGTGTATCGTGTTATTTGAAATTCGTAAAAAGTTGGTTTTAATGATATTTGTGACATAATTTCGTGCGGATTGTGTACCAAACAGTTGCGTAAAGCGACCGACGTAACAGGAATCTCAAATAAATACGATAACAGAAAATAAGTTTTGGTTCAGGTTACTCGTACATTGTCATTTTGGCGGCAACGCGCGAGCTTACGAAATCGATCACAGATTCATCGTCATCTATCATCCCATCATCAAAATAAAGAATATAAAGAAAAAAATATCGAATGGCTCAAAAGGACTAGTATCCAGAGCCGTTAAAGACATTATACAAAAAAACAATTCCGGGGTTTGCGAAACCCTAAAATGTTTAGATATTAAAATGTTAACATGGACCTGAAAGAATCTCGTCAAATCATCGTCAGGCATCTATTTAAAATGGGTTGTCGGACCAGTAGCTTCAGTGTGAGTGTAGGTCCCTTGCAGACTTTGACTATTTATATTATGTGGACTGGTTGCGCGTGTAATTCTACTAACAAACATTTCTGCCACTTTTTGCGGGGGGCGAGGTAACATGAAATCCGCAACTTTGGATTTTATTCCCCATAACTTTAGATTCTAATTTTGAATGTTAAAAATCATGAAAAGTAGTCTCGTGTGAACCCCAAACGTTCTAAGTTCGAAGTTATTATTTCGCAATTATAGGCTGTCTCGTTTAGTGATAAGGTGTAAAATTGAATGTAAATGCACAAGATCAATTGTGCTTATACCGTGGCAGAGGGGAAATGCTACCGCAAGGCTAGTCCTTATAATAATTAGTCAAAGCTTGCAGAACACACGAAATTGTAATAGGTACCTTGCTCGCTTCACATCTTTTTAATTTAAAGTAACATTACGTCCGTCTCTTTTGCATTCAGGTCCGTAAATGTTAAACAGTAAGGCTGGCTTGCACCAAAAAGTATTTAGGTGTAAACATGTTTAAATATGATGCTGTCACTGTAATTTGTATGAACACTGTGAAAGATAGAACTATCACTAAATATGTTTAAGCCTAAATACTTGTTGCCGCAATCCAGGCTAAGTCTTTGATGATGGCAATCCGAAAATTTTGCAAGGGATTTTCGGAGGGTAAGATAATTCAAAATATATAGATACTCAGATATATTTAGAATAGAATAATTACACCGGCGGAAGTCCCTTCTTACCTTCCGATTATTATAAATTATCTATCCAATTTGAACCATTTTGTATACCTACAACGTATACTGAAGAAAGCAAATAATTACCTATACCTAGTAGTTCTGAATGCCCCACTTAAATGCGTTAGGTACACACGGCGACACATCAAGCTACGCAAAACCAAAATAAGCTGGCCGCGCGTAGGTAGAGTAATGTATAACGTCGCGCGGCCAGGTTATATTGGTGTGACCGTGTGTACATAATTTGTAGGAGGTTCTTCAGGCAATCAAACTAGATTTGACTATGGAGCAAACAGAAAACGCAAAAAAACCTTTTTTGCCAAAAAAACTTCTATCTAACTCGAACCAAATGTGAGCAACATTTTTTTTTTCAGATGTAATCCTACGAACAGTCATTTTTTAACTAATCGAAAGTTGTAAGAAAAATTGTTTTTTTTTTGGTGATATTTCCTTGTTTCTTTGGGAAAGTTGTTCAGTATATGAGTACAATCACCCATTAAAGTAATGCAACTGTCCACCCTAACACCCTGTAAATGCTTCCCAAAGCACTGCATTGGTCATAAATCACGATGGGTCCATTAACAACGGAGTAACTAATCGGATAGGCGGAAAAGGTACTGAACGCGAGCGTAATCGAAATGCCCAAAGAAATTGCAGACAGAACGAGCGACACGGCTTCCAACTCAACTCGCGTTCCCGCCAATCCGGCGTCAACCGCGGCGCGGTACGCATGCGTACAACCTCAACGCATCTTTTGTTTACCATTCACTTCGCAGTTTCCATCGATACGTGACTCGCTTTTTTTTTTCGACAGAAAAATTAATGCTGTGATTTTTTGAGTGAAAAAATGCAGTGAGTAAAATATTGAGTGTTCGCGAGGAAAGGATTATTGTGTGCAGAATTTTAAAGCCGGCTGGCCGCCTATGTAAGTATAAGTTCTTGTCATGTTTTTTTAGGATGCATATTCTTTTACCTAATTAAAAAAAAAACATTTAAATCATTGAATTAAAAAACTGCTATGTTACGACACCAACACCAGTATAGCTGTGTTTTTACCTTCAGAACAATGATGTTTACTATTAATAATTTATAATCTAATATTTTTTTTTAATCGAAGGAGAAAGATTGAGCAGTAGTAACTAGGTACTCGATGAAATTACCCTATTGTAGCGATTGTTCTCCAATCATGACGTATTATGTTTTTCATCGTGAATATTTTGTATGAAGAATATGTCAAATGAGCTGTCGGATAAGCTAACAAGAACTTATTCGGAAGTAGTGAAACATGCCCGAAGTGTAATAATCTCCCATGCGATATTTTGCGCCTTAAACCTATATGGCATGGGAGATTATTACACTTCCGAAGAAAAGTCGTCCTGTAAATATTTACAGGGCGACTTTTCTTTTTTAAAATATTAAATATAAAAACTTTATTAAAGAAAAAACGTTTCTTTTCGCGACGGCGACGGTTTCACCGGTTTCACACTGTACAGAGTTTCGGTACTACTGGTGAAACGTGGAGAGCAGAGTGTTCTGAGGTTTCAGAATATCTCTGACTACCCCCTCGGATAATATAGTCGTGAGCATATGCTATGCTATGTTACGTTTCTTTTAAATATTATTCTTTAAATACTTATGCTATTTCTAATAAAAATAATATTTTTGAATAATAAAGTCACGTACTGTTGTCAGGATGCGGGTTCAAGTCCCGTCCGAGACTTTGGGCCTATTGCACCACTTCTGGATAACTTCTTGTTAGCTTATATGACAGATAAATTGACATATCTTTCATACGAAATATGTCAAATGATCTGTCAAATAAGCTAACAATGACTTATCCAGAAGTGGTGAAACATGCCCTTAAAGTGCTTAAAAAAAGTGCTCGATAAAAACTTATTTAATCTCAAGTAAATAATTTGAATTTAATACTCTGTTCATTTAAATTTGATCCGACTTCCACATTACCTATGCTGATTTAAAATGACTACTCGAACAAAATTTTTATAGTTATATGGAACAGCAGATTTTTTTCGCTATTTTAATGTTAACTCTGCAACGGTGGTTGTTCAGTCTGAAGTACCCCCTAACATATACAACGAATTTATAGTCCGATAGCGCTGGCCTATTTTGATGTCATAAGTTTCAATAATTCTAAAGTTGCTTATTTCTTGCCTGTGGATACAGTTGTACATATGAAGCTTATTATCGAGTTTTGTGTCACTTCTGTTACTTGCATTTTCAGTAATTTGATGATTTGTGGTTGATTCTTTTTATTCAAATCCAAACTGGCAAAATTTATTTAAAGTTTAAAATAATTATGGTATCATATCTAGGGTAACCTGCGGAGTGTGAAAACACAGTTTGTGTCATCTTCGTCCAGTGCAAACTGACATAGGGTCATCATGTAAAAACAGAGCAAAAAAAAATTTCAAATTAGTGAAATAGCTATTTCCTTTCTCAGATCACTTACATATGCCTATTTATCAAATTTGTGCCAAATTAGGGCACGCAATTTTAAGATTTTTAATTATTTTGTGTTTCCAAGCTGTAATCGCTTCAAAAAAATATTACAATTATTCGAGTTTTATATTCAATATCATAAATGCATGAAAAATCGACATTGTAAATTTGTGTCATTTTCATCCACGATATTTACTTATATGAATATAAAAATACAAAAACAATGGTTGCGGTCGAAGCGCGGCGGCGCGGCGCGGCGCAGCGCGGTGGGCGGGGGGCATACGCACGCACAGCACGGCACACACGTTCGTTCGGTACCTACGATTTTTAGCGTTCTTCGATTCGCTTCGGATTTATTGGGTAGCATGGCACCGTGATATTATAGCGTTAACACACCTTCGCTCTCTTTCTATTTTCACATGAACGAACGAGATAAAAGGCGTGATAAAGCCGTGTAACGTGCTTCTGAACTAATATAACGGCATAACTACCTACTGCTTTTTCGTTAAGGGCCTATGTCGAAAAATAATTGAAGCGAAATGGGCGTGGCTTAGTCGCAGCAAGCGCCCCGCGCCCCGCTACCGAACATCGTCGCGCACTAGCCCGCGAAAATCAAATCACTCAAAATGCATAGAAGACGCTTCGCTGTTAAGATATTATTAGTACCTTTTGTCGTATGAAAAAACACAATATATCATAATTAAGTATCGTTCTATTTATCCTCCTTGATCAATTATTAATTTTTTACAGGATCAATTACGGACAACCAATTTATAGATAGAAACAATACCTAACTAACGATACTCTTTAATTGATTTCACTTAAAAAACTTAAAACTCATTAATATCATACCGAAAATCACTGTACCTATCTAGAAGGAAAAAAACTATCATTACAGGATTTTGTTTTACTTTATAGTACGAGAGCTACCTGTTGGTAACTTTACGTCATTAGGTCCCGTAATCAAATCAATTCAACTTCTTATTTTGTACTTGTAATTGATATAATACAAGTCAAAACATTCTATGGTCAAAACATACCGACTATCTAGATGAAACCTGGAAGTTATTTTACGCCGTCAACAAAAATGTAAGAAGAACGTGAAAAAATAAGTTTCGTAATACTGCAATAATCTCAGTTATTCTCGATACCACAAGAACTTTCAGGTTGAGAAGTTGTATAACACTCATAAACCTATTTTGAAAATCCATAGGTAATTCTAAAATACCTCGCATCCCTCAGATGCATGGCATAGCATTGAAGGATGAGGATGATGCAGGATATTATAACAGGTATGAATGAATTTTATCAACATTTATTTACAAAATCACTAATAATATTTATCTTAAGACCTAAAATCAACATTTATTTACATTAGTACATTACGATAAGTGTGACTTAAGTAGTTCATTATTGCACAGCGTCTTAAACGTATATGCAGGTTTAGGTTACAGAGTGCTGGAAAATTATTTACAACTTATTACCTTTTACTTTCTCTCATACTTCTGGTATGTTCCTGCCTACGTTTCAAATTTAATGTTTTGTTCCGTTTTGTTTTTCATTATCACTGTTTCTCCGAGTACCCCAGGAAAATTAGGTAAGAAAAAAAGGGTAAACCTCGGAATGAGAGATAATAAGCTACAAACTTCTTTAAATCATCGTTATGACATCCTATACGTTAGGTCAAATGTCACATAAAATCTCGTTTATGCAGGTCAAAAGATTCAAGGTAAAATGTCAAAAAACAGGTCTTTAGGAAATATCTTCTTTTCTATGCTCTAAATGACCTTTGAAGTTTTAAAAAAAATTGTAGAACTTTAAATTTTCTTCAAATTTGGTCATTTATAATATTTAATATAGTTAACCGTTCTTGAGATAGATAGGTAGAACGCAAAGAGTTGTAACTCTCATAACGGTTTGCTCCCATAGTAAAATGATACTTTTCCTTACCCTGTATAATATTATTTGGCGTTATTAATGAAAATATATAATTTCAATAACTATACACGAAAGAAGATGATGAAGAATTATTTCGAGTTTGAATCAATCGGGATAGAAAAACGAGTACAGAATGGTGACCCTGAGCAGCGCGCATTGAAGATATTGAATGAAACCAGTCACCGCCTGCCCGACAGACGCTTCAAAACAATACTTATATGGAAAGAAGACGACATGAAGATTCCGAACAACTACAAAAACTCACTCAAATGGCTGCACAACCTAGAGAAGAAACTAGACCGAGATGAAGACCTGAAAAAGAAATATGAAGAAAGAATGCAAACCCTCTTCACTTTGGGCTACGCCGACGAAGCTACCACACCGACGGTGCCAAATAAAACATGGTACCTACCCCACTTCGCGGTCATTAACCCCGCGAAACCGAAGATAAGAGTAGTACACAACGCCACAGCGAAGACAGCCGGACGCAGCCTGAACGATATGCTACTCTGCGGTCCTGACTTGGTGCAATCTCTGCCGGGAGTTGTAATGCGATTTCGTCAACACCAACACGCCGTGTCAGCTGACATAAAGGAATTAATGTTTATGCAAATATGAGTTCAAGAGGACGACAGAGAGGCACTACGATTTCTATAGCGGGGCGACGAGAGAGGGAACCAGCGACCGCGAGAGTACCGCATGACTTCGGTGATCTTCGGCGCGATGTCATCACCATGCACCGCGCTATACGTGAAGAATAGAAATGATTCAGACTTCAAAGAAAAGTATCCTGCAGCCGCACGAGTCATTGAAAAGAACCACTACATGGACGACTACATAACAAGTTTTCCGACCGAAAAAGAAGCCAAAGAAGTATCGAAATCAGTCGACTACATTCATCGGCAAGCCGGCTTCGAGCTATGCGGATGGGTGTCCAATACAAATTCAGTAGTACAGCAGTTTTCCGCCAACTCGGGCGGCGCCACGGTCTCTATCGGCGGGAGCGAGGTCCGATGGTACAACGGGCCGAGCTTCCTACGAAACCACGAACGAGAATGGCCAAAAGAGACGAAGACAGAAGCACCGAAGACAGGAGAAGAGAGGGGACTTGTCACGTCACCCACCAGCGACCTGACCACGCTCACCTACCTCGAATCGAGCGATTTTCGTCGTTCCCACTTTTGCTACGAGCTACGGTGCGCATGCTACAGTTTGTCAATTTATGTCGAAAGAAGAAAAATGAAACAGTATTGGCTACGAAGCGCAAACGAACGAAAGAAAACAATAAAAACGACTCTGATTGAAAGATTGATAAGAAAACACGCAAGAGCGAGACACCCTACGTGAAGAAATGAGATAGCAACACCATCGGTATCGAAGCGCACTAACTCATTCGCGCTGAGAAACTATGGTGGAAACCTGTACAAGAAGATTGTCTTTCCGAAGATTTACGTCGAGTAAGGAGCGGCGCGGCGCCTCAGCCAGGAGACAAGCTGTCGGCGCTATCAGTGGTCGTCGGCGAAGATGGCTCAAAGGAAGAATCCACGTAGCACCTGACATCGTTGAAGACACTGCGAGCCCGACCGTACTCGACGGGAAACACTACTTCACGCGGCTGTACATACAACACGTACACGAGCGACTACATGGCGGTATCGAAACCGTCGTGAATGAGCTACAGCAGCGACTATGGGTACTGAAGATACGACCCACGGTGCGTGAACGTCATCAAACACTATCAACTATGCAAGATACGAAGAGCGAAGCCTACTTCTCCGGCAACCGGCGACCTGAGGTCACTGAGCTGCGACGGCAGGAGAAATGTGCACGACAGAACCTGAATTGACTACCTTTGTACATAGTTTTTTACATTACTTCGTTTATTTCGTTTTATATACCCTTTTATACTAGTAGGATAAGTTTAGGTTAAGTTTTCATTTCAATAAATAAATTTGTCTTATTAGAATTAGGGCTTAGCACATAAGTTATGTAAATAGTTCTAATAGGATTCTTATTTGATTTCTCTAGTGACTTCTACCCCAGATTAGATTAGGTACACTTCCCTATTAAAATTAAAGCATAGCACAAGTAAATAAAACAATTAGAATCGAGTTCGAACGTATAAATTCCAATTAGAAATTACGCCTATAACCTTCACTACCTCATTAGAAGGGGTAGAATGCTATTAGAAATAAGTGTTAGAAAGAGACAGAACGCTCCATCTCTGTCAGCGCATACAGGCGAGCGAGGGGGGCCCCCGGCGTCCGGAACCTGTGTTATGAGGAAGCGGGGGCCGGGGTAATATAAATATTGTACCTTTCCTTTTCGTTCTGCACTCTGTTATGCACCGGCGGATGATGCACATGCTATTTTTAGAATAAGAAAATAAGTATCTTAACTATATAATAATATTGGTTTATAAGCGTAGAAATTAAGATTGTATGAGAAATAAAGAGATTTGTATTCAGGGCAAGAGTGCGGGGTAAGGAGGGGTGGTCGCTTGAAAATAATATAAAATGGCGCCAAATCGGCGTAGATTCATTCCGGATCCAGCACTCAAGAAAGAAACAACTTGGAAGAAGAAACTCTCTGCGACCACTCGCCTTCCCTACCCTGCCCTCCAGCCTGGCTCACCATACTGACGACCCATACAATTAAGGGCCACAGAGTTTACAAACTCTCATACCAGGCAAGATGTTCCGAAGCAATAGAATCCTTCAACTCGGTAAAAATACTGACAACGGTTCATAAATACGTTTATAACCAGATTCCATTATGGCAAATAAATATAATTATTTGAAGAATTACGTGACCGACGACTTAAAGGTAATAACAGCTAGCTCTTGGTCTATGAAGTCCAAAAAAACTGCTATACATATTTGAGTGAGAAATATACTTAAGAGAAATTTATTCCGAATGCGTAAATGCGCGCTGCATACAAACGAAGTCTGGTGATATTTTCAATACTAACCAATCAGTAAATGAAAAATTTGCAGAAACAATCTAGAAGTCAGATTATAGCATAGATTAATATGTATATTGGTTGATTACATAGGTGAGTGTACAAAGTGGTGTAGCGAGAGAAAACGGTTTGCAGATTATAAATTCACTAGTGGTATGCCTGCTTAGTTTTTGGTTTTACCCGTGGGAATAAGACTTTTTCCCGCGGTAAAAATTTTCCTATAAGTATGTTAAGTTAATGAAATATTATTTATTCCATTCAGCCGTTAAAGCGTGATTGAGTAACAAAAATCTAACATACAAATTTTCGCATATAAAGGTCAACAAGGTGTTACAAAAATACAAATAAACATTTAAGGGGGTGGTGTAGACCATCAAACTGAACAACTTTCACTATTAGACCAATATCGAAATCGCGAAAAAAAAAATTGATGTTCCATACTTTACAAATCGACTACTTAGAGCTAAAATATGTATAGGATATCAATTTTTTTTTTCGCGATTTCGATGTTGGTCCCATAGTGAAAGTTGTTCAGTTTGACGGTCGAAGTTCTAAATTGTTACTTATTAAACACCCTGTATACTGGGTGGCACTGAACGAGGGACTTTTCTTTTAAGGATGTATTCAGACAATGTATGTACAATTATTTAATTTCGAATACCTACAATGTTAATTGTTAATTAATTATATGTACGAGAAAAAAAATAAACTAAACAACCCTAAGGAACGTGGGTCGAAAAACGAACGCACTTGTTTGTCGCAACTTGCACTGAATACGAATAATGTAAACAAATACCCTCTCCCGCGCCGCTCGTCTCGCCGGCCGGCGCCCGCCGCCCGCGCCCGCGCTCCTCCCCGCGTTCGCCCTTCGTGCGAAGAAGTCTGGTATTTTGTTCAAATAATAAGATTTCGTGGATAAAAACAGCACAAATTATGAATAGTGTTTTCTTACACTATAATAATCAAAACACGTAAACTCGAAGAACTTGCATTTTCTTTTGTAGATTTTACAGGTTGTTGAGATAAAAAAATAAAATATCTGTAAACTTCGTGGATGAATTCGACACAAAATATTTTAAACAACAGATATCAGTACTCTAAAACGCGTAACACCTATTTAACCTATTGTAATATTTTTTTGCGCTAGTTGGGCGACATGTTAGGTACTGGTTAAATATTTGGATTTCCGTGGACAGAGGTGACACAAAATGCCTATGTACATCAGTTACTACTTCGTTATTATCCTGAAAGTAAAATTTTCATCTATGATTTTCTTTTCGTCCAATACTGATCGAAAATACAAATACCTAAATTTCTACCTATGCAAGTACCTAAAATGACACAAACTTATGTATTAGGTTTTGCAAATGGTCCGGAACCTATATGCAAAAAACAAAAAACTTTAGAGTTTTTGAAACCTCAAAACCTAGCGCTATCGGTCTATTAACTTTACACGCTGTATAAAAAACTTAGGGCCTTTTTCACCACTTTTGGATAAGTTCTTGTTAGGTTATCGAAGGAGAAAGATTAAGCAGTAGAGTTACTAGGTACCTACTCGATAAAATTACCCTATTGTAGCGATTGTTCTCCAATCATGACGTATTATGTATTTCATCGTGTAAATTACTGTAAGGGCCTGTTTCACCACTTTTGGATAAGTTCTTGTTAGCTTATCCGACAGCTCATTTGACATATTTTGTATGAAAAATACTTATTCGGAAGGTGTGAAACGGCCCTTAGACTTTCTAAGTTGCCTGTGACCAGTAGCGTAGCGAGGGGGGGGGGGGGGGGGGCAGGAGGGGCAAAAGCCCCGGGCGGCAAATTCGGGTAAAATATAGATTGATTGAGCTCTGTCTATAACCAATTCGTAAAAAAATCGAACTGGCTTCGCTCGCCCTAGGTTTCTGTAATTATTGTGCCTACACATAATCCTAGAGTTCTGACCACAGCTGAGTCGTGATGGTAAAAATGTTGAACTTAATTCGCTCGATCCATAGCTTTTACTTAGGTTACTTTGCACAATCATGTTTTATTCGTAAAAAGCTCTGGTTCTAACCGATTCGTATTGACGAGAAAAATCGAGCTCGCTTCGCTCGCTCTCAGTTTCTATTTTTGCATGGATAAACCAAAAGATGCCTGACCACCACTCGAATCGATGTGCAAATAAATTTCGAGCTCGCTCCGTTATTTTTTGTGTAGGTAAGATAAGGGGGCGGCAAATTTGGTCTGTGCCCCGGGCTTTGACTATTTATATGTGGACTGGTTACGCGTGTAATTCTACTAACAAACATTTCTGCCACTTTTTGCGGGGGGCGAGGTAACATGAAATCCGCAACTTTGGATTTTACTCCCCATAACTTTAGATTCTAATTTTGAATGTTAAAAATCATGAAAAGTAGTCTCGTGTGAACCCCAATCGTTCTAAGTTCGAAGTTATTGTTTCGCAATTATAGGCTGTCTCGTTTAGTGATAAGGTGTAAAATTGAATGTAAATGCACAAGATCAATTGTGCTTATACCGTGGCAGAGGGGAAATGCTACCGCAAGGCTAGTCCTTATAATAATTAGTCAAAGGCCCCGGGCGGCAGAAACCCCACTGCCTGTGACTATGATAGGTGATCGATATTTTCATTTTACGATATTTGGTTTGAAATAACAGAAGGTAATACAACTCGTTAAGTAAATATTGCAATCTTTACTTGACTTGCTATGGATTTCAACGAAATACTGATAGCAATTTTAGCGGGATTTATCTGACAGATATACCTAAGTTAAAAATGCGGGTGTTATTTATTATTTACTTACCTTTACTTTAAATGGAGTTACAAAATCGAAATTAATGTACGACCTTGACCCCTACGTCATTTTAGAAGGTATACCTATTCTTGACTGGCTTGTAAGGAAAAGCCAGTCAAAAATAGGTCTTCATTATTTCCCTGTGATGCCTTCTAATCCAAGGAAATCAAATTCGAAAATCATAAGAATTCACACCAAATGTTTTAATTATCTAATTAATTCATTAAAGATTGGCCTAAAAAATATATTAAAACTAGAGTTAAATAAGAAGTGTAGTATAAACGGAAATTAAAGTAATAATTCTGTTAATGTAAGGTATACAATAATGAAACAGGAAATTGATAAGCAATAAGTAGTCATGATTAAAAATAAAACGAATATGTAAACAAGTTTAAACAATACCTAAATAATAATTCATTTTGTTAATTAGGTACACTACCTTAGGTATAAATACTCTATTCCAAATAGAAACAGAGATTTAAAACACTTAGGACCGTTTCAACACTTCTGAATAAGTTCCTAAAACAGCTTATCTGACAGCTCGTTTCACATATTTTTCATACAAAAATTCCAAACGAGTTCTTAGATAAACTAACAAGAAGTGTACAGAGTCACGTTGCAGGGTTTACCCCGACTTGTCTTTCGCGTGGTGTTCGCGCGGTTCGCGTTTCAGCCTGCCACGAGGCTCCGCAATCCTTCTCAGTTGTGTTCTTACTCAAAAACCATCCTCGAGATTGGATAGATACTCCCTCAAACCACTTGACACTGGCGTAAATGCGGTGCTAACGCACAAGCAAGAAGTCCATTAATTATTTTTAAAAACGAAGTGAAAAAGTGGTGAAAGAGGTACTTGCCCTTACTCTCAATTATTATAAGAACAGCTTTAGGTAGGGCAGTAGGTATATCTGTCTGATAAACAAATTGTATTTGATAATCAGAATTAGCCAGAAAGCTAAATAGAAATCAGATTTTTTTTCGTCCTTTTATGGAATGACGCAGGAACTTGTGGGGACTTGCCACAGATGTCAGCACCCACAAGCTATAGCAACGAAGCTAACAGATGGCGCTACTGTTGCACTCGCAAATGTGTACGTAAGACAACTTGCGACGTCACATTGGTAACCCGTTAGCCACTACACATAAGGTTCACAATCGTATACAAGACACGAATCGCGCAAGAGAAATAATCACAGAGATTCGATATATATACAAGGTCCAACTAAAATCTGTTGGACCACGGCCGGTCCACAGGCTTCACACCTAGCCTGGCGGAAGATCTTCCCTTTTCACCGGAGGAACCTTCCACGGTAGTTCCTCCACAAACTTAAGGTAAAAGGTAAAATTTATTAAACGTTGTTCACGTGTAATACCTATTAATAATATTGAGTTATTATTGTTTGTTCCTATTTTCTCTTTCATGAAGAATTATGTCATAATTGTCGTATTTCTTTACCGTCACATTAATTTTATAGCCGTTGTGGTCCAGTGGCGAGTAACCTTGCCTACCGTGCAGGAGGCGATGGTTCGATCCCCGTCCAGGCCGACTCGTACCAATGAGTTTTTTCGGAATTTATGTACGATTTGTAACACCACTGGCTTTTCGGTGAAGGAAAACATCGTGAGGAAACCTGCATGCTTCCATTTCGAGGCATGTATTGTACCCACTGTCCATTATAAGTGGCGACGGGCTCACCCTGGACAGAGTTTCGGTCTACTGGTGAAACGTGGATGTTCTGAGGTTTCAGAATATCTCTGACTACCCCCTCGGAGAATAAAGTCGTGAGCATATGTTTATGCTTAATAAATATAGGTAAGTAAGTAGATACACTTAGGGTCTGTTTCACCACTTCCGAATAAGTTATTGTTAGCTTATCCGAGAGCTCATTTGACATATTCTTCGTACAAAATATGTCAAATGAGCTATCGGATTATAAGCTAACAAGAACTTATCCAAAAGTGGTGGAACGGGCCCTTAATATTGTACAAAAAAGATGATTATTGCATGACGTGTTGTTATTGTTTCTCAAACCTTCCTAGAAAAATATGCAGATCACATTTTTGAAAAAATCTGCAAAATCAATAAGTAGATTTCGGGTAAATCGCGAATAAAATATACATTTTGGCGAAGACTTAGTTAATTATCATAAGGGCTATTTACGCGGCTCCTAAATGTTGTATGCCAGCTAAAACCTCTCTAGAAATATTTAGATCCCATTTGTGAAAAAAAACAACATAAAAGCCGGTGCAGTAGATCGCAGTTTTTGAGTAAATCGCGAACATACATTCTTAAGCCCGATTAAAACATCGAAGTTCTATTCTTATCCAATTTCAGTTCTAATCACATTGCAATCCAATTACTATTCAATTGTGCTGAATTCCGCATCGCGCCAAACTCTATGTAACTGACAGCCCTTAACGTCTGAGCGATCTGTCAAAACGGCTCTAACTGCCGTCATGAGCTGTACTGTACCGCGATTAGCGCAATACCAAATGTGTCAAAAGTTATGGTTCGTACGTAGTCCAGTCACGGTTCAATCACCGAATATTTACCGCGATTGCAGCCCAGGTCAAACAAATAACCTTTTAAAAGTCGGAAGCAGTAAAATCCAGTCACACCCGCAGGTAATTGCAAAATAAGAAAGATATTAAAGTGCATTTAAGAGAAGTTTATTCCGAATGCGTAAATGCGCGCTGCACATAACCGAAGTCTGGTGACATTTTCAATACTAACAATTTAAAGTCAATGAAATTTTTCAGAAACAATCTACAAACTAATCTCTATGAAGTCAGATTTTCGTTAAAATATACAGTTTTAGTACTAGGATTAATTTAAGATTTGTATAGAAATCTTTGAAGCACTGTAACTTTAGAACTATACGAGTAAATTTTACGAAAATCTGACTTCATACAAAAATAGAGATAAGTTTCTGAAAAATTTTATTGAAAATATCACCATACTTCGTTTGTATGGAATCCCTCCGAATTATAGTCCCAGCAAGCTTCGCTAACGGGTCCTATACAAAAAGAGCAAGCAATCGATCATAACGGACTGTAATCTGCGAAGTAATAGTGTTTCAGATTACTGGACACGCTCTAATAGTCGTAGAGGTCGCACGTATACATGATTCCTGGTATACTTAGTTAAATAATATAAGTTTAGACAATAACTAGAGTTTAGTTTAACCGCGACTTTGTCCGCACAAATTATACATTTTAAATCAAATCATACGCTATCAAACAAAACAAATCGGTTCAGTACAAACAGACAAACAAAAATTCTGAAAAGGGTTAATTTGGAGTCAGTCAGGGACACTTAAGAACTTTTAGATTATTATACAGGGTCCAACTTAATATACTGACAGTTTTTATGAGGATGATCAGACCATCAAACTGAACAACTTTCTCTAAGGGACCAATGTCGAAATCCGTTGAAAAAATCTGCTGTCCCATAGAATTGGGTCGAGTGAGATTTCAGTTTAGTATGGAACAGCTGTTTTTTCTTTTGCGATTTCTAATGGATCCCATAGAGAAAGTTGTTCAGTTTGATGGCCTGATCATCCCCTTAAAAAAGTATCAGCATAGTAAAAAGGAGGATGTGTTGATAACCAATTATGATGATTACGGACCCTAGAATATTAAAATACCAGATAGTCCTTGAAACCTAAAATAGCGTGATTACAAAAAATCGTGACCAAGGTGATAATATTTCCACAATAGTCCGATCAAATTCGTCACAGTTCGTGCCGAATTCAACTGACTTACTTCTGGTCACCTTTGTGACCTGGTCTTTGCAAATTGATATAAATCTTATTATGTATACAACGTTTTAATGAATAAGCGCAAAACCTCATACACCCCAACTGATTTATAACAAAATTATTAGGTTGAAACAATAATTTCATTATTTTCATATTTAAAATTTAAAGTTATTCGCATTTTAAGTTTTGAGGCAAAAATGATTTGTTATCATTTCAGCAATGAATGAAAGCGCTAACGTGCTCATGGATACATTTTAAGAATCTTGTTTTGGTAGTAAGTAGGGTGAGAGTGCCCGATCGGTGGATTGTGATCGAGTTCGGTAAATTTAAAATTTTACAAACAAATTATTTAATATTTTGAAAAAAATTACCGATGTTGAAAACATGATAATTCGATTCTGCTCTCGATTCTAAACAAACTACTTTCTTGTTTTGCGTTAATTCATTAGCACGTTGTACAGAAATAAGTATATAATAAACTGATAGGACAATACCTAGGTCAAGAAGGTAGATCAAGTAGGTATATGCCATCACGATAGTTTATCGTATAGTGAAAGCGAGAAAAAGGTACTTGAAAACCCCAACAGCACAAATGTTTACTAAATATCTAATAGATATCTACAAAATATCGAAGTGTCTACAAAATATCTAATTGATATCTAGTAAATATTCTGTGCTGTATTGGAAGTATGTCTGTCAGAGCAAGAATTTACAGGGGGCGTCCATTTATTACGCGAGGCATTTAGGGGGGTTAAGGCAAATGTCACGTAATTTTTTCCCGCTAGAAAATGTGTATAAAATGTCAAAAAAACTTACAAATAAATTAAGCAAAACAAACGTGGGTCGAGCCAAATCTCAGGACATGTCACCAAGGGGAGGGTGGGGGTCGGGCCAGAGTGCAATGGGGCATCCGCGCTGTAGACTGATAGATACATACTACGGGATCAAGTACCTACCATCTTGAAACTTTCCTATAGTGAATACGGTAAAATTTGCTTAAAAACCGGCCAAGTGCGTGTCTGACTCGCACAGACTCGCGCACAGAGTATTCCGTACCAGCAAATTAAAAAAATAAACGTTTTCTTCTTGATCCTTTGCGCGAGCGGTTTTAATTGTCAAAAAAGTCAAAAAAGTCCTGGTTTTGATAAAATACGTGCCAAAGACATAAAATGTATAATTTCAAAAATTACCCCACTAATCTGTCATCTAATAAATACCTGTATAACAAAATCACTTTACCCAAATAGTTTAAAGATAGGCTTAATTAGACCAATACATAAAAAGGGGAGTCATGTTGTTATTAATAATTATAGGCCAATCACCATACTACCATGTATTGATAAAATAGTGGAAAGGTACATCGGTCACGAACTTAACACATTCTTATCATGCCACAACATAATCAACAATAAACAATTTGGCTTCCAAAAAAACCGAAATACCTCTCAGCTATTGTCTCAATTCACTAATGAGGTCAGCAAGTACCTGGATGAAAAAAAACATGTACTTGCTGTCTTCATTGATTTTAGTAAAGCATTCGATACTTTAAAGTACAACGTACTTTTCAGCAAACTTCAGCAAAGTGGTATACAGGGGCCTGTGTTGGAATGGTTCAAGGACTATCACAACAATAGGTTCACTGCGGTAAGCATATCGGGCGAGCTCAGTGATATGTCGCTAACAGAGGAGGGCACAGCCCAAGGTTCAATTTTAGGACCAACTGAATACCTACTTTTTGTGAACGATATGTGTAACATCTTCGCGCACGGCTCGGTATACCAGTTTGCTGATGACACATGCCTGATAACAGCCCACGAAAATGTAGCCACGGCACTAGAGATGATGCAAGTAAATGTTGATCTATTGTATAAGTGGGCACACGACGTCGGTCTTATCATTAATTCAGAGAAAACAAAGTCCATGCACATACATTCACCTTACTTAAAAACACCCTTTGTACCGTCGATCATTGCACACGAGCATCAATGTTTACATGCACCTAAAATAAATTGTAAATGTCCATTATTGGAGCTCGTAAAACAACATATGTACGTAGGTCTAGTTATAGACACTAGCTTTAATTGGGGACCGCACATAGATCACATCTGTAGCAAACTCAGATCTATAATGGCAAAGCTATGTATACTCAAGTACAAACTACCATATAAAACACTTAGAATGCTGTATATGTCTCTGGCTGATTCAATAATTAGCTATAGTATTAGTAGTTATGGCCGCACATATACTACCTATCTAAATAAAATATATGATCTCCAACTAAGGCTACTTAAGAACATTGTACCATCTAACATTAAAAATAAATTAAAAAACGATGAATCTAAGCTATTTGAATATTGTAAAACCATAAATGTATTTAATAAAATCAAACAGGCAATTATCTGTGAACACTATTCTAAAATAAACACGCTTGTAAACAGAACCCGTCCGGGGAACCTCCGCTCAATACCTAATCTACCTACCTACAATCTACCGCGATACAACAACACTTATGGAATGCGGACGTGGGAATATTTACTTCCTCAGATATTGAACGAACTTCCCGAACGAGTCTTGTATGATCTCTGTCAAATAAAAAAACATAAAAAAATTAAGTCAATAGTTAAAAAATACTACCTAACAAATGTAAATGTATCGAGTTAGTGATCTCGCCACTCCTCATATAAACCATACGTGGTTTTCGTAGGGTGGCTAAGTGTGATAAGATGTATTTATGTTGTTTTAGTTAAATAAATTAAAAAAAAAAAAAATTATTTGTATTATACTATAGAGTTTGCACTATAATCAAAATCACACCAAGTGTGTCGCTTGGTGTGATTTAGATTTTACTGATGTATTTTTTTTCGATAGATCAAGAAACAAAAACGTTTAAAAACTTGTTTCTTGTTTGAAGACTCATAATTATTTTTAATGTTTTTACTTTTAAAATATGATTTGTTAGTAAATCAAAAATAATAACACCATATTCTGTTAATAACTCGCTACCTATTACGGTTCAAAAGAAACCACGGCCGTGCCTACCTTTGGGTACAGAACCCTAAAAAAGAACTGTGTCTACCAAGGCGAAAGTTGGTAGGTTTTGTACAGGATCCAGACTGTAATAATATGCATGCTACTGTCTAACAATAGATTTTATTAAAACTAAAAGAACACATATTTAATCACCAACCTATGTAAATGAGATGGTGACAACAATCAAATTGAATTTGCAATTAAGTACATGCTTATGTATTCATGACATTTCATTGGGAGTTGAACGAACATTGTTTTATTGTGTGAACTAACACTAGACTAGAATCACAGCAAAAATACAGGGTGTAAGAGACAACCCTCCGCAAACTGAAACGTTGAACTCATACAATTAAACTTAACAACTTTCACTATGGTCTACCTCCGGACACGCGAAAAAAATCACCTGTCCCATACAAAACTGCTGTACCTATCCGACTCCGGCAGATTTTTTTTCGCTAAAATAATGAAAAACATGTTCTAAGTTAAATAAGATTAATTAAGAAAATTTTATTTTTCGCAGATTTAACTTATTACACTAAAAATACGCATTTGAAATTGAAATCGTCAAAATCCCCTCACGTAATTAATGGACGCCCCATAAGTTTCCACCCTATATAATAATTAATAAAGATCCTAATTCTTATTCTTATGCCCTTTAGGGCTTATATAAAAGTCCTAAGGTGAGCGCATCAAGAATAATTTGTAAAACAAATCGTTCTATCATTTATGGTTTCTATTTTGGACAAATGTATGTGAATCCTATTTTGTACGGACACGTTTTGAATAGATTTCTTAGTAACCTTCTCCACTTACCTCTCCTAGAACTCAATAGTACTCTTCTAATAGTTCAGTTACAATAACCAACCGTAATGAAACCAGTATGAAATATTACCTACTGCTGGTTACAAATGGTTACAGTAATCAGTTACAATGCCATTTTAATGCGAAAACTCGAGGAAAACTCATTAAAATCTACGGTTTACGGTACAGTCGCCATCAGATATATTATAGCAAACAAGGTAGTCAAATATTTCTAAACAGTTTTCAATAATTTCTTTACATACAGGGTCCTTCTGAATATGCTGACACTTTTTTAAGTGGATGATCAGACCGTCAACTTGAACAACTTTTTCTAAAGGACCAACATCGAATCGCGAAAAAAAAGTCGGCTGTCCCATACATCCCCGTAAAAAAGTATCAGCATATTAAGAAGGACCTTGTTTAACCAATCAAAAATATCTGAACGCCTAAAACATCAATAACGCAGTCAGGGTGATCATAAACATATGACCAGTTTAGGAAAAAATACCTGATACAGTTACTAATATAGGGCCCTTCCTAATAATATGCTGACACTTTTCTAAGGCACCAACATCGAAATCGCGAAAAATAAAACAGCTGTTCCATACAAAACTGCAAACCTACTCGACCCTGATGTATGGGACGGCTGATATTTTTTCGCGATTTCGATGTTGGTCCCATAGAGAAAGTTGTTCTGTTTGATGGTCAGATTATCATCCTAAAAAACTGTCAGCCTATTAAGTTGGACCCTGTATATATTTCAATTTTAAATAAAATTGTAAAGAAATTATTGAAAATTAGCTGTTCCGATATTTATGACACAATACTCGTTTAGATATAATTGGTAACATTTACTGTAAAGAATTTATTGAAAATTAGCACTGCTCAGAAACATTTAACCACCTTGTAAGCTACGATATATCTGATGGCGACTGTACCTACTGCAATACATGATCGTGACTATCAAGTTAGATACTTCGTGTCTAAATTAGTAGGTATTTTTCAGGAAGTTTTAGAATAAAGACAAGGACATCATCCTTTTAAGAGATATTGATTAGCTTGAAAAAGATTGTGAGTAAAAAAATTCATAATAGGAGTCTTGAGATTGCTAACAATTGATCGCAGAACCTAAAAACGTTTGTATAGAATCTACTTAACTTTGAAAAGACAAAAATCTTGTGTAAAATCGACAAGGTTCTTCTTAAGAGGCTATGTGAAAAAAATAGGATTCTTCAAAGCATCATATCTCATGAAGTACTATCAGTAGGAGTATGATTTGCGGATATGTGTAAATTGAACATATAATTGAAGTTTTGATTAGAGCCAAAACACGATTAAGACACATTTTCTCGATAGAAAACAAGCCAAAGTAGCCTCCGTCTTTATCGATAAACGCTTGGAAGTGCTAAACGGTGAATATTAGAAACAAGAGGCTTGATTTTAAAAAAAGAGATTGATTTTTTATAAATTTTGATTAGAGCAGAATTGAACTTACATAAATAGTACAATTACAATTCAATAAAGTTGGTTTTATGCTTGCGTCGTTTCAGGCGCACGCGCCGCCCTGTCTCTTTCTCTCGCATCAGGCAGTAATATAAGCTATCACACGCCCATTTCGCTTCAATTATTTTTCGACATAGGCCCTTAACAGGCCGACGGATCTTTGAATGTACCAGCTGATTCACGTTTTCATTCTTATCTTTTTCGCGATTTCGACGTTGGTCCCTTAGAGGACAGTTGGTCGTCTTCATCCACTACAAAACCCTATAATAGTCAAAACAATAAGATATAGGTACCTAAACTTAAAAGCGCTACATACAGGGTCATTCTTAATATGCTGACACTTTTTTAAGGGGATGACCAGACCGTCAAACTGAACAACTTTCCCTATGTCACCAACTTCGAAAGCGCGAAAGAAAAATCTTCTGTTCTATAGAAAACTACAAACATACTCGAGCCAAATGTAGATTTTTTTTCGTTATTTCGATGTTGGTCCCATAGAGAAAGTTGTTCAGTTTGACGGTCTGATCATCCCCTTAAAAAAAATGTCAGCATATTAAGAAGGACCCTGTATTTTACTTCTGACGCTTCAGACCATTAAACTGAACAACTTTCACAATGAAACCAACATCGAAATCGATGGATTCACCATAACAAATGTAATTCAGTCATTCTGGATCTGCGCGAAAGGTTTTCATGAGTTTATGTTCAGTTTATTACAACGTGCCTAGTCGTATGGATGACCTATGGTATTTTAACTTTCGATTGCGGTCAAAGGATGACTAACGAAACTTCGCGTGTCGCCAACAATTTACCAACCAGCCCGTTTCGCAGTTTAACTGAAAATTAACGAGTGAAGCAGAGGCCTGAATTAGTTAATTTACCCAACGCTCTTGTTTTATTCGGTGACATACGGGTTTGTAGCGGGTAGAAAGAACATTAATAGAGATAATAAACATAGAAATGATAGAATCTAGTCAACAATCCCTTTCCAGGAGTGCGATTTTTGAAAGTCACCGGCTGAGTAAAATGGCCGATATTCACCGATTTACCAAAGTTCGCATTTTTTAATCTTACCGGTGACTAAAATGAGATTTAAAAACCGTTCAAGCTCACCGTTGAAATTGAAAAATCGCACCCCAGCACGTCGAGCATGATTTCTATACTTGTGCGCGACTCGGCTTTTTCCCATACTACAAGTCGCGGCAAGCGCGGCTTTCGCTCTCCGAAAAGCGCGGGAAAAGGTAATTTTCTATGCAACGAAGGCGCGTCGCGCGCGAGTAGAGCAATCATACTAGACGTGCAGGTGGTCAGAAAATTTACTACAATCGATCGAATCAGCCCAGCCCAACTATAAGTACCGTATGAAGCATTTCCGTGACTGATTGACTAATAGACAACGTACTGCCTATCCTAGATAATTTGTGTGACAATGTCCAAGATTATTTTATTATATTAAACTGTAGTCTTTGGCCTAAATGACTGAACATTGAAATATGACATAGAATAGTTAATTTTAGGTTTTCTACAGTCTACAGAGGATATAGGGATGGATTTTTCGAAAACCCGTCCCAATGGGGAGTAATAGGTTGTTGAAGTTTTCCGAAATCCACGCGGACGAAATAGGTATTTTATTTCTATCAATCCACACGATTCCACAGTCACTCCTCTTTGTCGCGGTACTGGGCTAATCTGATCAAATGTGAACCTGCTACCCTCACAATGTCATTGGGCCAATGTTTTGGTGAGCTGCCTACTAACCCTGACCCTCCCTTGGTTACGGTGTAGCAACGTGCCAACATTTTTTTTAGCATTAATGGCCTGGTTTTAGCATATTGAAGAAGGGCTGCACGAAGAGAGTATATGAAGTCTCTGGCAAATATCTTCACCACGATGGCATGCTTAATGAAATGCCATCGATTCGATGGAAGAAGAAGCATATTGAAGGTTTTGGATGTTCCTAATCTTGTCGAGCAGTGACAGGTGGCTAGCCATTCGCTCACAAAAGGCTCACTGCATAAGAAACCTTACCCTAATGACTCCTTATAGTTACAAGAAGAAATTGGGTAATATTACCTACCTAATAGGCATTTGACAAAATTTGGGCAATGCTCTATAAATTTAAAAGCAATAATGTATTTCTTAACTATTAACATTCCTTCAAGTACCTAACATTTCCAAGTAAAAAATTTTCCAGCCTTGTAAGTAACTATATTTACGTAGCTGAAATCTACAAACAAAGAGTTGGCTGTATTATAGCATGCCACTCTAGCCAAATTGCGATGCCCTGCTCAGATTATGGACACGAACGTACCCAACAAATCTTTTCTACGAAACCTTTGTACATTTGCCAAATCTGATATGTTTATAATTTTTGTTAGCGTAATAGAGTCCTGGCATTTCAACTTTTTAACTCCCACGGACGCGATATTATTGAACCACCCATTTATCTATTGTTATCTTAAAGCCGAGTTACAAGCGGTTAATTAAAGCATTCTGGAGTGCATTTTTAAAAGTCATACGTTCATATAAGCAATATTAAATGTCAAAATTACTATGGAGATTATGCATTAGTCGATCATGATTTTGAAAGTGTAAAATTCAAAAATAGCAATCCTTGTAAGGTCCTGTGTTTTTTCACACGCCACTACCACTACTCTACTGTCTTCAAACGTAGTTCTAGGGACTTAAATGAAAGGAATCTCTGCTACTACGTTTTTTTGTGTATTTTAAGAATTAGACACCTATTCATTTCTTAAGTTTATTTCTTATATCATTTAATTTCTTTTTTCTTCATCAATTATTTTACTTTATTTTACACCAAAAATTGTGGTTTCAGTTACATTAGTTTTATCATATATAAGTACTGAGTCACGTTTTTAAACCAAAAGGTCTGGTTTTTCTACCTTCAAGTTCTTTCCTCCAAGGCCAAAGCACCAAGCTCGTCAACGACTCTCTAGCTAGATGACTCTACTCTACATACATTTTTTGTTCGTTGTAACTATACTATTTGTCAAATAAAGACGAAAAAAAGAAGATCACAGAAGCAGGACCATGAAACCTTTTCAGACCGTGATCATTTTATAAAAATTCGAGACACTTATGTCAGTGTTTGATGATTTGAATGATTTTAAAGACGAACCACCACATGTGCACACCACTGCTTCTTTAGGTCTTTCAACATCACCATTTTGTTGTTTGATAACATATTCACATTTCTTTAAAGTGTGTACTATAAAGAACCCTTTTTACCTTCTTTTCGCCCCTATTTGGAATGGAGTATAGTCGAAATCTATACAACGTGTTAATGAATTAACGCAAAACTAAAAAGTAGTTTGTTTAGAATCGAAAGCAGAATCGAATTATCATGGTTTCAACATAGGTAATTTTTTTCAATATATTAAAATTTTAATAATTTGTATTTAAAATTAAAAGTTTACTGAACACGATCTTAACCCACCACTCGGGCACTCTCATCCTACTTACTACCAATACAAGATTCTTAAAACGTATCCATGAGCACGTTAGCGCTTTCATTCATTGCTGAAATGATAAATCATTTTTGTCTAAAAACTTAAAATGCGAATAACTTTAAATTTTAACCATCAAAATAATGAAATTATTGTTTCAATCTAATTGTTTTGTAATAAATCACTTGGGGTGTATGAGGTTTTGCGTTTATTCATGAACACGTTGTATAACATCATGATGATGATGATGGAGACATCCTCCACTACGTCGACCCTCATTGGTTCCTGGTGCGAGCTCTGACATTTTAATACTCTTTTACTGACTAATCAATCTAAGCAAAAATCCAAGATACTAAAAATAGTATCAACAATATCGTGAGAAAGCAATATCTATAAACTCCTGCGTCCCCGATTGGTTCATAGCACCAGACAATAGTTTTTTCAACTTCATTGTTTGCTAATAAGTATTAAACACCACTATACTAGCATTTACTGTATTTACGTACTTCTCGCAAGGTGATAATTATATTGCTCGATACTGTAATTTGAGAATGTACCGTGTAGTTTAAGTTTACTTATATCTCTATCTAGATATTCTTGTTTCTATAAAATGTTGGATCGTTTATTCTATTGTTTTCAATATTACTATAATAGTTACTGATTGTTTTGTTATGTGTAACATATAATTTTACAAAGTGTTTAAAACTGGTGATTGATTGCTCTAAGTGCAGATGTTCTGACACATAAATTAGTTAACAATGTTATTATCATTGTTTATATTACATCAGTCGTGGTCTGGACCGTCTCTTTGTTTTAACTGAGGCGTTTTCCAAGACTAGTACATCGAAAAATCACTAGATGGCAATGTTAAAATTACTCATAAACCTGTCACATTGACAGTAAAAAGTGCTGTTTGTCTATGGTTTGCATTAAGTCTAACAGGTGGTGTTGCCAATGGATAAATTGTTCACTACCAATAAATACGGAATAGCAACGAAAATGTTAGTTTGTTATATGTAAAATGAATATTAACTGCACAAAAAGTAGACTATTTCAAAGAATCAAAACGTCTTTCACATTATAACCTTCATAATCCTATAAATGCACGATTGTAACGCCACCCTTCCAGTGTCTTTGAACCATGTTTTTTAAAATAAAAACGGCTCATTCCGTCGTTTTATAGTCAATTCGGTGTCACCTTCACATACGACACCATGGTATAGGACTATTCTTTTCGGGTAACTATATGGGAGGCAAGCCTGCACCAAACCAGGTGCTCTTCACGGAATAGCTTAAGTGCTCAAACTCAAGTGTCATTCAACATCAGTGCCCTTCGTGGAATATTAAGATAAGATAAATATTATTTATTTGCACACCAAAATATACATAAAATTGCAATATACACGAACGAGAAGTGTACAAAAAGCGGCCATATCACTAAAAGTGATTTCTTCCAGACAATCAGTGGATGGAATATTTTATTTTTTATGCGACTTATTTTCTAAACTTGTTAGTTTTCAAAACAATGGCGGATCCATGTTTTATTTTGGGGGGCCCTCACTAACCTCATATTTTCCAGGGTCTCTCGGGACCGGGAGTCACCTGTCTCAGGACGGATCTAACGTGTCGTTGTATCCAGTTTCACTTTTGAGGGGGCCAAGGCCTCCCCTAAAATTCGCCTTTGTTTGTAAATGTAGGCAGTGTCGTTTGCGCTGAACCAAGGTGACTTCAAAATGACAAAATTACTGAAACTAATCTTGATTTTTGATGAGGCGAAACGAGGAAATCCTATTTACTGGAATGACACGCATTACCTTGCCTTGATGTCTCGTTACCGTTTGATTTACTTCAATGAAGTAAGTATAGTTACATAATACCTGCGTTTTGTTAAGTATGTAACTGTGTTCTTGGGAGTTAGCGTGTTGATAATGGATGTCAAGCCTTGTCGTTCGCGGCTTGGAGTAGACCATCCCATTTCTTTTAGTTAGTGTTGTAAGAGAAAAAACCGGTCAAGCGCGTGTCGGGCCACGCGCAGGGTAGGGTTCCGTAGTTGCCCGTCACAATATACGGAGTTAGAAGGGGGCTTCTTGTTTTATACTACGGTTTAACGGCTAATAAAGTCTAAAAAGTAGATTTTACAAGTTTGTCGACTATTACTCGTTACCTTGTAAAGCCTACTTAGCGGTGATAGTTTTCCTTTAAACTTCGTTATAATACACTACTGCTGTGAATTTTTTCACGTATCCAGAAACTACCGTTTAGCTGGCAGGAGGGGGGGGAAATCTGACTTCATACAAGCATTTCTGGATTGTTTCTAAATAATTTCATAGGCTTTAAATGGTTAGTATTGAAAATATCACCAGACTTCGTTTGTATGGAACGCGCTCCGAATTATATTCCCTTAAGGAAAGGTTTTGTTTTATTATCTGGATACCCCAAATTTTTTTCTAGTGGTGTATTAATCTGCTTCTACAGCAAATTACGGAACAGATCATAGCGCGCATCACAAATGCATCCGACTGCTTAATTAAATCTCTTTGTATCGCCGCTCGTTTCCGTACATTCATTGCGCACACGCAAGGAAAGTTATCCATTAGGTAACGTTTATGCTAATTCTATATTGTAATCACGATTATAATCTGACTAGATTTTTCCCGTAGTTTCGCCCGCGTTTTATTCGCAAATTCACTTTCGTATCTATATACCGATTATACATCGATAACTGGAGACCGTTTGCATTAATTTAAAACATCGAAGTTCTATTCTAATCTAATTTCAGTTCTAATCACATTGCAATCCAATTACTATTCAACTGTGCTGAATTCCGCATCGCATGTATGTAACTGACAGCCATTAACGTCTGAGCGGTCTGTCAAAACGGCTCTAACGGCTGTCAAGAGCAGTACCGCGATTAGCGCAATACCAAATGTGTCAAAAGTTATGGTTCGTACGTAGTCCAGTTACGGTTCTGAAAAACGTTCTCTCTGCTGTCCCACACAATTTTGGGTAGAGTAGGTTTGCAATTTTATGAACAGATAACTTTTTCGAGATTTGATGATCAGATCATTTCTTTAAAAGCGTCAGCATAATAGAAAAGGACCCTGTATATGTAAAGTTACCGGTTAGGGTTTGCCATTGTATTGTAGATATTGAAATGAATGGCACATTATATTCACGTATTTGTATTGTAGGACCAGCTGGCCGGACGTGTAGCTAACTTTGTATATAGGTACGAGTATGTACGTAGGTATAATGTGGTTAAGATTAGCATTTTGATTAATTTCGCACTGTTAGCAATTTTTTGGAGTATGTTTTTAGTAGATTTTCTGACTTCGCTTCAAAAGTTGCTTTTTCCTGTTTAGAGAAGTTTTATTTCGAATGCGTAAATGCGCGCTGCATACAAACGAAGTCCGGTGATATTTTCAATGTTGACCAATTAAAGTCAATGATTTTTTCAGAAACAATCTAGAAACTAATCTCTATGTTTGTATGAAGTCCGATTTTCGTTAAAATATACAGTTTTAGCGCTAAGATTAATTTAAGATTTGTATGGAAATCTTTGAGGCACTGTAACTATAAAACTGTACATTTTAACGAAAATATGACTTACTACAAACATAGAAATTACTTTCTAGATTGTTTATGAAAAAATCATTGACTTTAATTGGTTAGTATTGAAAATATTACTAGGCTTCGTTTGTATGGAGTGCGCTCCGAATTAAAATCTCTTAAATCTCATTCAGATGCGCTTGAATGATGTTGTATCCCTTTTAATTTGGAATGCCACAATTGCAGAAATATCCTATACCCTCTAGCAGCTATTTTTGGTGTAAAATAAAGTATATTTGATTGATTTGATTGATTGAACTCCCCTCGAATTTGCACGGGTACGAGTAGGTACATAAACTTCCCTCGTGAATCAGTCTTCTATTAGTGAAAACCGTATCAAAATCTTTACAGTATTTTCTGAGATCTGCCTTCAATAGAAAAATTAAAGTAGAAATGGCAAGCCAAAAAAAGTTTATTAAGAGAAGTTTATTCCGAATGCGTAAATGCGCGCTGCATACACACGTAGTCTGGTGATATTTTCAATACTAACCAATTAAACTCAATGACATTTTGCCGAAACAATCTAGGAACAAATCTCTACGCCTGTATCGTGTCCTATTTTCGTTAAAATATACAATTTCAATGCTAGGATTAATTTAAGATTTGTATAGAAATCTTTGAGGCACTGTAACTTTAAAACTGTACATTTTAAGGAAAATCTAACACGATACAAGCATAGAGATTTGTTTCTAGATTGTTTCTGCAAAATTTCATTGAGTTCAATTGGTTGAAAATATCACCAGACTTTTTTTGTATGGAGCGCGCCACCTTATAAGGGGTCTGTGGCCAATTGGGGTCATTTGGGGGAGACAAAGATAATCGATCGCCATCGGCTACGACTATTTTGCCTCTTTCACAGTCCTAAGTCGTTTCATACACGATCATTCAATTTTTTTGTCATATTTGATCTGGCCCGGGCTCTTCTCAAGTACGCTGCCAATTTTTTGTCCGCATTTAGGTTTACATATACATCTAGGACCGCCTTTCGACTGTTCCACTAACACTTGGTTTAAGAACCAATAGGTACCTATTTGAAAAGGTTGAAGCCACAATAAAATGAACCAAAAAAAAACACAGATGTTGACTTTTCTACAGAAAATATTTAACAATCGTTTGATCCTTTGACTAATTATTATAAGGACTAGCCTTGCGGTAGTATTTCCCCTCTGCCACGCTATAAGCACAATTGATCTTGTGCATTTCCATTCAATTTTACACCTTATCACTAAACGAGACAGCCTATAATTGCGAAATAATAACTTCGAACTTAGAACGTTTGGGGTTCACACGAGACTACTTTTCATGATTTTTAACATTCAAAATTAGAATCTAAAGTTATGGGGAATAAAATCCAAAGTTGCGGATTTCATGTTACCTCGCCCCCCGCAAAAAGTGGCAGAAATTTTTGTTAGTAGAATAACACGCGTAACCAGTCCACATATAAATAGTCAAAGGTTTGATCAGATGCTAAGATAGTCAACTTTGACTATGACACACACAGAAACAACGGACTGTAGACGCACCATATGGGTGTCGATATTCCGATCCTCCTTAATACGAAACCTCAATTAAACTCCAGTGAAAAACGGTTGACAGTTGACCTCAATTCTATGACAGTTTGTAAGACCACCTGCCGCCATCGCACCCTTCCGAAGGGTGTCCGGTCAATGACTCACCGTCTGAAGGTCAACGAACGATATTATATCAGATTTAATATTAAATATGGCTTAAGACGCTCCCCATATTTAAACGCAGGGCCGGGCCATATTTTGCTGGTTTTTAGAAGCTATCTTCTCGTTATTTGAAAGACATACAAATTAATGAAAAATATAGCAATGATCTTCAACATCTTTTCTTCAGTTTTATTAATTAAAAGATTTCGAGAAAAACCAAATCACTTCTCATGTCCTGAAGATTGTTCAGTTTTGTTTTCTGCTTAAAAAGTGCCATAGTTAATGTATAAAATGGTTACGAAGTTACCCAATTTTACGGTAAAATTGGGCGGTAGGGCCTTAAGTCAGTGCATTTGAAAATGTTGATAGACTTCATAGCGTGATTTAGGTTTCTCATGTTAAATTTATTATTGTTTCTACTTTTCTTTTTGTTATTGTATTATATAGGTATATTAAAAATGTTTTGAATTGAATAATTTTATTTAACAATTTTTATAATGTGAATGTATTAATTTTGAATTGAAAAATTTTATTTTTATAATTTTATAATGTGAATGTAAGGATTAATATTAATTTTGAATTGAATAATTTTATTTTACAATTTATAACGTGAATGTATTTGAATTTTCTTTGATTGTTTACATATTGGATGGAATGCCCGATTGAAAGTTTAATTTGACATTTTAATTTAACTTAAGGTTGCTGTGCCCTAACAGGGTTCATGTTTGATACCTACTAGGTATACCTAGCATATAAGACCAGAATGTTACAACATGAGTGCAATAAATGATTTCTATTTCTATTTCTAAATGCGGTCTTTGTTGTAAAAACTTCGATAGCGGATGCAGATTCTGTGAGCGCAGGCTCCTCGACTGACGAAACCTGCTAGTCTCGTTCGTCTGGCGCACCCTGGGCAGTCAGCTAGCATTCATACGTAAAACTACAGCAGCGGAGTGATTGTCATGCAATATTGCTCATTCTGACACAATAGTTATTTGTTATACAAGAGTGCAAAGTTGCTTTTTAACCGCGTGCTTAATTTTGATGACCGAGCAAGCAAAGGATTCTAAAATTAGAATTCGAAAAATTTGAATCCTGAGCGTTAGCGAGGGAATCAAAAGAGCACGAGGTGAAAAATCTTTGCACTCGAGTACAACACGTATCTTTTCATCCCACCTCAGCGAGGAAATAAGTAAATGAAAAAAAAAAACACTATGATAAATTTGGCACCATGGAGGGAAAAACAAATAGCTTTAATGATATTTTGAATTCATAAACTTATTGCACACGATGTTCTAAATTCAATTTACTTTATCCTCTAGTGGATAAAAACGGCTTTGGCACTCAGATATCGAAGAGCAAAAATACTCTTTCCAAGATGAGGGGATGAAAAAGAAGATTTGTTATTTCATTAGTTGAACAAGGGACGAGCGTTCTCTTCGCGATCATGAGTTTGATGGCAATTATCATCATCATCAGCCTAAACAGGGTATCAGGAAAAGTATCAATAACCGTTAAACCATATATTCTACCCATCAAACTGAACAACTTTTACTATGGGAGCAAACCTGTCAGAACAAAAAAAATATCAGCCGTCCCATACTAAACTGCAATACCTACTTAATTCAAACGTATGTGACGGCTGATATTTTTTTTGTTCTGACAGGTTTGCTCCCATAGTAAAAGTTGTTCAGTTTGATGGGTAGAGTGTGCGGTTTAAAGGTTAATGATACCTTTCCTTACAACCGGTATACGTCCCACTCTTACTCCACCACGCGTGCCCAATGCGGATGGATAGACTTCACATAATACGCATCGGAATCTTCTTCAGCATATGCAGGTTTCCTTACGAGGTTTGATGGCAATTGTGATAATATTACATCAATGAAAAACGTCATTCTACGATGTGTCGTTCGATCAGTATTAAACCCACCGTTATTAGTCATTTTAAAATGAAACCAAATACGACAGAAGCATCGGGTCACGGTCCATCGATTCCTATCGAAATGCAGTGCTTAGTACCTACCGACTACTGTACCGCTGACCCCAACACACCTTCAAGCTCACTCGGGCGTATCTACTTTGTTATTTGAGTTGTTACAATTATGTTGCTCTCATTTGTTAGATCATAGTGAACCTTCACACAAAAAAAGAGACGCCGATCACACCGAAATAGTTACCTTACCATTTTTTAATTCCACATAACATGTATTACGATGGCCTAGATATAATCTTGCGGTAGCCTCAAAGCGTCTATTACATTATTATATCTGCCACATGTCTACAACTTTGATATCCGACACTCGGATGCTCTTCCGCTTCTCTCGTATCCTTATAGCATTGAGTAAATAACACTATTTTAATAGGTAGAAAATAGAAGCATGACTGCAGACAGGTAGGCGTGTTACTTCTTTGATGACAGCTTAAGATAGTAAGTGGTTAATCAGAATGTTAGAAATATATTTATTTCTGCGTATAATGAATTGGGTCGCGGTGTCTTTATTGTGTTTGATAGTTTGGGATTTGGTATATATTTCCTATAGTGATAATGACCTAAGTCATTTTGAGAGGGCACCGACTCGAGCCTCCAGTACCTACTGCTCTCATTCGTAATTTTTTGACACTTGACTCTAACAAAAATGTGCACTTTATAGCTTAACATTTCGCTAACGGATCCTTAAATTTTTCAAGATTTTATTTTACTACTTTGTCGGCGTGATTAATATGTCATACCCATGTCAAATTACAGCTTTCTTGTACTATACTTCATTCCAAATAACGACAACGAGATTTTCCGATTCCTAATTAGCTTTCTGGTCAATTCTGATTACCAAATATAATTAATTCATTGGATACTATCCGACATATCTTGGACGTTACTAAAGCTGATTTTGATGAGAATAAGTAAGAGGAAGTGTTCCAAATATCTGTTTCTGTAGGTAATGCAAAATGGCCTTAAAATTTCGTTGCTATTTTGAATGGAGTATAAGCATCTCTAACTAAGCTAAGCCGCGGACAGCCGAACGGACATGGCGAAACTATAAGGGCTCCTTGTTGACTACGGAACCCTAAAAAACGTTGAACGGCGTCCTTATCACACATTGAGTCACTAAAGCTACAATATGTGTGGTGTCGTTGTTCTTAGGTGGCACCACACCTAGGCGTAAGTTTACTGAAGATAACGTAAGTTGAGCATGCTTGTTTGTTAAGTGTCATGCTTAAGAGTTACAAGTAAAAGTGATTCGGTTATCAGCAGGGCTAGGTATTTCTATTCCCATAGAGAATGAACATTTTATACAGTTCTGTGACTGACTGACAACGCAAACCACTTAAAAAAGTGGCAAAATATTAAGAAGGACCCTATGCAACGTGTTAATGAATTAACGCAAAACTAGAAAGTAGTTTGTGTAGAATCGAGAGCAGAATTGAATTATCATGGTTTCAACATAGGGAATTTTTTTCAAAATATTAAAAAATTTGTTTATAAAATTTCAAATTTACTGAACTCGATCTCAACCCACCGCACGCGCACACTCACCCTACTTTCTACCAAAACAAGATTCCTAAAATGTATCCATGAGTACGTTAGCGCTTTCATTCATTGCTGAAATGATAACAAATCATTTTTGCCTGAAAACTTAAAATGCGAATAACTTTAAATGTTATCTATCAAAATAAAGAAATTATTGTTCAATCTAATTATTTTGTTATAAATCAGTTGGGGTGTATGAGGTTTTGCGCTTATTCATTAACACGTTGTATAGGGTCCTTCTTATTATGCTGACAGTTTTTTAAGGGGATGATCAGACCGTCAAACTGAACAACTTTATCTATCGCACCAGCATCGAAATCGAGAAAAAAAACAGCTGTTCCCATGAAAGACCCTGTATATCAAGGGTTCTGACCACAAAGAAATGACATGCCCCATGGTTCTGACCGTATATCTTCTCTTATGCCAATTTAACAAGTGCAAAAATTACTTGTTTCCACATATTTTATAAGTAGGGTATGAACTTATAGTTTTAATAAGTATTTTCCAGGTATGTTCCATAAAACTTTATACCTATTTATGTAATAAACAGCTAAGGAGGTCTCCAGTTTACATTTCACTACTAACATTTCTTTAACTATCCCTTTGTTTTAATAATATCTATCCACAATATAAGCACATAATTATGCAATCACATTGGTCATTTCTTCATTTTACTTCACGATCAAAGGTTCTTTTTATTAAACAATGAGTTGTGTAATCCAATGGACCAGTGCTATTCAAACTTATTTAAACTGGAACCCCTTGTAGAAATACACCTCCTGGATGTTCCAAATATACTTAGTACCTACCTAGATTATTTTTATATTTCTCAGCAAAAATGGATTTCTGCCACGCGTCTACTCTATTCTTCGTTCACCAATTAATATATTTCTAAAGTTTTCTCTAAAGTACCTTCTTACCACAATGAAATACTAGAATTGATAGTTTTAAATTTCAGGTTCCTGCTATAAAAATGTGTTCTGGATGATAAAAATTAAGTCTATTTCAGACCTATTTTCTTTTCTTTTCTTTGCAAAACCAACAGCTGATGACTCCCTACAAATATGGATAGCTAACAGAAAGCCAATTAAAGGTCTCCGCTGATAGAAACAGAAATTATTTACAAAAAGAGCTCGATCGTGGAATGTAAAACCTTTTCAAATAGTACTTAACTGTTCTAGTTCTAAATAAATTTCGATGCTAAAACTTTAAAAATTGCTTAAACACAGGATTCATTAGCAAAACTCTAGTAGCTAAGTTGTAACTTACACTAAACCACGAACTCCTTGGCAACGACCGAGATAGCTTAGGGGATCGCGATCGCGACGCCACACTTTGACAAACACTGCAGTAGACAATGGTACAGCTTTGGCATAGTATAAGTGCACGCATGCACTCACGCACCAAGCCCGTTAATCAGCGCGTAATCAAATCACGATGCGTTTTCTGTTTCGAATGCAGTGAGAGAGTTGCATGTACCTAAATTATAATAAATTCATGCGTTTGCGTCGATTAGGCCAAAACTATTATAATCATTGGCGGACTAAGAGAGAGGAGGAAGAGAGCCCTTTTAATCAAATCCAAAAAAGAGGCAGTTTAGAGTTGGAGGCCCGGGTCTCCGGTCTTGGGAATTCAGTTTGGAGTTGGAGGCCTCACATATAGTCAAAGAAAGTCAGAAATAGAGTCAACAATTTTGCCAATTATCGAGCTCATTCGCTCGCTCAATCTTTTATTGTTTTATTTCTGCGCGCTGAAGCTAAGCTTGCTCGCTCCAGTTTTTGTTCCACACACAAACCAAATCGATTTCGGCATAAGCTACCCAGTCATGTTATTATGTACATATCATAAAAATTAGCTCGCTTCGCTCGCTCCAGGTTTTTGCTTCTTAGATGAATAGCCTTAATTACGCCTGGAATTGAGTTAGTTATAATGTTGCCGCCCGGGCCTCCGACGGGCTCAGTCCGCCTTTGATTATAATCATACCTTTAACTAGGTTAATCAAAATCTTTAACCTATTTACATTCCTCTGCTAGACTTGAAGTTCTGATTCATGGTCATAATAGCCACGGTTGGCAGGGCTTGGCGATCGCAGTTAAGCACAATCGAATGCTGCTTTTCGCTCTATAATAAACTGCTAGGCGCTTTAGCGCTTTACAGACGACGTTCTTTTTTGCGTCGGACACAGACCGTGATTTTGAGTCGTTTTTAGGGTCCGTCGGTCCGCCTGTTCATCAAACGTCTCTGAAACTTGGCCATAGAGTATAATATCCACTAGGCCTCAGAATGGAATTTAAGACGGACTTTTTATCAGAGGACAAGACGTCCGTCGCCTCCAAGCGTAAGAACTTCGTACGATCAGCAGTAAAGGTGTGCAATCTATAAGGCAAGCGTAAGTGGAAATGTTGGAAAGGGACGGCCTAGACGTACATACACTGACCAAATTGGCGACGTGCTCAAAAAGGGCCAGGTCAGATCTACCTTGAAATAGACGAGCTTCCGCTAGAGGACTAATGAGTGTGGAGGAAGCTAGAGAGGTTTGTCAGGATCGTTGCAGGTGGCGTTTCGTAGTCTGCCTACCCCAGTGAGAGATAGGCGTGAGAATATGAATGTATGTTTGTGATAAGGTTATAATAAGCCATGGCTATGTAGTACTAGATACTCTTTCATACTGTGCCATGGCTCCGAAACTTTTAAATGGGGTTGGTTTTCGAGATATTTTTAACCTTCGACTCATGCTTTTGAATAACGGTGTCAGTATTAGATACCAGATTTTATTACACACTATCTTTTTATGTGAACCCGATTTATAGGAGTGTTAAGTGTCTAGGTGAAGTGCTCCCAAAATATAAATATAATGTTATTTTCAAGGACTCTTATACTAAAATATTATTAGAATAGCAATAGATTTGAAGTTATGACACATTTCTAAGTAGTTGGGAATAAAAAGTAAAAAGTATTCTATATGTAGACCTACTTGAGACTGGATTGAGTGAAATCTACTCACCTAAATAATAATCTTTGTTTGATGAAAAATTCAATAGAATATGTACTCTTTTCTTAGTCATCATGAATGTTAACCTACTGTACCTATTTCATTTCAAATAAGCAAGAAAAGATTTTCCGATTCCTATACACAGGGTGCAAGTGGCAGCATAGCAAATACTGAAACTAATTAACAACTTTCACTATGGAGCCTACCTCAGGAAACGCGAAAAAAAACAGCCGATTCATACATTTGAGTCGTTACAGCAGTTTTGTATGGGACAGCTGATTTTTTTTGCGTTTCCTGAGGTAGGCTCCATAGTGAAAGTTGTTTAGCTTGATAGTCTGAGTTCACCGTTTTAGTATTTGCTAGGCTGTCACTTACACCCTGTATACAGGATGTTACAAAAGTAAAAATAAATAAAGGGGTTGTTTAGACCATCAAACTGAATAACTTTCACTATGGTAACCAACATCGAAATTGCGAAAAAAAATTCAGCTGTCGCATACATTTAGCTCAAGTAGATTTGTAGTTTAGTATGGAAAATTCGTTTTTTTTTTCGCGATTTCGATATTGGTCCCATTGTGAAAGTTGTTCAGTTTGATAGTCTAAACGCCCCTTTAAATGTTTATTTGTATTTTTGTACCACCTTGTATAGCTTTCTGGCGAATTCTGATTAGCAAATATATAATTTATTTATCAGAAAGAAATGTTACTTACTTAGTATTATTACTTTGTACTTCTCTAAATTACTGTTTGTTTGTGCCTATATCAACCACCAAGCACGTTTTTTGGAAAAGAAAAGTGCTATTTATAGGTAGAGATTTGTAATTAGCTTACAGTGATTTAAGGATGTGTTTAATATGTAATCAATGCTATAAATCTTCTTAAAAATAATAAAATAAAATAAAATTTTCCAAAAACTAAACTTCAAACTAGGTTTTGTCAAATCTCGCATCTGATCTGACAGCACGGAATCGCATATTTTCACACTCTATCCTTTTCTGTCGCTCAGGAACGTCATTTGCTAGAGCGAAAAAGATAGCGGGAATGCGACCGCACGTGGCAGTGCTGCGACCTTTCTCGCTCTAGCCAATAACGTTCCTGACCGACAGAAAAGGATAAAGCGTGAAAATATGCGATTCCGTGCTGTCAGATGAGGCTCAACCCATATAATAACAACGTAAATGCAGTAGGTAAATAAATAATTTGTAATTTATTTTATACGTTAAAATCGTGTTTCAATCCCATCATTTAAACCTGGACGGCGATCGCACTAATTTCATACATCCAAATTCAATCCTAATCAAATTTCAGTTCTAATCACATTGCAATCTAGTTAATTACTATTCAACTGTGCTGAATTCCGCATCGCGCTATAAACACTATGTAAATGACAGCCTTTAACATCTGAGCGATCTTCTTCTATCTGTCAAAACGGCTCTATAGACTGTCAAATAAATAGCGCAATACCGAATGTGTTAAAAGTTGTGGTTCGCACGTGGTCCAATCATGGCTCAGATGAGATTTATTTAGCGCGATTGCTCTCCTGGCAGTTGGTTCTTCGTTATTATCATTCGTATATAGAGAATTGCATTACTTACCTATTTTATTTAGTTAACGAATTTACAGCCAAATACTTCTTCATTTGACATTTGACAGCATAAATAGGAGTAAGTTAATCATAGTTAATCAGGAAATGGCCTTGTCCTAATTTCTTATTGTGTATTTACGATAAGGGTCAGGCCGGCAGTTGCAAGTTGTACCTACATCAATCATAACATTCATAACATACTGGAACACCATAGAATATACAGGGTGAAATTGAAAATCATTATTAGCATCCTATTAAACTAAGAGAGTACCTATCAAATTGAAGAACTTTTACCATGGGAGCAAAATGATCCGAGCAAAAAAAAATCAGCTGTTGCATACATTTGAGTAGAGTAGGCATTGCAGTTTAGTATGGAACAGCAGTTTTTTTTGCTGCAATCGGTTTGCTCCCATACTAAAAGTTCTTCAGTTTGTTGGGCAGATATCAATTTCACCCTGTATACAATGTTCTTGGGAACACCATAATAACAGACTACCTATTAATAACTAACTAATTACTATTAGTAATTATTGAATTCTGATTAGAAAGGGCCTGTTTCACCACTTCTGGATAAGTCATTGTTAGCTTATTTGACATATCGTTTGACATATTTCGTATGACAGATATGTCAATTTATTTGTCATACATATAAGCCAACAAGAACTTATTCAGCATAGCATAAGCATATATTCACGACTATATTCCCCAAGGGGGTAGTCAGAGATATTCTGAATCCGCAGAACACCCATGTTTCACCAGTAGTACCGAAACTCTGTCCAGTGTGACGGGGGGTGAGCCCGTCGCCACATAATGGACAGTGAGTATAATACATGCCTCGAAATTGAAGCATGCAGGTTTCCTCACAATGTTTTCCTTCACCGAAAAGCCAGTGGTGTTACAAATCGTACATAAATTCCGAAAAATTCATTGGTACGAGTCGGCCTGGACGGGGATCGAACCATCGCCTCCTGCACGGCAGGCAAGGTTACTCACCACTGGACCACCACGGCTCTTATTCAGAAATGGTGAAAAAGGCCCTAAGTGTGCTGTCAAAAAACAATAGAGTTTAATGTAGCTACCTAATGGTTCAAGATCCCAAGGCCGCCAGACGTTACTTATTTTCGGTTGAACAAAATGTGTAAGATCGAATAGTGTTAGTATGTACTAAGATCGTGTGATCAAGGTACGTAAAAACGCTAAGAACCTCACTTAATTTTGATGGCTGATTTTCACGTAATATGTTACACAATATCACAGTTTTGTAAATTTCGATTCGATAGGTGCAAAAATGAGCGAGTTATTGAGGCAATGCATATAGACAGACAGAATGGACGAAAGTAGTATGTTCATTGTTTGACTACGGAACCCTAAAAACGAAAAATCATAATTATTGTTAAATCGTAAGTATTGACTACTCGAAGTCAGTCGGAAGAGCTTCTTCTTATTGAAATGTAAGTCACGGGCCCTTTCCTATTTAACTGTCACAGTTATTAGGTCAGTGGGTCCCGGACAAAGGGCTGGACGAACGTGAGAGCGAAGTGTGCCCACTTTATAGACTATACTAGGCCACAGTCAATCGGAACTTTATGGTGTGGAACCATCTGTGTTAACAAATGAAAGCAAAGCACGAAAACTATAAGATCCTTATGTAGGTATCCCACCTACTTATATTTTTTGAAATGGTCATCACTAGAGATCGGTTATTCGGATGCATATTTACCTAAAGTTGAGGTGTCTATTATGGAGTACACTTTTGTATCGAAAAAAAAAGTTTTTTGTATAATTTTAAGAAGTCTATTCTATACTATGCATCCGATTCATTATGCATTCCCGAAATTCCTGATATCCCGGGATTTATTTTACTGAAACATTTTTTTTTATCTTTTTTTAATTATATAGTTTTAAAAAGATAATTCCATACTATGCATCCGATTAGTTATGCATTCCCGGATTTCCAGGAATTCCGAAAAATATTTTAAAAAGATAATTTTAAGAAGCCGCTTCCATAATTTTATAGCCAAAATTGAAGTTTAGGTAAACATGCATCTGAATATCCGATCTCTAGTCATCACCATCATCAGTTTATATCCGTCCCACTGCAGGGCACAGGCGTAGGCGTAATCACCGAGGACGTATCTGGACGTTAGTCACAACGGAACATCTTCCGACGCGGTGGTAGATTCAAAAACATGAAGTCAGAACGTTATCTATGTGATATTATTTTGAATAAACAATTTTGACTTTTGACTTTGAGTCCACCACGCGTGCCCAATGCGGAATGCTAGACTTCACATACGCAAAAGAATATCTTCTTCAGTGTATGCAGGTTTCCTCACGATGTTTTCCTTCGCCGTTTAAGAGCAATACGATTTTTAGAAATAATGTTTGCTTTGTTCCATGTTTTATACAAAACTGATCATTAGCGAAGCGACAAATTTGAAACAAAAATATGTGTTTATCCCCTACGGGCGGAAAGCGTCAACTTTCGCCCCGCTGCGCTAAACGAAGTTGCCGCTTTCCGCCTCCGTCGAGGAGAAAAATCGTAGACACACCTTGGGCAGTAAATAAGAAAGCCTCAGATCACATGTTAGTTGACCTCGGCTGAGACTTTTCTTACTTTTCTGCCCTCGGAGTGTAATCTACTATTGTTGGTAAAACATTTATGCCAGTTTTTCTTAAATCACTACTTAGGGTTATGTGCCTTTGTATTATACAACGTGTTAATGAATTAACGCAAAACTAGAAAGTAGTTGGTTTAGAATCGAGAGCAGAATCGAATTATCATGGTTTCAACATAAGTATTTTTTTTCAAAATATTAAATAATTTATTTGTAAAATTTAAAATTTACTGAAGTCGATCTCCAACCACCGCAAGGGCACACTCACCCTACTTACTACCATAACAAGATTCTTAAAGTGTATCCATGAGCACGTTAGCGCTTTCATTCATTGCTGAAATGATAACAAATCATATTTGCCTCAAAACTTAAAATGCGAATAACTTTAAATTTTAACTATCAAAATAATTAATTATAGTTTCAATCAAATTATTTTGTTGTAAATCAGTTGGGGTGTATGAGGTTTTGCGCTTATTCATTAGGTAAAAAAGCCGTGTTGGTCCAGTGGCGAGAAACCTTGCCTGCCGTGCAGGAGGCGATGGTTTGATCCCCGTCCAGACTGACTCGTACCAATAAGTTTTTCGTTTATGTACGATTTGTACCACGATTTACACCACTGGCTTTTCGGTGAAGGAAAACATCGTGAGGAAACCTGCATGCTTCAATTTCGAGGCATGTATTGTACCCACTGTCCATTATAAGTGGCGACGGGCTCACCCCCCGTCACACTGGACAGAGTTTCCGTACTACTGGTGAAACGTGGATGTTCAGAGGTTTTAGAATATCTCTGAATACCCCCTAGGAATATAGACGTGAGCCTATGCTTATTATATAGGTACTAACCTTTCTTCTACAGCATAAGCTACCTCATCTATTCCTTCTAGTTTTAAATATTTAACTTTAGTTTAAAAATATAAGCGAAACGGTTTTTCAGGTATGGCGTTTAATAATTTGCTCGTCGTACACTTATAAGTAGGGTACCTAGGTACATAGGTTTCACCAACAAACCACAACTGAATCTAAACGACTTAATTAGATAGGTAACACTGCAGTAAATACTGCTATGGGAGGATCTACCTCACCCAATTAGAGATTCTTTCAAGCCGTTAGCGTCCTATGACAATGTTCGCCGAATGCACTATAGTTCCGACCACAAACGAACTTTAAACCAATCTATTTTGATGCTTATGGCGTTGGCTTTAGAGTTTAATAAAGGGACTTTATGTGTTGTATGAACATTATGCTCTTGGCAAGTTAATGCTTTTGTTTGTATGCATCGGGTGTATCAAGTTGTTGGGTTCTCCGAACTGCCGTGTAGAGAGAAACTTAATTTGTTTTACTGTAAGGTATAGGAAAAGAGAAGGTATCAGTACCTAACTAGTACATATTATACATAAATACAATTACACTTTTTATTCTAGTTGTAGACGTAAATGCATTACATACAGGGTCTAGCTTAATAGTTAATATGCTGACACTTTTTAAGGGGATGATCAAACCGTCAAACTGAACAACTTTCTCTATGGCATCAACATCAAAATCGCGAAATAAAAATCTGCTGTCCAATACAAAACTGCAAACCTACTCGAGCCAAATGTATGGGACAGCTGTTATTTTTTTCGCGATTTCGATGTTGGTCCCATAGAGAAAGTTGTTCAGTTTGACAGTCTGATCATCCTCTTAAAAAAGTGTCAGCATATTAATAATTCATAATTCATTTATTCATGCGGATCATATGGTATATAAAAGGTATTATAATACATAGCAGATCAGCATATGATACCCATTGTGGGCACAGCATGCTGTGGAACACAGAACATACTCGTAATTTATCACATTTAAATACAATACAATACAAATTAAATTCATTATCATGAAGAATATCGTTTGTTTGTATACAAACAAACAAACGTTGCTTGTTTAACAACAGATGTTGTATATATTTGAATTATTGCAGAATCTTGAAGTGTCGTCCAAAAAAATGTAAAAGCTCTTAACTAAAGTAACAATTTGTCCAGCAGCAAGAGCAGTGGGTGCAGGAGCCTGCGATGGGATGCATCGTGCGACGCGATGCTGCCTACAGGTGTGGCTGTCTACCGCGGCTCTATTGACCCTGGCCTCCGGGGCTGGAGCTGACGTCATCTTCCGCGTGCCTGAAGTCCTGGTAAATATACTTCTAGCTGTCTTGTTAAGAGAATATAATTTTGTATTGTATTTTGAATATATTTATTTACTAGATACATAAATTTACACGACTTACTCGTAAATAATACATCACATAAACCAAGAGAGATTTTTAGGTGACATAAATAAATTCTGCAAGGTAAATAATAAACGTATTCAATGAAATTTTTCAGAATCAATCTAGAAACTAATCTGTATGTTTATATGAAGTCAGATTTTCGTTAAAATGTATAGTTTTAAAGTCACAATCTTAAATTAATCCTAGCACTAAAACTGATCTGACTTCATACAAACATAGAGATTAGTTTCTAGATTGTTTCTAAAAAATTTCATTGACATTAATTGGTTAGTATTGAAAATATCACCAGACTTCGTTTGTATGTAGCGCACATTTACTCATTCGGAATAAACTTCTCTTAAGGAAACGAAACAAAGCTTTGGCAGTGGTAGGCATGGTCTCCGACTCTCTCAGGAGCACTGCCGCGACACAGAACAAGATCGTGATTGTATGAAATGCCCTGGATTGTATGGGCTCCAAGGATGTAATGCCATAGCACACGATAAGAAGAAGATACTATTTTGGATTTCGAATCTAGTTAGATAGTGCCGTATCTTAAAACGGTATGCGGGCATAGGCCCACCACAGATTCCCACCGCTGTAACTCCTGTAAACCAGGATCAACAGCGGCGACCATTCACGACACTAGACACTGAAGTCCAACGAGCCCTGGGGATGACTCTAATCTGTCTTGGAACCCGCAATGAATTAATAAAAGAAGATAGGAGGAGTAGGAAAAAAAAATATCCGACTTCTTAAAACGGTAGTGATTCCATTCTCTTTGCTCAGGAGGAAAGGATTTGCTGCCTCATGACATGAATCTTTAGGTTAGGTTAGGTTAGGTTCGATCAAAAAATCTATATCACACTTTAAAACAGTTTCTGTGGCTGGTTTGTGTGAAGAAATCTCTTTAGAGATAAACTCGCCCTTTGTACATGTCTACTTCTGTAATTTTATGTGTGCAATAAAGTGCTAAATAAATAAATAATGTAGTTAGCGAATCCGGGTCGAAGGACTAAAATGTGACGAGAATCCCTCAGCTATTTATGTACTGGCTTGATATTGATAACATAATTAACACACAACCGTAGGTAATCCCTATCAAGTACTCAGAAGCTTTACTATAATGCCCTGTAACTAACTAACTCCATTGCTCTGATGAAATAAACGAGATATATATCTTATCTACCTTATATACTTTTCGATTCGAACGTCGCGTGAACATTGGCAGCAGGAAGGTGGCATAGGTATTAGGATGCTTGGCAGATATTTCTTCTGATAAGTTGACAGCAACTTCGAAAAATCAACGACTGCCCAAGGCCTTAATATATTGGAACGTAGTTCTGTAATAATATAAATTACATGAGCTACCAATTATCCTTTCCCAACATTTCAAGATCTCACCACATCTTCCTCCACCAGGTCCGCCACGCTGCAGCGTCCAAGCCTGTTGGTACTGGCAGAGCAAACGTCACAAGGGTCAACGATTCTGAGACCTGGAGCTCTGACGATGGGCTGCTGGAAGTCAGATACGAGGAGTACTTCATTGAGCATGATATTTCGACGGCAGACGCCAGGAGAGCCGCTGGTTTGCTGAATTTAGATGATGGTGAGCATTTGAATAAAATAGGTATTTCATTTCCAAGAATATGGTACTAACGGCGGCGTGTAGTTCGGAAAAACGACGAAATGGAGAAAACGCGGTCTCCCTTATTAAAATTCGCGAGACAAAAGCTCTCCGACGTCGCTGGCTTGGGCACATAGGATGAATGGGTGAGGATCGGAATGTCAGAACATATCTGGGTCAACCTACAGGCCGACGACGTTCAGTGGGTCCCTCCAGGTATTGCTGGAACAACGTAGTTGAGGCTGACCTACGCAAGCTACAAGCCAGTTGCTGGCGAGATTGCGCAGCTGGATCGGAAAAAGTGGAGCTCTCTAGTTTCTGAGAGCAAGACGCACTTTGAGTCGCTGAGCTAACGAAGTCAGTTTTTCAGCGAGTAAATTTTAAAGCCACATTACTTATTTAATACTTAGCCAGTGGCCTATTAGTCGGCAGCTTCAAAATACTCTGATACCAAGTTGACGCCGGCCGCCACTCACATATTCGTGTAAAGGGACGCACTTCAGGCTGCCTGAATAGGCTGCTGATAATGAAATAAAAAATTGTAAGAGTTGTTTTTCTTGGAAAACAATAAAATGTATGTTTGCTTCCTAATCAGACCCCCATGATTTCACAGTTGCCGGTGACTGTTGACAGAATGACGCAACAACAATTACTTGAGTCAACTGTTAATTAAGACAATTCACGAATTAGGGCGTTTATTAAGAATTATAAAATACGGTTGAATGGTCCCCAAGGTTGGTTGTTTGACCCTGCACTCTGAAGATATCGGGTTTCGCAGGTGGGCAGGTATTGAATAGACTCTGGCTGGATTCTTTGTCGGCGAGAATACCCGAATCCGACAAACGTGTTTATGAAGCGACAATATTATAAATGCGAAGAGGCAAGAGAGATGTGTCTGCCTACTCCAATGAGAGTTGTGAAGCAGGTGTGAGTAGGGTACTTATATATTTTTGAGATCCAATTTAACGGATTTTTGGGAGGCATAATAAGTACCAAGGTACATAATAAATTAATTCGTTTCGCGTTCTGTCACCTTCAAGGAAATGTCGGGCTACAGCTTGGACCCAAGCTTTATACCTGGCAGAAGGGCTTCCCTTCAAAATAGAGATGTAGACCTTGATTTGCATTAGAAAGATAGTTGTTTTTATGAAAAAACTTTTTACGAATCAAGTATTATATTGTTAGTGATTTTTTAAAGGCGTTACAATTGAAGTCATCCCAAGATGAGATTGTTAGTAAATGAGTAAGCATGGGTAATGAAATCCACTTTAGTCTGGAATGCATTAGTTTATTTTTAGATGTGACATCCGCTAATTGATGTAGGTTGAGTCTCGTAGAAATAATGAAGCAGGAAATATTTGCATAGATCCTAGAATCACTTTTGTGTGACGAATAATAAATGCAACGAACAGGTAAATGCATTTGCAAAACAGGTGGTTAAAAAATGTAATGTTAATTTTGTAGTCCGAAAACGAAACTAAACACAACGCAAGCGCAGCCGTGAGCAAAAGCTCGACAACCATAAAGTAAATAACACTAATTTGCAGCAGTATCAATTAAACGAGAGACGCCATTAGCACCACATCTGATACTGGAGGAAATTACACTCATTTACTTTGACGTGCGCATTCATGTTACGAGTAAATTATATTAGGTACTTTTATGTAGGTACTGGACAATTTTAAGTATCTACTTGAACTACTACTATAATATAATTTTTTGCTAGAAGTGTTCACATTCAACATACATAAAACTGACAACCATATTTCCTTTCGATTTAAAATAGGTATGAGTAAAACCATTGCCATTTTTTAACAGTCGCGGCCACCAAAGTTTTATGTAATTATAGTCGCCTCCCGCCGCCTTTTGTACCCTTCTTGTTCGCGTATATTGTTGTTGTTTTTTGTGTATTTTGGTGTGCAAATAAAGAATATTTATCTTATCTTATAGTACTATAAAGAACAAACATATTGTAATAAATAATTACAGCCTAGCTCGCATCGGAGCTGAGACATTTGACTCTAAAGGTTCATGAAAAAGTAACCATAGCCTTTAAGAATCAACTAATTTTCCATCAATCAATCGAAACCTACTCAGAAAAATATACCGTAACGCAATACAGAAGATACAAAACAAAGCGGTCTTAGCGCTTGAAAGCGATATCTCACATTCAACCTTAGATGTTATTTATACCTTAATCCAGTGATATTTTTTAATGTATTTTGAAAGGTCCTCTAAAAAATTATTTAAGTTTTATTACTGGCCACTCAACAAAAAAAAAATGTTTCTCCATACAACCTTACCCATACCCATTTACATTTTGACGTAATTTTTCTGGGGTTACCACTACCAAGGGCACGATAAGGTGGCTGTAGAGAAAACCTTTCAAAATGTACAATTCCTATGATTAGGTATCGCAATAAGTAGTTTTTATAAAATGATTACACGTTTCTTCCCCTGAACGGAATTGCCGTCATTTACGACATCTTTGAAGTGTGATGAAATAAAAAGGTACGTAGGAGCCAATACAAAAGATCTCGTTAGGTGGAAGTGTTGCTGACTTGTCAGCCCACATAATAAGATAGTCTCTTCTCGCGAGTGCTTCCAAGATCAGTGCTGCCAATATTGAAAAAAAACTAACTGAAGGCGATGGCTGCATGGATCTGCCCTTTGCCTTTCCGAATAGATGGGAACAGGAAGTTGAAATAGGTATATAGCAGGAATCTGTCTACTTGGAGGACTTGTCTATACCTGGAGTACAGACTGCCTTACAAGCGGTGAAACATGAAAATACTCCTTGGCGGGCGGTAAGGTTCAACCAACTTTCTTCCTTCCTTCTTTTGTTGGTTTGTCCCTTTCTAATCCAACGACGAAAATAAAAAAAGGGTTTTATATAATTTTTGTTCTGACAGAAAGGGACAAACCTACAGTTTGAAACATCGATAAGAAAGAAGGTTGAGCCCAAAGAGATTATACCTAATAGAGTGAGCCATACCAATTGTAAAGTGTCCACTTTTTTTGACGTTTAGGTTTGAGTGTGTGATGTCAAGTAGTATGGACAAAAGGCAACAAGTGACATATGGCCTTATGTTTACGGTCACTTTTCACACACACTAGCTCAAAAAAAGTGGACAGCCGCATAAACAAATATCTATAGTTCCATCTCTTTCTACTATTAAAGGTACGTCATAAGACAAAAGAGACTAACTACTATCGTAAATTTATGCGGACTCTATGGAGATCCTTCCTCTGAGGTTGAACCTTACATCGCCATGACCAATATTCGTGTTTCCATGCTTGTAAGGAGGATTGGTATCCTTTATCATTCTAAATCCATGGTATATTGTCTAGACGGGAAAAAAAAAAAAAATACATGTATTATAGCTCTATGGTGCATTCCATCCTGAAATCAGTCCTCGTAACAACTTGCTAATGTCACTAATTAGATGGTTTCATTAATAACAGAGCGCATGCGCGACATGACATTAAACACCAAGGTTGGAAATTATTGTTTAATGATGGTTGCTGGATATTCATTAAAATGTTCACGTTTACATGCGTGGGATTTCATAAGCTATAGGGAAAGTAACTAAGATTTTGGTGCCCTAATAAATTGCCCATTGGCGAAGTGGAGCTTCGAAATTGACGAAACGATAATTGAAATTAAGCAACGTCAGGTTCGGTCAACCTTTGGATGGGTGACCGTTTAAGTGGTATCTCGTCTCGAAGTCTCCGTGCTTCGGAAGGCAAATTAAGCAGATCGTTTAGTATGGAGCGCCGTACGAACTTTATCCTCTTAAGAGGACTGTGAAGTCTAATATCAGTCGCTATACAAAAAACGAAAACGTTTTCGCTTTTTCGTACTCTTTTTCATTGCGAGTTACCTTGGACCGAAGGTCAAAAGGGTGGAGTTGACGCCAAATTATCAGTTACGAACCCCAAAATTTGTCCCATCAAGGTCTTTGATGGACGTGTTATTAGATTTGACACAGTATTACTTTACTATTGTCGATTTAATATGGCATTGTTTGGTCCAGTGACACTGAAGAGAACAGTTTTATTAAAAACGCACAGAATAAATACTAGTACTACCCGCCTTTACCTATAAGTTACCTACATACTTTGATTAAATTAAAATAGGAAGATAGGTGACGTTCTTGCATTACATACTAGAAACATGGACCTGCTTTTCAAATCTATCTTACCAGTGAAAAGTAATGCCGTGCGATTTGATTTTTCTTTTTGAATTATTTCTACAACGAGTGAAAGCACACGAAGGCATTGTGGTACCTTTATTCCGCCTAAAATAAAAAAAGTAATTCAATCAAGCAATGCCGCTCGTATTGCAACTAAGGAAATTAGGCGGCGGGGGCTCAATTTATGCGGTCCATTCGCTATAGGCCAGTCACCTATCTTCCTGTTTTAATTTAATCAAAGCCTACATAGGTTGGTAACATACCTACCTATAGGTAACCTAGGTACCTACTTACATAATATCTGTCGGAGTAAACAGAAACCTAAAATATTAGGGTTTCTGCTATTTCTCGAGAAATCTGGCCTTAGTCGAGACGTGAAAGATTTTCTCAACAACTCGAGAAATCAATTCATATAACACTAACTAAAGAAACGTGCGTGCCAGATAATTCCTACGAATTAAAATATTATATTCTTTGAAACAAATATAATTTACCATACACCAACAATCCAGGAACATCCGTTTAAAAAAAATTTAATACATAAATATTTTAATTACGTTCGGAAAATTGGCACCAAAGAGGCAATATTGGGATTTAGGAATAAAAACTATTTTTTGATTCTTTGACTTTTTTATATGAACTGGCAAGATGTCTTGGAAAAAAAAATTTCGAAAGTCATAAAACTAAAAAGGAAGAAAAATGTTTTCTTCATAATTGGAGTATTTGGCGTAACTTCATTTTTTTCTGACAGATAGGTGCCAGTTCTGTGAAACTGTGCCTCATTTAATTTGACGGCCCTATATCACAGTCGTCAGTGAACCTGCCTGCTGTGCCAAGGGTCGCGGGTTCGAATCCCGTAAGGGACATAAATTTGTATGATGAATATGAATATTTGTACCCGAGTCATGGACGTTTGTATCTATTTATGTATTCTATATCGTTGTCTAGTCATCATAATACAAGTCCAGGCTAGATTCTGGTACTTTTAATGTGACTACATAATTTGTGTGACAATGTCCAAGATATTGATTTATATTGATTTAATGAAAACTCTTTGGTAGTAAACAATTTTAACGAGAAATAAAAACTTTTTGACATGAAAATATTTAGGTAACAAAATAATAAGTTTGTTCGTATCTTTTTGAGATGTTTTGAAAAACATAGCATATGCTCACGACTATGTTCCCCGAGGGGGTAGTCAGGGATATTCCGAAACCTCAGACCATCCATGTTTGAAAAACATCTTATAACTTATTTTATGAAATCGATTTATTTTGATCGATTCATCCCGATTTCAATGTTGGTCCCATAGTCAAAGTAGTTCAGTTGGATGAACTAAACTTTAGACCATATAACTAGGGACCAGCCTTGCGTTAGCATTCCCTTCTGTCAAGTTACATGGTCAATTGACCATGTCCAATTTTTTACCTTATCAATAACAACACAGACTATAATTGCGGAACAAAAACAATCTCGTTTGGGGTTCTCACATACTATTTTTAACAATCAAAATTAAAATCTAAAGAAATGGAATAAAATCCGAAGACGCGGATTTCATGCTACTTTGTCATACGCAAAAAGTGACAAAAAAGTTTATTAATAGAATTAGGTACTTAGGTACACGCGTCCATAGTTACATGGTCTAAGAAAGCACCGCTTAAAATATAAGTATGCTTACACTGTAGGTATAATAAGACACGCAGGAGCAAATTGGGCAGTGATTATAATAAATTTGTTCCAAATAGCAACGAAATTTAAAGGCTATTTTGAATCCAGAAACAGAGATTTGATAAACTTCCTCTCACTTATTCTTAGTAACGTCCAAGCTATGTCGGATAGTATATCTTTCTCATAAATAAATCATATTATTTGCCAATCAGAATTGGCTAGAAAGCTATGTAAGAACCGGAAAATCTTTTCGTCCTTATTTGGAATGAAGTATAAGTATATTGCATATTATTTTTAAGTATTAACAAATTGGCAGTCTGGAACCACAGGGTACCTTGCATTCCACACCCATTATCATCATCAGCTCTCACCGATCCTAGCTACCCAATCCGCCGCGTAGCCCCAGCAACGTGCCCCTAGGTCGGTTGCTTAAGTTCATTAATTTGGCTCGGTAGACCCTTCGTGGTCCCTCCAATAGTCCGCAGTAAAAAGCAGTAACTCCTCCCTGAGCAACGCTGTATTAGTCATTTCAAAAAAAAAAAAAATTATCTTCAGCCTCACACCCAGTATCTTTCTCGTAATTCTAAAAAAAAACGTTTATTGCACAAGTATAAAAAATGCAACACACGTTTGACCATTTCGCATCCCACGTTCGTGAGCAGTGTTCAAATCAGAAATAGTAGAAATAATAGTAGGTATAGTTACCTACAACGTGTTAATGAATAAGCGCAAAACCTCATACACCCCAAATGATTTATAACAAAATAATTAAATTGAAACACACATACTTAAAATTTAAAGTTATTTAATACTTAATATTAGTTTTCAGGCAAAAATGATTTGTTATCATTTCAGCAATGAATGAAAGCGCTAGCTTGCTCGTGGATACATTTTAAGAATCTTATTTTGGTAGTAAGTAGGGTGAGTGTACCCGTGCGGTGGGTTGAGATCGAGTTCAGTAAATTTGAATTTTTTCAAACACATTATATAATATTTTGAAGAAAAAAAAATCCTACGTCGAAAACATAATAATTCGATTCTGCTCTCGATTCTAAACAAACTACGTTCTAGTTTTGCGTTAATTCATTAACACGTTGTATAGGGTCATTCTTAATATGCCGACATTTTTTAAGGGGATGATCTGACCATCGAACTGAATAACTTTCTCTATTGGACCAATGTCGAAATCGCGAAAAAAAAACAGCTGTTCCATACTAAACTGAAATCTTACTCGACCCAATTCTATGGGACAGTAAATTTTTTTTTTCGCGATTTCAACATTGGTCCCATAGAGAAAGTTGTTCAGTTTGATGGTCTGATCATCCCCTTAAAAAAATTTCAGCATATTAAGTTGAACCCTGTATAGTAGATAAATACAGAAGTTTCTTCGAATAAGAATCTTGTTGGTTACAAAACACACTTCGTGACAAATCGAAGGTTAGAATGGAGGGCCGATTTCTAAATAAACGAGTAAAAAATCATATTGGATTTGTGCATTCAGACAGAACTATTTTCAAGATTGTCACTTTAACGCTTTTTGCGTTGAAAATGGTTGTTATAGGTACATTTTTTTTTCGCTATTTCGGTGTTGATCCGGCGACACGGTCCGATAATTCAATCTACACTCGTAGTAAACCTGCCTGCTCAGTGGCGTAGCGTGGGTTTCTGCCGCCCGGGGCACAGACCGATTTTCCCGCCCCTTACCTTAGTTACCTACAAAAAAATCGAAAAAGATTTTTTTTGCAAATCTATGTCGGTTGTGGTCTTCATCTTTTGGTTTATCCATGCAAAAATAGAAACTTAGGACGAGCTTAACTTTTCTTAAATATTCTTTATTTGCACAAAAAACAACAACAATATACACGAACAAGAAGGGTACAAAAAGCGGCCTTATCACTAAAAGTGATTTCTTCCAGACAACCAGTGGATGGAAGAAGTCTTACATGAGATAAATGCTATGGCGGTGTACTAATTGATACATAATATTATAATTTATTAATTTATTTACGTACAAAACATGTGCAAAGTAACCAAAGTAAAAGCTATGGATGGAGCGAAGCAAGCTCGAAATTTTGAGCACCACGTTAAGTGTGGTCAGAACTCTTTAGGATCATGACTGTGTAGGCACAGTAACTTAAACAGATACTTAGAGCGAAGCGAGCGAATTGGTTATAGACAGAGCTCAATCAATCTATATTTTTCCCGAATTTGCCGCCCCTAGTAATTTGCCCCCCTCGCTACGCTACTGTGCCTGCTGTGCTGGTCGTGGGTTCGAATCCCGCAAGGGACGAATATTTATACCAGAGTCATGGATGTTTGTATCTACATATGTATCTATATATGTATTGTACATCGATATCGATGTCTAGACTTCATAATACAAGTCTGAGCTAGATTCTGGTACTTTAAATGGGACTAAATATCTGTATGACAATGTCCAAGATATTACATAAAGGTAAAAGGTAAAAGTTGTTCTAGACTTTCACCTACCGTTTAACCTCACTTTACTTTAAAGCAACTACCTACTATAGTATTTCGTCTTGGAGTCCGAAGCAAATCCAGGCAGATAATATTTAATAAGTATACAACGTGTTAATGAATTCACGCAAAACTAGAAAGTAGTTTGTTTAGAATCGATAGCAGAGTCGAATTATCATGTTTTCAACATAGGTAATTTTTTTCAAAATATAAATTTAATAATTTGATTGTAAGTTTTAAAATTTACTGAACTCGATCTCAACCCACCGCACCGGCACACTCACCCTACTTACTACCAAAACAAGATTCTTAATATGTATCCACGAGCACGTTAGCGCTTTCATTCATTGCTGAAATGATAACAAATCATTTTTGCCTGAAAACTTAAAATAAAAAACTCTAAATCAATTAATTTATTCAAATAAGTAAAAACATCAATCACAAAAATATAGCGGTCAGCACAAGCTTCGTCAATAACACAGATACACAAATAAACAGACATAAATCAGCAACAAGCTTCGTCAAAACATTGAAAAACACGCTCAGTCAAATAACCCGCCCCTTGTCGAACCTGGTGCAAAGGAGCCCAAAACGCTAGCAGCGTTGCCACGCTGAATTGCAATCGCTAGCCTCTGCACCAGAAACGACCCAGAACGCGGATCACAATTTCGCTCCCTCAGCCGACGGCCAATCTCCGCAACGAAGGTCTTTGCCTCGGCACCCCAAACCCCCGTGGACTCAACGGCGACTGGAACGAAAAGATAATCGGCCACCAGGGCCGAATACGTGTCCCACTTCCTAACGGCAGCCAGCTCCGCAGCTGCTCCAGGTGTTCGCGACGTGCGACTTAGGTAGCTGGCGGCGAAAGTGCTGACGCACGTTGCGTCCCATAAAAGGCACTTGCCTTTCTGCCAGGGCACCAAAGTTAAGCCATCCGGCCTCTTGCCGTCGGTACGGCTGAGGCCAGGTGGCTCAAGCACGCACAGGACGTTGGCAGACACGAGAGCCCTCCTGACGATATCATTGAGGGCATGGTGGCGAGGAAACCTTCCCGAGCAGCGACGGCAACTTAAAGCATGGTGCCCATTGGCCTCCACCATGGAACCGCAGATGCATCTATGAGGTTCACATACATTGCTGCCCAAGCGGAGTCCCACAGCCACACGCAGCGAGTCGCTGTCGAGGAGGGTGCCCATATGTGGTGAAGGCACCGCATGCAACCACGCCCCCGATTCAGGTTGCGATACCGCCCTGAGTCTTGCCAAGAAACTCTAAATTGTAAGTATCAAAATAATGAAATTATTGTTTCAATCTAATGATTTTGTTGTAAATCCGTTGGGGTGTATGAGGTTTTGCGCTTATTCATTAACACGTTGTATAAGTACCTACCTACTTAATTAGTATGAGTATAGGCTTAGTATGTAATCCTACCTGCCTGAGTACTTGAGAGGGAACTGGAACAAAATCGATAGATGCATTGGTCAGTCGACACGACACATGCGTCAAATTGCACATTGATACCTAAACGTAGGTACGAAACTACAAGAAACCAAGAGAGAGAGTAGGTATACAGGGTGTAAATGGAGGATATACAAAAGTGAAAATAAAAATTTAAAACTGTTAAGGGGGTTGTTTAGACCATCATACTAAACAACTTTCACTAAGGGACCAACATCGAAATCACGAAAAAAAATCAGTTGTCCCATACATGTAGTTCAAATTGATATTTAGAATATAATAATATAATATAATAGATTTGATGGTCTAATGTTCATTTGTATTTTTGTAACACCTTGTATAGGATATGAGGATAGGCGGGCTCTCGAAGAAATTTGGAGAATACCGGAATTTACCGACTGTATACGTACTTATTCGATCCGCCCCTCCCACACATCCCGCCGATTAGAGTGTGAAAGAGACAACTGCAGCTCGGCGCTTGGACTGATTTTATCGACATAAAATCAGCATTTCGTATTCCCCTGTTTGCTCCACTAAAACTAAACGGATTTTAATAGGTAATTATTTCAAGAACAGAAAAAAAGAGAAAGACTTTGGCTGTCTGTACCTTATAATGTTTTGCTTTTTTTGTTGTATGTTCGTCAAATTTGTTTCCCGGAAGTCTGGCAACGGGTGGTAAAATATATCATTTTCGAAGGTCCCTTTGTTCTTACAGTAATTAATTTATGCCAAAAAGCAAAACATATAGCCGTGGTGGTCCAGTGGCGAGTAACCTTGCCTGCCGTGCAGGAGGCGATGGTTCGATCCCCGTCCAGGCCGGCTCGTACCAATGAGTTTTTCGGAATTTATGTACGATTTGTAATACCACTGGCTTTTCGGTGAAGGAAAACATCGTGAGAAAACCTGCATGCTTCAATTTCGAGGCATGTATTGTACCCACTGTCCATTATAAGTGGCGACGGGCTCACCCCCGTCACACTGGACAGAGTTCAAATTAAATCAAATCAAATATTTATTTTGCATACTAAGTGTACATATAAGTTCTTAAATAAGAGTTTCGGTACTACTGGTGAAACGTGGGTGTTTCAGAATATCTCTGCCCTTTATACCCCCCTCAGGGAATATAGTCGTCAGCATAATATATGCTTATGCTTATGCAAAAAGCAAAACATATAATTCGATGTTGGCTCCATAAGTCTCCCTGAAAGTTGTTTAATTTGAATGTCTAAACCACCCCATTAAATATTACCTACTAGGGTCTTTCTTTTGTTACACTTTACAGGAAAGAGTAATGCAGTAGTACCTATCTACTAGCAGTAGTCCACACAAACTTATACGTGACCTGACAAGAAATATGTCTGTCGGGAAGAGTGACTAATCTTATAAAAATTCAACATCGCATTTATTGCGAACTGCACGTCCCTGCATGGTCATACGCATTTTATTAGACACCTGCCATCGTTCGCGGGATCTCTTATAACGTCATCATTGATACCACAGAATAGGTAATAGTATTCAGAGTCCTTCTTAATATGCTGACACTTTTTAAGGGGATGATCAGGCCATCAAACTGAACAACTTCCTCTATGGGACCAATATCGAAATCGCGAAAAAAAATCTGCTGTCCCATACATTTGGCTCGAGTTAGTTTGCAGTTTTGTATGGAAGAGCTAATTTTTTTACGCGATTTCGATGTTTGGGACATTGCTGTATCCCCTTGGTGCATAATCTACCATTAATTTACCTGTTGCAGTGCCAGCAACGCGGGTCGGCTGCGGCACCTGTACGCGCCGCGAGCTGGACTACTGCGAGACCCGCCTCCTTGCCGACCACTGTTGCTGCGAGCGCCGCTTCCTGCCCGAGCCCTTCCCCTGGCTGCCACACACGTGCTACATGGGCCGCAGCCGCTGCCGCCCGCTCGCTCACGACTGCGCTCGGTACGCACGACTTAGAGATTGCTGCTGTTACAAGAAACTTGCTGAACGATGTAAGTAGTTTGAACACACATCCGCAAAAGTTTTACAGGACAAATTGCAAGAACAAGATAAACTAGGAATCGGCGCACTATATTTATCCTAATGTATATTTCTCCTCCGCCCCCCTATGGTACGCAAGACTGTCCTTTTATAGCACAGAGGTATTTTGAGATATAACTTGACATAAAATGTTGCCGCTAACTTGCCGATGTCAATACGCGTTTTGTTCATATGGTATGACTTCCTCCCTCTCCCCTTTTTTCGTGAGCCCCATCTCCTAGCTTCCTTGCCTGAGCCCTTCCACTGGCTACCGCACACGACAGCGAACGACTCGAAAGAAGAAGAGACAAGGGTGTCCCCAGCCAGTGAGCTAGGGGCAAGACGATATTGAAACTTTCTGGACTGAGCGAAGCGAGCTCGACATTTTACCGCAATGATTACCGTAGAAATACGAACCGAAACCTGGAGCTAGCGAAGCGTGCTCGACATTTTACTGCTGCCCCTCTTTAGTTTCCCCATGGCGAAACTCGCCCCCCCCCCCCCCTCGACCTGAGAATAATTCCTGCATATTCATTTTTAGCAACCATACCAGACCTTTTAACGGCTTTAACTCCTAAACTGACTGAGTTATGCAGGCAGACCTGGTCCATCCCCATCACAGAGATGCTCTACACCCTATGAATACTGAATCAGCCCTGCAGCTGATGGTTACCAAAATTCCTCTTATCTATTATACTATGTACTCTTTGAATAAATGTTACTGTAGACACTAATTGGCATGTAACACAACAGCACAAATTTCACAAAATGTAACCTTATCTATTCTCTATCTTTGCAGGGAAAGGCATCCTATCCAAGTCGACCCGTCTCGGCGTGAGTGGAGTATCTCTCCTACTCCTCTCCATGCTCCTCTTCGTCGCGTATCTGTGACATCAGATGCCCTCGCGACCTGCGCTGGCGCCGGCCCACGTGTAGAACATGAAGATAATATTTCAAAGATCTTATTTATATAGCTACAGATGCTAAAATCCCATGTCCTTGATTGTCGAATTTTCTGGTACAGTCACGATCAAACTTAAAACTCGGTTCTTATCATCACGCTTACGCTTGTGGAGCCACGGTGGTCTAGTTTATAGAGCCTTGCCTTGCCAAAGTGCGAGGTTCGATCCCTGATTCCCTGCCTAAAACACACTCGTATACCAAGTATCAAAACTAGCTTTTCAGACTGTTGTGAAGGAAAAAAAATCTTGAGGAAAATTATATTTCAATTTAGAAGAGTACATTGTGTCGGTGTGTCCACTAAAAGGGTGTTAGTTACACTGGACAGAGTAAAATGTGGATAACATTCACCGAGAGAGCAATATGTTGATGTATCTGCTCAAAACTCTCATTTTAGGTCAGATACCTATTTTGTTATTTACGATTACGATACTCGTATTATAAATATTCAATATTTATTTTATGAAACAATAATGTCATTATTAACACAATTTATTTTATTAGTTTAAATCAGGCAACACTACCATACGAATTACTGTTATCAGGGCCATAGTTACAAATACCTTATACCTATTATGTTTCCATAATTTTGTTCGTGACGGTACAGAATGATATTTGCTTTGCACATAAGCCTTTTTTTTGTAAGGATAGAATGATATTATGAATGAATTTCATTGTGATTGTAATCTTACATAAAATCACGATCACATTTCCTTCAGGAGTGCTCAGAAAGTGTTACTATCTTTGATTATGCAGCAAAATTAGCCGTTAGCACATATAATCAGGCTTAATTTTAGCCTCTAAAATTACGTGTGACGTCCTTATGACCCTTTGACTAATTATTATAAGGACTAGCCTTGCGGTAGCATTTCCCCTTTGCCAAGGTATAAGCACAATTGATCTTGTGCATTTACATTCAATTGTACACCTTATCACTAAACGAGACAGCCTATAATTGCGAAATAAAAACTTCGAACTTAGAACGTTTGGGGTTCACACGAGACCACTTTTCATGATTTTTAACATTCAAAATTAGAATCTAAAGTTATGGGGAATAAAATCCAAAGTTGCGGATTTCATGTTACCTCGCCCCCCGCAAAAAGTGGCAGAAATGTTTGTTAGTAGAATTACACGCGTAACCAGTCCACATATAAATAGTCAAAGTTTTGACCCTATTACTAAACCGCTGTCAAGTGCTAAAGCACTTTTAAGCATTTTTAAGCGTATGTCCGAGTGCTTAAATTTGTTTACGGGCCTTAGATGTAGCTACTGTGTATTCAAAGAAGAGCTTTTTTTCTAAATATTTATCATAAAGTGTCTTAGATCATTCGCAATGTATGAACATGTTTCATCTTCCTATTTTTGGTGTTATCAAAGTTTTTGGATGATTATTTAAGGGGCTATGTCGAAAAATAATTGAAGCGAAATGGGCGTGTGATAGCTTATATTACTGCCTGATGCGAGAGAAAGAGACAGAGCGGTGCGCGCGCGCCTGAAACGACGCAAGCATAAAACAAACTTTATTTAATTGTAATTGTACTATTTATGAAAGTTCAATTCTGCTCTAATCAAAATTTATAAAAAATCAATCTCTTTTTTTTAAATCAAGCCTCTTGTTCCAAGCGTTTATCGATAAAGACGGAGGCTACTTCGGCTTGTTTTCTATCGAGAAAATGTGTCTTAATCGTGTTTTGGCTCTAATCAAAACTTCAATTATATGTTCAATTTACAAATATCCGCAAATCATACTCCTACTGATAGTACTTCATGAGATATGATGCTTTGAAGAATCCTATTTTTTTCACATAGCCTCTTAATTTTATTTTCCAATATTATTAAAATGTCTGAACAGATAATAATCTCCTTTATTGTGTAAGTGTTAGAACAAATTAGTTTTTCGGTGAAAATGTTAATTTATTTATTTTTAGATTTAGCTTAATTTGACGCCAAAGGTGCACTAGTTTTTAAGTTACCAATTTACAAAGTAGACTAGATTTAAATTTAGATTTAGGTAATCGATCGGACCTATCATGAAATGAGGGTATAAAATTTAAACAAATTGTAATATTTATCTGACAATATTTATTATAAAAATAATATTTACAATATCAGTATTACGATGTATACTTTATCGTTCCGTAAATGTATTTTTTTGCTTAATATATAAAAAAATATTTTAATTTACTGTATATTTATCATAGTTAACATTTTAGTGTATACAGGGTGTGACAAACACCCTAGTAATACTTAAGGGGGTGCTTCAGACCATCAAACTGAGCAACTTTCACAATGGAGCAAACATTGAAATCGCGAAAAAAAACGCTCTTTCGTACAAAACTGCCATACCGTCTCGGACTCAAATGTATGGGATAGGTGATTTATTATTTTTTCTCGATGTTGGCTCGATAGTGAAATTTGTTCAGTTTGATGGTCTGAAGCACCCCCTTAAGTATTACTAGTGTGTTTTGTTACACCCTGTAATACTGTACAGTACAGTCAAGTGCATTAATATGAATCTACTTGCGGAATCTCTAGAAACAAATTAGTAATGACATCCTCATCATCTCAGCCGATAGACGTCAACATAGGATTTTTTTTTCAAAATACTAAATTATTTGTGTGTAAAATTTAAAATTTACTGAACTCGATCTCAACCCACCGCACAGGCACACTCACCCTACTTACTACCAAAACAAGATTCTTAAAATGTATCCATGAGCACGTTAGCTCTTTCATTCATTGCTGAAATGATAACAAATAATGTATGCCTCAAAACTTAAAATGCGAATAACTTTGAATTAAAAGTCTCAAAATAATGAACTTATTGTTTCAATCTAATTATTTTGCTATAAATCAGTTGGGGTGTATGAGGTTTTGCGCTTATTCATTAACACGTTGTATATTTTTGGACTTGACTGTACAGACAAATAATTGCTAAATTCAACAGTGTTTTCGAAAATCACTCATCGCGAATGCATCACAGTACAACTTCACATTTATTTATCACATTAATAAAAATAGCTGTTTTAAAATATTACGATTCTGTCAAAATATAAATAAAAATGTTACCAGCATTATAAATGCATTTTATTTGCTCTTCAACATTAACCAAGAATTTTCGCTTATGCTGCTCTTCAACTTCTCTTGACATAGTAAAACTTGTCGCCCATTCTGTGGGCCCGTTATAGCTTTACCCCAAAATTAAACGTGCTAATTTGAACTTCAATTCGTTCTCCCTAAAGTCGATTGAATTTTAAAGGGGTAACAGATCCAGATACGCTGTTCACGCGCCGTCTTCTCAAGTCATTATTATTTACCTTTTACTTCACGAAACATCAGTGACCTACCTATAACTAAAGACTGGCATTAGTTAAACAAATGTCATCACCATTTTCAAGCGAATCAACGTAATCTCAACCTTAAACTAAGGATATAACGAAAAGCCTCCACTTAAAGGAAGTCACATATTTATCCGCGGCGAAGGAGGCGAAAGAATCTAATTTTATAAATCTTTGTATGAAATTCTATGACACCACGCACATTTAGGGTGACGCGACTACAGCGGACGGCTTCCCATACTGAACGTCATTTTTGTATGGGCCCGCTGGGTAAATGTGTTTCAACCCTTATCTGCGGCGAATCGGACGAATCGGTAGAAGAATTAAAAGAAAATTCGTTGCATTTTTCTCTTGGCGGGGGACGGCGGTCGATAGCGTAACTAATCTGCGGAGTGAGACAGGCCTGATAGTAGCATAAATTTTTTTATATTGTGGTATACCTATCGCAGCGCGATTGTATGAAGCTTTATTTCCGTAGTTGTGGTAAAGCGAGCCGAAACCATTCACCCTCCACGGAATTAAAGTCAAAAAAAAAATAGATGTCTACTTACATTTAATATTACATAATATTCTGTTCGATTGTACTATATTTACAAATACGTATACTTATTGTAGGTAATGGCGAGTAAATCAGTCTTTTCGGCTGCCGCTTGGAGGCACGCTTTCGAATAGAACTTGCGTCAGGAATGTTAGGTTACCTGAAAACAAGAAATAAACATACTGATGATCACAGAACATTATAAGACGGGTTAGAAATGCAAAGTAGCGCTTTTGCTTCGGAGACGGCTGTCGCCACTTGTCTTCCCGCTCACGCTGCTACAATTACTCATGCCCTCTCGCTCGCACCACGCCGCGTGCCTTATGGTGTTATGCAAATCATTGCATAACCTGTGGCGACACTTGCACTTCTAACCCCTATAATGTCTGTGCTGATGATCTTGAAAATAGTTGGGACATAATTCCACGAAGCATAGCTAAGAACCATGGATTTGTAACCAATGGATCCATAACCTCCTGAATTGACCATGGCGGTCGGTAATGTTCGTCCTTCTTTTGTACGTGTCCGTTTCGATGTTTCTAATTGTACGTTCGTCCCTTTCTATAAATTTTTGTCGTTGGATTAGAAAGGGACAAAGTTGACATGAGCAACAACGACGGGAATTTACGAAAGAAGGACGAACATTACCGCTCGCAAGGAGTATTTTCATGCTTCACCGTTTGTAACAATACCTATTCCAACTTCCTGCTAAGAACTATCTACCTAAAATACTAGCTTTTAATAAAGAATACATAAAAAAAGATAATATAATTTTTAGTCTTTCTTTTTCTCTTTTGGTGGTGTTTAGAATAGCAAAAGACAAATAAATATTCTATTAAAAACTATGGTTCAGCGACGTTTACACATCTCTAGACCTTTGGGTAAGTCGCGAGATACCTCGAGTTTGACATTTCTTTTCCCCACTCTTACTAGACTCTAAGGAATTTCCTGGTTCTAATCCACACGGACGACATGCCATGTACCAATGAGTTTTTCTAACTTATGTACGTGATACCGACTGCTCCTAAACGGTGAAGCAAAACATCGTGAGGAAACCTGCATACGTTGAATAAGAAATTCGGATGCGTATGTGAAGTCTAACAATCCGCATTGAGCACGCGTGGTGGAGTAACGCCCACACACCCTTCCCAAGATTAGGTGAGCCCTGCAGAGGGACTGACTGATGATAATGAAAAAAACTCACGTAATAACTTCGTCGGCGTCTTCTTATAATAAACAAACATGGTATAAACGCCTGCCCCGATCACTATGAAGCCAATTGCCATCAGATATTTCAACGACGGGTCGTGCACAATAGGCAATACCGAAAGAAATATAGCCACTATCAGTACGAAGCAAGGCACCGGTGTTGGGACGCGATAAGGTCGCTTTTTGTCTGGCTGCGTTCTTCTTAGCACTAGTAATGCGACCATGGCGAGGCCGTAGAAGAACCAGAGAAACCAACTAGCGAATTCTATTAGAGTCTGTATGTTGCCGACTACTATGAATATCGCAGTTAGGATGGCCTGGAAACAAAAAATAAATGTTATTGGAAATACTTTTTTAATCATTATGTGTGTAACAAAAACACACAGCCTAGTAATACTTAAGGCTCCAGATCATCAAACTGAACAACTTTCACTGTTGAGAAAAAAAAATCTGCTGTACCATACAAAACTGCAGTACCGACGACTAAAATATATGGGACAGCATGCATTTAGATCGAGTAGGATTGCAGTTTTGTATGGAACAACAGATTTTTGTTTCCCTTTCTCCTCGTTTTGCTTACATAGAGAAAATTTTATAGTTTGATAGTCTAATCATCCCCTTAACACCGCCAGCATATTTAGAAGCATCATTTATCTCACCATTTATACAGGGTGTAACAAAACACCCTAGTAATACCTAAGGGTGGTTTAGACCATCAAACTGAACAACTTTTACTAAGATCGAGAGAAAAAAAATTTGATGTCCCAATTGTACCATAAATTTTAATCGAGTCGGTACTGCAGTTTTGTGGACAGCAGATTTTTTAATTTTTTTCTCGATGTTGGCCCCATACTGAAAGTTGTTCAGTTTGATGTTCTGGAGCACCTCCTTAGGTATTACTAGGGTGTTTTGTTACACCCTGTATATGTGTATGTACCTACAAAAGTAGGTATAAATTAAAAGAAAAAAAAACAAACCTGGAAGGCAACGGCCGGCGCGGGCGTCAGTCGCTTCATGTTCACGTAGGAGAATAGCTCCAACATATGACCGCCCTGAGCAGCCGTGTAGCACACCCTGCAAATTAATAAGATAAATAAATGAGTCGCGTTGTAGGTCGGCTATTAAGTGATCATGTCGCATGTCGGTCGTCGGTTGCACACTCCCTGGCCTTCAAGGAGGCTATAGTGGTGTCTCAGGATAGTGTTCTTTTCTAAAAACAACCCTTGAAGTCACCAAAACTTATTTATAACCGTACGTCAAGCATTTTTGCTACAAAAACTAGACATTGGCTAAATCATCTAAAACCAAGATAGACGCCATAATTATAAATTAAGAATGGAAGATAAATATATCGAATGAAACTGTTCTCTAATTCCAGGGGTGCTGTTGTATAAACCCAATTCGATCCGTATTAAATCGATGTGGTGTTTTTAGACAGTTCTGGGCGATTTTGCCACTTAATATATATTAACTTAAGATATTGATTAACTATTATACTATATTTCATAAATATCAGACAGTGGATATGATGATTGGAGAAACACAATAAGAATTTCATATTAAATTCATATATATACATATAAATCTTATAGGGGTAATGGTCGAAGAATTGAAACTTACACAATAGCCCTACAGATCGTATCGTGATCTCAAATATTATTGATTTTAAACATGTTACAGCTATGTTGCGCTATTTCGGATCAAATTAAAGATCAAAAATTAAGTCTCGGTCGGGACTTGAACCCGCACTCTTCCAAACCGGGGAATTGCGTTATCCAATTTCGCCACCGAGCCCACTACCCAGAGAACGACATTTTCAATCTATTGCGTCTTAAGGGGACGTGGGTGCCGTATCGTGATGTTTTCTTTCACCAAAAAGCCAGTAGTGCTACAAATCTGGCATAGGTTTCTAGAAACTCAAAGATACCACGAGTTTAATCCAATCAGACTGGGATTGAACACCATCTTAAATAAATAATTATCTCACCTGGTAACACCAAACTGCACACTCATAGCGCACCCAAACGTAGATATAGCAACGCCGAGCGGTATCAAGAAGCTAGCTGGCCCCAACACTCTGGCCCCAAACGCCACGGCAACAGCCGGCACTGACGTCATCTCGGCATAGCTTAGAACTGTCATGTACGCTACGTTCATGAACACGTAGAGTCCTGTGATTAGGGGGACCGCTATTGATATGCTGAGGGGTATGTTGCTGTGGGAAAAGGGAAATAATAGTTTAATCGAGCCTACGTACTAGAGATGATAGTGCACAAAGCTGTCCCTTTCGCCGCACCTATCTCAGTAAACTCCCTATCATACATCGGGGAAACTTATAAATCTGGCACTACTGTACACTCAATCATGAGGAAATACCATGTACCAATGAGTTTTTCTAACTTATGTACGTATTGTCGACTGCTCCCAAACGATGATGGAAAACATCGTGACGAAACCTGCATACGCTGAAGAATTCTTGTCGCAATCCGCATTGGGCACGCGTGGTGGACTAACGCCCATACACCCTCCTTAATTAAGGTTAGGGCCGTGTCCTGCAGTGGGACGTATTATAGGCTGATAATGATTTATAGGTATACTGTATCACTACAACACTAGATATTATAAATTAAAGTCCCCCGCCGTGTTATCCACTCGTCCTATCTGTCAGAGGAAAATTTTTTAAACCACTGAAATAATTTAGATACGGTTTTTCCTAATATTTAAATTGATTGACGAGGAAGGTTGGTCCGTCCGTAGGTACTCAGTACTATCCGTACGAAGCCGGGGCGGGTCGCTGGTTTCTACATAAAGCTCAATACTTACACGCCAGGGTTTATAATCTCCTCGGTGACGACAGTGACGCTGTTCCAGCCGTCGTAGGCCCAGAGCCCCGAATAAAGCGCTAGGGCTATACCCCCGGGGCTCGTCGTGCTGCCTTCAAAGCCTTTGCTCAAGTTCTCCGTGTTACCTGCAACGAATAATTTTTCATATGTCATCAATCTTAATTAATTCTGGCCGAGAACAGACGAGAAAAGCAGATAATTCAAAATTCAAAATTCAAAATTGTTTATTCAAAATAATATCACATAGATAACTTTTTGACGTCATGTTTTTGAATCTACCACCGCGTCGGAAGGTGTTCCGTTGTAGAGAAGATGCGGCCAGAAACTCTACAACACACTTCTTTTAAACAAAACAAAATATACAAAGTACAATTACATAAATTCAATATTAAATTACATAGTGTAACATTGTCAAGACCAGACATTTTGGTCATTCAAATAATCATCGAGTTTATAGTAACCTTTTTTACAGAGGACTTGTTTAACATGGGACTTAAACTTTTTGTCCGTCAAGTTAAGAATATTCTCTGGTATCTTATTATAATAACGTATACAGTGCCCCATGAAAGATGTGTTGACCTTACTAAGTCGAAAATGTGGGAATACTAATTTATTTTTATTTCTTGTATTGTAATTATGAACGTCACTGTTTTTGGGAAAGAGAGACAAATTTTTGCGAACGTATAAAATATTTTCGTAAATATATTGACTGTAGAAAGTCAGAATATTGATCTCTTTGAAAAGATCTCGTAGTGAATCTCGACAACGCAGATTATAAATGGCTCGAATTGCCCGCTTTTGAAGGATAAAGACAGACTCAACATCTGTAGCACGGCCCCACAGCAAAATACCATAAGACATGATACTATGGAAGTAGCTGAAGTACACCAGTCTCGCAGTAGCTATATCGGTAAGCTGTCTAATTTTTCGAACTGCATAGGCTGCCGAGCTCAGCCTACCTGCTAGGGTTTCTATATGTGGACCCCATTGCAGCTTCGAGTCAATCTTTATCCCTAAAAATACAGTATTATTTGTGAACTGTAATATATCATTATCTAAAGTTATTTGATTTTCAGTATTAATAACATTTGGTAGAGTGAATTTAATACATTTAGTTTTCTTTGCATTTAATGCAAGATTATTAACACTGAACCAGTTCAGAACTTGTCGAAGAGTATCATTTACATTGTCATTTATATCATCAACATCTTGTGCCTTTCTACTTGTTTTGAAAATAAGAGAAGTATCATCAGCAAATAACACTATGTTCGACAAGTTCTGTACCAAGATCTATAATGAGAGTGTGGTCAAGCTTCAATGTTATCGCGGCGTCGTGGAGTTATTTTCCATTGAAGTTTTCGCCGAGAACAGACGAGAATGGCCGAGAAAGAAAATGTGTATGCCTTTCATTGTTCTCGCGGCGAAATTGCGAGCGGATGTAATTTTTCCTTAGAAGTTCTCGTCGAGAAGTTGTCGCGAGTAGTAGGTACCTGCTTTAAGATTGGACTTTTCTGCACGAAACCGCATTTAATCGCAGTCTGAAGAATGCGGGCAACGTCAAGCTATTCAATCTCGCTCTATCGTACGATATTTCTGAGCGTCAGAAAGAGATAGTAGAAATAGTCAGGGCCACCCTTTCAAGACCACCACATTACTTTACTAGATTTCTGTTGGAATATATTTTTATAGTGAAGCGTTGATCCAACCACAAATAAATTGCTAAAAGTCTCTTAGTTGCTTCCTATGTTAGCCAAGGGAACAAATAGTGTGGTATATTCACAGAGAGGTCACACGCTCCCCTAGGAGTATATCCTAAACGGGAGCGAGCTTTAAATCTTGTTCCTGAGAAATAAAGATTATTATTAAAGGAGCATTACATACCTCTAGAAATCTCGTAAATTCCTCCTCCAATGACTATGAGGCAGGCAACAATTTTACAAATACCAAATATGTTCTGAACCTTCACAAACAGTTTCACACTAGTAATGTTGATGTATGTCATTATAACTGGAAATAAAAGACAACAATTGTAATAAATCACACATAACATCATCATCTCCCTTTTCTCCTTCGATCAAAAGCTTCTCCCATTCCTGCAAGTACTATTATTTATTTTATGCTATTATTTATGTGCGTATAGAATGAGGAGCCACATTTGCTATTGAAAAAAGGATTCTATGCCCATTTTGTAGGAAATTAGAAGATTTTGTAGGCCCAACTCTGGAATTTTGTAGCAAAAGTATAGAGAAGTTACATGAACAAAAAGGTGGCTCCTCACACCAGATGCATCTGGTACTTTTGCTACAGTTTCCAAAATTGGGCCTACGAAATCTACTAATTTCCTACAAAATTGGCATAGAATCCTTTTTTTAATAGCAAATGTGGTTCCTCAATCCATACACACATCATTATTTGGGTAGGCGCATGTCTTCTTCCATACATCGTATTTATATATTATTCCATATAGCGTAATTACAGCGCTCACTCCTTTCTTACACATATAGGGTCCAACTTAATATGCTGAGAGTTTTTTAAGAGGAAGATCAGACCATCACACTGAACAACTTTCTCTATGGGACCAACAACGAAATCGCGAAAAAAAGTCTACTGTCCCATACATATAGCTCTAGTAGGTTTGCAGTTTTGTATGCAACAGCAGATTGTTTTTCGCGATTTCGACGTTGGTGTCATAGAGAAAGTTGTTCAGTTTGACGGTCTGATCATCGCCTTAAAAAAGTGTCAGCATATTAAGAAGGACCCTATATTTTACACTTATTTTATTTTAATGTGATAATATAGTTTTCGGCATAAACTGTAATTACTTAATGTCGTTTTGAACGTCTGTCTCGATAAAAAATAATATGGCTATTAGTTTTAGTTGGAGCAGTTGAGGCGTAAAAGTGGAACAAACAAAATCACTGTTTACACTTTACATTATTAACATTCATTCCCCTAAAATGTACTGTGAAAACATAAAAAAAGTGATTTATAACATTTTCTCACCTTATTCTCCGTAAGAAAACTGTATAACGATTTAAACCTGAATAAAACTACGTGTATATATTACAAACACTTTATTGAAACAATTACTTCATATTAAAGCTTTATTTACATAACAAATTCAGTACCACCTTATTAACAACAAAAACAGAAATCAGGACGTCTAGCATGATCTCTCTACATGCGTGCGACGCGCCTTCGCTGCACAGGAAATAACCCGTTCCCGCGCTTTTCGGACAGCGAAGGCCGCGCTTGCCGCGACACGACATTTATGGGGAAAAGCCGAGTCGCGCGCAAGTAGAGAAATCATGCTAGAGGGTCTGGGCTGTCTTAGAGGTGTACTCACGCATCTGGGTTTAATCCTATATCATGCATGAGCTATTCAAAATGATCCCACTGTGGGGCAAACGCTCGTTGATGAGGGTTAGAAGCAATCACTTAAGTTTGACTGAGCCCGTGAGCACATACATCTTTATTTTTTCTCTTTCTATTAATAGCCTTTTGTTGACTAAATTTCTGCCAATATCAAGTAGATTTGGGGAGTATTGTAACCTCAAGAATTATTTTATGAACGGATTATTGAATAGCGGAGCCTCGTGGCAAGCCAGAAAGCACACGATCTACACGACTGTCCGCAAACCCCCTCGCCACACGACCAGTACAAGTTACTTAATCATGTCAAATGGCTGTAACTTTTGTTCTATAAGCTCTTATTCAGCAGCGACGGTGGTGCAGGTAGGTATTTATCGAAGAAATGTGCTTTTTCTCAACTTAATGGATAAGAACCTTATAGATCAAAAGTCATAGCCACAGAACATTATAAGAGGGGTTAGAAGTGCAAAGTAGGCGTGGAACGTGTCGCCACAGGTTATGCAATGATTTGCATAACACCAAAGGCGCGCGGCGTGGTGCGAGCGAAAGGGCATGACTAATTGTAGCAGCTTGAGCGGGAAGACAAGTGGCGACAGCCGTCTCCGAAGCAAAAGTGCTACTTTGCATTTCTAACCCCTCTTATAATGTTCTGTGGTTATAGCCATTTGACGTAATAGCTCCGCTCGACTATGCAAGCCTCGTGACAACCCAGAAAGTACACGATCTACCTGACTCTCCACTAACCCACTAGCTACACGACCAGCTCAAAGTTAATTAATTTTGATGATTGAACCGTCAAATCTAATTATATGCTAATTTAACTTCCATATTGTTGTAAGGGTTGACGGTAACAATATTCCTCTCCCTCAATAGCTCTATGAGGCGGAAATTCTCTGGTGTTATCGTGGTGTATCCATTTGATGATTCATTCAGCTTCTCCGACATCAGTTGCTGGAAATAATTTTGTATTTGTAAAATGCATAGATACTAATATTATTAACAAGATTTTGCCTGCAACTTTATCTGCACCGGTTCCTGTCATCATAGTGAGATACAATTTATACCAGTTTTACACAAGGACTTCGCTTCAGTGCACTACTAACGGGATCACTAAGTATGCCTAATTGTTTTACATTACTGTTTTGTGACCGAATACATTTGAATTAAATTCAATTTTTTGTTTAGTGGCATCCAATGTGTTATCACAATTCAGCCAATGTCTCGTTATGTGGAGTGTATACGAAGGAAAATGATCAGTAGTATTAAATAAGTCTAGCGTGGCAGTTTTGCCAATGTAAGTAGTTTATAATCTCAAGTGATTGTTTTAAGGTTAAAACACAAAAGAGTTCACAAAATGGTGGAGCCACGTGCAAGCCCAACGCGCCGATACGCACGCGTCCGTACTCCGCCAGACCCGAAAGGACTGGAATGTCAGTGGCCATGTATCACAGCCGAGGGTGACATTAGAGACATGTGTCATTTTGGTGGTGAGTCTTATGTATAGAATGTCATTGCAGTTTCGAGTCTAATCATAAGCTTTTTAAACACAAAAAGTTTCATCAAAATTGGTCTAGTAGTTTTTTTGTGATGTTCGAACACAAACAAATGAATAGGCAAACAGATAGACAAAAAATCTATATATCGGTGACTTGGAGTCGGGGACACCTAAACACTATATTTGTAACGTCTTTTTGTAAATACCTTCAATGTACAGGAACACTTCTGTTTCAGTTTTATAATAGTGTAGATGTGAATGTTTTTCTGTCTGTCTGTCAAGTTTTCATAGATTTTGTTTAAAAATTAGCACTATGCATACATTTAAATGAACGTTTCTGTACAATTGTGCCTCATCTTATCTTAACTATTATAAAACTGCAACAGAAGTGTGTCTGTACATTGAAGATATTTACATTAAAAAGATTACGATATGGTTTTTAGGTATCCCAGATACCAACTCAACCTTTTTTAGGATTTGTCTGTTTGTTTGTTTGTTTGTATGTTTGTAACAGCATCACGCAAAAACTACTGAACCAATTTTCATGAAACTTTTTTGTTTGATAGCTTATGATCTGACTTAAAATCTGTTATATTATTTTTGCGGACGAAGTCGTGGGTTAACTCTAGTTCTATCTATAACTAACACATGAAATCAATAACGTATTACGATTAATTATTTAAATCGCAAAAATATTTTTGAAACCGGATATTTTCAGAAAAATTTTTGTGGAAAGGAGTATGTGGAGATCACACCACTCCTAAATCAGTACAGTCAATTATTTTAACAAAACGCCACATACTGGAGTGCATTGTTCAGATAGACAAGTTGACTTGTCATTTAATTGAATCAAGCATTGATTTTCTATGTCATCCTTATTGTATTACACTTGTCTGTTTTCACTTGATGTTTTTAAATAGGGCCCCCGGATCATCATTATCATCAGCCTCAGGGAGGGAATGTGGGCATTAGTCCACCACGCGTGCCCAATGCAGGTTTTCTTACAATGTTTTCCTTAACCGTTTAAGAGCAGTCGGTATTACGTACTTAAGTTAGAAAAACTCATTGTTACATAGCATATCATCCGAGCAGATTCGAACCTGATCATCAAGATTGAGTTTCCATAGCTCTCCACAACGCGCCACCGACGCTATAGGGCCCAGCGTATGGGAGCTTATTGATTTAAAAGCAACTCACCCCCAAAACTTCCTTCATCTCATCAACCTTATCAGGGAACAAGGAACCTATCAGGCCGTGGAGTTCATTTTTTAACATATGGAACCTCTCCTTGGCTTTCTGCAAGTGCTGCGGCTGTACCTGCCGCTTACCTGCCCTTGGCGATGATTTAGCTTCCTGCGCTATCTTTATTTGGTATTTTAATCTGAAAATTGATAATTACATTATCAGGGTTTCCACTTAAATGGTGTTTACAATTTATACCAATGGTTATGTACCAAATACTGCCACCTACATTTTTAGATTTTAAGGATGGGTGACCATTTAGTGGTATTTCATCTCGAGCGATTCCGTGCTTCAGAAGGCACGTTAAGCAGTTGGTCTCGCATAGTTCCGTCAAATGGCATTGTAACTTGCCTCCACCAACATGCTCTGAGCCCGTGTGGTGGAGTATGGCCCACTCCCACTCACCCTTATTTGTGTAAGGAGGCCTTTGCCCTGCAGTGGGATTCTACACGCTATAACTAACTAGGTTTTAATCAGTATTGTTGAACAAAGTTGTAGCAAAGCTTCTAACCTTCCCAATAGTGATTTTGGTCATGAATTTATGGAAAAATATCAAATAAAAACTCACCTATTTATCTCTGCATCTAAATCATAAATAGAACCTCTCGTAAATGCCTCCAATTCTTCAATCTGTACAGTTTTCTCTTTTATTTCATTTAAAAATTGACTTGTTATTAAATTATCGTCTGTATTTATAGGTGTGTTGGAGTTCATTATCTCTGTGCGGAGTCCCTCGACGTAACAAAGGGACTTGTGTTCAACATTTTCATCCGTAACTGAAGTTTCAGGAGGCGCGTTTTCTATTATGTTACAAGCTTCTACACAACGGCTTTGTAACGCTTTGATTTCTTGTCTGAGCGCCTGTTGGGTCTGTGCATTACCTTCGTAAGGCATCCTGATGGAGATTTAAATCGTAAATTAAAAGTAAACTGCTATAAATAAATTCACACTTAACGAAAATATCGGCGATCATTATCAGTAATTATTTCCAGTTTCACTTACTTTGCGGGAGATATAATTGAAGACAAGGTGAGTTTAAAATGAAATCACTTTGATTTATCACTTTTATCGAGCGTTTCTCTCTTTAAAACAATACTTTAATTTGAAATGGAAACGTTTTCGCGACCGACGCGCTCGAGCCGAGCTTCGTTTGACATCTGTCAAAACAAAACTGATAGGGTTGGGCGATGCTCGCGACGAGTCGAGAATCGTGATCGAATCGAACTAACCAGCCAATCGATTTACAAAATCGATAACAGATTGTTTCGTATTGCATAAGCATTTATCCTCACGACTATATTTCCCGAGAGGGTAGTCCAGTGTGGTGGGGAGTGAGCCTGTCGCCACTTGTAATGGATAGTGGGTACAATACTTACATGCTTCGAAATTGATGCATGCAAGTTTCCTCAGAATGTTGTCCTTCACCGAAAAGCCAGTGGTGTTACAAATTGATGTTTCGTATTGGAAATGGAATATTCTTCACTTTTTTCATCACTACGTCTACGCAATACGAAACAGAACCTTATAATATAAGTACTGATTATTTTAAAATGTTTCAATGGTACTTACACAAGGCCGATAAAGATGTTAACTTTATTGCTGTGCTTTTGTAGTCAGATTCTAAATCACCGGCGAATGGTTGCATTGCATATTCAGCAAACGTCATAACTATGATAGCCACTTCAGCTGGCCTTAAAATCACAACATAAATCCAGGCACATAAAAATGACGGCAGAGGCCCCCAAAATTTATGAATTTTTCCAAATGCCTCTTGAAAATAAGAGTATTCTGCTCCAGATTTTGCAACAACAGTGCCTAATTCAGCGAAGGATAGGGCCCCTGAAAAATATTACAAGACATTTTTAAGAGTACCTACTAGGGATACGCAATAGTAAAATTGAGTCAAGCTAATCAAAAATGCGTGACAAAGAATAAAAAACAATACTATGGAGACAGGACAGGAAAAGGAGGATACTAGGCAGCTTACCTACACCCACCTAATAAGGATATTATTCCCGATAAAGTCCAAATAATTAAACACAGAGCGACTGATCCCGAGTGTTCTAAAGCCGATGCTGGAGACACAAATATCCCTGAACCAATCATAACGCCGAGGATTAAATTAACTGCAGAGAATAGACCAAGTTCCCGCTTTAGTTTAACGCTGCTCTGGCTTCCAAGAGTACCAGATAGCCCATCATTCAGAACATCTTTCTCCAAGGCCGCTTCTTCTTTGGCTGACATTGTTCAATATTTTATTGATGTGTCACTGAAACAATAAAATAAGGTTGAAGGCAAAGAGTATTTTGGTTTAATGCATAAAAGGAGGTTTGGAACTTTTTTATTTTTTAGTTTCTGCCTGCATCGCGTCTATCACATGCCAGGTCGGGCGCGGGCAGGCGGTCTGATCCTCAGTCTGATCACAAAGAATATTGACAAACGAGGTCCTATTCTATACTTTTATTTGAAGCAGCTTTTAGAAAATTGGGCAACGTAAATTATGTCCTAAAATATCTATAGCGAGCGCTCTTTCGGAGATAGATATCTGTGAGAATTTGTTCTACGCAACAAACTACAAAACTTGTAAATTCCCTTGGTATTTCTCATACTTATTGATACCTATACCTGTTACAATAAGTATATTAGTATACCTCATAAAGTTACCCGTAACTTTATGGTATACCTATCCTTTTACATAGATAAGTAGTAGGTAAGTAATAATTCGATAAATACTATTTATTATTATGTACGGTCCGTCCGTAAACTAAGTAGGCACCTACGTTAGTTAGGTACTCAGTTTTGAATTTACGATACAATCATAAGGTATCTAATATCTTGTAGTAAAAATTGCAAATGCAATAAATTCTTATAACAATGACCATAGCACTAAGCCATAGCACGATATGGTTGACAATGGAAGAAAGTGAGAATACAGTAGGTACTAAACACATTCTTTCACATTGTACCCACCCCTAGCATACAGCGATACATCATGCATACGTATCTCGTAGGGCTGCCAATTTTAGAAAAACCTATTACTTAGGTAGGGGAAGATTGGCACCATTTGTACAAGGGGGCACCTACTTACAGTAGTCGTTACAGACAAACTAAGTGGTTTATGGACACGTTTGTTTGTACTCCACTCAGATTATCTGTAAACTAAGTGGAGTATGGACACGTTAGTCCGTACTCCACTTAGTTTGTTTAATTTAATAGTTTTTTTAGCTTATGCATTCTCAAATATAGGTAATAGAACTGATTTTAGCTTATTCGATTAAAGTTGTTCAGTTTGATAGTCTAATCCGCCATGTGAAGATTGACCACGCATCAACTCAACAGCGGTTCAAATGGTACCTAGTACCTACCTACCTACACATCTCATTCAGCATTTTAATTATGTTTTCTTAAATAATTTTAACAAGTATAAAATTGTAACAGAAGTGTGTCTGTACATTGAAGATATATAAAAAAAAGATTACGATATGGTTTTTAGGGGTCCCTGACTCCAAATCAACTTTTTTTTAGAATTGTTGTCTGTCTGATGGTCTGTTTGTTTGTGTGATTGTGTGTTTGTTTGTGCAAGCATCATGCGATAACTACTGAACCGATTTTGATGAAACTTTTTTGTTTGATAGCTTATGATCTGGCTTAAAATCTGGTATATACTTTGTGCGGACGAGGTTAACTCTAGTTATTCTAGCAAATCGGAAGTTTTCAAAATCCTTGTTGTACAGCCCTATACATACCTACAAAAACAAGTAGGAATTCAACCGGTAGCGCATAATTGAGTTAACGGTTAACAGACCAATGTCCTCCCTAGTATTCTTTGAAAGGACGAGACGAGGACCACGTGAGAGAAGCATTGAATTGCCGAATAAAAGTGACCACTTACGTTAATCAAGGAACGTCTAGCTTCATGTTCAAGTGGTATTGTTAGAGTAATTTGTTAATTTACTTGTTTAATAGTTTACGTTTTTCAACCAGGGTCTTGTAGTTTTGGTACAGACAGGGTCGTACTCAGATCAGATATGTTGGGCCCTTATAGGGACCACTTTTTTTAACCCCTTATTTTGAAAAATAGTTTACATCTCAAAAAATGTCTTAAACAGAATCCTTATGCGTCAAACTTCGAGACCATTATTATACAAAGTTACATGACATTTATTATACAGGGTCCTTCTAATATGCTGACACTTTTTAAGGGGATGATCAAACCATCAAACTGAACCACTTTCTCTATGGGACCAACATTGATATCGCGAAAAAAAACAGCTGTCCCATACATTTGGCTCGAGTATGTTTGCAGTTTTATAATACAGCAGATTTTTTTTCGCTATTTCGATGTTGGTGCCATAGAGACCCCCTTAAAAAAGTACCAGCATATTAAGAAGGACCCTGTATAGGGTGGTCCAAACGGTGACGTCCAAAAATTTACATATTTTCTTTGGATACAAATAGGTGTGAGAAATTTATCTAATATAATTTTTGGACGTCCCATATCGGACCATCCTGTAGATTTGATAACACCTCTTATTTTATCTACTTTGCAATAAATTTGCCTTTTCATAAATCCGTGCTAGATAACAAAATGATAATTTTGATAGTACCTACCTAATCGTAATTACCAATTAGGTACTACACTTGTAATAATTATTTGCAATCATATTACAAAATTATTGTACATTATCATCGTAAGTATGTTCTGTTGCTAGACGCCTGCTCTTATCGCACTAATCGGCCTACTGTACTCACTATTTGCTTTGCTCGAGACGATCTAAATTATTCTAAACTTACTTATAAAATAATTTAGTACCGACCTAGTAAGTAGGTACTAACATTATTGTGCCTCTAGCAACTTTTTTTATTTAATACTTAAGTATTTGTTTAAATTAAATGGCGCTTTGCTTGAAGAATTGTTTCATGTACAAAAACTTATTTGAACTAATTTAAAATAGTGGAGCCTGATGACAAGCCAGAATAGGCCCGATATACGACCGCCAAAACAAAAAATAGGTATGTAGATTCAAAGATCAGCGTGACTTTTGTGATGCATTAAGGCTATGCTATATTTTAAGGGAAGATAAGTAGTCTAAAATTAATAAGTAATCCTGCATGCAAGAAAGTGGCTAGTTGCAGCAATGGTTCAAACCACCCCGAAAGGGTTTATGATCGTGAGTTTATGAATGAATGAAGTTTAAAATTAGCTCTATATAGTCTAGTAAGAGTTGAAAACAGAATAGAATGGAACTACGGAGGATGATCCAAAAAGAGTAAAGGTGAAAAGCAAATGCCTAAAAAATTGCGCCTATTGTCTTTTCGCCTGTTTTTTTTAGCGCGGCCATCAATCAAACTTTAATATTATAAAAATCTGTATGAAATTTAATCACAAATAAAACGTGTTCACCAAGTATATCTCTAAACTCAGTCCGAACGGAGATATAAAGGCTTAAAGTTAACGTAATGAATTTATTTTCAACTTCAAGCATTTATATCTCCATTCGGGCTGAGTTTAGAGATATACATGATTTAACAAGTTTTGTTTTGTTTGTAACTTCATTTTGAACTAAAAATATTCAAGTTTGGTTGATCATCGCGCCAAAAAAAAGGCACCACCTTCCATACAAAAACTCGCATTGTCTTTTGCATACAAAAATCGCTTGTGTGATACGGCCCTTATTAGAGCTATTTACCGGTGACATAGACAATTATTATAAACTTGTGCTTCCCTGATCACAATCATGATCACTTATAATACGTGTATGATTTATTAGACGGGATGATAAGTATAATACCAACCTGTGTGAGATGAAACAAACTTGATATGGATTTGATACAGCAAGTCATTTAAACTTACTTTAGTACATTAATATCGTTGCATTTAAACGTACCGGACGGGTCTAATTAAAGCCTATTTATCTAACACTTGACGGTATCGTGCAGATAGATAAGAGAAATTTAATTACTATGGGCTCACTTCTTATTAGCACCATTATAAACCGAGATTAGATTTTCAAATAGGTATTGACGGTCTTTTATTAATATGTTAAAAATTAATGCATTTAATTATAAAAATAGAAAACATCCAAACAATTTGTGGTGATATTTTTTTTCTTTTAGGCAAATTTACCAAGAGCAGTATAAATCAAAATCTGTAGATTGTTCACAGCCCGTCAATTTGAAGGTCAGAATAGAAAGAATATCAGTTGATTTCCTACATATTTTTGTAAATGAAATCTCCTCATTATGAAAAGATGAAAATACCTACATAGTTTCATCAAATCAGTAAGCAATCGATTATGTACAAAAGGTTTTGGTTTAGGTACAAAATAAGTAGTTATCTACCTTCTAAAATCTAAACGATATAGTACCTACATATTATCTTGGCCTATTTTAATCAACTTGATTGCCCAATATGCGGCAGGCTAAAAGTATTAGCCGGTAAAAATAGAGGCTGTATCGATATTTTTCTATTAAGAGGCTATGTGAAAAAAATAGGATTCTTCAAAGCATCATATTTCATGAAGTACTAACAGTAGGAGTATGATTTGCGGATATGCGTAAATTGAACATATAATTGAAGTTTTGATTAGAGCCAAAACACGATTAAGACACATTTTCTCGATAGAAAAACAAGCCAAAGTAGCCTCCGTCTTTATCGATAAACGCTTGGAAGTGCTAAACGGTGAATATTAGAAACAAGAGGCTTGATTTAAAAAAAAGAGCTGGATTTTTTATAAATTTTGATTAGAGCAGAATTGAACTTACATAAATAGTACAATTACAATTAAATAAAGTTTGTTTTATGCTTGCGTCATTTCAGGCGCGCGCGCCGCCTTGTCTCTTTCTCTCGCATCAGGCAGTAATATAAGCAATCACACGCCCATTTCGCTTCAATAATTTTTCGACATAGGCCCTTAATGTCGTAATTATATTAATCAAATCTATTCTATCTATCTATAGGACTTATAAAACAGTTCCGAGACTGACTGACTGACGGACAACGCACAGCAAGGAGTGCGATTTTTGAAACTCATTCATTGAACTAACCAGTTGTAATTGTCAAAATTAGTATGCACTGCTGATTTGACTTTCAAAAATCGCACTCCTGAAGTATTATTTTTGAAAGTCAAATCAGCAGTAGAAAGATGCATATCTCCATAGTAATTTTTACATTTACAACTGTTGAGTTCAACGTATGAGTTTCAAAAATCACACTCTAGAACTGAAGATAAAAACATGAAACTTGGAATCTATAGGGGTGCACTATGAGAGGATTTTTCTAAAATCAACCCGTACAGGGGATTCCCAAACTCCAGCGAAGGAAGTCGTGGGCTAAAGCTACAGCATACAGCAAGTAGCAGTGTACAGCATTATGAGCAGCCAAGAGTTGCATAATGGGATTAAACGAATTTGTAAACACTCTGTATACTTATACGTTTAATAGGTCAAGGTAAAAGAGCAGAGAAAGGTCGCAATAAAAATGTCGCTATAACATACACAGTCCAAACATAATATAGAAACTGCCTGTTCGCGTAAGTACTGTAGATAATTCATACAACATTTTACTTTATTAGGTAGAGGTCCATTACCTATGCGTATAAAATATTTATATATACAACGTGTTAATGAATTAACGCAAAACTAGAAAGTAGTTTGTTTAGAATCGAGAGCAGAATCTAATTATCATGGCATAAAGATTTTTTTTTCAAAATATCAAATAATTTGTTTGTAAAAATTAAAATTTACTGAACTCGATCTCAACCCACCGCTCGGACACACTCACCCTACTTACTAACAAAACAAGGTTCTTAAAATGTATCCATGAGCATGTTAGCGCTTTCATTCATTGCTGAGATGATAACAAATCATTTTTGCCTCAAAACTTAAAATGTGAATAACTTTAAATTTTAACTATAAAAATAATGTAATTATTGTTTCTATATAATTATTTTATTGTAAATCAGTTGGGGTGTATGAGGTTTTGCGCTTATTCATTAACACGTTGTATATATGATTTTAAAATTTACAAATTTAGATATTTTGAAGCAAGTAATAGAAACCATGCAACACAATACTTGTTATTTAGTCCTTTATAAAGTGTTTGTAGTCTGTAGTTGATTAGGAATAAAATAATAATAAAAGTTAACATAATACGTATCTACCTAATCTTATTAGAGGGTCGTAAAAACCGACAGCATTATTTAGGATGACCCTGTATAACATTCCTCAGTAAGACTGTAATATGACAAAAATAAATATGAAGTTATGAACATAATCTGGTTAGGATGTGTTATCGTTTATTGACATTTCCCGCAGATCTAATAATTGTATGACACATGGAATGGCAGTAGGTAGGAAGTGTCAGATAAAACAAGATGAATAATAACATTGTTTATCGTTTTTTAGGGACCTCCATGGACCTGCGTGGTTCTCCCTGCCTATATGGAATGTTGAATTTGGTACTTGCATAATAATTGTAAGTTCATATAATATTTTTTTTGTTATACCATTCTTAATTTTATTTTATTTTAGAAGCTTACAGCTACTAAACAATTTTTTTTTAGTTTTATAAATTTAGTCGGCTAAAGGCCAATTACAAGCATCCACATATAGGTTTCGACTTAATAAATTAGAAAACGCTTAAACGCTAATAAACTCTTAGGTAATGTTAATAATATAATACAGAGGTTTTATTGTTTGATCAATCGCTGAGTTGATCTATAAATTTTCTTATAATCACTATTTCTAATTCTTGGCTTATCTAAATAATAAGTGATTGGTAACTATGGGAAGTTGCGTTCTTATCTAGAAGCATTATTCATGATCGAAGTTCTCTGTTGTTCATGAGTCTCAATTCGAATGTTGTAAAAATATTGAGAGAAAATAAAACAGTTTTTTTTTCTATTACTGTTCTTATAATCAACTTTGCATGGTTCTTTTGTCACGGATCCGCGTAAAAATTTGATTTACATTTAAATTCGATTATTTCTGGAATGTTATTATACGAAGGGTTAATAATGAATTACCTAATGATTGATAACATTAGGCGCGGTTTATGCAGAAGAGGCGTGTGGCGGATAGTCGAAGATTACAATTATAAACCTTATAGTACGTAGCATAGCGTCGTTTGGAGAATTACGTCCTCACCTCCAGGCGACGTCACCTGGAGGTGCGGGCGCGATTCTCCTTTACGACAAAAACTGAGTTCTGAGTTTTCAGAATATCTCTGACTACCCCCTCGGGGAATATAGTCGTGTGCAAATGCTTATGCTTATGCTCTTAGTTTAAAAGGATGTCCATGATTCAATTTCACCCTGTAGAATAGGTTTGCCTTTATCAAGTATCACGATAAAATGCAAACGTTATTATTAACGTTATTACGTTATTGTAGGCATGATCAATGAAATAGTTTGTGTACGCAAGTAACCTACCTACTGACGTTTTGGTGCCAGGCTAACAGCCTAATCACGTTTTTCATGACGATTAAACACCAATTAGTCACAAATCATGTAAATTTTACTGAGAAGAGTGAATAATGTAGGTATTGTATACCGATGCGTAAAACACGATATTCACGATTTTACTAATAGGAAAACTTGAATTTCGGTTTGCAAATAATAACACTTGAGTAAAGAAGTAATTTGTTTGTATACAGAATATACTTAGGTAGGTACTAAAAGGACAGGTTCTACTAGGTACTACGGTAGGTAAAACAAGAAATGATTTTACTATACTATAGACAAGATGGTTATTACCGTTGAGAAGAGATCTCTTTGAGACAATGTTAGGGTAGAGAAAATTGTTAAAGATAATGGGTTGGTGGCAAAAGTATATGATAATAATAAAACTATCTGTCTTTGGCAACGAATAGTTGTTGAAAACGAGGTTGACCCAGAAAGAGTCGGTTCTGAAGAGATGGAGAAGAGATGGAGAAGAGATGGATTCTGATGAGATTAAATGATCAAAATGCTTGGGTCACTAGCTTATAGTTTATTAACTTTACTGTATAGTATCATTATTTTATTAAATAGACTATGTATTATTGTATACATAACTTTAGCTTAAGAATTTATATTGTAATAGTTATTAAGTCGTGTTATATTGTAGAGTTTCTGGCCGCATCTTCTCTACAGCGACAACACGTTCCGTCGCGGTGGTGGCTTTAAAAAAAGATTTGACGTTTGTTAAGTGTGCTGCAAGCTCCTATATTGAATAAATTATATTGACTTTTATTGACTATGGCTGGTACTTATTTGCACACTATAGACAAAAGAAAGGATACCAGTTTAGTATGCATCAGCGCAATAGGACACTAAACACTAAATGGCCGTTATATTAGTAAAGCCATATCACTTATCCCAATATAGCAATAGAATTCGGCAAAAATCTGCGATAAATTGCTTCTAAATCAATTGTGTTCCATTTTTTTACAACTCGCGGTTTCCTTATGTATTGCGTAGATTATTAATTTTCCTTGTGGCACCATCCATTACATTAACTTAATTTCTACCATACAACGTGTTACTAGAAAGTAGTTTGTTTACAATCGAGAGCAGAATCGAATTACGAGTATCATGGTTTCAACATAGGTATTTTTTTTTAATATATTAAATAATTTGTTTGTAAAATTTGAAATTTACTGAACTCGATCTCAACCCACCGTTCGGGCACTCTCACCCTGCTTACTACCAAAACAAGATTCTTAAAATGTATCCATTAGCACTTTAGCGCTTTCATTCATAGCTGATCTTAAAATGCGAATAACTTTAAATTTTAACTATCAAAATAATGAAATTATTGTTTCAATCTATTATTTTGTTATAAATCAGTTGGGGTGTATGAGGTTTTGAGCTTATTCATTAACACGTTGTATATTCAGGTTACTAAATACCGGGCCATGAGTTCCGTGACTGACAAACTGACAACAGCCTAAAACACTGAAGAAAGAAACAAGAAATGTTGAATACCAACTTATTATATTCTATTGACTATAGATCATGTTAAGAGCTTAAGAGGAGTGCGATAAAATGTTATAGGTTAGATAGGTTCAGACGAATATTTTCTATGAGAAACGCCATTTCCCAGGCTTCCGAAAATTCCCTAAAATCGGTAACTATTTTAAGTTCTTCTAAAACGAGAAAAATGTTTAAAAGACATGAACATACATCATCATCTTTGTGACGATTTGCTATCGAGTGAAACAATTTCATTTTATGATTTCACTAGATAAACTATCCAAGAATAGTGAGGTATGACTTTGGTTTCGGTAAATTGTATAAAACTAGTCAAAAAATGTCAAATAAAAGATGCCTCCAATATATTTCGTCCTACTATTGCGCCTTAAATGGGTCAACGGTTTGTTGAAGATTTCCGAAATCCACGCGACAAACTATATCACGGTCTAAGAGAAAGGATCTCTCTTTAAGACTAGAGTGAGCCATACCAATTGTAAAGTGTCCACTTTTTTTGACGTTTAGGTTTGAGTGTGTGACACCAAGTGACTTATGGCCTTATGTTTACGGTCACTTTTCACACACACTAGCTCAAAAAAAAGTGGACAGCCGCATAAACAAATATATATAGTTCCATCTCCTTCTACTATTAAAGGTACGTCATAAGACAAAAGAGACCAACTACAATCGTAAATTTATGCGGACTCTATGGATATCCTTCCTCTTAGATCACGGTAAAGATGGAAAATTTCACACGAAAAGTAGAGTACATATTATGGCATACATTCATTTGATTCGAGTCGATACACTCCTACATTATTTGGGGGCCAACTTATTCGTCATGCTCGTGCATGGACAAATACCTGACAATTCGTGTTTTAAATTTTAAGAAAATTTTAACAAAATGCATACATTAAAATTAAAGACTGACTATCATCCGAATGGCGTGTCATTACAATAATATTTTCGCAAAGTGTCCTTGTTCTTTGTTGTTGTTTTATTTTTAACATAATCCGCGATTCTCTTTGTTTTAAAAATACGTACTTACTCCGCTTTTATTTTAAAGGTATCTGACCGAAAATCTTTGGAGGGAACTCTGAAAGTGAAGGCGATATTTTACTAATTAAAATTGTAAAAATTTTAAGTTTTGAGGTACCTATTCAGTATTTTTATACCTTTTTTAAGTATTGTTCACACGATAAGAAGAAGTATTTGTATTTTTTTATGCTCAGTCAACACATTTTTCATATGATATGAAGAGATAGTATATATTCGAGGACATTTTCAATCCGATAGACAAAACTTAGTCATCGAATAAGTAATTAAATTAAGTATCTGTCTACAGTAACATAGTCTAAGAAAAAAAAGTGTTTGCTAGCCTTAAGCTCATATAAACAGATTTTAGGTTATCAGGGTCGAAATGAAAGTAGCTCGAAATAATTCGAGTGCTATATTTATGATTTTATATACACGGTTAGTGCATCGCCTTTTTCCCGAAAAAATTACAGTATGATCTTAAAGTTAATAATTTATAAAAAAAAACAGTTTACAAACAAAAAAGTTTTTAAAAAGTTTTCTGTTCGTAAAATTCGGTGTCGTGTCGAGTTATTATTTTGCCATTACACACGCGAGTTATTTGAGTCCTGCATCTCTGAATTACGATACCCTGCTGGGTGCAATGCATTTCTCTGCGCTTCTTAGAATCGCATTACATTGTCATATACGTATCATGAATCTTTAATGTAAAATGTGATGAAGGTACATTTTCGATCTTCGTTCTGAGAAATATTCAACAGAGCTTTGAATGTATCGAAATTCCAATTACAAGTATGTGTTGATTTTTTATTGGTTTTAATTTAACGAAACGTTTTAATATACAGGGTCCTTCTTATTATACTGACACTTTTAAGGGGATAATCAGACCGTCAAACTGAATAACTTTCTCTAAGAGACCAAAATCAAATCGTTAAAAAAAGTCTGCTCTTCCATACAAAACTACAAACCTGCTCTAGCCAAATTCAAGGGACGCGATTTCTATGTTGGTCCCATAGAAAAAGTTGTTCAGTTTAACGGTCTGATCATCCCCTTAAAAAAATTTCAGCCTTTAGGACCCTGTATACAACACGCAACGTGCAATTAGCAGAGACGCAAAGCTATAGTATATTATATTCCAAATATGTGCATTTAAGTACTGCCGTTAAGGGTATATTACTGTTGGCGCACTCCATACAAACTAAGTCTGGTGATATTTTCAATACTAACCAATTAAATTTTGCAGACACAATCTAGAAACAAATCTTTATGCTTGCATAGTGCCAGATTTTCCTTAAATGCCTCAAAGATTTCCATACAAATCTTAAATTAATCCTAGCATTGAAACTGTATATTTTAACGAAAATCGGACACGATACAAGCATAAAGATTTGTTTCTAGATTGTTTTTCAAAATTTCATTGAGTTTAATTGGTTAGTATTGAAAATATGACCAGACTTCGATTGTATGCAGCGCGCATCTACGCATTCGGAATAAACTTCTCTTAAAGTAAGTTTTAATTCATAAAATCACAATAATTATGAAAATATAATCGTCGAGTTTATCTTTTTAATATTCTTCATGAAACAAACAATAAATATTTAAAACGATAGTACCTAATTTTAAAAAGGCACGGTAGTAAACCCCTGGTAGGTAATATTCAACAAATTAACATTCCTCAGTAAAAAACTCTTTCGATAGCGCAAGAAAATATTTTTTTCTTTTATCCCTGCATAGCCTCGGCATGCTTGACCGGTTTTAGAGTCACATTTAATTTAGATGTTACTGATAAAAATTGTAACTCAGATAAAGGGGATTGAGTCAGCTTTCATTTCTGATACTAGAATTAAAATACAAGGCTATCATTAGTATTTCTTGGATTTAATACGACGTACAAAATGCATGGCAACTCACTGATAATGAGAAGTGAGAACAGTAAATCTATATCAAATCACGACTAAATTCCCCAGGACTCATCGGGGTCGTTACCAGCTATCGTTACAGTAGAATTATACCTACACATTTCACTAGTAGTTTCCAAATCCCTGGTTCACACTTTATCCAGGTAGTAAAAAAACCCATACCCGTATCCATAGGTAGTAAAAAAAAGGTTCAGTGTGACAGACAGGTATACAGGGTGTAAGGAAAGTATCATTAACCTTTAAACCACATGCTCTACCCATCAAACTGAACAAATTTTACTATGGAAGCAAACCGATCAGAACAAAAAAAATCTGCTGTCCCATGGCCACTTAATTCACATTAAAAATATGAAATGGAATTACGTAATGGAATTATTTAATTAATAGTTATTTTAGTTGCTATACGTGGCTGTACCTAAAATGTGTTTAAAATGTTTAATGGATCAGATAATTGGAATCGTTGTGGAAGTTTTCTGTTCCACAAAAAAACAGTCTTACAACAGCAACGCAGAAGAGACTGACGAAAGTGTCTAAGGCCGAGATTCAGAGACGATTTTTTTAGTCTTAGCTCGAGCTTAGCGTGGCGAAAATGTATGGATTTTGATATACGGGAGTTCGAACTATGACTTACAAATTGTCTCTGAATCTCGGCCTAAGACAACTTGGATGTTTTCCTGAGGAGTTTATAAACAAAAGATACCTATGGTAAGGTACCTACCGGTTTTTAGTAGTAAATTATTATTTCTATGAGGTACCTACGCTTTAAGAAAGAGAGGAAAAAGGCCTTTTACTAAGTGGGACATTGAAAAAAACTAAACCATTCAACAAAAACATCTATTAGATTATGATTTTATGAACAGTCTGTAGGTATAACATCACGCAGTCACTACGCATTATTAATTAATTTTATCTTTGTTTTGATTTCATCTTATGAATTGCCTTTATAATGTCTTTATTTAAATGTACCTAATGTGTATTTTATTTTAAAACAATGTCTAACAGCTTGTATTTATATTCATATTTTCCTCAATTGAATTAACTTACTAACAACTCAACTACCTAGGATCTATGGTTTTCTGCAATGTTTTTGCTTCGATCCTAAACTTCGAAGATCTCTGATAATTTTAGCAAAGTTAATTTCGGCTCATTATCCCATAAATTTATAGAGTTATTCATAAAAATAAAATTCATGCTTTTTCCAAAGTAACAAAATGATTTATACGGGGTCCTTCATAATATGCTGACTTTTTTTAAGAGGATGATCAGACCATCAATAGTGACAACTTTCTCTATGGGACCATCATTGAAATCGTGGAAAAAAATCAGCTGTGTCATACATTTGGCTCGAGTAGGTATTTTTGTATGGAACAGCTGATATATTTTTTGTGATATAGATGTTGGTGCCATAGAGAAAGTTGTTCAGTTTGATGGTCTGATCATCCTCTTTAAAAGTGTCAGCATATTAAGAAGGACCCTGTATACAAAAATTGCAAGGTGTTAAAATGGAGGGAAATAACAAGGTACCTATCTACATCATAAAGGTGCCTTTATGTATCCAATAATACATATAATTAGTATATCTAACAATGATTTCATACAAACATAAACTTACGACCGTACCTTTCGGGGTAGTCATAAACATTGCTACAACTACCAAATTTCTGTTTAAGAATGTAGTGGTAGCAATGCTCACATTTAGCAATTTGAGTTTCAGGATGGAATGACGTGTCAAGTGGTGAGAAGTGGCTAGCCTTTCGCCCACGTAAACACTGCAGAAGAAACTTTTAATCCCTTAGTCGCCTCATACGACACCCACGGGAAAAGTTAATATTTATATTTACTACTCCTAATTTAATTTTTAATTACTTAAAATAAAAAAGTCTGCGGGATCCGCAGAATTATTGACCTCAATCCCGCAGGCATGCGGGATCGCGATATTAATGAGGGATTGGATTCCCTAGAAGTAAATTCCCAGTAGTTCAACTGGTAAGACTACTCGGTAAGACAACTGGGAACAGGGGGAAGAATTGGGGTGGTCCATTCTAGGCCGGAACCACACGGCTTTATCAATGATTTTATGTGAGAAGTTATACTAGGTATTTAGTTTATCCCACTCATAAATTTCAACCGAAATATACCCAATTTGGACATTGGCCTCCCTGTACACGATGTAAATACGATCAAGTTCAGTAAGCCTACCATGAGTTTTTGCTTTACTTTACTACTGTAGATGCCTAGTGGTGACGTTGAGAACTAATTTCTGCACTATGAAATTGGTGACGTTACTACAGTAGTAAAGAACAGTGAAAACTCATGGTAGGCCTACAAATTTCATTAGTTGGTTAAAATAACTCTGTCTGGATCTTCTAGCATATTGTCACGACTATATTCCCCGAGGGGGTAGTCAGAGATATTCTGAAACCTCGGAACATCCACGTTTCACCAGTAGTACCGAAAATCTGTCCAGTGTGATGGGGGGGGGGGGGGGTGAGCCCGTCGCCACTTATAATGGACAGTGGGTACAATACATGCCTCGAAATTGAAGCATGTAGGTTTCCTCACGATGTTTTCCTTCACCGAAAAGCCAGTGGTGTTACAAATCGTACATAAATTCCGAAAAACTCATTGGTACGAGTCGGCCTGGACGGGGATCGAACCATCGCCTCCTGCACGGTAGGCAAGGTTACTCGCCACTGGACCACCACGGCTTTTTTTGGATCTTCTACCTTTATGATAATTCTACCATAGAAGTAGGTACTTACTATGGTCTTGAATCCTCTATCTCTCCTCCAATTTATTCCTTCTAATACAGTTTTTAAGAATGTAAGGTCAAATTTAAGTATCTACTTAACAGAAACAATTGTTAGGTACTCCAACAATAAATCAACGAGTGGCTCTATGTATCAGGTGATGATGATGATTTTAACTATGCATCCATCAGCCTACTTTATATGCAACACATATTCTCTAAAAACACACGTCTGTCAAATACATAATACTATTTAATCTATACCTAAGTAGGTACCTACTTAATACCTTGTACTATAGTAGACTACATAATTTGTGTGACAATGTTAAAGAAATTTATTTTTAGTATTCTATACTTATAATACTATTATTATAGAAATTGAATGTAAAATTACCACCTATGTCTGTGCTGTAAAAATTCACAAGATTAGGCATCGGGATACCTCCAATCGAATCTAACATTATTTTAGAATTTTTTTATGAGATGGCTTTGAAATTCGGTTCCGCAACCTTTTTGTAAGACGGAAGTTTCACATCAGTAGGTATATTTTATATAGTATCTACCTACTAATATTCGCGAAAACGAATTACTGAACTGATTATGACGCGGTTTTCACTGTTTGAAAGCTCTTGATCCAACTTATTTAAATACCACGATACTTTGTATCTCCAGTATTAATCTATCGTCATCATCATCAGTCACCAAATGATTATTTGATACCTACCAAAAAAATACACTTTTCTAAAAATCTGTACATACAATTTTTGATGGTATTTTATAGAACAAACACTAAAAATTTCAACACTTCTAACACTTCACGGACACTATTTGAATAACAAAAGAGACGATCGAACACAGTGACTATTATCAGGGCACTGTTGTGTGTTGTATCTACACGCGTATGGCGACCGGCCGGCCCTGTCAATAAAGAGATAGTATTTACTTTGTGAAGGCTTTACGATTAGATAAGATAACTGCACATGGTGTTCTTAAAGTGTTGATAGTTGGTCAATATCATTAGTTCATTACTCATTATAGAAGAACAAAGGTACATACAAATACGTGTAAAAAACAAATCACAATTTACCTAGTAATTTGGTACTCAGCTTTGTACGAAACTTAAATGATTAATAAAATTATTCTTAATAATGAACTAAGCATAATAGGCACATTCCTGTGCCTATTCTATTTCGTTTTGGCCATACAAAAGACATAGATAATCTTTAGAGATAAGCTCGCCCTTTGTACTTGTCTATTATACTGTTTTCATTTATATTTCCGTCTGTATAATAAAGTGGTAAAATAAATAAATAGGTAGGTTTTTATTTTTCCACCAGTATTATTAGCATGTTTGGGATTTGCGTAATTTTTACAGGAAATCTATAATTCCTTTCTTGCATCAGCGCCGCCGTATGTATAAATACAATCGCTACGTGTGAATGGTACATACATAAATTGAAGCGAAAATTGTATAATGCAAATGAGAACCTGTCAAATTAAAACTGCGTTTCAGGTGAGACTGAGGTCAAAATAAAGGATGAAAATTGCGTCCAGACAAGAAGACACATCAGTTCCTATTAAGTGATAATAGACTCAGGCCTTCTGAGACAATGATAGGTATCATTGTCTCAGAAGTGGGGGCACCATGCAGATAATGTTTTTATGGTGCCCTATTTGTGAAATTTCTGAGGAGGGCACTAAAAACTCCAAGCCGAAATCCGTGCCTGCATTTTACGTGGTAATTTAAAATGGTCTGACAGTTTTGTATGGAAATTATGACAGATATTATATTTATTGTCTACAATAAAATTTACATCCCTCTAAAGATTGAAATTCCAATATAGGTGGTAGATAAAATATCTTGAATATCTTGATTAAGTAGCCTGTCCCGATAAATAACAAAAATATGCTTTATCGTTGCAAAATAGTATGAAACACTTGACAATACAAAAGAGGACATAATTCACACCATATGAACTGTTAGGTATTTAAATGTTATTTTATTAAACATTTATTGACATAGATGTAGCTGCTTGTTGGTTTTCATTTGAATGTAAGTAACTAGGTAATATTTATTAAGAAATGTGGTTTACCGTGTTAATAATAATGTTTGTGAAGACTCAGGCCTCCCTCCACATATTATCGCTATATTTATTTCCAGTACATTTTGTAATGGGCGCGCGCCGCAATAAATTTTATATTCTTTGTCACTCACACAATTTTTAAAATGCATAGTCAAAAGTTGCAGCCACGGACCCCGCCCTACCCTATCCTATATGACATCATAAAGAAAAATGGAAAAAAAAATCTAAGTTAGCCATTTCGCGAATTAGGTATTTTCAGAATTGGTCATTTCACGAATTGGGCCTTTAACGACTCGTTAGAAGAGCAATAGTCATAAAATCCTCTATACAATTTACATTTTATGAAGTGACATTTTGGGGTCAGGTGGCCATGGTACACATGGTTGTGGGGTCCATGCCGGGTTTTTAAAATAAATTAATGTTACCTTGTTTTGTTACTAACACTAGTTTTAAGATTAATGTATACCAACCCTATATGGGCATCTAGTCTGAAATAAATTATTTGAATTTGAATCTCTTATTGAGTGAATATAATAAAACACGTTCCGACCTCTATAACTACTCTACGAATTTTGCGTACAAAAGTGGATCAAAAACTTCATTTAATAAAAATAAATAGATTCTTTCTAAGATCCGAAAAAAAATTTTTTTGGACTGTCACGTTTCTTTTATAATATTTTAAATAAAATAGCCACCTATGCCACTTATCTTATTGCTTAAAAATCAAATGTAACGAAGGTAAGTTAAAGTACCAATAATTTCAGTGCAGGCACGTATGCGCCAGTACCTTACCTAACATGTTAAAACTAAACTTTTGTTTTACAAATACGATATTACTATACCTACTTACCAAATATTTAAAAAGTAGAAACCGGGTGGATTTAATTTTAACTGATTTAGAGTAAAACATGAACAGTAAAAATTACGAACCGAAATTTTCCCGCCAAAATTTATTCAATACGAGCGTGCTTCGGCGCCGCTAACGAATCGTACACTGACTCGGCTGAGGATATAAATTTGTGGATATATTTATTTTGTCCTTGCAATGTGAATGCACTTGAACACATGTTTACTTGTATGCACGTGTGTTGCACGCCTCCATAGTAGAGTTCATAGCTCATAAAAAGTTGAATCACAAGTTAAATGCAATTTTGACTTCTTGTTTGAGCTGCCTATGTAATTATTCTGATTTAGTGTTAAATTAATGGATACGAATCCATATACAAATATCGAAATAAAAGCCTGTGGAGCGACGGCAGGCTAACCATAGGTAACTACGTCACAGTATAAGGAAGAGTATTCTAGTACCTAGGTACTTGCCTACTTCCCTTTAGGATAGTTTTGTAACGAAACGAACGTAGTTTTGTTTCTGCATTTTTGTTTCACATCAAATTTCTGCTTACTGGCCCTGTGTACTTCTAGTTTAATCCTACTGATTTAATATTTTACTATGTATATTGTTATGAATAAAATATAAAATCGTTGAAGAACACAAATCCGAATCGATTCCAGAATCGATTCACATTATGTAAAGTAAATCGATCGATTAAGTTTTCTGGAGGTGGAGCTGCACTATTTCTTTTTTATTTTTAAATTATGTTGCTATTTTCTTCAAAGAACAAACCAACATTTTGAAAAAACTAATATTCTATTGGTTATAAATTTAGTATTTTTTCCCAGAAAGCTGGAAATAGCTATTGATTTTTGCTATATTTTAATACTTTTTAATCGATTTCGTTTTTTTTTCAAATGTGAAATAGGTACTTTTTGTATTATGCTGAATTTATCATTCGGAAAAAAAAACAAATACCAATGGATTTTTTATTCTGGCTACCCTAGCCTCATGTCGTTCTTTAGTTTTTTAAATTGCGAAAATAGGCGAGCAAGCGTTTTGCCTGCCTAAGTTTTTGAATGTAAGTAACTAGGTAATATTTATTAAGAAATGTGGTTTACCGTGTTAATAATAATGTTTGTGAAGACTCAGGCCTCCCTCCACATATTATCGCTATATTTATTTCCAGTACATTTTGTAATGGGCGCGCGCCGCAATAAATTTTATATTCTTTGTCACTCACACAATTTTTAAAATGCATAGTCAAAAGTTGCAGCCACGGACCCCGCCCTACCCTATCCTATATGACATCATAAAGAAAAATGGAAAAAAAAATCTAAGTTAGCCATTTCGCGAATTAGGTATTTTCAGAATTGGTCATTTCACGAATTGGGCCTTTCACGACTCGTTAGAAGAGCAATAGTCATAAAATCCTCTATACAATTTACATTTTATGAAGTGACATTTTGGGGTCAGGTGGCCATGGTACACATGGTTGTGGGGTCCATGCCGGGTTTTTAAAATAAATTAATGTTACCTTGTTTTGTTACTAACACTAGTTTTAAGATTAATGTATACCAACCCTATATGGGCATCTAGTCTGAAATAAATTATTTGAATTTGAATCTCTTATTGAGTGAATATAATAAAACACGTTCCGACCTCTATAACTACTCTACGAATTTTGCGTACAAAAGTGGATCAAAAACTTCATTTAATAAAAATAAATAGATTCTTTCTAAGATCCGAAAAAAAATTTTTTTGGACTGTCACGTTTCTTTTATAATATTTTAAATAAAATAGCTACCTATGCCACTTATCTTATTGCTTAAAAATCAAATGTAACGAAGGTAAGTTAAAGTACCAATAATTTCAGTGCAGGCACGTATGCGCCAGTACCTTACCTAACATGTTAAAACTAAACTTTTGTTTTACAAATACGATATTACTATACCTACTTACCAAATATTTAAAAAGTAGAAACCGGGTGGATTTAATTTTAACTGATTTAGAGTAAAACATGAACAGTAAAAATTACGAACCGAAATTTTCCCGCCAAAATTTATTCAATACGAGCGTGCTTCGGCGCCGCTAACGAATCGTACACTGACTCGGCTGAGGATATAAATTTGTGGATATATTTATTTTGTCCTTGCAATGTGAATGCACTTGAACACATGTTTACTTGTATGCACGTGTGTTGCACGCCTCCATAGTAGAGTTCATAGCTCATAAAAAGTTGAATCACAAGTTAAATGCAATTTTGACTTCTTGTTTGAGCTGCCTATGTAATTATTCTGATTTAGTGTTAAATTAATGGATACGAATCCATATACAAATATCGAAATAAAAGCCTGTGGAGCGACGGCAGGCTAACCATAGGTAACTACGTCACAGTATAAGGAAGAGTATTCTAGTACCTAGGTACTTGCCTACTTCCCTTTAGGATAGTTTTGTAACGAAACGAACGTAGTTTTGTTTCTGCATTTTTTGTTTCACATCAAATTTCTGCTTACTGGCCCTGTGTACTTCTAGTTTAATCCTACTGATTTAATATTTTTCTATGTATATTGTTATGAATAAAATATAAAATCGTTGAAGAACACAAATCCGAATCGATTCCAGAATCGATTCACATTATGTAAAGTAAATCGATCGATTAAGTTTTCTGGAGGTGGAGCTGCACTATTTCTTTTTTATTTTTAAATTATGTTGCTATTTTCTTCAAAGAACAAACCAACATTTTGAAAAAACTAATATTCTATTGGTTATAAATTTAGTATTTTTTCCCAGAAAGCTGGAAATAGCTATTGATTTTTGCTATATTTTAATACTTTTTAATCGATTTCGTTTTTTTTTCAAATGTGAAATAGGTACTTTTTGTATTATGCTGAATTTATCATTCGGAAAAAAAAACAAATACCAATGGATTTTTTATTCTGGCTACCCTAGCCTCATGTCGTTCTTTAGTTTTTTAAATTGCGAAAAAAGGCGAGCAAGCGTTTTGCCTGCCTAAGTTTTTGAATGTAAGTAACTAGGTAATATTTATTAAGAAATGTGGTTTACCGTGTTAATAATAATGTTTGTGAAGACTCAGGCCTCCCTCCACATATTATCGCTATATTTATTTCCAGTACATTTTGTAATGGGCGCGCGCCGCAATAAATTTTATATTCTTTGTCACTCACACAATTTTTAAAATGCATAGTCAAAAGTTGCAGCCACGGACCCCGCCCTACCCTATCCTATATGACATCATAAAGAAAAATGGAAAAAAAAATCTAAGTTAGCCATTTCGCGAATTAGGTATTTTCAGAATTGGTCATTTCACGAATTGGGCCTTTCACGACTCGTTAGAAGAGCAATAGTCATAAAATCCTCTATACAATTTACATTTTATGAAGTGACATTTTGGGGTCAGGTGGCCATGGTACACATGGTTGTGGGGTCCATGCCGGGTTTTTAAAATAAATTAATGTTACCTTGTTTTGTTACTAACACTAGTTTTAAGATTAATGTATACCAACCCTATATGGGCATCTAGTCTGAAATAAATTATTTGAATTTGAATCTCTTATTGAGTGAATATAATAAAACACGTTCCGACCTCTATAACTACTCTACGAATTTTGCGTACAAAAGTGGATCAAAAACTTCATTTAATAAAAATAAATAGATTCTTTCTAAGATCCGAAAAAAATTTTTTTTGGACTGTCACGTTTCTTTTATAATATTTTAAATAAAATAGCCACCTATGCCACTTATCTTATTGCTTAAAAATCAAATGTAACGAAGGTAAGTTAAAGTACCAATAATTTCAGTGCAGGCACGTATGCGCCAGTACCTTACCTAACATGTTAAAACTAAACTTTTGTTTTACAAATACGATATTACTATACCTACTTACCAAATATTTAAAAAGTAGAAACCGGGTGGATTTAATTTTAACTGATTTAGAGTAAAACATGAACAGTAAAAATTACGAACCGAAATTTTCCCGCCAAAATTTATTCAATACGAGCGTGCTTCGGCGCCGCTAACGAATCGTACACTGACTCGGCTGAGGATATAAATTTGTGGATATATTTATTTTGTCCTTGCAATGTGAATGCACTTGAACACATGTTTACTTGTATGCACGTGTGTTGCACGCCTCCATAGTAGAGTTCATAGCTCATAAAAAGTTGAATCACAAGTTAAATGCAATTTTGACTTCTTGTTTGAGCTGCCTATGTAATTATTCTGATTTAGTGTTAAATTAATGGATACGAATCCATATACAAATATCGAAATAAAAGCCTGTGGAGCGACGGCAGGCTAACCATAGGTAACTACGTCACAGTATAAGGAAGAGTATTCTAGTACCTAGGTACTTGCCTACTTCCCTTTAGGATAGTTTTGTAACGAAACGAACGTAGTTTTGTTTCTGCATTTTTGTTTCACATCAAATTTCTGCTTACTGGCCCTGTGTACTTCTAGTTTAATCCTACTGATTTAATATTTTACTATGTATATTGTTATGAATAAAATATAAAATCGTTGAAGAACACAAATCCGAATCGATTCCAGAATCGATTCACATTATGTAAAGTAAATCGATCGATTAAGTTTTCTGGAGGTGGAGCTGCACTATTTCTTTTTTATTTTTAAATTATGTTGCTATTTTCTTCAAAGAACAAACCAACATTTTGAAAAAACTAATATTCTATTGGTTATAAATTTAGTATTTTTTCCCAGAAAGCTGGAAATAGCTATTGATTTTTGCTATATTTTAATACTTTTTAATCGATTTCGTTTTTTTTCAAATGTGAAATAGGTACTTTTTGTATTATGCTGAATTTATCATTCGGAAAAAAAAACAAATACCAATGGATTTTTTATTCTGGCTACCCTAGCCTCATGTCGTTCTTTAGTTTTTTAAATTGCGAAAAAAGGCGAGCAAGCGTTTTGCCTGCCTAAGTTTTTTTGCAAAAATTGTGATAATTACGTTGTTAATCTCGTAAAATTAGTGATAAGTAGCTATTGTAAGTCCATTCCAATATATTCAAACAGCTATACTTTAGTAGGAATACTTTATTAGCTCTCAATTGTGAATTTCGTGACAGATCGATTCGGCGGATCACCGTACACAGTTACAGGTTATAAATAAAATTTTATCGAATTTTCGTTGTATCTTCATCATATAATGGAAAGCATGGATGTCGCACAAGAAGGTACGTCTGCTGCGACGACCCCTGTTGCAGAAGCTGGTAAGTTTATCGAAAAAACTTTAATCTTTGCTTGCATGCCGGTTGACGGAAAACGTGTTCTAAAGCTTCCATTGTTCTAGAGTTTTCATCGTTATTTCATAGTGTAAACTGTTGTAGGGGCCGATAAGAATGTTACGGCGGAGGAGATGACGTCGAGAGACTATTATTTCGACTCGTACGCCCATTTTGGTATACACGAGGAGATGTTGAAGGACGAGGTTCGCACGCTTACCTACAGGAATGCCATGTACCACAACAAGCATCTGTTCAAGGGGAAAGTAAGTAAAATGCATACAAATGCTTAGACTATTTAACTATTGACCAGCCCTCTGACCAGATCACATTAGCATGATCAAGTACATTTCATACAAATTTTTACCTTACCACTAATCGATACAGTATAATTTATAATTGAGTATCAGTGACGTTCTATAAACAAGGACTTTGCATCGGTGCACTATTAACGGGACCACTAAAATGTGCTTAATTGTTTTACATTACTTCTTTGTGATTGAGGATATTTGAAAGGTCCGGAATGTCATCGGCAATGTGACAGCCGTGCATAACCGAGGCATACTAAGGTGATATTAGAGGCAAGTGCCATTTTTTGGTTTTGTTATTGTATGATGTGATGAGTTCTTTTGTATACACGGTGAAATTGATATCATTAGCAGCCTTTTAAACTAAGAGTCTACCCATTAAAATAAACAACTTTTACTAATGGAGCAAATCGATTGGAGCAAAAAAATGTCAGCTGTTGAGTCGAGTAGGGAGTTTAGTATGGAACAACAGATTTTTTTGTTGCTCCGATCGGTTTGTCCCCATAGTAAAAGTTATTCAGTTTGATGGGTAGACTCTTAGTTTAAAAGGATACTAATGATATCAATTTCAGTAGAATGTCATTGTTGCGGAACAAACTAGTCTCGTGTGGAAGTGGTTCTACATCTTCCACATGAGACTATTTTTCATGATTTTTATTTTTTAACAATCAAAATTAGAATCTGAAGTAATGGAATAAAATCCAAAGTTGGCTAATCATTTTCAATTAGGTTTTGTTGGGGGACTCTGCGCAAATAAAGATTGACAGGGTAATTATTTTCCTGGTCGTACTGCAACTCATTCACGCTCTGATTTTGCAGCAGTGTCCAAACCGCATATATGCGGTAGAATTGAGAATGCAGTATGTGAAAATCTGATGTTTAATAAAAATAAAGAAAAAAATATCTATCTCGATAAAGTCACACCTCTTTTCCAGTGGGGAAGGCAGCGACTAGGGTGCGCCATCTTCTGCACTTTTTGTAGGACGCAACCAACTTGATAATAATATGTCCTACGAGGGCGCCCTCTGCCGACACTTCCACCCACATTAGCACCATATATCTCTTTCTTCATCTGCCTGCTGTCACTAGATTAAAAATAAAAACTTTCAAAAATATTATAGTTCTATATTGTAGACATTGTTGAACAACAAAATCCTCTGAAGCTTGATCTTCATCTTCAGTGAACAATACTTTTAACAAGTTATCAGCCTATTATGTAAATACTGTCCTTTCCTAAAGTCAACGTTTATTGAGCAGCTGATGGTGTGATCATTTGATCTAAACAACAAATATATCTCGACACAGGTGGTCCTTGACATTGGCTGCGGAACAGGCATCCTCTCGATGTTCGCAGCAAAGGCCGGTGCTGCTAAGGTGATAGCCGTTGAGTGCTCAAACATTGTAGACTACGCTCGGAAGATCGTCGAAGCCAACAGACTGGATGAAATCATTGAGATTGTAAAGGGAAAGGTGAGCTATTTTATTCTTTTAATAACGGCAACATGTAGACACATATTCTCATATTGATCTTTGAAATCCTATTGCAACTTTTGTAAAAATAACAAGTTATTATAAAATTCGATTCATTCAGTTTGATTCTGCATAACCGATTTTCAGGTTTTACATTCTAATGTTAACATCTTGTTTCAGTATAAAAACTAAAATTTTCCATTTGGGTCAAGTATCCATTGACGTTTTGTTTAAAAAGGTGATTCTTTATGCAATTTTAATTCTCACCGATCCCAGCTACCCAATCCGCCGCGTAGCCCCAGCAACGTCCGATGCCGAGGTCCTTACCCCCCTGGGGTGCCCCTAGGACGGTTGCTTAAGTTCATTCAACCCTTCTGCTCCCTCCAATAGTCCGCAGTAAAAAGCAGTAAATGCTCCCTGAGCAACGCTGTATACGTCATTTCAAAAAAAAAAAAAAAAAAGCAATTTAATATTTTTTTACTTGTTGCTCACATAGATGGTCCGAAGCACCCTCTAAATTTTAGGGGTGTATTTTATATTTTAAATATTTAAGCCACACTTGCGCCAACCTGGGTTAGCTAGAAACTCCAGGTTAAGTGGGTAACCCATGATTTTTTGTATAGAAAAAGAACTGAGAGCTATTTTACCTGGAGTTTATTGCTAAGTCAGGTTGAGGCAAGTGGGGCTAAGGCCCTTTCCATAATTTTTAATCAAATCATATTGATTTAACTTTTTCTTTGCCAGGTAGAGGAAGTCGTTCTGCCTGTAGAGAAGGTGGACATCATCATATCAGAGTGGATGGGCTACTGCCTCTTCTACGAGAGCATGCTGGACACCGTGCTGTACGCTAGGGACAAGTGGCTCAAACCTGATGGCATGCTGTTCCCCGATAGGTGAGGATTATCATCTTTTGTTCATAATTCATTATCTTCTTATTGTGTGGGCAGCAAGCCCTGTTGTCTGAGTTTCATAATTCATTATACAGGGTCCATCTTAATATGCTGACACCTTTTTAAGGGGATGAGCAGACCATCAAACTGAACAAATTTCTCTATTGGACCAACATCGAAATTGCGAAAACAATATCAGCTGTCACATACATTTGGCTAGAGTAGGTTTCCATTTTGAAACAGCCGTTTTTTTTTCGCGATTTCGATGTTGGTCCCATTGAGAAAGTTGTTCAGTTTGACGGTCTGATCATCTCCTTAAAAAAGTGTCAGCATATTAAGAAGGACCCTGTATTTGTTATATTTCGAAATGTTAGCACCGAAAATTTGTACGCGCAGGCCACTGGACTTAAAAAATATAACATCTCATAACTTACTATTCACTGTGTGAACCTATTGTACAAAGTAAAAACTAAATGTTACTCCAAACTAAGCCAAGCTAAACCACACCAAGCTACTTTTATCAAATTAGTTCAGTAAATTTTTTATTGATACATGCAGAAACAAACAAAAAATTCCAAAAACGGAATGCACTATATTTTTTCCAATCAAGTTTTTTGCCAATATTTTCAGATCAAATTTATACATACACTTTTTTTTCTACTATATTGTGTGGGGTATCAGAAAGCTTATAAAAATAAGAGTCTAAAAATATATTAATCTAAATTGTAATTAAAACTTACTTTTTTTTTTTTTAATTAACTCAGAAAAATTGCTGTCCCCACCTCTATTTCATCAAATATAGCTACATAAAATCTGAAAAAAAATCACGTACATTAGAAATAACGAGTAGACGGCGGAAAAATTATCAGTATGGCACTAACTTGGATAGTTTTTCTTCTATACCCAGAAAACTGCCACCAGTGTAAAATGATCTTCAGTTACTATGTGACCACACACTAAGTGTCAGGTTTATAGTGGTTGTCATCAACGACCTATGTTAAACAACTGGTAGTATGGAACACTGATTTGTAGCAAGCCTGCATTTGTAGCAAGGCTTACTTTTAGAATTCCTCTTTTTAACAATGTTTTCTACGACAGATGCACGCTGTTCATCTGCGGCATCGAAGACCGTCAGTACAAGGACGAGAAGATCAACTGGTGGGACGACGTATACGGTTTCGACATGTCCTCCATCAGGAAGGTGGCCATCTCAGAGCCGCTCGTCGACGTTGTTGACGCTAAACAGGTAAGAGCTGAGTTCAACAACAATCTCACATGGATGGCTTCAATAGTACTGCAACAAGGCACGCCTGCGCCTGTTGTATGATCTTGCTCGGCTCGGAGGTGCGGTATCTGACGTCAGAGAGAGGGAGTGGCTATTCTGTATTTATTTAGTATCTACCCATACCGGCACTCTAAAGAACGGTTTTGAATTTCGAAATGGCGTCTGCACATGCGCACTTTGTGCAAACCGTCCATGATATTGCGTGCAGGGTTGAATGCCACGCTTTGCATTTAACGTCTTCGACATTTCAATACTTTTAATTGCTCGTTCTATTATTAAAAATAGTATTTGAGCTAAAGATTTATTGGAAATGTGAATTTAAGTTATTTTTCAACGTTATTTATGCACTGAGTAGACACAATTTTATGTAGTCAAAACCAACTGGTGCGCACGGCTGACTGCATTCCCTTGCTCGGCTTCCCTCAAGTTTCCCAGAAAGTGTGATGTGAGGTGGGGTATCTGAAGTCAGAGGGGGCGGGGAGTGTTCTCTATATAAAACTTATTTGCAAAGTAAAATGTAAAGTGCAAAAATTTTAATGAATTATTTGTTTTTGAAATAATTTGCCAAAGTAAACGTTTTATTCGTTATCATCGTCAACTCCACGACGCCCACTGCTGGACGTATTCCTCCCCCAAGAATCGCCACAAAGACCGATCCTGCGCTGCCCTCATCCAACGGGTTTCCAACGCCTTCACCAGGTCGTAGGTCCACATTGTGAGAACCGACCTACCCACGCTGCCGTTTCCGGTACGCGGTCGCCACTCGAGAATATTCCGTCCCATCGGCCATCGGTTCTGTGAACAATGTGCCCTGCCCATTGCTATTTTAGTTTAGCTATTTATTCAACATCCATACAAATTAATGAACCTTGAACATTTGGCTTTCTCTTTGTGTATATTTAAATCGTTACGTTCGAATTTTCCAGGTGGTGACGAATTCGTGTTTGCTAAAGGAGATAGACCTGTACACGGTGAAGAAAGAAGACCTCAACTTTGAATCGAAGTTTCACCTTCAGGTAACAACTTCTGAACTCACTTGCTGCTCTGTGCTCTTCTATTATAGTATAATTATTTATTTGCTTATTTGCCTCGAACAAGGAAGTACAGAGTCCAAGAATTTCGAGCGGGATTGGTGAGAAAATATATGGGAACATCACCCATAATATAAGGTCTAACAAAATTAGGTGAAACTATTTTAAGAGGTTGATCAGACCATCAAACTGAACAATTTTCTCTATGGGACCAATATCGAAATCGCGAAAAAAAATCTGTGGGAACATTTAGGTCGAGTAGGTTTGTAAGTTAGAACTGATAAGAAAATATATCCTAATGTATATATCGTTGTACGAACAGGTGCGTCGCAACGACTTCATCCAGGCGCTGGTGACGTTCTTCAACGTGGAGTTCACCAAGTCGCACAAGCGGCTCGGCTTCAGCACCGCCCCCGAGGCGCCCTACACCCATTGGAAGCAAACTGTCTTCTATTTCGACGAGTATATGACTGTAAGTCCCTTTTTCTATCGTCGTCTGAACTGAAGTAAGATCTGAGCATAAAAAGTCTTAACTTATTTTAAAATTGACGACCTGCTCACTACTTGCTACACTGAATGAGAGAAAGGTAGTCGTTTGTTGTAGCATACTTTGACACTAACTCGAATAAAACCAATTAATGTTCTTATACAAGGTGTAACTAAACTTCGAGGTTGTCTCCATAGATAGTTTGATGGTCTAAACCTGCGGTCGGCAACTAGCGTCCGGACCATGGAAGTTCGAAACCTTTAATATGCCTGCCTAACCTAATCTATCCACCTAATTAAACACTTTTAATACACCCATATATCCCCTTTCTAAATTACTATAAAAATTATGAATGTATTCAGATAATGAAATTAAATAGCTTTCCCTAAGGAACGGGTCAAAAAATGAGAAAATTTTTGAGCTCTCGTTGAAAATCAATCGGCTGATCCGCACTCGCGTTTTTCCAATGTATTGTTTCTATTTGATTTTTAAAAAGTTTTTTGCGATGGCTCGGGGTTTCGGGGTTGAACTTTTTTTCTGGACCTCGATAAAAATTTTCAATAGTATCTGGACCGCACTTAAAATTACTTGCCGACCCTGGAGTGCGATTTTTGAAAGTCACACGTTGAACTCAGCAGCAGAAAAGTATTAGCAATACTACTTGGAATTGAAAAATAGCACTTCTGACAAATATAGACAAAATGTTATTCTTGTTTTGAATTTCTTCTTGAAAACTTCATATTTTTCTACTGCTGATTTCAACGTATAACTTTCAAAAATCGCACTTTAGGTCAGTTAAATTGGAGGTCCAGGTTTCGATCTTCCGCGGTCCGGGCGAGGACCGCGGTCCGACCGCTGGTATACCCCTTTAAATATTGCGAGTGTGTTTTGTTACACCTTGTAGGTGCAAATGTAAAAGAACTTGTTTGTACTATTATTTTATACTTTTTGTTTTGAATTTGAGGTGGGTTTTTTAGTAAAAAATTTTGTATCACAATTTTCTGTGGTGAAATAATAGTGTGTAGATGTTGATATCAGTTGTATATGCAAAGCTTTGACTAATTATTATAAGGACTAGCCTTGCGGTAGCATTTCCCCTCTGCCACGGTATAAGCACAATTGCTCTTGTGCATTTACATTCAATTTTACACCTTATCACTAAACGAGACAGCCTATAATTGCGAAATAATAACTTCGAACTTAGAACGTTTGGGGTTCACACGAGACTACTTTTCATGATTTTTAACATTCAAAATTATAATCTAAAGTTATGGGGAATAAACAGGATTTCATGTTACCTCGCCCCCCGCAAACAGTGTCAGAAATGTTTGTTAGTAGAATCACACGCGTAACCAGTCCACATATAAATAGTCAAAGATGCAAAGGGTACAGCGACACAAAGCAATTCTTTCAATCGCCGATGATTTGCTATCAAACTTTGTGGAGTTCCATTGTATATTTCCGAAGTGCTTCATAAACATACTATAGAATTATGAACCCGCTCCTTATTTAGAAGTCAGTTATTTATTTGTAAGAATATACTCACGACTATATTCCTCGAGGGGGTAGTCAGAAATATTCTGAAACAGAACAGAACATCCATGTTTCACTATACTTCATTCCAAATAAGGACGACGAGTGTTTCCGATTCCTATTGAGCTTTTTGGCCATTTCTAATTACCAAATGTCATTAATTTATTGGATACATATACTATCGGACATATCTTGGACGTTACTAAAGCTGTTCTAAGAATAAGTGAGAGGAAGTGTTTCAAATCTCTGTTTCTGTAATGCAAAATAGCCTTTTTGCATTACAGAAATAGAGATTTCGTTGCTATTTGGAATGAAGTATAGTAGTACCGAAACTCTGTCCCGTGTGACGGGGAGTGAGCCATTCGCCACTTGTAATGGACAGTAGGTACAATACATGCCTCGAAATTGAAGCATGCAGGTTTCCTCACGATATTTATTTGATTTATTTGTCCACAGGTTAAAAAAGGTGAAGAAATTACAGGTACGTTCTCAATGCGTCAGAACGCTCGTAACAACCGTGACCTCGACTTCGAGATAGAGATAGACTTCAAGGGCGAGCTCTGTCAAGTTCAAGAGAAGAACCACTATAGGATGCGCTAGTGTGCTAACTTTAGACCTAAGCTCTAGACCGTCAATGTGTTCCAGCCTTTATACAATAAACTAAAAAATAGTGAGCTACCGTTTTTTAGCGTCAATAGATGGCGTTGATAGATCGTGACGTTTTTGTATATTTCATGGAAAAAAGCTGGAGTTATTGATGTCATAATGTTGTCAAAGGAAAAGATACAGTATTTTTTCACGTTAAAACGTAAAGTTCGACCTCCGAACATACTAGATAACTACTGAACAGACCAAAGAATTAATGCAACTGTTTACCCTAACAACCTGTATATCCAATAATGTCACCTATCACTGATCAGTTACGAACCTAATAAAACTAGTGACATCAGGATCAAATTATCATAACGCCATCTATTTGTCGACAGCTGCTACAGATCATTAAATAATAAGTAGAAGTGGCTTTTCGTGACCACTCCATACAACAATCTCATGCAATAAGGCCGTAGAGTAAAGGAGATAAGAAAAAGTGCTATTCTCTATACTAAAAGTAGCGTACATCGGAAAAAGCTCAAAAAAGCTCTTAGATGGCGCTGACTCCTTGCCCGATGAATTGCTAATATACGCTAATAAATGTTGGTTAGTCTTCCAATATTATAAAACAAAACGACTACGTAAGAGAGGTAGCTTAGGTAACCACAGTAGTAGATCCGAAATTGTTGATGCAAAAATAACGACTACTAGCGAATTAGAATTTACAAACTTCCGGTGTACACAGCTTACTATGGAGAATACCACTATTTAGTACGCCCTACAGAAACAAGATGGCGTTGGTAATGTTGTCCTGCCGGCTATAAGTATATCCTTGTAGCTCGACTCCCCTAAAGTTACCCTCGACGTGTGGGATGAGGTGTGGTATCTGGAGATAATGAACTGCAGGGAGTGGCCGTTCTTTATGTAGAACTATTATCTATTCTGTGAGCGATGCGCCTAAGATATAGCACTTCTAACTATTATGTGATGTTCTGTGATGGTAGCTCTCACACATTAAAAGGTAGGAATAAACTCTGGATTTTATGTAAAGGATTTTGAGACGTACCTAATGTGATAAAAATATCATTTTGAATGGTATAAGCCCCAAATTAAAACGCCATTGCATGTGGATACTAACGAATATTTTATTGCAAGCCGTGCTGAGGGTTATAGTCCGAGATTCAGAGACTTCTTTGTGAAAGAAGGGTCGAAAACGTATGAATTGAACATCTGAGAGTTCTCTGCCAGCACCGAATCACATTTTTTCACGCTCTATCCTTTTCTGTCGCTCAGGAACGTCAATGGCTAGAGCGAGGTCGCATTCCCGCTATCTTTCTCGCCCTAGCAAATGACGTTCCTGAGCGACAGAAAAGGATGGAGCGACGGAAAAATGCGATTCGGTGCTTGCAGATGAGGTTCAACCTCAGAAACTTATCTGATTTTCGGCCTTAGACTTTTAGGTAATGTTATACTCTTTTACAAGAGTTATGTACCGATACACTATTGAAAACAGTACAAAATACAGGGTCCAACTTAATATTCTGACGGTTTTTTAAGAGCCATCGCTACATTGAAATCGCGAATCAGCTGTCCCAAGCTAAGTCTACATCTGTCGAGTAGGATTGCAGTTTTTTGTTGCGATTTGATCTTGGTCACATGGAGAAAGTTGTCAAGTTTTATGGTCTTAACATCCCCTTAAAAACCGCCAGTATATTACGGAGGAAGTAGAATTGAATTGAAGGACCATATACAACGTGTTAATGAATAAGCGCAAAACCTCATACACCCCAACAGATTTTTAACGAAATGATTGAATGGAAACAATAATTTCATTATTTTATTTTAAAAAATTTCGAGTTATCGCATTTTAAGTTTTTATGCAAAAACGATTTGCTATTATTTCAGCAATTAATGAAAGCGCTATCGTGCTCATGGATACATTATAAGAATCTTGGTTGGTTGTAAATAGGATGAGTGTGCCTGTGCAGTGGGTTGACATCGAGTTTAGTTAATTTTAAATCATAGGAAAAAAAATTTTAATATTTTAAAAAACGTAACCTTGGTTGAAACCTTGATCATTCTGCTCTCGATTCTTAACAAACTATTTAATAGTTTTGCGTTTATTCATTAACACGTTTTATATCTGCCGAAGAATTGATAACCTACGGAGAGTCGGATTTCTAGAATGGTGACGGCGGAGTGGCTGGATATAAGGAAGGCCGAGGATATAGCTCCGTGACGCGCTTTCATAACCTTTCATTTGAGTACATTAGTACTTTAGGCCCTTTATGGGAGTGCTTCCGACCATCAAGCTGAACAACTTTCAATATGAGACCAACATTGAAATCGCGAAGAAAAGTCTGTGTTCCACACATACATTGACATTTTCTATAAAATATAGTTTTTTTTGCCAGTTCCATTTTGGTCCCACAGTAAGAGCTCTGTACGGTAGTTCGATCGGTCTAGACGTTTATCTGTGGTTGACCGTGTCACCAAGCGTAGATTAACTCTATCAATGAATAGTGTATTGGACTGCTATAACAGTTCCTTTCTCTTAACAAACTAACACATTATTTTTTGGGTGGTATTGTAAAAATTAGTCAAAAATACGTTGACTAAATAATGCTTTAAATGTTTCTTTTTAACTTCATCTAGTTCTTATTTCTTTAACGATAAAGGCTGGATTCCTATAAACGAATTAGAATACATTATGAATGTATTGAACTTAATAACATATTGGTCGATGTGCTTTTTGTAATTTTAAATTTAAGTTGTTCTGAGCTCACTTTGTTCTAACAAAATTTACTTTACTAAAATTAAAATAATATTTGGCATGGTCTTCGAAATATTTTTAACTTTAAGCTATATAGGACAAACCATAGAGTTAATAGCGTATTCAAGGTGCAAAATTTACATATTAATCGGGGTGCTTCAGACCATCAAACTGAACAACTTTCAATATGGAGCCAACATCGAAATCGCGAAAAAAAATCTGCTGAATCAGTGAATGTTATTCAGTTTGATGCACCCCCTTAAGTATGTAACGCAATTAAGTTTACACCCTGTATTTTAAAGCAGTTTTGAAGAAAATCCAACCCAGTATTATTCAAATATAACAATTAAACACATTGAGATAAAGTTTAATTTTGTTTGAACAAAGTGAGCTAAAACTATGACTATGTTTACGTAAGAGTAAGTTAGTGTTCTCATGTTTGTATTAAACCGCCTAAGTATGCTCTAAATAAGGGATTCATTAATCTGCACCTAATGTCACAGAGATAAGGTTCAAATTATGGTTATAATCAAGTCTGCAACGGAGACCATTTGATAAATTATATGTTCTATCTTGAACATTTTCACATGTCGAGCTATTTCGGGAACAACTTCGTAAGCGCCAACAAAAATAATTGAAATAAGATTAAGGGTCCGTTTCACCACTTCCTGATAGACAGAATGTCAGTGTAACCGCGTATGAGATAGCGATATTCATAAAATCCTATACAATTTATATGACGCGACAGTCACAAAGAAGTGGTTACATCGATAAGGACCGCAATAAGCATATAAACAAACATTAACTGCCGACTTGATTATAATCTTAATCGATCGATTAAAGTACGCAATCGATGTAATAAAGTTAAACCAAATCAAAGAGTTATGTCCATTGTGACTGATAAAAAACCGCCCAGCCCAAACCCCTTTTTAGAACGTCAATTTAATTCTTAAATACTACCTCAAGATTTATCTAGGAATATGACCAGTTAAAATTGCCAGGTTAACACTAAGGGTAAACATTAGTTTTACCAGGCGCATAAACTTCAAATCGTTACTAATGTAACAGGAATTTTAAGCGTTGAAATCTCGAATTGTATTGGCTATGTGCACGACACTAGCGGTGTCGGACCGCCGTGAATTATTTGTGTTAGTTGAAAGTTTGTTATTTTAATAATAAAATAATGTAAAAACTAAAGAAATTAGCAACATTATCGATGTTAAAAATTTTAAAATACCTATTTGCTAGAATCCACGATATTTGCAGTGCCAATTTCCGTACAAAGTTTTATCCCGGTTTTGACCTTTGGAGATAACATTACAAAAAACCCTTTTTAGTGAGCACCTAGATGCCAATAGAAACTTCCATGTCAAATTTTAAGTTTGTAGCCTTTACAGTTTTGGAGATTTCGTGTTGAGTTTGTGTGTGAATTAGCATAGATTCAAGCATATTTTACACTTGTCCAACAAAAGTACACACTCCTGCCACCCCGGGCGCTGAGATCGATTTAACAGTTACCATCACCACTTCGCACATAGCCAATAACAAAACCAATGACATTAATGTCATTGAACAAAACGGACCAAGTTTTGTTGGGTGCTGTTTTAATAGCTTAAATTTCCTAAAGTTTTAATGCTTAAAGGGGGTTTCGAGGGCGATATAGCTAGGTATTCAATAGAATTTGAAAGTTGTCATGTGGTTACGATATTTTTTAAATAAAGTAGAATGATTGTGATCTAAGTACTTTTAGTACGAGTTAGTGCGTTAAGCATTTGTGGTGCATAAATGAGTAAGCGAAATTTTTTGTTTTATTGTATTATCCACACTAAACACCTCTACAGCGGTCCCTAGACGGTCATGCGCCATGACATGTGCAAACAATAGGGTATTTGACAGCATGTAAAATATAGGATGGCATCCGTATTGAATATGAATTTTGGAAACCAACTATTTAGTCAGTTAAGAAAAATACTGAATATTTTAAGAGAAAATCGGCTACGAAATTTTTTTTTTACTTATTTCACGGGAGCGTAAACGACTGTGATTGGCCGAATGGTTGATGACGTCAACTGCTTAAAAATGTAATGAAAAATACATAGAGTCCTTAGACATCAGTGATTAACGTAGAACAGTTTTTAAAAACCTGTCAAATACCCTATTTTTATATGAAACGTGCACTTGTTGACGGCCATGCCGCATGACCGTCTAGGGACCGCTTAAAAACCAGGGCACGCCTGACGAAGCGCAGCGCAGAGAATTTTTCACTGCCGAATCATTATCGAATTTGCTTGCGTTTAAATAACATCGAAAATCTATTAACTCAATTTTCGCCTCGAGTCGCTCTCATGCTCTCGGGGACTAGTAATAAAGTCGATAATAATTTGTCGACAATGCTGTGCGCTGCGCAACGCCAGGTGTGCGCCGGCCCTTAGTATGACTTTCCACGCTTGAGGTAGCGAGGAACAAATCCAGTTATAGCTTGCTCGCTGGATCTCGTCCTAAGGGAAATTGAAGCAATTCCATTGGTGCATTTTTTATTGTTGCAGTTTAGATATGAAAGTCAGTTACGACTTTGAACTTTTGGCAGCTTTCTAATGTTCGGAGTTAACACCATAGACTTTAAATTTTCGATTACATAATAACAGCGAAGAATAGATAAACTTCAATACAGTTTTAAATACGTTTTGCAGAGTGTTTCTTTTTGTAAATGAATGTTAAACTTTATAAACCTTCCCTGGAATGTGCACATCAACCCACCAAAGTTTCATCGCAATCGGTCCAGCCGTTCTCAAGTGATGTCGTGACCAAGGGAAATAGGGATTCATTTTTATAAATATAGATAAAGATAAGCCGGTTTTTAAAGTAATTTATTAACTAGGTATCTTAACATTAAATATTCTTCAGTGCACTAATATTGTTAACTGTACTCATATTACCTATATCTAGACAAAGTTCGTTTTAAAGTATAAGAACTTGAACTCCTGAGAATTCTTTATTCGTTAAAGGTGACAAATAAGGTATTAGATTATTTCGGTTTGCACAAAGTACAAGATTTTTAGTTTTACACATTTAATTGAGAACCAAAATACAAATGCTGCTAGCCACTCTATGGCAGATAAAAATAAAATTAGAGCACAGTAACTAAGCTAATTACAATAAGCTAAAGCTAAGCCTAGATCTAGCCCAGAACAGGCACCGCGGCGACAGGCGCGACGCTCTCAATGGCGTTCTTCTGAAGATCAACGCAGCAGCAGTTCGAGATCAGCTGGAACTCCTGACACGAGTTCGCGTAGAGGAATTTGCAGTCTGTCCGCCTGCAGTTGTACGGGAGATCTGGAATACGGGGTTAGTACATATAGGGTCCTTCTTAATATGCTGACACTTTTTAAGGGGATGATCAGATCGTCAAACTGAAAAACTTTCTCTATGGCACCAGCATCGAAACCCGAAAAAAAGTCTGCTATTCCATACAAAACTGCAAAGCTACATAACCGATACCGCGCCAAAAGTGTCAGCATATTAAGAAGGACTCCGTATATTCCATTGTAGACTCATGTCATTAAATTTGTCACGTACAGTCGCCATCAGACATATCGTAGCATTCAAGGTGGCCAAATATTACTGAGCAGTGCTATTTTTCAATAAATTCAATATAGTTAATGTTACCAATTATATCTGAACGTGTATTGTGTCATGAATATCTGACCAGCTAATTTTCAATAATTTCTTTAAAATTTTATATATAATTGAAATATAATAACGGAATAAGGTAGTTTTTCCGAAGCTGCTCAGACCTTTATGATTACCCTGACTGCGTAGATATATTGGTAGGATTAAACGAATTTACCTGAAGTGAAGTTCTATCCTAATTATATGAAGTACTTAGTCCGAGACATATACCTACTTAGTTATGTCTCGGACTAAGTACGAATATAATGGTAGGATTAAACGAACTTACCTGAAGTGAAGTTCTATCCTAATTATATGAAGTACTTAGTCCGAGACATAACTAAGTAGGTATATGTCTCGGACTAAGTACGAATATAATTGATGTTCTAGGCGTTCAGATATTTTTGATTGGTTATGTGTGAAGAAATTATTGAAAATAAGAACTGCTTAGGTATATTTGACCACCTTGTTTGCTATGATATATTTGATGGCGACTATACACAGAATCACATTACAATCTGATGCACTTTACAATACAAGGACATGCAAGCCAAAGTCTCAAAGCCTTGATCTGGTAAATAAAGCTTAAACATTTTAGTTATACTATAACTTTTAAACCTAGGTATGTTAATCTAGTGCATGATATAACGGTAATTCCACACGAAACTGGATTACTAGACCTGTATTACGAGTACAGTAATAGTATTGTAGTAGTTATAACTAAGATTAGCACTACATTAGGTAATAGAGCGCAGTGACCCTAACATCAAGGCCCAGAAGGATTTAAATATCAAGGCATTCGTGTCCCTTGACGCATAATTATGCGCGTTTCGCGGATTTTATAGCGATGCCCAGACTGCTGTATGGGTCCATACGTGTACGGGTGTTTCAGTAACGAATTGAGAGTGGGCACCGAATAAAAAATTTCTTATTTTCTACAAACAATTTATACTTTTGTGGGGACTTGCCACAGATGTCAACACCCACAAGTTATAGCAACGAAGCTAACAGATGGCACTACGGTCGCACTTCCAAATGTGTACGTAAAGACAACTTGCGACGTCACATTGGTAACACGTTAGCCGCTACACATAAGGTTCACAATCGTATACAAGACATGAATCGCGCAAGAGAAATAATCACAGAGATTCGATATATATACAAGGTCCAACTAAGAACTGTTGGACCACGGCCGGTCCCCAGGCTTCACACCTAGCCTGGCGGAAGATCTTCCCTTTTCACCGGAGGAACCTTCCACAGTAGTTCCTCCACACTTTATTTTACACCAAAAACATAGTACTTATAAAAGGTGTTCCAAATGTAAAACTAACATTTAAAACTTTTAAGGGGGTGCAAAAATACAAATAAACATTTAAGGGAGTTGTTTAGACCATCAAACTGAACAACTTTCACTATGGGACCAACATGAAAATCGCGAAAAAAAATCTGTTGTCCCATACATTTAGCTCGAGTAGATTTGTAATATAGTATATATTTTTTTCGATTTCGATATTGGTCCCATAGTGAAAGTCGTTCGGTTTGATGGTCTAAACCACCCTCTTAAATGTTTATTTGTATTTTTGTAACATCTTGTAGTATACTTTGTGAATCTTCATCATCTCAGTCGATGGACGTCCACTGCTGGACATACGAGTAGGCCTCCCCCAAAGATCGCCATAACGACCGGCCCTGCGCTGCCCTCATCCAACGGTTTCGCGCCGCCTTCACCAAGTCGTCGGTCCACCGTGAGGGGGCCTACTCGCCACTCGAGAACTTTTCGGCCCCATCGGCCATCGGTTCTGCGAGCAATGTGCCCCGCCCACTTTAGTTTAGCAATTCTTTGGTCTATGTCAGCTACTGATTACTTTGATGTGAACTACTTTGTGATTCTTAACGAGATATATTCCATACCAACTATTATGGGAGAGGGGGCGTTAAACGCTTTTAGGTTGGTAGGTAGGTAAAGGGGTTGGTGGTCCAGAAATGGTTGGGGATCTCTTTGATAAAGTGTCAAAACTACGAGTATACTTACAAGCAGAGTTTTCACAGCAGCAAGCATCATGAGCCTGCTTCTGAGAGCAGTAGCTGTATACCGATGAATCACATAGGGGGCAGCCAGGGTGAGCGCCCGGGGGACCCGGTGGACCAGGGTGGTACCCCGGATAATTACTACCCGGGTACTGCCCAGGGTACCCCGGCCCGCTGGGGTATAATCCGGGTCCACTCGGGTAGTATGGGTAGTTCCCGTAGCCGGTTCCTAATAAAAAGTCCCATATTTCTCTCAGTCCGAAACCTGTGAATGATTTTGTTAGTGATGGATGATTGTTAGTTGATGTTTGTTTGTATGTATGAACATGAGTTTGCAATATGGGTAAAAAATAAGATAAAACTAAGAAGAGGAAGATGCGGAATATTTTATTAGGTAATTATATTGAAACAATAATTTAATTAATTTGATGGTTAAAATTTAAAGTTATTCGCATTTTAAGTCTTCAGTCAAAAATGATTTGTATCATTTCAGCAATGGATGAAAGCGCTAACGTGCTCATGGATACATTTTAGAATCTTGTTTTAGTAGTAAGTCGGGTGAGAGTGCCCGAGCGGTGATTTGAGATAGAGTTCAGTAAATTTTAAATTTTATAAACAAATAATTTAATATTTCGATAAATTTACCTATGTTGAAAAAATGATAATTCTATTCTGCTCTCCATTCAAAACTAACTACTATCTAGTTTTGCGTTAATTCATTAACACGTTGTATAAGAATAAAAAAATATTTTCGTCCTTAGTTGAAATGAAGTATAGATGCATAACACTCCACGTGGCTACTAACTGGCCATAACAATACCATATTACCTACTGTATATTGATAATAATCTACAAAAAGTTTAAACAAGGTCTCTGGCACCCTAAAATACCTCTAATAAATTCAAAACATTGCATTAATTCACTGATAGCATTGTTAAAATCTTATCCATGAGAATATTAGGTTTAAACTCGTTTTCCGCGTACAACCTACACATAACACCGTGTTATGCGAACAGTGGGGTAATTATCAAATATATTTAAGTACTGTTTTTGGTAATTACTCGAAATCTCACTTAATTCTTAGGGTTCCGAAGTCAACAAGGAACCCTTTTAGTTTCGACATGTCCGTCCGTCTGTCCGTGGCTTAGCTCAGAGACACTAAACTTAGTACTAGAAAGCTGTAATTTGACATGGGTATACATATTTATTACGCCGACAAAGTGGTAAAATAAAATATTGAAACATTTTTTTTTTAGTGTAACAAGAAAAGTGGGGATGCAATTTTTTTTTCTCGCCTATCCCATGGTGTGGGGTATCGTTGGATAGGTCTTTAAAAATATTGTGGGTGTGTGAAAACCATTTTTCGATTTAGGGATCCGTTAGTGAAATATTAAGCTTTAAAGTGAACATTTTTGTTAGAGTCAAGTGCCCCCCCTCTCCCTGCCAGCTAAACGGTTGTTTCTAGATACATGAAAAAATTCACGGTAGTAGTGTATATAACGAATTTAAAAGGAAAACTGTCACCGCTAAGGAAGCTTTACAAGTTAACGAGTAATAGTCGACCAACTTGTAAAATATATTTTTTACACTTTATTAGCCGTTAAACCGTAGTATAAAACCAAAAGCCCCCTTCTAAGTCCGTATATTGTGAAGGGCAATTACGGAACCCTACCATGCTCGTAGCCCGACACGCATTTGGCCAGTTTTTAAACTGTAACCTTAACCTTGCGGATGTTTGAGTTGACTGCATATTTCCTAGTATCTTATTGTAATAAAGACAAACTAATTAGACGAAATAAAGTAAAGTTATTACGGTAATTATGTTGATAAATTACTTTGAATGGCAGATTAACAGTTTTTCTGTATATTTGAAACACTGGGAAATATGATAATGTAAGTATGCAAGAAGCGTAGGTAGCTATTAATTATGGTTTTTACCCCGGAAAAATAAGAATTTTGGGCATTATTTTATCATATACGTTGTATGTAAGTATGTATGTTTTATTTATGAAATATTATAACTTGCATACCCACCCGTACATAGGTAACTAAGTACACCAAGTATTACCCGGTGTATCTATTTATTATTAATATTACCTGAGCTGAAAACTTTGACTTATAAGGACTAGCCGGGCGGTAGCATTTCCCCTCTGCCACGGTATAAGTCAAAGTCAAAGTCAATATAATTTATTCAATATAGGAGCTTACAGCACACTTATCAAACGTCAAATCTTTTTTAAAGCTACCACCGCGTCGGAACGTGTTGTCGCTGTAGAGAAGATGCGGCCAGAAACTCTACAACATAACACGACTTAATAACTATTACAATATAAATTCTTAAGCTAAAGTTATGTATACAATAATACATAGTCTATTTAATAAAATAATTGATACTATACAGTAAAGTAAATAAACTATAAGCTAGTGCTACCTCAGACCCAAGCATTTTGATCATTTAAATAATCATCCAGTTTATAATATGCTTTTTTACAGAGGACTTTTTTGATTTGAGTTTTAAACATGTTTTCGGAAAGATTCAAAATGGTCTCGGGGATTTTATTATAACAACGTATACAGTGACCCATGAAAGACGTGCACAAGCACAAGCACAATTGATCTTGTGCATTTACATTCAATTTTACACCTTATCACTAAACGAGACAGCCTATAATTGCGAAATAATAACTTAGAACGTTTGGGATGCACACGAGACTACTTTTCATGATTTTTAACATTCAAAATTAGAATCTAAAGTTATGGGGAATAAAATCCAAAGTTGCGGATTTCATGTTACCTCGCCCCCCGCAAAAAGTGGCAGTAATGTTTGTTAGTAGAATTACACGCGTAACCAGTCCACATATAAATAGTCAAAGAACAAAGTCCAAGACATTTAAATGTAACTACCATTTATTTAATTTTACTCTGGTGAATTAAGGAAAACTAGTCACTAACTTCATCTAAAACCTGCAGGTCTAGTATGATTTTTCTACACGCGCGGGATGCACTTTCGGTGCATAGAAAATAACTTGCTTCCGCACTTTTCGGAGAGCGAAAGACGCACTTACCGCGACTTGTAGTATGGGAAAAAGCGAAGTCGCGAGCAAGTAGAAAAATCATGCTAGACGTGCTGATAGCTTGCCATGCCATTTTAGAACTGTATGCTACAAAATTAAATAAAAAGTAAAGGTATTTTAAATTAACTACTATTTATTATTTGTAATTGTCAAATTGCAATTACTCAATTACTTTTTTGGTTAAGATTATAAATGCATGCTTTTTTCGGATAAATGATTGACAATAAATTCATTCTTTACTTTAAAGCATATTTACATTTATAGTCGTAACCAAAAAAGTATTTTGAGTAATTGCAATTAACAATTACAAAAAGTAATTATTAGCTAATTACCTTTTTTCCAACACTGGTACTATCTGGTATCATTTGAAGGAATACAATTTAGAGCATATTAACTTTTATTAAGTTCCGATTACGGCGTCAATTTAATAAAATTTACTTGATCTTACGTATGCCCCAAATATATTATAAGTAATCTTTTAAAGCTGTTTATTTGCAGTTTACTTTTCCATACCTATTTGTTGAAGTTGAGCAAATGTTGAAAACAAGCTTGTTACTCTCTAAGGGCCATAATAATAGCTACTTTTGAGCGTAGGCGATTGACATCGCTGTGTTTTGAAACGTAAAGGAAAAACCATCTTTTACGTCCTATTCTCAGACCTACTGAATAAACACACAAAATTTCATAAGAATCGGTCAAGCCGTTTCGGAGGAGTTTTGTTATAAACACCGCGACTGAGAATTTTATACAAGCCGGTTTTTTAAATATGTGTTTTACGCGATGGGCGTTTTTTAAATTTGTAATTTAATCGGTCCACCCGCTTGGGAAGCTACGATGCCACAGACAGACAGACCGACATACAGATAGACATAGGCGTCAAAATTATAACACCCCTCTTTTTGCGTCTGGGATTAAAAAAGGATTTGGTGCGCAAAGAAATGAAATAAGGGAAAGATATAGTCAGATGTCAGCGTCTAGGTAGAGCAAGCTTTAGATGAACTTTGCAAGGTTTAGTTTTAAATGACAATGAATGATGATTATAATTAAAGTCCGGCCGCTGAAAGATTGCGTTTGACAGTTACCATAAAATTGTAAAAAACTGAATGAAAATATTGTTTACCTGTGCTCACTCTAGTACAGGGCACTAGCTGCCCTTTTAAGTTCAAAAAGCTACTAAATAATGATCGGCATTTATAGTTTTCATTCCGTTTTTTACAATTTTATGGTAACTGTCAAACGCAATCTTTCAGCGGCCGGACTTTATGATGTGATATTTGAATTATGCCGATGAGATTGGTGATTATTATTATGATTCTCTTTCTTGTGATAATGATAATCAGAGGTTAATGTCTTAACTCACCGACTTTGTTTCGGCTTATGTCGTAATTTGAGGGTTGTACTCCTAAATGTAAAATAAGACTTTAATATTGCTATTGTCTATAAGGTCTAACAAAATTAGGTGAAACTATTTTAAGAGGATGATCAGACCATCAAACTGAACAACTTTCTCTATAGGACCAATATCGAAATCGGAAAAAAAAAACAGTAGTCCCATACATTTAGGTTTGTATGGAACAGTTAATTTTTTTCCGCGAATTCGATATTGGTCAGAAAAGAAAGTTGTTCAGTTTGATGGTCTGATCCTCCCCTTAAAATAGTTTCAGCTAATTTTGTTAGACCTTATATAATTATCACAAATTGTAGATATTTTAAAAACATTATGACCAAATTATAGTCATGTCCTTTATCTTTATTATTTAATTCAATAGTATGTTAAAGCAATGAATTGTTTCTAAGTAGATGATATGATAATTTTATCTTAGAAGTTCATTTTACCAAATATACTTTACCAAATTTAGAATACCATTTAGCAATAGGTAAGTAATTCAATCAAAAATACAATCAAATTAATTATTGATTTGATTGTGTTTTTATTTAACAATCTTAATTATTATGATTGTTAAATAAAAACAAAATGACAACATGCGCACATGTATGGGCCGTTCGGCTAAATTGTGATATGCATGTGATAGCTTTGCTATACGCATTATAATGTAGAAAAATATTATAGAAATATAATCCAATTGCAAAAATAGCCCCAAATAAAGTAGATTTGTGTCACAAAATATTCAAAGTAATAGTATGATAACTCGAAGTAATTACACATAGCGCAATTAGCGATACAAAAAAACTATCTTTCCACTAAATCCGATCCGATTTTTTCCCCGCCATTTTTGCACAATTTGAACAAAAATATCCATCATGAAATTCAAGAAATCTCGTTTATACGACAAAATATTATATCGTCGTTGATATTATATACATGGACGCATGTTGTCATTTGGCACTTATGAAATATCATGAAAAACTATAAATAAAATTACATTTTGTGGTCATGCTATCAAAGTTTAAAATATTAAAATAATTATAATTTAATAAAATAAAGAGCTACATTACCATTACTCACTGCTAAAGTAGCCGCAAAAAATACAAACAAAATCTTCTTATCCATTTTCAAAATAAATAAACACTCATATAAACACAATAGCACTGTCTACTTGTCCGTCTATCTGTATGTAACTAATGCGACTTGTATCGCCGTAGAGGACTAATATAATGATAAAAATAAGCTAAGACAAGGCTTTGGTAGGTTGACATACCGGTACAGGTTAGTGGAAAAGTGTTGATCAATAAAAACTTAAAATATTAGTATCCTGGATCATTACTAGGTCTTTGCTGTTAATTATACCATATCTAAAGCACGGTATAAGAAAGAGTATCTAGTAATCCATCCAGTACGACTCCCTGCAATTTTAATCTCGTTGAACACGAAACGTGGCTGAAAATATAGGGTGTATTCCTGTTTCGGTCGCATCCACGCATATTTAATTAAATACCTACCTAGTACGAAAATCTCTAGTTTCGTCGAGGACCACTAATTTTTAGGGTGTGTTTTGTGATTTTAATTGTAGTGTGTAGTGTCTGGGTGTGTGTGTGTATGTTTATATTAAAGCGTTTAGCTCGGGATTGCTTACATATTAAGATTTTCCTAATAAAATCGACAACACAATTTATGTATAGTTTGCTAAACATAACTGTAGGTATTTGCTATCTTAACACTTATGTACGCAAGTGTACTTCAAGTGCATACTAAATACTGGTCCAAGGGTTAGTGCAGTTGTCCTTAAGTTTTCCATTAAAAGGACCCGTTCTCCGCAATTATACCTAGTTGGTACTCACTCTATGACATAACTATGGAGTTTAACTATAATTTTAGTTAAATTATTGATCTAAACACACTTGTATGGTTTGATATGACTTCTGTAGGCAGGAATAAGGATTGTGTTTACTTGTTTTTCGCTTTGATAAAATTAAAATAGGAAGATAGGTACCGTTCTTGCATTACATACTCGAAAAATGGATCTGCTTTTCATGTACGTATCTTACGAGTGAAAAGTAATACCGTGTGATTTGTTTTTTTCTTTTTGAATGATTTGTACAACGAGTAAAAGCACACGAAGGCATTGTACCTTTATTCCGCCTAAAATAAAAATATATTATTATATTTTGAGCGTATTGCAACTGAGAAAATTGGGCGACGGGGACTCAATTTATGCAGTCCTTATTCTGTAGGCCAGTCACCTATCTTCCTGTTTTAATTCAATCAAAGGTTTTTCGTAGTTTTTCTATGGCGGTGTTCAGGTATACGTAAACTACCAACTTTATGCTCTTTCGGAGTGGACTGCAATGTTTTTGTGCAAGTACTATACTAAGTTAAGTATTTTTTTATTTGTTACTTCTGTGTTGATTTCATAGTTCTGTCACAGAAAAACATCTGTAACATAATATTGCATACAGAATGAAAATCATAAATTAAAAACACTAGGGGCCTATTGGCATCTTTTTTAACTAAGACTCTACCCATCAAACTGAACAACTTTTACTATAGAAGCAAACCTGAAATCGCACAAAATATCAGCTGTTTCGTACATTTGAGTCGAGTAGCCAATGCAATTTAGTATCGAACAACAGTTTTTTTTTCTGGTTTGTCCCGTGGTAAAACATACCCCCTAAAGTATGTACTTAACGCATTTATTCGTTGACTGTACTAAATGTATGGGACAGCAGATTTTTTTTTTCGTGATTTCGATGTTGGTCTCAGAGAGAAAGTTGTTCAGTTTGACCGTCTGATCATCCGCTTAAAAAAGTGCCAGCATATTAAGTAGGACCCTGTATAAGTGACAGTAGGTAACTATTTCAGAATAGTGAAGTCGCCTCAGTTGCTGTAAAGCAAGCCAGGAGAGCGATTTTTGAAAATCACACGTTCAAATCAGCAGTAGAAAATGTCAAAATTACTATGGAATAACTATGCATCTTTCTACTGCCGATTTGACTTTCGAAAATCACAATCCATGAGCGATTTGACTTAAAAAAATCACAATCTAGAAGTGCGATTTTTCAAACTAACAACATAGGTTGAACTCAGAAGTTGAAAATGTCAAAATTACTATGGAAATATCGTTGACTATTTATATGTGGACACGATGCGTTGGTCGTGTGCATGTCCGATGTCGATGGTTACGCGTGTAATTCTACTAACAAACATTTCTGCCACTTTTTGCGGGGGGCGAGGTAACATGAAATCCGCAACTTTGGATTTTATTCCCCATAACTTTAGATTCTAATTTTGAATGTTAAAAATCATGAAAAGTAGTCTCGTGTGCATCCCAAACGTTCTAAGTTATTATTTCGCAATTATAGGCTGTCTCGTTTAGTGATAAGGTGTAAAATTGAATGTAAATGCACAAGATCAATTGTGCTTATACCGTGGCACAGGGGAAATGCTAACGCAAGGCTAGTCCTTATAATTAGTCAAAGGGAGATATGCATCTTTCTACTGATGATTTGACTTTCATAAATAGAAAGATGCATATCTCCATAGTAATTTTGACATTTTCAACTGCTGAGCTCAATCAACGATATGAGTTTCAAAAATCGCACTCCACATTTTACAGTAGATCAGAATGATTTGTCCTCTTGTAGGGCAAAAATCTAGAGATTAATAATGATACAATGTATGTTATAGTAACGTCAGCAAAAGCTCTATTTATACCACAGTCAGGGTCCAAGGTTCTTGACCTCTAGGCGATGAACCCGGGTACCGTTCGCAAACCAGTCCGGCCGGTGCGCGGGCATTGATCAAGATTAGATCCAAAGTAGGTATGTTTTATTTGTTTATGATATTGATTGATTGGTGAGTCGCAACGGTGAAATGGATCTTCCTTTAAATTACTTTTAAGAACATTAATAATAATTTTTTTTAAATTTTACTTTTTTTTAGGTATTCTTTTTTTTTCAAACAAGGCGTTATTGAAAAAAGGCTATATAACTATGTAATAATTTATACATAATGCTTGCTCATGCTATTGTCCTACGGGGGTAGGCAGAGAATACAGCTCGCCACACGTAAATCATAATAAATCAATAATAGCTAATACTTACTAACTTACAGCAAAAGTGATCTTATATGTACTTTGCCTACAGTCATTAATGGAGGATAGACATAGATGCATACAGAAAGAACACACATTATACATTTCGGAAAGCAATTTTTTGAAAAAAAAAAAATTAAAGACAACATTTAATAACAATTTTATTTAAAAGTGCTTATAAAATATAATTAAATAGTGCTAATGATAAAATATTAACTAAATTCTTTAAAACAACTAATCAGTTGTACAGTGACTATCCTAACCACACGCAGTGTAAATTGACAAGCTGACGATGATGCCTGGAGGGCCATCTCACGAGTGGCGCCAACTAGTGACGAGTTTTGGTAACCTTAATTGCTATATTCCTTTTTAGGGTTCCGTACCCAAAGGGTCAAAACGGGACTATTCATAAGCCTTTACGCTGTCCATCCGTCCGTCCGTCCGTCCGTCCTAGCTTCAGAGGGCTGTATCTTTTGCCGGTTGTTCACAGATTATGTATTGGATTTGATGACAAATAATAAAAAACAAAAAGTATGAATTTGCATTGGGAGCAGACCCAGAGCAACCCGCAGACCATTCGCGGTGTTACTTTAGACATTGCCGGTGGACCAGCCGGTACCCTATACAATCCCAGGGAATTGTATATGTTACTGGCAATCTGTATAATTCAGGTATTCTATACAATACTTTGGCAATGTACAGAATGTGCAATCTATGAAATATTGTTAATAATTGTCCATTACGCACTTTACCTGATGCGCGCCTGAAATGACGCAAGCGTAAACCAAACTTTATTTAATTGTGATTGTACTATTTATGTACATTCATTTCTGCTCTAATCAAACTTTATAAAATAACAATCTCTTTTTTTTAAATCAACTCTCGTGTTTCTATTATTCACCGTTTAGCAGTTCTAAGCGTTTATCGATAAAGACGGAGGCTACTTTGACTTATTTTTCTATCGAGAAAATGTCTCTTAATCGTGTTTTGGCTCCATTCAAAACTTCAATTTATATGTTCAATTTACACATATCCGCAAATCATACTCCTACTGTTAGTACTTCATGATATATGATGCTTTGAAGAATCCTATTTTTTCACATATCCTCTTAAGGGGATATAATTCGGAGTGCGCTCCATACAAACGTACTATGGTGATATTTTCAATACTAACCAATAAAAGTCAATGAAATTATGCTGAAACAATCTTGAAACAAATATCTATGCTTGTATGAAGTCAGATTTTCGTTAAAATATACAGTTTCAATGCTAGGATTAATTTAAGATTTGTATGGAAATCTTTGAGGCACTGTAACTTTAAAACTATACATTTTAACGAAAATCTGACTCTATACAAGCATAGAAATTTGTTTTTAGATTGATTGTGAAAAATTTCATTGAGTTTAATAGGTTATTATTGAAAATATCACCAAAGTACGTTTGTATGGAGCGTGCTCCGAATTATATCCTCTTAAGTCCGTAGCGCCTGCGCTACCTATCTTAATTCGCCGATGCAGTATACCGTGAAGAGTCCCATAATATACTAGCATTTGAAAGCCGTAGTCTTCTAGAAGTTAGTAGAAGACTGAGAATAAAGCTGTTGCCCCGTCCTAGAATAATGTCCACGGGTGCAGAAAACATCCCAAGACATTCTGCATACGCTGAAGATGAAATTTTAAAGTATTTTTGTCTGCCAATCCGTATTAGACCCAGTATTATGCACCCTAACTAAGAGGCTCATCGTACCTAGTGGATACCACAGGTAGCTGGAGACATATAAGGTCTTTCTTAATATGCTGATACTTATTTAACGGGGTGATCAGACCGTCAAACTGAACAACTTACCCTATGGCACCAAAAAAAATCTGCTGTTCCATAAACAACTGCAAACCTACTCGAGTCAAATGTATGGACAGCTGATTTTTTTTCCCGATTTCCATGTTGGTCCCTTAGTAAAAGTTGTTCAGTTTGATGGTCTGATTTTCCTTTTCAAAAACTGTCAGCATATAAAGAAGGACCCCGTATATTGGCTAATGTACCTAATGATGATTTAGGAAGATTGTAGAAAGCACGACCTGCGACATTTAAAAATAAACCTTATTCTAACTTAATATAAGGTTCCAGCTTCATAGCCCTCATGATGTCGCCGGTGACGGAACACCTGCCGGCTTGCATGATGACCCTGGGATCCTCTCGACCTTGGACCAGGTTCTTGAAGTTGTTCTCAGTGAGGGTGAAGGTAGTGTCTGGGTCGTTGTCAGGTTGTCCTTCGTAGACCATTACTTTGTTGAGGTCCATGGCTGTAAAAGAGAGGAAAATGATGAAAATGTTGAAATTCAATTCAATTCATTTATTTTGTGTCTGATCATAAATCCATAGTGGTGTTAGTAACAATGACTTAAAATTTATGTTAGTGGCCAAAAAAAAAAATTATTTAACATTAACAAATGGGGGCCTAGAGGCCCTATGCAGGTCTATTCCAATACCCAAACATGGGACACTGGAACCGCTCTCCAATGGGTTCGAGGAGGGCGTTGGTGCTGTTCCGTACCCTGCGCAGCAGGGACGCGGCTCGTTTGCGTATGAATGCTGCAATACTATGTACTCGCGCCGCCGAAAATATACCCGATGCGCTGCAGAGACGAGGCAGTCCCAACAACATCCTCAGCCCATCATTGTATTGCACGCGCAGCGCACTGAGCGACTTCTACGTGTAACTGACCCACAGGCTGCACGTGTAGAACGACTGACAATTAAATTTAACATTTAGGACGATTATTCAACGAAGGGGTAGTCAAATCTGTTATCAACTAGCTTTTCCCGCGACCTCGCCTGGAATGGATCCCGTCATATCGTAGTGAGATAAAAATGTATATCCGTTTCAAAAAGCTCAATTAAAATCGGTCCAGTACCAAGTTTTTTCGTGATGCATACAAACAATCAAACAAACTTTTAATGGAAATCGGACAGTACACACGGCGACACATCAAGCTACGCAAAAGCAAAATAAGCTGGCCGCGCGTGGGTAGAGTAATGTATAACGTCGCGCGGCCAGCTTATATTTGTTTTGCGTAGCTTGATGTGTTGCCATATGTTGCCGTGTGTCACGCCTCGAAATTCGCTGCTAGATATCCAAAGAATAGGAAAATAAAATTACAGGTTTCCTTTCGTTATTTACTTTAGGCGTTGTATTGAAATGCGCCGGCGACTGCAACAGTCGCTATGATTGCAAATGTAGAAACATGCAGTAATTCATACTCAATTTTGATGTCATCTTGGTCATGCGTGAATAGGGAACAGATATAGAATTTCGTTCCAGTCTCGACAAGGTGTTAGCAAATATTAGGTACCCATATTCATTATTTTCCTGAAATCTTAATTCCGAACATAAAGTGTTTGGGACAACCTTCTTTTTCATAGTCAAAGTAATAACTTTATAAACAACTAGAGTTTACCCGCGACTTCGTCAGCACAAATTGTATAGCAGATTTTAAGTCAGACAGATCATAAGTTCTCAAACAAAAAAAGTTTCATCAAAATCGGTTCAGTCGTTTTCGCGTGATGCCGTTACAAACAATTCAATTTTTGTTTAGTGGCATCCGATGTGTTATCACAATTCAGCCAATGTCTCGTTATGTAGATAGTATATGAAGGAAAATGATCAGTAGTATTTATTAAGTCTAGAGTGGTAGTTTTGCCAATGTAATTAGGTTATAATCTCAAGTGATTGTTTTAAGGTTAAAACACAAAAGAGTTCACAAAATGGTGGAGCCACGTGCAATCCCAACGCGCCGATACGCACGCGTCCGTACTCCGCCAGAATTGCAGCATTGCGTGTTCGTCCGCACAAATTATACACCAGACAAAAATTCTAAAAAAGGTTGATTTGGAGTCCGTCATACCTAAAAACCGTATCGTCATCTTTTGCATGTAATTATCTTCAATGTTCAGACACACTTCTGATACAGTTTTATAATAGTTAAGATTACTTAATAATTGAACACAAGTCGATGGATATGAATAGTCAAAGATCCAACATCTAAACTTTGAAGTTTTGAACACACTTCCAAACAAAACGATTGTAAGCATAAGTATAAGCATGAAGTGTCATTCCACATTGAAACCTTTAATATTCGTATAGTACAGAACAAATGTTTAGTCAGTGCAGAAATTTTGCTAATTTTCAATATGGAACCGACATTGAAATCGCGAGAAAACAATGTGCTGTTCCATTAACAAAACAGGTACCTTACTCAAATGGAAACATCAGAATTTTTAGCCAGTTCGAAGTTGGTTAATAGTGAAAGTTATTCATTTTGACGAGTGGTTAAAGTATCCATACTAACAAAAATTTATTTATCCTGTATAACTATCAGTCTTGCTTGCATGCTAAAAATATAGTGGTAGCTTTAGCAAGGCGTCTGTGATCTGATCACCCCGGAGGGATCCTCATAGGTAAACGCAGGGCCGGGTCATATTTTGCTGGTTTTTAACTTTGTTTATATTTTGTATTTTTTTAACCCCCGACGCAAAAAGAGGGTTGTTATAAGTTTGACGCCTATGTCTGTGTGTCTGTCTCTCTGTCTGTGGCATCGTAGCTCGCGAACGGGTGGACCGATTACGATGCGTTTTTTTTAAATAGAAAGCTAATTTTTGCGAGAGTGTTCTTAGTTTTGTTTCATGAAAATCGGTTCAGTAGTTTTCATGTAACTTTAAAAAAATATGAAATAACATTAAATTACAAATTTAAAAAAACCCCTAACGCCAAAAAAAGCATTTAAAAGTTAATATAATTCGATCACCTATTATTTTTGATGTATCTAAGCAAATGTATGGTTTACTTCTTAACTCTCTTTAAGATATTTTAGGTCAATTAATGTGTCGGGGACCACTAGTGATTGTAAGAAAATCTATGGTCATTATATAGCGGTCCCCTACGCATTAATTGATCTAAAATATCTTAAAAAGCCGTGGTGGTCCAGTGGCGAGTAACCTTGCCTGCCGTGCAGGAGGCGATGGTTCGATCCCCGTCCAGGCCGACTCGTACCAATGAGTTTTTAGGAATTTATGTACGATTTGTAACACCACTGGCTTTTCGGTGAAGGAAAACATCGTGAGGAAACCTGCATGCTTCAATTTCGAGACATGTATTGTACCCACTGTCCATTTTAAGTGGCGACGGGCTCACCCCCCATCACACTGGACAGAGTTTCGGTACTACTGGTGAAACGTGGATGTTCTGAGGTTTCAGAATATCTCTGACTACCCCCTCGGGGAATATAGTCGTGAGCATATGCATATGCTAAATATCTTAAAGAGAGTTAAGAAGTAAATCATACATTTGCTTACATCAATAATTTTTAGCAAAAAAAAATTATTTATTCCCCCTCTCTTTTTTAATTCATAGACGCCATCTTGAAACAATATACCCTAAGTCACTCTCACGATTTTTACGAATCCAATGACACCTCATACGCTAAAATCCATCAAGCCGTTTGGGCTGTAGGCCGTGCCAAAGAAATAGACATACAAACATACATACATACATACATACATACATACATACTTACATACATACATACATACGCTCGAAAAACATAACCCTCCTTCTGGCGCAGTCGGGTAAAAATAATAGGTGACCGAATTATGTTTTACTTTTTAAATGTTTGTTTTTTTGGTTGCTGGGCAAAGTAGAATGTATATCTCCCCGAATCAGTCTGGAATACGTTTTTTGATTGTATAATGTATGTACTTACTCCAAGAATACACAGAGGTCCCCTTGATGATATTGAAGAGGAAGACACCGCCGAGTTCCTTGGCCAGCACTGGGTCCGCGGCGGCCACTTTCGCGCTGATCCTGGCCACCAGATCAGCTTTGTCCGGGTTCTGATGATCACTTTGCGATGCACCCTGCAAATTACAAAAGGGACCATCCGACATTTAAAAAAAAAACTTTTATAGCCAAGATTAATTAACAAAGTATTAATCTAAACTATGAATCCCTATTGTAACCTTTTTTGTCATAATTATTTTGAAGATAGGTTGACATAGGTTATACTCACAAATGAATTTCTCCGGCTTCGGGAAATAGGCCACCAAAAATGTTAGCGTATAGTTGGCGTATAGTTATGACACTCATGTCGATTTGTATCTCATAATCTCTATTGGTAATATTAGCTATACCTCATCTAAACGGAGTGTCGCGTAATCGCAGTTGGCGCACATCTTGTCTTGGAAAAATAATGTTGGTTTTTATTTTATTTTCGTATGAACATCACACACGCATTGTTTTACATGTGCAGTTTTAACAGGAAAAAATAATCTTAGCAAAAAAGCCAAAACGTTGCATTTTTATATTGATTTTATAATTATGGTTGCATTTTTACCAAATCTTTAGTCCGATTGCTATAATAAATTAAATTATGTTTTTAGAGTGTAATACCATCAATAAACGTTACCGATTTTTTTAGCCTTAGCTCGAACTATACTCCATTCAACATAGCAACGAATTTGGAATTAAGTATAAGTAGGGCGAAAATGTATGGATATTGACATACGGGAGTCTAAAAGTCAAAATTGTTTATTCAAAATAATATCACGTAGATAACTTTTTGACGTCATGTTTTTGAATCTACCACCGCGTCGGAAGGTGTTCCGTTGTAGAGTAGATGCGGCCAGAAACTCTACAAAACAGTTTGAACTATGACTTAAAAATCGTCTCTGAATCTCGGCCTAAAAGAAATCGACTCCTTTACAGCTAACAGTATTGTATAACATAGTAAGAAAATGTAACACAGTTATTTTTCATTAAATAAAATAGTTTTATTTATTAAAAGTAAATAATTAAAAATGCGAACTTACCATGTTGACTGGAATACAGGTACCGTTCTTGTCCACAGCACTGCGGCGACGGAGGCTGCGCCTGCGCCGGTCGCAGCTTTCACTCTTCACTCTTCAAGTCACATTGCAACATTGCTTTTGTGTGCGTAGTGGTGACCACACGTTGAGTTTTTCGTGGGACAGTCCTGTTGGGTAAAAAGAGCGGCAAGTGACGTACTGAACCCTAGATACGTTTGAAGCATCCCGGACAATCAGCAAGACTTGAATGATGATCGGCCAATCTATACAGCACAATGGCAAGTCAAACTCAAAGACATGACATTGATGCGATAGAAGAAGTTAAGTTCATAAACTAAATGTATCCAGGGTGTAAGGAAAAGAATCATCAACCTTTAAACTACATACTCTCCCCATCAAACTGAACAACTTTTACTAAGGGTGCAACACAGTCAGCGTAAAAAAAAAACAGTTTTTTTTATTTATTTTTTATAAATATCTTGGACATTGTCACACAAACTATCTAGTCACATTTAAAGTACCAGAATCTAGCCTGGACTTGTATTATGATGACTAGACAACGATATAGAATACATATATAGATACAAACATCCATGACTCGGGTACAAATATGCAAACAAACAAACATCCATCATACAAATATTTGTCCCTTACGGTATTCGAACCCGCGACCCTCGGCACAGCAGGCAGGTTCACTACAGACTGTGCTATCGGGACGTCACAGTTGTCACATATTAAACTGCAACGCCTGACTTCTTGACTCAAATGTATGAGACAGTAGATTTTTTTTGGTCTGACATGTTTGCACATAGTAAAAGTAGGTCCCGTGTATAAATTAGTATGGAAACTCACATCCGCATTCGCTCACGGGAAGGTCTTTTTTCGGAAATATTATTATGTTCGCCACAAGTTCCCACTACTGAAACTCCTGTAACAAAAATGTTACAAAATACAGACAGAGAGATTATAGTTTCTATATCGTGTTTAAAAATTTAATTTAATTGTTTAATATTGAAAATAGGTATAAGCTTCGTTTGTAGGTAGCGCGCCCGGGCGCCCTTGCAGATATATCCTCTTAAGCGTTCTTTTACACCAATATAAGTATACTTAAACACATCCATGACTTACATTTTTTGGGATGTCGGTTGCAGCTTAAATTATACAGGAGACCGATTGCGCTAATTTAAAACATCGAAGTTCTATTATTATCCAATTTCAGTTCTATTCAAATTGCAATCCAATTACTATTCAACTGTGCTGAATTTCGCATCACACTAAACTCTATGTAACTGACAGCCATTAACGTCTGAGAGATCTGTCAAAACGGCTCTAATGGCTGTCATGAGCTGTACCGCGATTAGCGTAATACCAAATGTGTCAAAAGTTATAGTTCGTACGTAGTCCGGTCACGGTTGAATCACCAAATATTTACCACGATTGCAACCCAGGCATGTATGGATATTAGTGAGAAACGTGTTAAATGAGCTGCAGACTTATCAGTAAACTGTGCGTTGCAGCCGTCATGTTAATAGCCTTTTGCTCAGCACATGACCAAAAGAAACTAAAAACTAAAGAAATTATTCACTCATTAACTCACTCACTCACAGGTTGATACTGTAGTGAGCTTTAAAATTTAAATTAAATCTAAATCAAAAGTACCATTTGAGAGCTCAGTTAGTATGGCGGTGTGTAGCCGGCTTTGGAGATCACAAAACATGGTAACCCTACAAATGCGTAAGTAACTTCTCTCGAAAGAATGACCAGGCGTTTACCTAGAAGAACGATACAAGATAATGTCGGTGTCGTTTTCATACTTTGTATTTCTTTTCTTGGCGAGAGGTTTTCAGCGCTTGATACATTTTAATTTGAAATTATTTAACTGAGAGAATGTTGCCACACCTGCATCCGAACCAGGGGTTGTGAGGTCAAAATAGGTGGGAGGAAAGGTGTGTCCATCCGTTCTTGTACTGTGCCCAAACGTCCTAAGGCGTTAGCTTTCTTGATAATAATGAAAATAAATAATATTATACACGGTCCTTCTTAATATGCTGACACTTTTTTAAGGAGATGCCCAGACCATAAAACTGAACAACTTTCTCTATGGGACCAACATCAAAATCGCGAAAAAAAAATCAGCTGTCCCATACATTTGGTTCGAGTAGGTTTGCAGTTTTGTGTAGAAAAGCAGATTTCTTTTTCGCGATTTGGATGTTGGTGCCATAAAAAAGTTGTTCAGTTTGACGGTCTGATCATCCGCTTAAAAAAGTGTCAGCATCTTAAGAAGGACCCTGTATTATGTCATTCCGATACGATAACGACATTTCAAAAATCGTTTGTTGTGGTAGACAATCAGTCAATACAAATGTCTCTTCATATTGACGAAGTAAACAATCAGAGTCGTTAAGATGTAACTATTTTGCAACTTGAGGCTTTAGAAATACTAGGTATTCTGGCTCTTTGACATAATATTTGGTTTCAGAATATCTCTGACTACTCCCTCGGAGAATATAGTCTATTGCTCTTTCACAAAGTCAAAATTTGTTTATTTAAAATAATATCACATATATAACATTCTTACTTACCACCGCGTCGGAAGGTGTTCCGTTGTAGAGAAGATGCGGCCAGGAACTCTACAACACACTTGTTTTAAACCAAACAAAATATACAAAGTACGATTACAAAAATCCAATATTAAATTACATAGTGAAACATTGTCTAGACCAGACATTTGGTCATTCAAATAGGTAATCATCGAGTTTATAGCTTAGAGAATCTTCTCTAAGGTTTATATAGTAACCTTTTTTACAGAGGATATGTTTAACATGGGACTTAAACTTTTTGTCTGGCAAGTTTATAATATTCTTTGGTATCTTATTATAATAGCGTATACAGTGTCCCTAGAACGATGTGTTGACCTTACTAAGTCGAAAATGTTGGAATACTAATTTATTTTTATTTCTTGTATTGTAATTCATTCAATTCATATAATTATGTAATACATCATCATCAGTTATGAAAAGTCCACTGCTGGAGAAAGGCATATCGCCATAATTTCCGTAGGTAATCGATCAAGTAGGCTCACATTTTTTTTCCTTTTCGAATGAAACGAATATGTACCTAAATATCTACATAAACACTAAAAGACATGGATATTCCACAGTAATTGGCACATTAGCAATAGCCGTGGTGGTCCAGTAGCGAGTAACCTTGCCTGCCGTGCAGGAGGCGATATTTCGATCCCCGTCCAGGTCGACTCGAATCAATGAGTTTTTCGGAATTTATGTACGACTAGCAGCCCGTCCCGGCTTCGCACGGGGTAGACAAATAAATTTTAAGACTCATACACCTTCGGTTACATTGTTCAAATTTTACCAAGGATCCCTAATTTTTTTCAAAATGAAATGTAGCCTATGTCAAATTGGAAGAATGTAGCATTCTATTGGCGAAAGAATTTTTTAAATCGGTCCAGTACTTTTTGAGCCTATTCATTACAAACATACAAACATACAAAAATAGGTACAAATCTTTCCTCTTTATAATATTAGTGTAGATTTGTAACACCACTGGCTTTTCGGTGAAGGAAAACATCGTGAGGAAACCTGCATGCTTCCATTTGGAGGCATGTATTGTAACCACTGTCCGTTACAAGTGGCGACGGGCTCACTCCCCATCACACTGGACAGAGTTTCGGTACTACTAGTGAAACGTGGTTCTGAGGTTTCAGAATTTCTCTGACTACCCCCTCGGGGAATATAGTCGTGAGCATATGATATGCTATGCTTATGCTTATTCTAATTTGCAGACAAAAACACTTTAGAGCAAACTTTCATAATCGTGTAGGCAGTAGTTTTTAAAACATTACCTTGCTCTGTTAATTTAAAAAAAAAATTTTTTTCTTAACAATATTATACCTAATTTATGCAGACAAATAAATTTAATTACTAAATTAATGAAAGTGTAACTAGAGATGTGCGGAGTCGAACGATTCATTCTAGTTGGGGCGAACTATTCGATTGTAGTTACATTCGAATTAACAATTAATAGGAAGAGAAATTAATAATTTTACTGCTCTACAGTGCATCAATTCACATATTAATATTGTAAAGTGTTGGTACATAATTATAATATTGAACATATTGATTTGCACCATTATGAAAATAACTAAAATAGATAAACACACAAATTTACTAATGGTAGGTAGATACTTAAATAGGTATACTACCTAGTTATTTCGTTCATTAATACTGCAATATTTTAGCTGCATCCAACTGAATGGAATAATAAAATAGATCAAGTTCAAACAATTATATGTTTTAAATGAAATAAAACCGGTCAAGTGCAAGTCGGGCTACTCGCGTACCGAGGGTTCTTCCGTACCACACCACCACACAACATAATAACAAAAAATTTTTGTTGTCCTGGACCTTTAACACGAGACCGACTCACACTTGACCGATTTTTATTATGTGTTGTTTTGATGTAGAGTTTGCTCTATAATCACACCAAGTTTGATAAATCCGCCGTACCTAATAACGTTTCTTCTGTGAAAATTTCAACTGTCTATTACGGTTCAAAAGTTACAGCTCTAAATAGGTAGGACGGACGGGCGGACAACGTAGGCTTAGTAATAGGGTCCCGTTTTCACCCTGTGGGTACGGAACCCTAAATATGTTCTACCTACCTACTATTCGATTGCTGATCATATCATTCATACCAATAAATATTGATTGTAATTTTATCGACTATCACCCATCTCTAATTATTGCTATTTAACATGATATGAATAAGGAAACCAGTTTTTTGAGTAAGAAAGTAAAACTGGTTTTACGACTTTTTATAATTTGTAGATTCGGTCCATATTACGTGTGTACACACGGCAACACATCAAGCTACGCAAAACCAAAATAAGCTGGCCGCGCGTAGGTAGAGTGATGTAGGTATAACGTCGCGCGGCCAACTTATATTGGTTTTGCTTGATGTGTCGCCGTGTGTAGCGCTCGGCCGGCCTGAGACTCGCTTGGCGGCAGATTGACCCAGGAGACCAGCACGTCTAGCATGATTCCTCTACTTGCGCGCGACTCGGTTTTTTCCCATACTACAAGGCGCGGCAAGCGCGGCTTTTGCTCTCCAAAAACCACGGGAACAGGTTATTTTCTATGCAGCGAAGGCGTGTCGCGCGCGTGCAAAGAAATCATACTAGACATGAAGGTCCGCCAGGTTCCGGGGAGGCCGCTTCGGAGCTTCGCTTCTACGCGTAGCTCGGCCTTCAGCCTAGCGCTCGGCAAGGCTTGACATATCTCTCTGGACTCGGATTTAAAAATGGAAAATCATGAATACAGGATGCGGCCAAAATCATAGCTGAAAAACAGTAAAATACAGGAGGACTGGCCAGCCCATTTGTATGTAAATGGTGATAGCGCGATTTAGACCTTTTGCGACTACTGGCCTACCACCGGGAGAAATTTGTCCAATTTGTTCAATCTACCTTGGATAATCTAACAAATGACCCGAAAACGAGTATAATTTTGAGAGTGAGCCATTCGTCCACATCTGAAAATACTAGGGGATAATAACCATATTTTATATACCTTGGAATAGGTATTGTCATACCTGGAAAGCAGACTGCCTCACCAGCGGTGAATCATGAAAATGCTCCTTTGCGGGCGGTAATGTTCGTCCTTCTTTCGAAAATTCCCGTCGCTGTTTCTCACGTCAACTCTGTCCCTTTCTAATCCAATGACGAAAATTGGTAGAAAGGGACAAACGTAAAATCAGAAACATCGAAGACGGACAAAAAGTACGAAAGAAGGAAGTACATTACCGACCGCCATGGACAATTTTCGTGTTTCCATGCTTAAATGGATCCATTGGTTACAAATCCATGGTACAGTCGCCGTCAGATATATCGTAGCATACAAGGTGGTCAAATATTTCTGAGCAGTGCTAATTTTCAATAAATTTATGACAGTTAATGTTACCAATTATATCTAAACGTGTATTGTGTCATAAATATACGAACAGCTAATTTTTAATAATTTCTTTACAATGTAATTTAAAATTTAAATGTACCTATAAGTAATAACGGAATAAGGTCTTTTTTCCTAAGCTGCTTAGATGTTTACTAAGAGGAAGGATCTCCATAGAGTCCGCATAAATTTACGATTGTAGTTGGTCTCTTTTGTCTTATGACGTATCTTTAATAGTAGAAGGAGATGGAACTATAAATATTTGTTTATGCGGCTGTCCACTTTTTTTTGAGCTAGTGTGTGTGAAGAGTGACCGTAAACATAAGGCCAAATGTCACTCGGTGCCTTTTGTCCATACTACTTGACACCACATACTCAAACCTTGTATTGTTATCCTTTTGGGGTGCGATGCTGATGCTACCTCCAAGTGTGTGCCTGGGTGGTGTGGCCCTCTGGTTTGTTTTGTTCAGACTAGGAGCTGCAACATTCAGGCAACGGTGTACCCCGGGCAACGTGGTTCGATATGGAGGGCTGGTTTGCTCTATACATAGCAGTCCCGCAATCCATATCTAGCCACGGCTGAGAGCATCTCACATAGCCTGGTTTTGTAAGTGGGATCAGGGTAACCTACACTTACCTGCGTCTTGTGACCTGCGCAGTTGAGCGCCGTACGCCGGGATGAAGGAATCCTGGGAGGTTGAGCCGAGCGATGCCAGGGTGATAGTGCACTCGTAAGGCAACACGCCCCTTTGGTCTGGATTTCCGGCTAAACGGTAACCCTTGCAGCCAGCCACTGCAAGGGCAATCGGTCATGCGTCCCGTCAGAGGGCCGTTGGCAAGATGTGGTAGGTCTGTGGTGACCACTCTGGTCATCACAGTGGGTAGTCGGCCATGCTGACGGAGCGAGGGTGTGTGGGGGAAACTGGCGGAAGGCGCAAGCCAAATGCCAGCCGCACACCTGCAGCACCCGATGTCGCGCCGGAGCGCCAACCTGCCACATCTATACTCCCCTGGTAATCCTAGTGCTCTCCTATTTTTACTAGGAAGGGCACTCCCATTTGCGGGCTCCGTGGAGGGTGGGAAACCAGGTGGAATGAAGCGTCACAATCTTTATGGAGCACACACTTTTTCCACACCCAGGGACGGCGCCGGAGGGGAAACCCAAAGGTGACTCCCATTCGAACTCGGCGAAAGCTGATGCCCGAAGCGCTAGAGTTTCAGAAGCAGGGAAACCCGCTGATGGCACTCGCGCCGAAGGACAGCAAGTAGCCACAGGGCACCGTGCAGCCGGAGTGAAGTCTAAGGGGCAACCCAAAGACCTAACACGGGCTAGGACGGGCCCACATGGTGGATCGGAGTGGGGGCAACCCCGTACCAATCCACAAACAAAGGCCACGGGTAAAACCAAAGCCTCGGCAGACACCGGGAATCCGGCCGATGCCAAAAAACGTCCAAGACCACCGTCAGACTCGGGGAAACCTGAGTCGGTGGGAACGGATAATGCTGGTAGGGACGGGGGGCAACCCCAAGTCCCGGTCCAGCAGGACCCCTTCGACGCCGCGTGGACGCTTGTTGGTCCCAGACAGCAGGGCAGCAAACCCCGTAAAGGGGGGAGCGGCCCAGCTAAAGGAGTTCCGCAGCAGAAGCCCGTGCTAGGGTCAAAAGCGAAGCGGAAGCTGAGCTCCAGACAGCGGCGGAAGCTGAAGGAGAGGGCTTCCGCGAGCAACGTAACCCCTCGCAATAAAGAAGTGAAGGAGAACCCTGTCGCTGGCCCCAGTGGGAGTGGCCGACCGACTGCCGGTGAGTTTAAACTCCCGCGTACAGTTGGTAAGTCCACAGCGCAGGGTGTTGGGACAGCGAAGGAAGCGCCAGCCGCTGGCAAAAGGGACCGCGATGAGAGTTCCTCTCCAAGGGGCGAGAACAAGCGACAGCGGCTAGGTACTCCCATCATCACGCACCCAGAGGGGTATGCCAGCGCTGTGAAGGCTGACCTTGTGGTCGCCGTCACAGAAGCCCAATCGGGCAACTTGTCCTCGGCACAGGCTGGCCAGGTCTTGGAGATTCTGTATAAGAAACTCCTGGAGCTGGCTAGGGTGGCGCCGGAAGGAACAAGTAGCCCGCTTTTTCAGGGCAAACCCACGCACGTGGATGGAGCACTCCAGGTTTGGTGTACCGACTCTGGTACACTGACGTGGCTCAAGACCTCCATTGAGGGCATCACGCTGCCGTCTGGAGAAAAACTCGTCGTGAAGCGGCCATGCGATGTACAGCGGAGGGTGCGCTGTGGCATCGTCATACCCGGGGCTTTTGAGACCAAAGACATTGGCACAATGCTTCGGTTTCAAAATCCCTGGGCGCAGGTCAGACGATGGCTGCTTCACCGAGCGGTTAAACAACCGAGGGACACGTTCCTCGTCGTCAGCATCCCGGAGGATGTGGTTAAAGCCCTGGTTGAGCGCGAGCGCCGGCTCGGCTTTATGATGGGATCGGTGTACGTGAAGTTCCAGGGCCCCAGGGGGAAGTTCACGAGCATACCTCCTGATCCACGAACAGACCGGGACTCTGACGACGAGGAAGGTGAACCCTCGCCACAACGGACTGACGGCTCAGAAACAGAGGCACTTAGCGTCACTTCTGACGGGCCTCCCGAATCTCCCCCTGGGTCCATCTCCGAAGGGTCGGTCCCCAGTGCAGCATCCTGCCTGGGCTCCGACAACGAGGAAGAGTGGACCAGGAGGATCGAAGCCCTGGTAATGGGGGATGGAGAGGAGATGCCCGATGGCGTCCCCCTCTGAGAGCAAGATCCTCCAAATCAACCTCAACCACAGTGAGACCGGTACGGCTCAGTTACGGCGGTGGTTAGAGGTCAACAAATCGGCCATTGCATTGATCCAAGAGCCGTGGATCTACAATGGCAACAGTGTACGTGGGCTCTCTAACATAGGAGGTAAGCTCATCACAGGAACAGATCCTGGCCCTAGGGCCTGTATTTATGTATCTAACAAAATATCGGCATATCCGCTAACAGATTTCTGTTCCAGAGACCTGTGTGCAGCTGTGCTCACATCGTCGCAAATGATTAGCCTCAGGAAAATCGTCATCGCGTCGGCGTACATGCCGGCAGAGGAAGATCCACCCACCCATGAGGTAGCGAGGCTAGTCCAATACTGCGAGGATGGCGGGATGGAACTCATCATCGCCACCGATGCCAACGCACACCACACTATTTGGGGCAGTGAAGACTGCAACAATAGAGGTAACACCCTTATTAACTATCTTTATTCAACAAGCCTGGATATACTAAATACGGGCTCGGAACCGACCTTTGTTCGAGGCCGGAGTAGGACTATCGTTGACCTAACCCTGGCCTCTAACGGAGCCGTGGAGCTCATCTCTGGATGGCACGTCTCGAACGAGGCATCATGCTCAGACCACAGATGGATACGCTTTGACATCAAGGTAACTATCAGCGAAATTATACCGCGTAGAAACCCCCGGAAAACCGACCGGGACAAATATCGGAAACTATTGATCGACAGACTGAGTAGATATAACATTCCTGACAGAGTAGAAGGGACTCAACATATCGAAGGCAACATTAACGACCTTACAAACACGATAACAAGCTGCTATCACTCTGCCTGTCCCCTGACTATCCCATCCGTATCAGTCCAGATGGGCCAAAACTGGTGGGGCCCTGAGCTGAACAGGCTCAGGTCTAAAGTCAGGAGACTATTTAACAGAGCAATGAATACAAGCGACTTACTGGACTGGGACACCTATAAGGCTGCCAAGGCCAATTATAAGAAGCGCCTAAGATTTCGAAAAACGGCCGCATGGCGCAGTTTCTGCGAAAATGTGGAATCAAACGAACAAGCAAACCGAGTAAGGAAAGTGCTAAGTAACCAACCCAACCATGGTCTAGGGTCCTTACGTAAAACAGATAACACTCTAACTAGCTCACCAGAGGAGGTACAACTTGTCCTTCTGCAAACTCACTTTCCGGGCTGCAGAATAGTTGAGGATGATGATAGCTGCTCAGAACCAACAACAGAGTTAACACCGACAGCAGAGTGCTGGCAAATCGCCCAAAACGTTGTCACGCTAGACAGAGTAGAATGGGCAATAAACAGCTTCCACCCGTATAAGGCAGCAGGTGTTGATGGAATCTTCCCCGCCTTAATTAAGTGGGGTGGCAGACAGCTAGCGGAAGCTCTTACAAAACTGCTGAGCTCGTGCCTAGCACACAGGTACGTCCCCGGACAGTGGCGCCAGGTCAAGGTAATCTTTATACCGAAACCAGGAAAAAGCGATTACACTAACGCAAAATCCTTCAGACCAATCAGCCTAACGTCCTTCCTCCTCAAGACGTTGGAACGGCTGTGCGACAGGGATCTGAGGGATAAAGCACTTCGTAATATACCACTACATCGGAACCAACATGCATATAGTTCGGGTAAATCAACGGAATCGGCTCTTCACATGGTCGTGTGCAAAATTGAAGAAGCCCTCCAGAACAAAACAATCTGTCTGGGGACCTTTATAGACATAGAAGGGGCCTTTGACAGAACGAGCTTCACCAGCATCAACGCCGCCCTAGCCAGACACGGAGTAGACGAGGTTATGTCTGGCTGGATAGGTAACATGCTAAGCAAAAGGGTGGTAAGATTCGAAGGGAAGGACTCACAACGAGCACTAGTCGCGAGGGGATGCCCCCAGGGCGGGGTCCTTTCCCCGCTGCTCTGGAACTTAGTTGTGAATGATCTCATTACAACCCTAAATAACCAACGGTTCTATACTATCGGATATGCTGACGACCTGGCTATCCTCGTAACAGGACGATTCGCAAACACGATCTGCGACGTAACCAGAGCAGCTCTGCGCATAGTCGAAAGATGGTGCACCGAGTACGAGCTAACAGTAAATCCGGCCAAGACGGAACTAGTTATGTTCACAAACAAGCGAAACCTAGGCAACTATCAATTGCCTAGGCTATTCAACACCGAGCTAAGGCTGTCGCCTGAAGTAAAATATCTCGGCATTATATTAGACAGCAAGCTGAACTGGAACAGCCACCTGACCAACAAAATAAACAAAGCGGGCATTGCCTTCTGGCAGTGCCGAAGGATGATGGGCAAAAAGTGGGGCCTATCTCCAAAAATAACGCTGTGGCTCTATACTGCAGTAATAAGACCAATGGTTAGCTACGGAGCAGTAGTCTGGTGGACACGGGCGACGCTCGCTACTACCATCAGCAAACTGCAACGGTTCCAAAGAGCGGTCTGCATGGCAACAACGGGATGTATGAGGACGGCGCCCACTGCCGCCCTTGAATCAATGCTAGACCTCCCACCATTGCAGCTATTCATACAACAAGAGGCAGCCAGCTCCGCGATCCGTATGAGCACACTTAACCTCTGGAAAAACACCGGTGTCTCACACACAAAAATTTTCAATAATGCAATAGAGGACATCCCCCTCTACCCGGCTATAAATGATAGGATACCGGCTCAGTACGTATTCGACAAAAAATACAAAATACAACTGTACGAAGAAGATTTCGAGAGCTTAAACACCAGAGATCTAAGAATCTTCACTGACGGTTCCAAAACTGATACAGGCACAGGCTCCGGCGTCTTCTCGGAAGACCTGCATATCAAGATATCTTCGCCCCTAGGAACACACAATACGGTTTTCCAGGCTGAATGCATGGGCATCACCCTAGCAGCCAGAGCGATCTCGGATAGAGCGACTACCAATCACTCAATCAGAATTCTATCAGACAGTATGTCCACACTAATGGCGCTTCAGAGCAATGTTATCACATCAAGCATAGTTCTGGAGTGTCACAAAACCCTATCAGAGGTATGTGAGCGAAACCACATCACCCTGCAATGGATAAAAGGCCACAGCAACTCGCGTGGCAATGATGCAGCGGACGAATTGGCGAGACGCGGGTCTAGCACAGACGCCATAGGGCCCGAGCCCATTATACCGCTACCTTTCGGCTGGATCCGCTCGCAACTACGCAAGCGCACTAGTCAAAAACGGGACGCACTCTGGGCTGCACTAACAGATTGCGAACAGGCGAGGAGCGCTCTACCAAGGGTTAACCCTCGCCTCACCAGGAGCCTCTTGCGTCTCAGGAGAGCTCAATTACGACTAGTTACTGGAGCCCTGACTGGTCACGGTCCTTTTAACAGACATCTTTTTAATATTGGTGTTACTAACAGTCCGCTGTGCAGGGTCTGCATGGAGGTTGAAGAAACAGCTGCGCACGTGCTATTAGAATGCAACGGGCTAGCACAATATCGAGCACAACACCTCGGATCACCGGGGTCTCTTCCAGAGGCATTCGGTAGTGTTAACAAGCTGGTGGGCTTCCTGGAGGAGCTAGGGTGGCAAGAATAGTCATTCCCACCTCACGCAAAATAGGCGCCTAAGACGTCGAGTTGCGGAAAATGAGCCCGCTCAACCAATACCAATACCAATATCCTTGTAGTTAAAGTTGTAAGTTGTTGAAGTTGTGGTAGTTAGTTTCTTCGGTTCCACGGAGTGCCTCAATACCTGCGGGGCCTCCTGGCCAGCTACTTGGAGGACCGAGCGGTGCTCCTCGTGGACAAGACTGGCTGCCTTCGGCGATACAGCGTCGGGGCCGGTGTTCCACAGGGGTCGGTTCTAGGACCACTCCTCTGGAACATCGGTTTCGATTGGCTCCTGCGGGGGACCCTCCTCCGTGGCACGAGCGTCATCTGCTATGCGGATGACACCCTCCTCACTGCCCAGGGGGGGACTTTCGGGGAGGCGGCCAGTCTGGCCTCGGCGGGTGGAGGCCTCGTCGCAGGGAGGATCCGCCGCCTAGGGTTGAGGGTGGTATTGCACAAGACCGAGGCCGTGTTCTTCCACGGACCCCGGCAACGTCCCAGGCCTGGCGCCCACATCTTAGTGGAGGGCGTCAGGATAGACGTAAAGGCCCAGATGAAATATTTGGGCCTTATACTGGACAGCAGGTGGCGCTTCGGCCCGCACTTCAGCGGGCTGTCAGCGCGCCTGCTGAAGGCCGCGGGCGCCCTATCGTGGCTCCTCCCAAACCTGGGGGGGCCCAGTGTGCGGTGCCGGCGTCTGTACGCCGGCATACTGAGGAGCATGGCCCTTTACGGGGCCCCCATATGGGCGGACTCCCTCCACATGAGGCAGAACGCCGCCGCCATCCGTCGGCCCCAAAGGGCCATTGCACAGCGGGTGTCGAGGGCGTACCGGTCGACTTGTTTCTCGGCCGCGTGCGCTCTGGCTGGTACCCCGCCTTGGGAGCTCGAGGCGTGGGTGCTGGCCAAGGTGTACGAGTGGACGGCGGGTCGGAGAGCGCTCGGGGAGCGCCCGGCCCCCGAAGAGCGGGAGGCCGTTCGGAAGCAGGCGAGGACCGCAATCGTCCAACATTGGGCGGAGGACCTCGCCGCCGCAACCTTCGGCCGTCGGACGCTGGACGCGCTCGGGCCGGTCCTACAAGATTGGCTCGAGCGGTCGCATGGTTTCCTCTCCTTCCGTCTGGTTCAGGTATTGTCCGGGCACGGCTGCTTCGGATCGTACCTGCACCGGATCGGAAGGGAGGAGACCCCGTCGTGCCATGGCTGTGGCGCGGCGGAGGACACGGCGCAGCACACGCTCGAGGTGTGCCCGTCGTGGTCCGAGCCGCGCCTGGACTTGGTCGCGGCGGTTGGGCCGGACCTCTCGCTTCCCAGCGTGGTAAACGCCATGCTGGGAAGAGAGGAAGCATGGGCGGCAGTCGCCTCCTTCTGTGAACTCGTCATATCACAGAAGGAGGAGGCGGAGCGTGCGCGGGAGGACGACCCTCTCGCGGCACCACTCCGCCGAGGGAGAAGGGGCAGGAGAAGGCGGTTGCATAACCGTCTTCAGCCTCCCGGTGGTGAGTAGCGGGCGACAGGTGCGGGGGCACCTCCGCCCGCATTGCACTACTCATCACACCCGCGGAAAGGGGAATGGCCGAGCACTCACGGTCATTCCCTGGCTCCTCCCTATGTGGAGGAGCGTGTGTGGACCCGCCGAACAGGTGGGTGATCGCCGGTGGGGAACTGGATGTAAAGGCTCTGCCGGTCTCCCAGTTCCCTGCCATCCGGGCGAAGCGGGAGTGCCGCTGGGTTATTTTAGTGGGTATACCGGTGACTCGCACCGGGGAGTCCCACATACCCCTCCCTTCCCCCAACGGGGGGGGGGGGGGATGCGTAATGCATTTTTTCCCAGCGTCAAAAAAAAAAAAAAAAAAAGGATGAAGTTAGAAGTCGATACGTAAACACGTAAAAGTATATTATAAAAGTTACAAGTTGATTAGGTGAATGCTGATTTAACACTAAGTTTATGAATATTGAAATAACGTAAGTAAACTAAAAGTAGGGCGCCGGGGTGCGGCGTAAGCAATAGCTGGACGGTTGAAGACCGTACAAACCTAAACGTCAAAAAAGTGGACACTTTACAATTGGTATGGCTCACTCTAGTCTTAAAGAGAGATCCTTCCTCTTAGGATGTTTATGATCACCCTGACAGCGTAGATATATTTGATGTTCTAGGCCTTCAGATATTTTTGATTGATTATGTGTAAAGAAATTATTGAAAATAAGAACTACTTAGAAATATTTAACCATCTTGTTTGCTATGATATATCTGATGGCGAATGGAGCTACCTACATACCGTACCTACGGGTCGTACGGTGGCGCTATACAACGTGTTAATGAATTAACGCAAAACTAGAAAGTAGTTTGTTTAGAATCGAGATCAGAATCTAATTATCATGGTTTCAGCATAGGTAATTTTTTTCAAAATATATTTTATTTTTTTTGTAAAATTTAAAATTTACTGAACTTGATCTCAACCCACCGCTCGAGCATTCTCATCCTACTTACTACCAAAACAAGATTATTAAAATGTATCCATGAGCCCGTTAGCGCTTTCATTCATTGCTGGAATGATAACAAATCATGTTTGCCTAAAAACTTAAAATGCGAATAACTTTAAATTTTATGTATCAAAATAATGAAATTATTGTTTCAATCTAATTATTTTGTTACAAATCAGTTGGGGTGTATAAGGTTTTGCGCTTATTCATTAACACGTTGTATAACATTCTCTATGTGGACAATAATAACTGAAACTGTAATTAAGTAAGTTTTTAAATAAGTAAGTAATTAAAAAGTAAAACTAAGTATATATATAGTAAGGATCGATATGGGGTCAGCGGGGTAAGTTCGAATACCTTTTTAATATCTGGAAAACTATTAAAGATATTGAAAGTAGCTTTCTTGGTACTCAGATTGTACTTTAGAAGATCTCGGAGGCTAACCTCGCCAGACAATAAAATTCATGAGGCCATAAACCAGACAAAACTACCGTAGCAATGCTTTTAACAATTCGCAAACCAAAATAACTGGCAACACACGACTTTAATCACCTTGCTAACTTAAAAACTGTCATAAATATCAGTTACAATCCAGCAATAAAGAAAAATATCTGGCTAAGAGGTACCGTGGCCAATATTTAGTGCTCATTAACATAGGCGACCACTGAAAAAGTTCTTATGCCTGAGTGTTAAGATAGCAAATAGTTTGATTCGTGGGATTTCGTTTGTGAAACGAATTTAGTCGGTACCGATAAATTGTTAATGTCCCGATGTATGGCTGCTCCTTTGTGGCCATATTTCTTGGGTTATGGCTCGTATGCAGTCAGCAGGCGTGTGGATTAAGTTGGGAGATGTTCTCACTTTGTAAAGGGTTAAGACCACCCCAGTATCTTTTCTTTAAGGTGTTGTACCGTGGCGTGATACGAGGCGATTTAGGGATAATGTTTGTGTGTGTAGTATTTTCGGTGAAAGTTTTGCCTTCGATCACCGCATGAACATGACACGTCATTCCATTTGAAACTCTATCTCTAATCGTAGATATCGTTCTTAGAAAGGAAACAATGGTAGATAGGTAGGTTGTTGTTGAACATTAACATTGTATAAGCAATTAATACCTATGTAAGTAATTTAGAGTGAAATGCCCTAAGAAATTACGATTTAAAAAAAGTTGATGTTAAGGTCTTCTTGGCCCGCTCAATTCTATTTGATTTGATTTTAAGGTTTCCTTTGGCCCGCTCTCCTCTCATCTCAACTTTTAATTAAACTCGTACCTACAAATGTGTCTCTGTTTTGGGCATTCTTCATCATCCATCGTGTCAGCATGAGGTATACCTATGGGATGATAATCTCTTATGCTGAAGTGTAAAGATTAGTCAGTAACGGTCGTATAAAGGCTGACTGCCCAGGGTGCTCCAGACGAACTTAGAATTGGTCTTGCGGGATGGCTCTTTCTTTGCAATCTGCACAATTGCTGCCTGAAACCTGTGCATCTTTTGCTTTGAGCATTTATTTCGAAAAAATTTCGAACAAAGTTCATGGCTTGGACTTCTTTGCATAATTCAAGCGAGCTCTGTGAATTTTAATTGTTTGCCGATACCGATGTTTGCTTATGTGTGAATTTACTGATAGATAAAAATTAATCGTCCATCCCGATAGTATGGCTACTGTTTCAAATCAAATAATGTATCAATGCAATTTGTGAACGTGAAACGAGATAACTTTGTTTTAAAATGTTGAAAAATGCAGATTATTTCCAAAACCTGAATTTTAGTGAGAATTTTCGAACGAGATGACATCTCTTGAAGAGTGAATGAATTATTTGAATGAATGGAACGATTGACTTGTTAAAACTTGTTGGAGGCCTTGTTGTTGCATTAGTGTGTTAGTTTACTGTAGTGTAAATAGATGGCGCTGTGTTGAATAATATTAATCGTGAAAACAACGTGAATATTTTAAGTCAAGTAATGACTTACAATTTTTTTTTTTGTAATTTTTTGATTGCTTTGGTAATTAATAACAGTTCAAATGCTTGTAACACATACATTGACAAGTCTGCCTGTCTATCTGTATGCTGAATAAAGACTTAACTTTTCGCAAAAAGAAACAAATTGCACAATATACAGGGTGAAATTGATATCATTAGCATCCTTTTAAACTAAGAATCTACCCATCAAACTGCTATGGATGCTAATGATATCAATTTCACCCTGTATACCAACTTATGTACACATTCCTTAGTCTGAACCTAATATCATAGTCGTATCCGACCTATTTTGAATAAGATAATCTCATACAGTACATAAGCTCAAGCCTTTTCCCCAAAGGGGTAGGAGAGGCTATGAATCTCCACTTTGGGCGATTCTGACATTACCTTCCTACCTCTAGTTGCTTCCTCTATATCCACCTTCCTTGTCATATCGCCTTTATTCTTTGAAAAACAATTAAGGGGTCATAGGTTCAGACGAATATTTTCTATGAGAAACGCGATTGCCCAACCCTCCGAAAAGTGCGTGTGTGTGCCTTATTTTAGATTAAAAAGAATTACCAAAAGTACTTTTTATATATATTTTTACGATTTCACTAGATAAACTAGTTGTGATATGTGAGCATAAATACCAAAAATCTGAAACTATTTTAAGTTCTTCTAAAACGAGAATTTTTTTTAAAAAGACATGAAAATACGTCATCTTTCATCTTTGTGACGAATCTATCGAATGAAGTTATTCCAATCGTGTATTCCAATTTATGATTTCACTAGATAAACTATCCAAGAATACTGAGGGATAACTTTGGTTTCGGTGAATCTAGCCAAAAAATGAAAAATAAAAGATGCTTCCAAGGTATTTCGTCCTACTATTGCGCCTTAAATCAAAACACCACTAACTATAGTTTCGAAATTAACTATATATTTTAATGGAAATCTGACAAATGTAAAGCACAGATATTTGTTTCTAGATAGAGTCTAAAAAAATTTTTGACTTTAATTTGTTAGTATTGGAAATGAACCAGACTTCGTTTGTATGGAGCCCGCAAACGGTAATATCCCCTTAACATAGCATTTATCTCATGTAAGACTTCTTCCATCCACTGGTTGTCTGGAAGAAATCACTTTTAGTGATAAGGCCGCCTTTTGTACCCTTCTTGTTCGTGTATGTTGTTGTTGTTTTTTGTGTATTTTGGTGTCCAAATAAAGAATATTTATCTTTATCTTATCTTATCTTATGTGAAAAAAATAGGATTCTTCAAAGCATCATATATCATGAAGTACTAACAGTAGGAGTATGATTTGCGGATATGTGTAAATTGAACATATAATTAAAGTTTTGCTTAGAGCCAAAACACAATTAAGAGACATTTTTTCGATAGAAAAATAAGCCAAAGTAGCCTCCGTTTTTATCGATAAACGCTTGGAACTAAACTATGAATAATAAAAACACGAGACTTGATTTAAAAAAAGAGATTGATATTTTATAAAGTTTGATTAGTGCAGAAATGAACTTACATAAATAGTACAATCACAATTGAATAAAGTTTGTTTTATGCTTGCGTCGTTTCAGGCGCGCGCGCCGCTCCATCTCTTTCTCTCGCATCAGGCAGTAATATAAGCTATCACACGCCCATTTCGCTTCAATTATTTTTCGACATAGGCCCTTAATGTGTGTTTTTTTTACAAATAAGTACCTAAATATGTTATGTGGAAGTGTTTGAAATATTTGGTTGTTCTGTTGACAAAATCACAGACGAAAGAGCGCAAAAAATTAGGTTGTTTTGAACTTTCGTGACTTGCTTTTGCATTATAACGGCTCTTATCTTGACGATTATTTATTTTAAACCCATAACATTTTTATACCCGACTGCTCCAGAAGGAAGGTTATGTTTTTCGAGTGTATGTATGTATAAAGGTAGGATGTATGTAAGTATTTATGTTTGTATGTACCTTTCTGTCATACGGTCTGCAAGTCTGCAGCCCAAGCGGCTTGACGGATTTTAACATACGAGATGTCATTAGATTCATAATTTATTCAAAATTCAAAATAGGAGCTTACATAAAAATCTCGAGAGTGCACAGGCTATATTATTTTAATAAAGTGTCGGCGAATCGAAAAAGAGAGTGAGAATAAACCATTTTTGTGTAAAAAATTACAATATGGGTATCAAATGAAAGCTGATGAACAGATGATTCCAAATATATAAATATAATAGTACTTTCATGCTACTATTTAGACACAAGACTAAAACGTATGAAATAAACGAAACGAGAATCTGACTTCATACAAACATAGAGATTAGTTTCTAGATAGTTTCTGAAAATGTCATTGACTTTAATTGGTTAGTAGTGAAGATATCACCAAACTTCGTTTGTATGCAGCGCGCATTTACGCATTCGGAATAAACACCTGCCTAAGGGCACCCCTAACATTAATAGTCGAGGAAAAATAAGGTTTGAGATTGCATTAAAGACACTTTAGTAAATTGTGTTTGAAATAATATTACTGTTAGTTTATAACACTTTTGTCGAGATTTCATGGTTATATTGTCTCAGGAACCTGAGAAATACCTAAAAATCGATATAAATATACAAAGGGCAAGCTTATTTCGAAAGATATTTCTTCCAGCATACTAGGAACAGGCATACAGTTAATTATCACAAGACAAATTTAATGTGTACAAACAAACAGTATATAATTTTGTTTTGAGGTTATAATTTTTGAAGACAAAAAAAAATATCTACGCAAATTTACGATATTAACCGGGGATTATTATTGTTATAAGTAAAATGTATTGAATGAAGCCATCCTGTACATAATCACCAGTTTTCCATTTTTTGTTCATACCTAAATTTAATGTTTTGTAATTGTCTTAATTATTCAATAATACACAATTAAAAAAATGGGGATTATTGACAATTTATGTTTTTCAGGTATTTATCTACTATATTCCAAATTATCACCAAAAGTGCAATTAATGCAACCTTCTCTATACAAAAATCCGTAGATTTCCCCGACTATAAGGGGTACGTACGGATAACGGTAATAGGCGTTGCTGGGACTACGCGGCGGATTGTATAGTGGGGATCGGTGAGTCCCATTACAATAGCCATGCTATTATGAAATCTAATCCCACCAACAGACAAGCTAACAGACAAATAGTGAAAGCGGAACACAACAAACACTACTAATACGTAAGCCAACAGCATCCCTTGTATTTTAATTCTATCCCTATTAGGGATGTCAATTTACGGATAACGGATATCAATACGGATAAGTTCCTACCTTCGTTTTTATTTCCAGTATGAAATTGTTTCACCCTGAAACCTTAACCTCCTTAAAAGTGCATGGTTGGTAGTCGTTGTTAATATTTCTGTCCACCCTAAAACGCATGGAAGTTATAATAAATAAATAAATTAAATAATAATGAATTCATACGGTATCAGCTATGTTTTCCCTCTCACCTTTATTCGTGAGAGGAGGCCTTTGCCCTGCAGTGGGATTCTACAGGCTATAATCTTAACTAAATATATACAGGGTCCTTCTTAATATGCTAACACTTTTTAAGGGGATGATCAAACCGTCAAACTGAACAACTTTCTCAATGAGTACAACAACAAAATCGCGAAAAAAAAATCAGCTGTCCCATAAATTTGGCTCAGCAGGCTTGCAGTTTCTGGCATCAGTCGCGTCAGTCACTGGCATCAGAAGCGGCGCCATACGTTTTCATAGTTACTAGTATTGTCGCATCGGCCGTCGGCCGCGAGCCGCGCGCGTCAGTCGCATCGGCCGCTGGCATCGGAAGTGCACTTTTATTAATGTCACTACCTACTTTATGTAGACAATAGTAAAATATTTAAGTTCACATCAGATCAATGGTACAATTAAAATGCGCTTTAAATCAGTTTTCCATTTTACGAATCAGGTATTATAGTATAACTAGCTGACCCGGCAGATGTTGCCCTGCCATTTTTCCTCACCTATACCTACCCTACACCTACCCTACACCTACCCTACACCTACCCTACACCTATCCTACACCTACCCTACACCTATCCTACACCTACCCTACACCTACCCTACACCTACCCTCCACCTACCCTACACCTACCCTACACCTACCCTACACCTACCCTACACCTACCCTACACCTACCCTACACCTACCCTACACCTACCCTACACCTACCCTACACCTATCCTACACCTACCCTACACCTACCTAAATAGTTTACGTCTTATTCTCAGACCTACTGAATATACACACAAAATTTCATAAGAATCGGTCCAGCCGTTTCGGAGGAGTTTTGTTACAAACACCGTGACACGAGAATTTTATACACCGTGTTAATGATTAAGCGCAAAACCTCATACACCCCAACTGATTTATAACAAAATAATTAGATTGAAACAATAATTTCATTATTTTGATAGTTACAATTTAAAGTTATTCGCATTTTAAGTTTTGAGGCAAGAATGATTTGTTATCATTTCAGCAATGAATGAAAGCGCTAGCGTGCTCGTTGATACATTTTAAGTATCTTGTTTTGGTAGTAAGTAGGGTGAGTGTGCCCGTGCGGTGGGTTGAGATCGAGTTCAGTAAATTCTAAATTACACTAACAAAAAATTTAATATTCTGAAAAAAATTACCTATGTTGAAAACATGATAATTCGATTCTGCTCTCGATTCTAAACAAACTACTTTCTAGTTTTGCGTTAATTCATTAACACGTTGTATATTAGAGAAAAAAAGATTACTGGTTTTTGAATGGTTCATTCTTATCATCCTCATGCCCTTATTCATTTTAATTATTTTCAGGCATTAAGCTTGTGCTCACTTCTTCCAAAAATACATTTGTAATTTTATACCCCTAGCCTGATTCTCTGGTCATCCTCTCCTAGTTTAGGTTCTTGAAAGGTTTTTATACTACTTTTTGTTGTGGAGTGGAACATCACTATATACCTACAACAAACACAATACGTAGTATATGACTTATCTATCCCTAATGCTCTTAACGGACAATAGATTTTGGGTCTTATCACAATGGGGCAAGGAGGAAACTGAAGATATTGATTGGTTGAATAATCTTCAAGGTGTGGGCTATTCCCGCTTGCTCTAGCTTGCGCTTTTAGTCGTGTAGAAGAAAAAAAAATAGAAATACCTATTAAGATCAAATTATTGTGTTCTGTGAAAAGGACATTTTCGTAGCATACAAGATTCTTAAAGTCTCGGACAGGAGAATTTAGAAATGTTGTCCTCAAATCAAAATATTTAACTACATTAGATACAGAATATAGTGATTATGTGTAGGGATGTAACCAATTTTCAACTCAATCGAAATTTTCCCAAGGTTAAACGTCTATACAACGTGTTAATGAATAAGCGCAAAACCTCAAACACCCCAACTGATTTTTAACAATACAATTAGATTGAAACAATAATTACATTAATTTGATAGTTAAAATTTAAAGTTGTTCGCATTTTAAGTTTCCAGGCAAAAATGATTTGTTATCATTTCAGCAATGAATGAAAGCACTAGCGTGCTCATGGATACATTTTAAGAATCGTGTTTTGGTAGTAAGTAGGGTGAGTGTGCCCGTACGGTGGGTTGAGATCGATTCAGTAAATTTTACAAACAAATTATTTAATATTTTGAAAAAATTTACCGATGTTGAAAACATGATAATTCGATTCTGCTCTCATTTCTAAACAAACTACTTTCTAGTTTAAATAAAATAATAAAAATTAAAATTTCTTTATTCATTAACACGTTGTATATACCAAGATCCGACCGCAAAATTACGCACCTATTTGTTTGGGGAACGATATGTTATTTCAGTGAAAGTTTATACAGGGGTTCATACAACGCCGTCGGGTTGCCTAATCTTGCCACAAGTACCTTTACCATGATGATTTATGGTACAATTTTTTCCACCTATCTGTTTGGGAAGGAATTGAGATGCCATATGAAGGAGATCGATCTAAAGAACTGGTAAAACTAGGGTTGCCACCCCTCAGTCTTCCTGTTTTTTTGTTATAATGTCTATAACGGCTCTGGATACTAGTCCTTTTGAGCCATTCGTTATTTTTTTTCTTTATATTCTTTATTTTGATGATGGGATGATAAATGACGATGAATCTGTGGTCGATTTCGTAAGCTCGCGCGTTTCCGCCAAAATGACCATGTACTAGTTAACTTGAACCAAAACTTATGTTCTGTTATCGTATTTATTTGAGATTCCTGTTACGTCGGTCGCTTTACGCAACTGTTTGGTACACAATCCGCACGAAATTATGTCACAAATATCACTAAAACCATTTTTTTACGAATTTCCAAGAACAATTACACTAATTAAATTATTTAATTATTTAACAATTAGCAAGAACAATGGCGCCAAGCAAACTCCCTCTCAGTCAGGTTGCCAGGTTCAAAGAAGTATTTTTTAACCCTTAGAGTTGCGAAGTTGTGGCAGACTGAAAGGTGGCAACCCTAGTTTTTCCAGTTCTTTAGATTGGTTTCCTTCAGATGTGCACCTAATTTGCTTTCCAAACGGATCGGTGGAAAAAATGGTACCATAAATCATCATGGTAAAGGTACTTGCGGCAAGATTTTGCTAGGCAGCCCAGCGGCGTTGTATGCACCTCTGTATAGGTATCTTTTTAGGTATTAACATTAACTTAAATCACATTTCGTTTACCAAACAAATACAATTTCTATCAAATAATAGTTATTTGTTTTTCAAGAGTGCAAAGTTGCTTTTTAACCGCGTGCTCAATTTTGATGACCGAGCAAGCGAGTGATTCAAAAATTAGAATCCTTAGCGTTAGGGAGGGAATCAAAAGATCACGAGGTAAAAAATCTTTGCACTCGAGTGCAACACGTAACTTTTCATCCCACCTCAACGAGGAAATGACTAAAACGTAGTGATTCCATTCTCTTTGGAAATGACTAAATGCAAAAAAAAAGGTTGTATGATAAATTCGGCACCATGGAGAGAGAAGTAAATAGATTTAATGATGTTTTGAATTCACAAACTTGGTGCACACGATGTTCTAAATTCAATTAACTTTATCCTCTAGCGGATAAAAACGGCTTTTGCACTCAAATATCGAAGAGCAAAAATACTCTTTCCGAGATGGGGGGATGAAAAATAAATGTTGCGATTAGGTGCGCGATCAATACAGATGCCCTCATTTATACTCTCCTGATTCTGATTTTTTTTTTTTTTTTTTTTTTTTTGAATGACATATACAGTTTGCTCAGGGAGCATTTACTGCTTTTTACAGCGGGCTTTCGGGGGTGGCCTTACCAGTGACGGCGAAGCGCCCTGGTAGGTCACCGAGCTGATTCTGATGGCCACTACATACAAGATAATCTTCCTTATACTGTACCACGAAGATTAAGATCAGAATCGAGGTTAGATGCAGTAACTAACTGGTAGCATAGCCACGCGTATGTGTCAGAGATATAGACAATTCCATAAGGAATTAGTCACTTAGCCAGACACCTGTCAGGGCTGGTGATATCCTAAGCCGGACGCAGCCAATCCCTTGGTCATGTTACAATAGATATATCTATTGTGCTCATGTATCCAATCTATATGTAAACTAGCTAATTACCTACTTTAAAGTTGATTAGACTCATGATATTGAACAACTTTCCCCAAGGAACCTACAGAAGATTAGAAAAAACAATGTTGACCTATAATCATTGACATACAATATGAAAGACGCCGGGTCTAGTACTAAATTCTCGAAAGAAGTGTCCGAGACTAACCTACACAAACCTAAGTACGTGTATATTAGTATAAACATTGAAAATGCTGAAATTCTTTTGCATTTTGGTTGCGTAGTTTTTACCCCATCGCGGTAGTCGGCGGGGCAAACGAAGACTGTCGCGTAATTGGTTCTCTTTATTCGTTTTTGTGCTCCTTTGGTTTCCTTTCCGGACACTTTTAAGCGTGGACCCTACGTCCAGTAGTTAGTAAGTCAATGCCTATACTACAGGGTTTTAGGGTAAACAGTTACATCACTTTAAGGGGTCATTGTACTCATGATACTGATCAACTTTCCATAGGAAATTCAAAAAAAAAAATTACACTTTCCATACTAAATGCAATAAGCTAATCGAACGTTTGTATGAAAAGTAGATTTTTTTTTTGCGAATTTCGTATAGGTTTCTTAGTGAAAGTTGATCCGTATCATGGGTAAAATCACCCTTTAAAGTAATGCAACAACATTCGTGGTCTAATGGTTAAGAACATTATAGGGCTCTTGACACGGAGGTCGTGGGTTCGAATCCCACGGGGGGCACCGAGTGAAATGCTTCTTTGTCCGTTTTTCCCCAGTTGGTCAGGACATTGCAGGCTGAATCAACTGATTGTCTGAAAAGAAAGATGATGCCGTCCTTCGGATGGTCCCGGCTACTATATTTCAAAGTCAAAGTCAATATAATTTATTCAATATAGGAGCTTGCAGCACACTTATCAAACGTCAAATCTTTTTTAAAGCTACCACCGCGTCGGAACGTGTTGTCGCTGTAGAGAAGATGCGGCCAGAAACTCTACAACATAACACGACTTAATAACTATTACAATATAAATTCTTAAGCTAAAGTTATGTATACAATAATACGTAGTCATTGCAGGCTGAATCACCTGATTGCCTGAAAAGAAAGATGATGCCGTCCTTCGGATGGTCCCGGCTACTATATTTGGTGGTAGTAATATAAAAAAATCACGTCAGATGCCGTAAGGCGGTTTGAAAAATTTGACACCAGGGCTTGCTGCCTGCACGATATAGAAAGAAGATGAATTGTTGAAATTTTATTTTTAGAGAAACGTACCTTTCTTCATTGAAGTACCTACTAGAGGCGACACCCAGACCCATACATTTGGCTCAATTAGGTTTGCAGTTTTGTATGAAAGAGCTGATGTTTTTTCGCGATTTCGATGTTGGTCCAATAGAGAAAGTTGTTCAGTTTGATAAAGTGTCAGCATATTAAGTTGGACCCTATAGTGTAGATAGGAATGGCCTATGAAATGTAGTAGGTTATTTGTGAAGACCTAAGTAAACTTACGGCACTTCCTTGGGTACATTTAACGTGTTGCCAATAAAAAAAGTTGTTTAGGGTAATAGGGTTCTTGTTTCCTTAACCCCGTTACTTTCTTATTGAAAGGTTACTCTTACGTGTGGGAGTTTGTTTTGTAAGGGAATACCTATTTGCTTCTGTACTTATGTAGTTTTTTTAAAATAATTAATGAACTTTTTTTTTTATTTACAATTAATGGACTTTTTGCTTGTGCGTTAGCACCGCATTTCCGCCAATGTCAAGTAGTTTGTGGGAGTATCTATCCCAATCTCAGGGATTGTTCTTGATAAAGAACAAGAAGAGATTAAGGAATGCGGAGCCCCGTGGCAGGCAAAGACGCGACGCGCGGACAGCACGCGAGACAAGTTCTCGGGTCAGAACCTGCAACGTGACTCCAATGAACTTCTTGCTTGTGCGTTAGCACTGCCTTTCCGCACTTGTCAAGTGGTTTGAGGAAGTCAAGTCAAAGTCAAAGTCAATATAATTTATTCAATATAGGAGCTTGCAGCACACTTATCAAACGTCAATTTTTTTTTTAAAGCTACCACCGCGTCGGAACGTGTTGTCGCTGTAGAGAAGATGCGGCCAGAAACTCTACAACATAACACGACTTATTAACTACTACAATATAAATCTACTATTACAGTATCTATCCAATCTCGAGGATTGTTTTTGAGTCAGAACACAAATGAGAAGGATTGCGGAGCCTCGTGGCAGGCTGGAACGCGAACCGCGCGAACACCACGCGAAAGACAAGTGTTCGGGGCAAACCCTGCAACGTGACTCTTATGTAACTTTGTTGTCTGGAAGAAATAGCTGTTGGTGATCAATTCGCCGTACCAGATCATTATACAGGGTGTAATCTTAAATGCGTTACATACTTTTAGGGGTGCTTCAGACCATCACACTGAAAAACGTTAACTACGTATGGGACAAACTTTGAAATCGTTATTCTATGGAACAACATTTTTTGTTGGGGGTGAGGTCAAATTTGGTGTGGGGCAGGGATTATCCGTAATGTATAGGAATTCTTTTTTATAATAAGAACTATGACATGACTTGGCTTGTCAATGATTAAAATCTTTGATTCCAGAGGATCGGTGCCAATTACCGAGAAGCCACAAGTCTTAGCAACAGCTTAATTCAATTCAATTCAATTCAATTATTTTGTGTCAGATTATACAACGTGTTAATGAATTAACGCAAAACTAGAAATTAGTTTGTTTAGAATCGAGAGCAGTATCGAATTATCATGGTTTCAACATAGGTTTCTTTTTTTAAAATAATAAATAATTTGTTTGTAAAATTTAAAATTTACGGAACTCGATCTCAGCCCACAGCTCGGGCACTCTCACCCTACTTACTACCAAAACAAGATTCTTAAAATGTATCCATGAGCACGTTAGTGCTTTCATTCATTGCTGAAATGATAAAAATCATTTTTTGCCTCAAAACTTCTAACTATCAAAATAATGAAATTACTGTTTCAATCTAATTATTTTGTTATAAACCAGTTGGGGTGTATGAGGTTTTGCGCTTATTCATTAACACGTTGTATAACAGATTATATAGTCAGATTATATCAAGTGTTAGTAACAATGACTTAAAATACATCACAATAACACTCTCAAATTACACCACGGAATAAAACCTTAATTTCCATAATATCAAAAGAAAACAGTATTAATATTCTGATTCAACACGGCACCTGTGAATATTTGACGTGGCCCTGTGTCATGCTACTCGCGAATTCATGAATTTCATTAATGGATATGACGGGATATTTTTCAGGGAGCTATATTAGTATAATATTCTTCTTGAGGTACGTATGGAGTTATATTCCATTGAAGTAGGACCGCGGTTCTTCTTAAGTCGTCGTAAACCTAGCCTCTTTGAATAGCCTCCTAAGTATACAAATGAGGCATTATCGTAAAACAAAATTGTTTAAAAACTGCTGGAAGGATGGCGTTACAGTCCCAAAATATTGGTATCTACAGATTTTTTTGGAAAAGCCTCTTTTGAAAACTGACAGATACCTACATAGTGCGTTCACGATGGCTCCGTGATTTTGGCAGATCGTTTAAGAGCGATTATAGTCTGGAGTCACGTTGCGGGTTCTGACCCGAGAACTTGTCTCGCGTGTTTGCCGCGCGTCGCGTCTCTGCCTGCCACGGGGCTCCGCATTCCTTAATCTCTTCTTGTTCTTTATCAAGAACAATCCCTCAGATTGGGATAGGTACTCCCACAAACTACTTGACATTGGCGGAAATGCGGTGCTAACGCACAAGCAAAAAGGCCATTAATAATAAATAAAAAAAATAAAAATTATGTTAAAATCATTGACATAAATGTTACATATGGTCAAGACTATATTCCCCGAGGGGGTAGTCAGAGATTTTCTGAAACTACAGAACATCCACGTTTCACTAGTGGTGCCGAAAGTCTGTCCAGTGTGACGGTGAGTGAGCCCGTCGCCACTTTTAATAGACAGTGGATACAATGTGTACACACGGCGACACATGAGGTACGCAAAACAAACATACGCTGGCCGTGCGAAACTGTACATTACTCTACCTACGCGCGGCCAGCTTATTTTGGTTTTGCGTAGCTTGATGTGTCGCCGTGTGTACATGCCTCTAAATTGAAACATGCAGGTTTCCTCACGATATTTTCCTTCACCGAAAAGCCAGTGGTGTTCCAAATCGTACATAAATCCCGAAAAACTCATTGGTACGAGTCGGCCTGGAAGGGGATCGAACCATCGCCTCCTGCACGGCAGGCAAGGTCACTCGACACTGGACCACCACGGCTATATCAAGTTTATAATAATTGTTAGTTTAATATAGTATTAATTGCAAAATAATAAAGATTGTTTGTATGGTTTTTATAAACATTTCCAGAAAGTCCTACTAAAATGGAAAAAAGGTCGAGTCTGAGACTTATGAGTCTTATGACTCTTACTTAAGATTCACTTTTGTATAAAACGGTCGTAGTTTCAGGATAAGTAATAAATTATGATGTACAAATTAAGAGCAATGTCTGACCTTAATTCGAATGCTATGGCATTAAAGGGTTTATTAAATCTCATAAGATCAAGTGCGAGTCGGGTTACTCGCGCACCGAGAGGGTTCCGTAACACATATTAACTAACAACAAAAATGTTTTTTCTCTGTGACTTTTAGCACAAGACCGACTCAAACATGGCCGGTTTTTGTTGTGCGGTCAAGTGCGAGTCGGGTAACTCGCGCATCGAGAGGGTTCCGAAACACATATTAACTTAAGACAAAAAAAAAATTCTCTGTGACCTTTAGCACGAGACCGACTCAAACTTGGCCGGTTTAAAAGTCAAAAAGTCAAAATTGTTTATTCAAAATAATATCACATAGATAACTTTTTGACGTCACGTTTTTGAATCTTCCACCGCGTCGGAAGGTGTTCCGTTGTAGAGAAGATGCGGCCAGAAACTCTACAACACACTTCATTTAAACAAAACAAAATATACAAAGTACAATTACATAAATTCAATATTAAATTACATAGTGTAACATTGTCAAGACCAGACATTTTGGTCATTCAAATAAATATCGAGTTTATAGTAACAGTTTTCATTATTTGTCATTATAATGTAGAGTTTTCTCTATAATCACACTAAGTTTGACGCTAGTATGTATTACTGTTTTTACGATAGAGCGAGAAGAAAAAACGTTGATAAAACTAGTTTCTTGTATGAGGATCCGCCCTTAATTTTTAACTTTTTGACATTTATATTATTTTTTAGCAAATCCGCCTAATAAGGCACGTTCTGTGTAAATTTTAACTATCTAACTATTACGGTTCAAAAGTTACAACCCTAAATAGGTAGAACAAACGGACAGACGGTTGGACGGACAGCGTAGGCTTATGAATAGGGTTCCATTTTCACCCTTTGGGTACGGAACTCTAAACTGACAGTAAGCTATAATAAAAGTCAGAATCAAGAAAGTTACTTATTACAAAATCTGCTACAATATACGTACCAAATATTAATAATAGCATAAGCATTAGCATATGCTTACGACTATATTCCCCGAGGGGGCAGTCAGAGATATTCTGATACCAGAGAACATCCACGTTTCACTAGTACCGAAACTCTGTCCAGTGTGACGGGGGGTGAGCCCGTCGCCACTTATAATGGACAGTTTGTACAATACATGCCTCGATATTGAAGCATGTAGGTTTCCACACGATGTTTTCCTTCACCGAAAAGCCAGTGGTCTACTATATCTTACAGACTCTTAAATAAATCATCCGACTAGGATAATCTAATTAAATTAAAGAAGCTAGTAAAAGAAGTGCGAACAAATTAATTTCTACACGAATAAACTTAAACCAAAGTGGATTAAAAACAAAACTTTATTACAAAATTGTATTTAACATTTTTTAAAGCAAAAACTTTAGTCTAATAGATGTTTTAATTAAAGTCTGTGAAGTTTCGCTTAAATACGTAATTTTTTAATGAATTTAAGTGCACATTGTTTGTCTCGAAACAAGTATTTTTACAGCGCGTTCTAAAAGTTTTTAAAAGCGCTGTTTTTGCTTTTTTAACACATGCATTAAGAGGTGTGGTACTTAACTCGTAATAATGGCTTTTGCATTATAGTATTAAGGCGGTGATACCAGTGAGATTCCGTTATTCCTTGGTATTTTTGGAGTGAAACGTTTTATGGGAGGGCTTTGAAATTCTGATCCGCAACCAGGAAGTTAGAATAGGTATTTGACAGCATGTAAAATATAGGATCAACTATTTAGTCAGTTAAGAAAAATGCTGTATATTTTAAGAGAAAATCGACGAAGAAAATAATGTTTTTGTCTCTTTAGTCACGTGATCGTAAACGACTGTGATTGCCGAAGGTTGATGACGTCTCTCAATTGCTTGTAAACAGTTGCGTGTAGAGTGTGAGTGTCTACAAAGTTTTTGTCATCGTAACGTCACCTGCTTGTTTTCACGTATATTGTCAGGAAAAGCGTTTTCGCGGGATGTTTAAATACCGTTTTTTGTTTTCGTTTTTTCTTGAACTAAATGGAACGTAAAATATACATTTTCTATAGAGTCCTTAGACATCAGCAAGAAATATACTACTATCTAGTGATTAACGTAGAAAAGTTTTTAAAAACCTGTCAAATACCCTATTTGGCAGGGTATTGGTTTCAAATCCATGTCCGCAACCTTTTTGTGTGTCGGAAGTTTGAAATTTAAATCGAGAGTGCCGTATTGAAAAAAGGGCGTGAAATCGGGAGATAAGAAGACTTTATTTATAGAGCATCTAAAAGAAGACTTTATGTTCTAACAGCTGATTTTCATTTCGCGATTTCGATGTTGGTCCCATGGAGAAAGTTGCTCAGTTTTATGGTCTGATCATCCTCTTGAGAAACCGTCAGCATATAAAGAAGGACCCTATATTTTTGAAGGGCCTCTGGGTGTCCACAACGCGTGCGCAATGCAGTTAGATAGATTTCAACATCGGAATTTCTTCTTCAGCGTATGCAGGTTTCCTCACGATGTTTTCCTTCACTGTCAATGACCTAATTATCCAATGACTCAAACTTATATGTGTAGTGTTTATATTGTTAGTGTAAGTTGTTACTTATATGTGTAGTGTCTGCATATTGTTGAATACATAATAATTGAATTTTATTGAACTGTTTGAGAACAGTCGGTATTACGTTCATAAGATAGAAAAACTCATTGGTACATGACCTTTGACTATTTATATGTGAACTGGTTACGCGTGTAATTCTACTAACAAACATTTCTGCCACTTTTTGCGGGGGGCGAGGTAACATGAAATCCGCAACTTTGGATTTTATTCCCCATAACTTTAGATTCTAATTTTGAATGTCAAAAGTCATGAAAAGTAGTCTCGTGTGAACCCCAAACGTTCTAAGTTCGAAGTTATTATTTCGCAATTATAGGCTGTCTCGTTTGGTGATAAGGTGTAAAATTGAATGTAAAAGCACAAGATCAATTGTGCTTATACCGTGGCAGAGGGGAAATGCTACCGCAAGGCTAGTCCTTATAATAATTAGTCAAAGTACATGACATGTGGTCTGTGTGGAATTCGAATCTGAGCCTCCATAGCTCGCCGCACCGCGCCACCGGCGCTCTCACAATATCGCATTTATCCTAAGCATTTTTCGTTATAGAATGCAAATTCTTTTTATACAGTGGAAATGATTTGAAATTAAGTTAACCTAGTGTCATTAATATAAGAGCCTTAAGTTTTCGTTTAGCAACATAGTAAATGTATCAAGGGACGTGGGAAGCGGGGAATGCAAGTTGAATTAGAAGAGTGTTTCGGGGTGGTTAGAAACTACCAACCAACCTTCTAAGATTGCTCACTTTATATAATCTAAATATACAACGTGTTAATGAATTAACGCAAAACTAGAAAGTAGTTTGTTTAGAATCGAGAGCTTAATCGAAGTATCATGGTTTCATCATCATTACTCATTACAAAAGTCCTAATTTTTTTTCCAAATAAAAAAAAAATGGAAAATTTAAAATTTACTGAACTCGATCTCAACCCACCGCTCGATCACTTTCACATTACTTACTACCAAAACAAAATTCTTAAAATGTATCCATGAGCACGTTAGCGCTTTTATTTCATTCCTTGCTGAAATGATAACAAATAATTTTTGCCTCAAAACTTGAAATGCGAATAACATAAAATTTTTACTATCAAAATAATGATATTATTGTTTCAATATAATTATTTTATTAGTCTATTACATGCAGTTACATCGCGTTAAAGTAAAAGTTATCTACTAAAAGTTGAACTCGAAATTACAGCAAGCTTGAACCTTTCAATGTTACATTATTTACTACCTGTAGCATTTCACATGGCATCCGAGTCCAGGTGGAAATTCCAGATTTAAAAGTCGTCTGGAAATCGTAGCAAATAAAATTGTGGAGAGTGGAGAACAAACTTCTAATTCCTAGCCAAGATTTAACTTAATGTTTTTTAACTTAAATCTTAGCTAGGAATTAGATATATATATAGATAAATATCCTGAATAAAAAGGTTTATACAAATTTTTCATCAAACTAAGAAGGTACTTACAACAGTACTTACTCCCTCGCCACGCCAGCTTGAATAACATCATCCGTTGGGCCCTTGTCAGCGCCAACGTGCCGGCTACACTTGAGCCAAATGGCCTTGCACGAGACGATGGCAGGAGACCCGATGGTATGAATGTCATTCCTTGGAGGAATGGAAGACCCCTGGTGTGGGACGCTACGTGTGTCGACACTGTGGCGCCCTCACACCTCCCTGCCACTTCTCTAAGAGCGGGCGCAGCGGTGGCTGCTGCAGAGGGTCTCAAGCGGCGCACGTATGGGTGACGGCTACATTCTTGCGCCATTCGGTGTTGAGACCCTGGGGTCGTGGGGGCCAGACGCCCGACAGCTTTTCGAAGAGTTGTCGTCGCGCCTGGTCGAGGTATCCGGTGACCGATGGGCTGGCGCATACCTCGGGCAATGAATTTTGATAGCGATCCAACGAGGTAACGCCGCTAGCGTCCTGGGCATCCTCCCGCAGGACATCGGCTTCGAGCACGTCTTCTGTTTAGCGTAAGTTGATCAGAAGTCGAGCTCAAATAGTGACACATACCTACTTTGAGACGATTCTTGACTAAAAGATGAGAAACTAAATTTAAGACTACGGATGGTAAAAATAAATGAAACCTTTTTAGGGAAAAAAAACTAATATATTTAAGTGTGAATATAATATTTATGTTTTGGTGTGCAATAAAATTTATTGATTTCATCTCTGAAGTTAAATGAACTCCAAGTGAGCGGATCCTCGGGCAAAAACTATTATTTATAACTACAATTTAGCTTCTAAATATTCAGATTATCGTGGAAGGTTTAGCATAATACTGGGTGATTTTGAACAATTTTCCAAGTTTCAGGGGCGCTTCAGACCATCAAACTGAACTATATTGACTGTAGGATCAAATATAAAATCGTAAAAAAAATCTGCTGTTTCATACATTTGAGTCGAATAGAAATTGCAGTTTAGTATGCGCACAGAGTTCGTATGCGTATGAAACAAATGCTTCGCTTTTAGCGATAAGACAACCTAATTTTGTACCTTCTGTATTTCCTCTTTGTATACTATGTTTTTGATATAAAATAAAGTATAATTTATTGATTAACAAACGATTTTTTTGTTCAGTCTGTACGACCCCTAAAAATTTTTCAGTGTTAACGAAATAACATATTATAGCAGTTGTAGCAAGGTTTCTGAACACCCGTCATTAATAATGGTCGTCCGTTTTATGTACCTACAAAACACTAAAAAAGTTATAGAACTTAACACTAATCACCGTTCATACAACTGCTCCACTACGAAAAGATTAAATCTCTATTCCCCGAATGCTGTACTAAAGTAGTAAAGCGACTTACAGCGAGCTCTTTTTAAAAAGCTCAAAAGTTCAACTCAATTTCCACATTTTTACACCTAAAATGTATAAAAGAGTGTGAAACATAAATTTGAAATTACCGCAATATATTTCCACCTACGGCAACGTTTTTGTAGAGTATGCGCCCGCAATTAGGCACGCCTCGTTAAACCAGAGATCAAGACCTAATGAGCCACGTATATGGTTTAGTGCACTCCCAGGATCAAAAATTATAATCCGACGTCACTACTATACGTTGAACTTATGTTCTGCTTAGCTTACGAAGTACCAGAGGTCTCTATAAAGTGGGCAATTCGATAGCGATGACAGTCGTGTGACGGTTGACGCATCAGCGTGGATAACCAGATAAATTTACAGTTTTGATATTTGAAAATGTTGGTTATGTTAGTGGCATAAGGTCTGGATTTGTGTGGATGGGGAAGTTAACAGTATGTTGCGACGAAAGCGTTTGGCATTCGAAATTTAAATAAGCGTGTGTATGAAGGAATATTCTGGTTAATAATATTTTGTTTTAAAAAATCGTTATGGTCTAGCTAGTGGCACAGTATAAGAAAGAGTATCTATTACCACAGAATAAATACTAGTACCTACCGATACAGAAGAATCACTTCGAAAACAGATTTAAATATATTTAAATCTGTTTTCGCTATTTATATAGCGACTATCTCTGCACGGCAATAATGTGCAAGGTTATTCGCACCCGTCCTATCGTACAATTCTTTAATAACCGACTAACCGTCACAACGGCGCGCGTGCAAACAAAAATGAACAGAGTCATTAGACATGACAGTTTCCTTTACATAGTCTCCCTCTTTCATTGTTGCACGTGCTGACAGCGTGACATCCCTAGGGTTTTCAAGTCTCGCATTGACTACTCACAAAATGGTGGCAAGTCTAATGAGATTTGACCAAGAAATTCGGAATCGGTGGGGATCGGCCGGCAAGCGTACCTGAACTGTGGTGTGAGACAGGCCTGCTATTACTACATAGCTAGTAATGATCTGCAGTGTAGGGGGTGGCGGTGAGGTCCCAGCTTGAATCCGACTCATACCAATAAGTTTGTAGGGATTTATATACAATTTGAAACATCACAGGCATTTGGGTTATGTAAAACATCTTGAGGATCCCTTGCTTCATTTTTGAAATTCCTATTGTCTATTAAAAGGGGCGACGATGTATTCACTACCTAACACACTGGTTAGAGTTTGGGCACTACAACTGCACGTGTGCCTATGCATGACTCTTAATAACTTGAGTCACTCTGTGTGTCGCTATAGCTAGTCGTTGCAATTCGAAGCTAAGCTTAAACTATATTGATAAAGTCGAACAGAATACCCGTGTCTAAACCTGCGTTCAAATTAAATAGCCTCGTCATATTTTTTTGCAGACGCTATATTTTTACGACCGCTATATTAAATTCGTAGATTACAAAAAATAAAAAAGGAAATAAACGTCAAGTGAGGCCCTTTAAAAGAGTGTACGGCTCGAAATGGGACTTGAATTCCGACCGATCGTGAGGGTTAAAAAATCTTAAAGGACTGAGCAGTATAGTGTATATGAGAACATTCTGTATCAAACTATGTGATCATTTTTAGGGTTCCGTACCATAAGGGTGAAAACAGTATTCTATTACTAAGCCTACATTGTCCGTCCGTCCGTCCGTCCGTCCTACCTATTTAGGGCTGTAACTTTTGAACCGTAATTTGCTAGACGGTTGAAATTTTCACGGATATGTTAACAAATAATAAAAATGTAAAAAAGTTAAAAATTAAGGGGGGTTCTCAACAAGAAACTGCTTTTTATCAACGTTTTTTCTTCTCACTCTATCGTAAAAACGGTAATACATACAAGCGTCAAACTTGGTGTGATTATAGAGCAAACTCTACAGTATAACGACAAATAATAAAAACCGGCCATGTGTGAGTCGGTCTCACGCTAAAGGTCCCGGAGAAAACAACACTGTTTTGAGTTAATATGTTGTGTGGTGGTGTGGTATGGAACCCTCAGTGCGTGATTAGCCCGATTCGTACTTGACCGGTTTTATTATAAATGTCATATTATGAGTGTATTCTCTTAATCTGCTTCTTATAAAAGACTTTGTAAAAACGCGTGAACTTGCAAATGAAAGAGCTTGCTCCTTTAACCTACCTCTCAATCCCACGCCCTGGATATATCCGTGTAATGAGTTCTGTATTGCGCTTTTCGCGGAATGTAATTGACTCAATTTTTGACTTTATTGTTCCATAGGTATACGGTGTTGTTTCGCGTAATGCGTTTTATAGGTTTTACTGCGAAAGGCGAAACCTGGACGTAACGTTATGATATAATGAAAAAGACCAAAAAAAAATTGTTAATTTAATCTGCTGTCGCTTCGAACGGTAAAATGAGACCTCACGTAAAAATTATAGTAATTATAGCACGTAGCATTAAGTAGTGTTTTCCAAAACTAGTAACATAAAAATCTGTAAAAGTGCTGTTTGTGGTCTATGGTTTGCATCATCTAATGACGTTTGATGATGATTGATGAAGCGTTTTGAGAATTTTGTTGACTGTACTATATTATTGTGCTATATGTGACGACCCAAACGGTTCGTATGATCTACTACAAAATTCATGCATATGCTCACGACTATATTCCCCGAGGAGGTAGTCAGAGATATTCTGAAACCTTAGATCATCCACGTTTCACCAGTAGTACCGCAACTCTGTCCAGTGTGACGGGGGATGAGCCCGTCGCCACTTATAATGGATAGTGGGTACAATATGTGGGTAAGCATGCAGGTTTCCTCACCATGTTTTCCTTCACCGAAAAGCCAGTGGTGTTACAACAAGTTTGTTAAAACTCATTGGTACTACAAAATTCAAGTATTAAAATATAGTAGGTATTTTACACAATATTTTTAAAAGACCTATCCAACGATAACCCACACCATGGGATAGACGAGAAAAAAAATGTCATCCTCACTTTTCGTGTGTACCCTAAAAAAAATATTTTTCAAGATTTTATTTTACCACTTTACCGGAGTAATTTATATGTACGCCCATGTCAAATTACAGCTTTCTACTGCTAAGCGACTATGAGCTATGCCGCGGACAGACGGACATGGCGAAACTATAAGGGTTCCTTGTTGATTACAGAACCCTAAAAACTGTGTTTTAGGTTGACGTTACCCTTGAGGATAATAGACTCCATGTTTCAAGAAAAACAACTATTTTCCGTTAAATTCCGTTGCTCATTTACACAACAAAGTGCCAACTAGTACTTTCGAAACCAATTATATCGGAAACGATGGACGATCCAACGATATCCTATCCCTTACTTCATCTCAGTCAAAGCGAATAAATGTAGGTCAAGAAAACAGTGCTTTCAATTGCTTTGTTTTCCAAGAAAAAATCTAGGAGTACAATTTTATTTCAAAATTATTTACTTCAAGTTTTAAGCTCGAAATGCTAACAATAATCATCATCAGGGAGTCACGTTGCAGGGTTTGCCCCGAACACTTGTCTTTCGCGTGGTGTTCGCGCGGTTCGCGTTTCAGCCTGCCACGAGGCTCCGCAATCCTTCTCAGTTGTGTTCTTACTCCAAAAAAATTCTCGAGATTGGATAGATACTCCCTCGAACCACTTGACACTGGCGGATATGCAGTGCTGACGCACAAGCAAGAAGTCCATTAACTATTTTAAAAAAAATCATCATCAGCCTGCACCAGGTGTAGGTTTACAGGGTGTAAACATAATTTATGGGGTGCTTCACACCATCAAACTGAACACCTTGTACTAGGTATAGGACCAACATCGAAATCACGAAAAAAATCTGCTGTTTCAAACATTTTGGCTTAGTAGTTATTTTATTTTATTAGGCTCATCAACAGTTGTTACACTAATACATGGTGTACTTAAATACTAGGGAAAAAACATAGCTAAATGCACAACTAATTACAGATGAACACAGCAAAGCAAGCAAATTTTTTCCAAAGTTGCATTTTAGATCTTTAAACTTTGACTTACATAAAAAAAAAAACGAAATACAAATGAAATTTAATTCAATAAATTAAAATGGAAAATATTAAACTATGAAATTACATTTTTTCATCAGCGGATTTATTTTCGGCGATTTCGAGTTTGGCTCCGTAGTGATGGTTCAGTTTGATGGTCTGAACCACCCCTTAAGGGGATATAATTCGGAGAGCGCTCCATACAAACGTACTATGGTGATATTTCCAATACTGACCAATTAAACTCAATGAAATTTTGCTGAAACAATCTTGAAACAAATATCTATGCTTGTATGGAGTCAGATCTTCGTTAAAATATACAGTTGCAATGCTAGGATTAATTTACGATTTGTATGAAAATCTTTGAGGCACTGTAACTTTAAAACTATACATTTTAACGAAAATCAGCCTCTATACAAGCATAGAAATTTGTTTTTAGATTGATTCTGAAAAATTTCATTGAGTTTAATTGGTTAGTATTGAAAATATCACCATAGTATTGTACTGTTCTACCAGTGAAAACCTGTCATTGGCTTTCTGCTTAATATTCATGTAACTACTGTATTATATTGCTGTTGGTTTTCCAATAAAAAAAAAAATAAAAAAAAAAAAAATAAAAAAAAAATAGTACGTTAGTATGGAGCCCGCTCCGAATTATATCCTCTTAAAATTTGGAAACAAATAACATAGATTTTTTTAAATCGTACAAATATAAATCATTTATTGCTACATTGGGTTCAAAAGATGTTATAGTAATTCCGGTACTTCCGGTATTACAATTACAGTTACTTCTGATAATCATGCATTAAATTGAATTTATACGAATAGAAAAACAAAATGTGTTATATACGAGACGTATAAGAATTATTTCGATTTATAAGTCATGCTGACACGAGGACCAAAATTATTGAAGCATTAGGTAATTAGAATTTCTAGTACATAATGACACATTTTATATTATATAGGGTCCAACTTAATATGCTGACACTTTTTCGGGAAGATGATCAGACCATCAAACTGAACAACTTTCTCTATGGGACCAACATCGAAATCGAGAAAAACCAAATCAGGTGTCCTTTACAAAACTGCGAACATACTCGAACAAAATGTATGGGACAGCTGATTTTTTTTTTGCTATTTCGATGTTGGTCCCATAGAGAAAGTTGTTCAGTTTTACGGTCTGATCATACCCTTAAAAAGTGTCAGCATATTAAAAAGGACCCTGCATAATTATCAGTGGTATTATTATTATTAGTGGCGACGGACGGGGGGTGACCCCGTCACACTGGCCAGAGTTTCGGTACTACTGGTGAAACGTGGATGTTCTGAGGTTTCAGAATATCTCTGACTACTCCCTCGGGGAATATAGTCGTGAGCATATGATTATGCTTATGCTGCATAATTATCTTTAATTTTTTGACATTCCTAGCCAAGTTTAGGTGCACATACATACATACATAAACTCACGCCTTTTTCCCAGAGGGGTAGGCAGAAACTATAGATCTCCACTTTGGTTCTGACACACCTCTCTTGCTTCCTCTAAGTCCATACATCTTTAGGTGAAACTTGTTATAAATCGTAGAAAATAGAAAATAACATAAAGCGTCGGCAATCAAAAACAAATTAGGTTTTGTGTTACTAATTGTTCTTATTTAAACAGAAGAGGTCGAACTGGAAACAGCTTACAATGCGTTCTGCAAAGACCCCAAACGCACCAGTCGGCGACCGAATTCAATAGGCCAAATTGCGGGCCAGTCTATGCTCTGCAAATGGCTAAGTCAGGAGCCGGTTTAAGTCATAGACTGTTAAATAAAGATATCATCATCACAGCTTATACAACGTGTTAATGAATTAACGCAAAACTAGAAAGTAGTTTGTTTAGAATCGAGAGCAGAATCGAAATATCATGGTTTCAACATAGGTAATTTTTTTCATAATATTAAATAATTTGTTTGTAAAATTTAAGATTTACTGAACCCCACCCCACGGGCACTCACATCCCACTTAGTACCAAAACAAGATTCTTAAAATATATCCATGAGCACATTAGCGCTTTCATTCATTGCTGAAATGATAAGAAATCATTTTTGCCTCAAAACTTAAAATGCAGATAACTTTAAATCTTAACTAACAAAATAATGAAATTATTGTTTCAATCGAATTATTTTGTTATAAATCAGTTGGGGTTTATGTGGTTTGGCGCTTATTCATTAACACGTTATATGTATACGTCCCACTGCAGGACACAGGCCTTCCCTCGGGGAGGGTGTATGGGCGTTAGATCACCACACGTGCCCAATGCGGACTGGTAGATTTCACATACGCATCGAAATTTCTTCTTCAGCGCATGCAAGTTTCCTCACAATGTTTTCCTTCACCGTTTGATAGCAGTCGGTATTACTTACACAAGTTAGAAAACCTCATAATGATGAACAAAGAAAAATTTATATAGTTTGTAAATATAAATGCGTTACACGTTAAGAGGATATGTGAAAAAAATTGGATTCTTCAAAGCATCATATATCATGAAATACTAACAATGGGAGTATGATTTGCGGTTATGTGTAAATTGAACATATAATTGAAGTTTTGGTTAGAGCCACAACACGATTACGAGACATTTTCTCGATAGAAAAATAAGTCAAAGTAGCCTCCGTCTTTATCGATAAACGCTTGGAACTGCTAAACGGTGAAAAATAGAAACACGAGACTTGATTCTAAAAAAGATATTGATATTTAATAAAGTTTGATTAGAGCAGAAATGAACTTACATAAATAGTACAATCACAATTAAATAAAGTTTGTCTTACGCTTGCGTCATTTCAGGCGCGCGCGCCGCCTCATCTCTTTCTCTCGCATCAGGCTGCAATATAAGCTATCACACGCCCATTTCTCTTCAATTATTTTTCGACATAGGCCCTTAAGAGGCGTTACAGACCATCAAACTTTCAGTCTGGAACAAATATTGAAATTGCGAAAATAAATCAGCTATTCCATAGAAAACGTCAATGACGACTCGACCCAAATTTATGAAACAGATGTTTTTAATCTCCCCTTAAAGTTTGTAACGTACCTATTTAAGTTTAAACCCTGTATTTACTGAAGGGAAAGATACTTTTTACTTGTAGTTAATGGACGGTTATACCGTTATACCAATACAATTTTTGCTACACAATATTAAATGATGTGAAGTAAAGTAAATTCTCTTTGCCGATTTTAACCACATCGACTAGTTTATTACAAAAATAGTCAGGTGCGAAGAATATTCTTAATATATCCATTTTGAGTAGTTAAGAGTGCGCTAACTTTTTATGATGAACTCCTTCTTTAGGAAGTGGTCCTGTTTGAGCCCGACCGGTACAGGAAATGAGGATAGACTTCAACATGTCGACGAAGAGGTAAATATTCAATTGTGTATCTGTGTTAAACGCGTTTAAAACCGGAAGCGATCACGGCATGGGTTACCATGCGACACATTTTACCTATTAAGCACTATTTAGGCACATTGAATCTTAATATCAAGTTCGAAAGATCTCGACTGAAGGTCTACGCTCCGTCCCGCCCAGTACCGATCCAGATCCAAAACTTCTGTAGTTTTCAGCCTTTGACTAATTATTATAAGAACTAGCCTTGCAGTAGCATTTCCCCTCTGCCACGGTATAAGCACAATTGATCTTGTGCATTTACATTCAATTTTACACCTTATCACTAAACGAGACAGCCTATAATTGCGAAATAATAACTTCGAACTTATAACGTTTGGGGTTCACACGAGACTACTTTTCATGATTTTTAACATTCAAAATTAGAATCTAAAGTTATGGGGAATAAAATCCAAAGTTTTTCATGTTACCTCGCCCCCCGCAAAAAGTGTCAGAAATGTTTGTTAGTAGAATTACAAGCGTAACCAGTCCACATATAAATAGTCAAAGTTTTCAGCTCGAACTTCGGATACTTGTTGACCACAAGTAAACAATAAAGAAAGGTAATAAATAAATTAAAATTTACATTCTTGATTCGAAAAATAGGAAACATAAAAATAATTGGCATGTTGATTTATTTCACAACATTGTATTCAATTACCCATGATAAAATAAAAAATAAAACAACGTGCTCATACACATAAATATAGACAGTGGATAAACATGGGATAAACTTTAAATAAGCACACACACAAAAGCGGCATTCACCTACACTCAAGTCCGGCCGCTGAAAGATTGCGTTTGACAGTTACCATAAAATTGTAAAAAACGGAATGAAAATATTGTTTACCTGTGCTCACTTTAGTACACAGGGCACAGCTACTAAATAATGATCGGCATTTATAGTTTTCATTCAGTTTTTTACAATTTTATGGTACTCGTAACTGTCAAACGCAATCTTTCAGCGGCCGGACTTTAGCATACGTCATGGGGCCTTATTCAACCTGCCTTTCTACCTTTCTCGGTTTGATTGATCCGCTTACCGCTCAGCTACCTGCAATTCTCCATCATCTCTTATGTATTAAACCGCCCAACCAGCCCTGCACAGGAAGGCTGTAAGCTGTTGGGGGTGCTACAGGAAATTGCGCGGGGTGAGGGGGGCCAAGCGCAACGTTAGTGTTTATTGTAACATTGTTAGGAGTTCTGCTCCTGGAGTACAGAATAGGTATTAGTATATAGTTCTACATATATAACAGCTACTCCCCGCCCCCTCTGACTTCAGATACCCCACCTCACCTCACACATTCTGGGGACACTTTAGGAGAGCTGAGAAAGGGAATGCAGTCAGGCGCGCGCACATGTTGGATTTGACTACATAAAATTGTGTCTTTTCAGTGCATAAAAAACGTTGAAAAACAATTCTGAATTTACATTTTCAGTAATTCTGTAGCTCAAATACTATTTTTAATAACAGAAAGAACAATAAAATGTATCGAAATGTAGATGACATTAAGAGGATATAATTCGAAGCGCGCTCCATACAAACGTACTATGGTGAAATTTTCAATACTATCCAATTAAACTCAACGAATTTTTTCAGAATCAATCTAAAAACAAATTTCTATTCTTGTATAGAGTCAGATTTTCGTTAAAATGTATAGTTTTAAAGTTACAGTGCCTCAAAGATTTCCATACAAATCTTAAATTATATCCCCTTGAGTGGTGGTTCAGACCATCAAACTGAACCAACACTATGGAGCCAAACTCGAAATGGCGAAAATCAATCTGCTGACGAAAAAATTAAATTTCATAGTTTAATATTTTCCATTTTAATTTTTTGAATTAAATTTCATTTGTTTTTACCCGTTTCATTTGTTATGTTTTTCAAGCGTATGTATGTATGTATGTATGTATGTATGTTTGTATGTCTATTTCTTTGGCACGGCCTACAGCCTAAACGGCTTGATGGATTTTAACGTATGGGGTGTCATTGGATTCGTAAAAATCGTGAAAGTGACATAGGATATATTATTTCAAGATGGCGTCTATTAATTAAAATAGAGAGGGGGAATAAACAATTTTTTTTGGTTAAAAATTACAATATGGGTATCAAATGAAAGCTAGTGATCAGACGATTCCAAATATATAAATATTATAGTACTTTTATGTTACCGTTTCGACACAAGACTAAAAAGTATGAAATAAACTAAATTATTAAGATAAACAAAAAACCCGACTGCATAAAAAACCTATTAACTGAAAAGAGAAAAACAAGCTCTAAAATCACTAATCAGCTATAACAGCTTTATTTGAGGTAATATAATTTGAATGTTATTAGGTAGGTATTTCAGGCGGGGTCAAAAATAACCAACCAAAAATCTCCTTTGTCCACGTTTGCGATACCTACCTAATAACATTCAAATTATATTATTAGATTTTTTTTATAAATGTAATTCGAAGTTTAAAGATCTAAAATGCAACTTTGGAAATTTTTTTTTGTGCATGCTGTGTTCATCTGTGATTAGTTGTGCATTTAGCTATGTTTCTGTCAGATTTTCGTTAAAATGTTTAGTTTTAAAATTACAGTGCCTCAAAGATTTCCATACAAATCTTAAATTAATCCTAGCATTGAAACTGTATATTTTGACGAAAATCGGACTCCATACAAGCATAGATATCTGTTTCAAGACTGTTTCAGAAAAATTTCATTGAGTTTAATTGGTTAGTATTGAAAATATCACCATAGTACGTTTGTATGGAGCGCGCTCGCAATTATATCCCCTTAAATGCAAAACGCCGCAATGTCATGGACAGTTTGCACCGTTTGCACAAAGTGCGCATGCGCAGACGCCATCTCGAAGTTCAAAAACGTTCTATAGAGTGCCAGGAGACCGGTGCCTGGAGTGCGATTTACGAAAGTCACACGCTCGAAATCATGATCGAATGAGATATTATAATATCCATAGTAATTTTGACATTTTCTACGGCTTATTTCAAAGTGTGAATTTAAAAAATGCCGGCGCGTGGGCAGTGTATTGAAAAATCGCTTGCCACGCCACAAAAAGTGGCTATCACGTTAAGTATGATTTCCATACACGCGCGCGACGCGCCTTTGCTCCATAGAAAATAACCTGTTCCTTTCCTGTTCCCGCGCTTTTAGGAGAGCGAAAGCCGCGCTTGCAACGACAAAGTTGTATGGAATAAAGCCGAGTCGTGCGCAACAAGAGAAATTCAAGAATTCTGTCCCAAGCAGGGCTAGCATACCACGCACGACAAAGCGATACAACAAGAAAGCCATCATATGCGCTCGTTTTGGAATGCGTAAAGTAAAACAAGGACAGGGAAACATCTCGATCTTTCTGATTTTCTTCTCTGCATGCTAGGCCCCTTTCTGAGAAAGTACCTATTTGACTAGTTCATCATTTCAAGGTCGCTCAGCGAGCTATGGAGAGAGCTATGCTCGGTGTTTCTCTGAGAGATCACATCAGAAATGAAGTGATACGACAGAGAACTAAAGTGGTTGACATAGCTCAGAAAATTAGCAAGCTGAAGTGGTAATGAGCTGGTCATATCTGCCGAAGAGCTGACAACCGGTGGGGTGTCAGAGTTCTAGAGTGGAGAACGCAAACTGGTAGGCGTAGTGTGGGACGCCCTGCTACCCGCTGGACAGACGACCTAAAAAAAGTAGCGGGGAGCGATTGGATGAGGAAGGCCGAGGACAGAGTTTTGTGGCGCGCCTTGGGAGAGGCCTATGTTCAGCAGTGGACGATGATGGGCTGATGATGATGATGATGACCTATTGGAATTACAGATACAGAGTTTTAAAACACTTTTACTCTATCTCTTATTCTTGAACGGCTTTAGTACCGTTCAAGATAGAATATCTATCTGAAAAATAAATGATATTTGCTAATCAGAATTAGCCGGAAAGCTAATTAGGAAATCTAAATCTTTTCGTCGTAATTTGGAATAAGGTATAGTTAAAATAATAGAAGAATTGCATTGCTAGAGCAGACACGTGCACGCTGCGACCATGACCGACCCCCTGCTAGTTTCGAGTAATTAAATTATGCAGAAAAATATACAAGGTGTAACAAAAGTAAAAAAAAATATTTCGAACTTTTAAAGGGGTTATTAAGACCATCAAACTGAACAACTTTCACTATCGGACCAATATCGAAATCGCGAAAAAATAAATCAGCTGTCCCATACATTTAGCTCGAGTAGAATTGTAGGTTAGTATGGAACGTCAGAATTTTTTTTCGCGATTTCGATATTGGTCCCATAGTAAAAGTTCTTCAGTTTGATGGTCTCAACCACCCCCTTAAATGTTTATTTGTATTTTTGTAACACCTTGTATACAACGTTTTAATAAATTAACGCAAAACTAGAAAGTAGTTTGTTTTGAATTGAGAACAGAATTGAATTATCATGGTTTCAACAATGGTAATTTTTTTCAAAATATTAAGTAATTTGTTTGTAAAATTTAAAATTTACTGAACTCGATCTCAACCCACCGTAGGGGCACTCTCACCCTACTTACTACCAAAACAAGATTCTTAAAATGGATCCATGAGCACGTTAGCGTTTTCATTCATTGCTGTAATTATCATTACACGTTTAACGTTACGTCTAACGTTTTTGCCAGAAAACTTAAAATACGAATAACTTTAAATCAAAATAATGAAATTATTGTTACAATCTAATTATTTTGTTATAAATCAGTTGTTGTGTATGAGGTTTTGCGCTTATTCATTAACACATTGTATACCTATAAAGGTTGTACATAATTCAATTACCTACATAAAACCACCAGATGGTCGGCCATGGTCGTGGTTAATTATTATTCTGTTGAATCTTTAAATTATGCAAACCATTTTATTATATGAAAATTGTTCTAGAATAATCTATCATCATCAGCCTATATACGTCCCACTGCAGGACACAGGCCTGCCCTCAGGGAGGGTGTATGGGCGTTAGTCCACCACGCGTGCCGAATGCGGATTCGTAGACTTCAGATACGCATCGGAATTTCTTCTTCAGCGTATGCAGATTTCCTCGTGATGTCTTCCTTCACCGTTTGAGAGCAGTCGGGATTACGTACTTAAGTTAGGAAAACTCAATGGTACATTGCATGTCATCCGTGCGGATTCGAACCTGGACCTCAAGATTGAGTTTCCATAGCTCTTCCACCGACGCTCTCCACGTTTCATACATTTTTGTCCAAACAAAAACGAATGCTATAAATTCTGTTAGAACTTGTGCATCTAAGCTTTTATTATGATGGCATGAAAGCTGTAAGTTTTATTACGTCAAAAATGTATGAAAACGCGGATTTTTTAATCATAAATAAGTCTAAGGTTAATGGCCTTTGCAGCTTTGTTGCCATAATAATAAGTACTACCATTTTATATTTTGAGGTAAAAAAAAAATATATTTTGTGCGTAAATGTTCCTTGGGGTCATAGAAGTATACCCTTAGAATTCCTGACATCTAGGATGCCAGATCACCATCCCCCCCCTCCCCCTCCCCCCTCCCAAATATGACCCGATTTTCAGTATTTTCAATTTTACTCAAAAAACAGTTAGAGTTAAATTACATTAAAAGTCAAATTAAAGATTGAAAAATTTAGTCTCTGGCGGGACTTGAGTCCGCACTATTCCGAATCAGGGAATTGCGTTTATCAAATTTACTAGAAGTTATTACGAACTAACCAACCCGCAAGTCCAGTATTACAACTTTTTTTTGCCGCTCTCCATTATTCCGAGCGTTCCATACCACCTCAGAGGAAGGATCTCGATAGAGTCCGCATAAATTTACGATTGTAGTTAGTCTCTTTTGTCTTATGACGTACCTTTAATAGTAGAAGGAGATGGAACTATAGATATTTGTTTATGCGGCTGTCTACTTTTTTTTGAGCTAGTGTGTGTGAAAAGTGACCGTAAACATAAGGTCATATTATGTCACTTGGTGCCTTTTATCCATACTACTTAACACCACACACTCAAACCTAAACGTCAAAAAAAGTGGACACTTTACAATTGGTATGGCTCACTCTATTAGGTGCATACCACCAAACAATACGCTACAATATGTTGCCGTACTCTTCTAACGCACGCGATTTGCTAATCTCTTCGTCACTTTGCGCTGTTTGGTGTTTGAAATTACGTTCCGATCCACGAGACTTATAACTGTAATATTTCGTAATAAAGCAAAGCTTTAGAATAAATCTTTTACTAATGTTCTATTTACAACTATTGTTGAATTATTAAGATAATTTTTTTTTATTTTTTTTATTTATAATGAATGGACTTTTTGCTTGTGCGTTAGCACCGCATTTCCGCCAATGTCAAGTAGTTTGTGGGAGTATCTATCCCAATCTCAGGGATTGTTTTTGATAAAGAACAAGAAGAGATTAAGGAATGCGGAGCCTCGTGGCAGGCAAAGACGCGACGCGCGGACAACACGCGAGACAAGTTCTCGGGTCAGAACCTGCAACGTAACTCATTTCTTATTATAATTTTGGTGCAAGTTCCCCATTGTCTTGAATTGATAACATGGCTATAGACAATACCTTTTCCTGCGTCCTGGTTCCGTACGATACGACATCAACCTCTTCCTTCACCTGTACCTATCTAGGATGTTGGATAGGAGGGAAAATAAAATGTTGTTGATAATTTTTATTTCAGACTATGTAATTTAAGAAATGTATAACTATAAAAAGATGTTAAATTGTGGGCATAGTTATGTTGAAAGATTTTATATAATTACGATATTGCTCTAGATCATTTAAAAACGTGTGAGTATACTTACAAATCAGTGATTTTTTTTTTATTGGGGCTTTTAACCCTGAGGTTATGCCAGCCCCATCGTGACTTAAACTTGAGACTCTACACAACAATACAATGAAAACCTAATACTTCATAACGATTATACAACTAAACACTAGTACTATAAATAAAAAGGTACGCCATTTTAGCCTCTCCCGACGTAGGGGCGGCTAAAATGGTGACAAAAGAGCCTACATTCAAAACATTTAATTTTAAACTATTTTACAGTAATAGCCTCTGCGATTGAAACCGGACACATTCCACTAATAAATGCTGAACATCCTCCACAGTACCGCACAGTGAACGTTTCTGAATTACAAAAACAAAACAAAAATAGTAGTGACAAAAGTGGTGCATACAAATGTTGACTTCTAAAACACGGTTGCCTCTTTAGTTTTTTCCTTCACTGTAGATGGTGTTCAGCAACGAGAAGTAGGACCATGCGGTCTTCATTATCTGGAAATAATTACACGAGTTATAAACACAGAATAAATACTACTCTCTACTTATAATGGTGGTATAATGCAACCTGGAAGGTTGCATTATACCACCATTACTTCTGTCTAACTATTTAAAGAACAATACAGACATACCATTGACGTAGAATATTATGGACGCCGGGTCTAGTACAAAATACTAATAATAAAGTGTCCGAGACTAAAATACACAAACCTAAGTACGTATAGTAATATAAACCAACTAAAAACATTGAAAATGCTGAAATCCTTTTCCGTCCCACTCTCCCATCGGGGCACGGCCGCGCGTAGTTGGCCGATCAACCGAAGACTGTTGCGTAATTCGTTCTCTTTTTTACGTTTTCGTTCTCTTTTTATTCGGACACTTTTGAGCGCGGCCTTTACACCCCTATATGCTTCAGAGACTTGTCTAGCAGTTCCCTCTTGAGGAGACCAAGGAGGTTTTGCTAAGGGCCTGCCAAGGCCCGGGGCTGTGGGAGTCCTCTCCCGGGTAGGGGAGACAAAATATCATAAATCTGTCACGTACGAGAAAAGCGACAGTTTGGTAGAAACATCGCTGTGTATGTAGGAGTCTACTGGCCGCGAGCCTTAATTAAGCGAAGCTATTTTACTGGTCGGATATCTATTCTGTGGCTGAAGATAGAAAAACAAAAAGTATTTCAACGGAAAGACGGACAGATTCGTAAAGATATGAAATGGCCAAAATGTTAAAACGGCTAATAGCTGATGTAGTAGGAAACTTATTCCCACTAACGTGTCTTTACAAGTACAGAGCTGCAATCGCGGTAAATATTCGGTGATTGAACCGTGATTGTACTACGTCCGAATCATAACTTTTGACACATTTGGTAATGCGCTAATCGCAGTACTGCTCTTGACAGCCGTTAGAGCCGTTTTGACAGATCGCTCAGACGTTAGGGGCTGTCAGTTACAGTTGAATAGTAATTGGATTGCAATGTGATCAGAACTGAAATTGGATAAGAATAGAACTTCAATGTTTTAACTTAGCGCAATATGGGGGCAGGAGTACTTGATCAACAAGATATCATTATAACTATGAAATGAAAGTATTATTAACCTGAATAAACTCACCTTTGAAAAAGCTAGAAGATTGACATCAGCGAAACCATAAGCTGTTATTTTGCATGGTTTTTGTGCTCTGTAAAATATAAATAAAAATAAATCAGTTTCATTCGTATGCACATATACAACGTGTTAATGAATAAGCGCAAAACCTCATACACCCTAACTAATTTATAACAAAATAATTCGATTGAAACAATAATTTCATTATTTTGATAGTTAAAATTTAAAGTTATTCGCATTTTAAGTTTTCAGGCAAAAATGATTTGTTATCATTTCAGCAATGAATGAAAGCGCTAGCGTGCTCGTGGATACATTTTAAGAATCCTGTTTTGGTAGTAAGTAGGGTGAGTGTGCCTGTGCGGTGGGTTGAGATCAAGTTCCGTAAATTTTAAATTTTACAAACAAATTATTTAAAATTTTGAAAAAAATTACCTATGTTGAAAACATGACAATTCGATTCTGCTCTCGATTCTAAACAAACTACTTTCTAGTTTTGCGTTAATTCATTAACACGTTGTATATGTGCATGTATGTATTGTGCTTATGTACATATACTTATACACACATACATAAACATCCAACCACATTACGAACCTCCAGTGCTGAACCCAATCATATATTATAAATTTCTTAACAAATTATACAACATTTCCGAAAAACAATAATGTCCATTGTAGTTGATTTTCAATGTATACATTACGGATTTGTTTTATGAATGTTTGTAGTTACTATCTTTAAAACTGCCGAAAGTTGACACTTTTGGCGTTTTTAAAAATAGTAGCTTAACTACAAACATCATAATAGGTAGTTTTGATAAATTGGAAGTCAGCAAAGACTACAATATGACAATCTAGTTTTTTGGAAATATTGTGTAATTGTTACGAAAAAAAAAGCCAGTCTAGTGCGAGTCAGGCTACTCGCGCACCGAGGGTGCCACACCACCATACAACATATTAACTTACAAAAAGTTTTGTTTTCTCCGGGACTTTTAGCGCGAGACCGACTCACACTTGGCCGGTTATTATTATTTTTTGTTATACTGTAGAGTTTGCTCTGTAATCACACCAAGTTTGACGCTTGTATGTATTACCGTTTTTACGATAGAGCGAGAAGAAAAAACATTGAAAAAAATAATTTCTTGTTGAGAAATTAATTTTTAACTTTTTGCCATATTTATTTGTTAAAAAATCCGCCGTAATAACGCATATTCTGTGAAAATTTCAACTATCTAGCTATTACGGTTCAAAAGTTACAGCCCTAAATAGGTAGGATGGACGGACAACGTAGGCTTAGTAATAGGGTCCTATTTTCTTCCTTTAGGTACGGAACCCTAAAATACGACCCAGGGCAGCACTGGTGGCTCGGTGCCCCCTTAAACTAAAGTTAAAATACCGAATAAAAAGAGCGTTGGTGAAATTTTTATACTGACCTAAGAAGTAAAATTTGTAAATCTTTTACTACAGACTTTTCGGCTAAATACCAGTTGCTATTATACACAGCATCGCTTACTTGCATACCCTGAAAACAATTATAGTTATACCTAAAAAAACATATAAAGATATGGTTTTGAATGGATCAATTTCAATTTTCCCGACGTGTTTAGATATTGAAGCATCTCATGCAATATTCTTTGTTTTTCAAATTCGTCTTTTTCTCGAATTTTTAAAAAAAAAGATTTTGCGCTTGAAAGCTATTTTATATAACACTATTATATGTAGTTTTTTAAGATCTAGACGTTTTGCTACTAAGGCATTCAGCAATCATGTCTATTTAGTAACTATGGCGTTTTAATAACAAGACGTTTGGGCGATATTGTCATTTTACAACGTGGGTATTCTGATAGTGACCCCTCAGAAAGCTATTTTATATAACACTATTATAGTTTTTTAAGATCTAGACGTTTTGCTACTAAGGCGTTCAGCAATCATGTCTATTTAGTAACTATGGCGTTTTAATAACATGACGTTTTGGCGATAATTGTCATTTCACAACGTGGGTATTCTGATAGTGACCCTTCAGAACATTCACGTTTCACCTACAGTAGTGGGGGGGGGGGGGGGGGGATTAAGTTTATTAAACCTATAAATAACAGCTTAAGGCTTTTTGTAGTAAAGTAATTTAGGTTTTCATGATTGAACTGAACGGTAAATGGACTATTAAGGGTCAAATATAAGTATTTCTTACCTGATTAATCAGCATATCAGCAAAATAACATAAAGAAAATATTTGCAATGAAGTTAAAAAGAAGAAAATCACAAAAACGATGCCCAAAAACATGTCGTTCAATTTCTGAAATAAAATAAAAATGTAATTAATGAAAAAAAAAATTTATTTATACGGGAAACCAACAGTCTAATTACAAATGAATGGTTACAGACTAAGAACATAGAATAGACCAATTACAGGAATCCGCGAATGTTAATTTAAATTTTTTAAGCTAATATGTATTTATCAAATAACGATTGCCTCTTAACACAATCGGTAAAAAAATGGGTTATATCAGTCCTTCAATAAAGTGTATAAATGAGAAAGTAATTCTTTGGGTCCGGTAAATAATACCTAGTCTAACTCAATTTAGGTCCAAAATTGGTTTAAAACACCACATTGCTTAGTTTTTTTTCCTCTACAAAACGGTGTAACTGGGATTTTAGCATAGCATAACATATATTCCCAGAGGGGATCGCCAGAGATATTCTGAAAGCTCAGAACATCCACGTTTCATTAGAAGTACCAAAACTCTGTCTAGTTGTTTTTCTGTGGTCAGGACGACCGTCTCCACTTATAATGGACAGTGATACAATAAATACCTCGAAGCATTTGTCTCTTTTTGGTGTGCAAAGAATTTTAATTTTAATTTATGGATAAAACATAAATAAATAAACAAATCATGTAAAGGGGCCCAATTCCAGTTAGATCTACAACGTGTTAATGAATAAGCGCAAAACCTCATACACCCCAACTGATTTATAACAAAATAATTAGATTGAAACTATAATTTCATTATTTTGATAATTAAAATTTAAAGTTAATCACATTTTAAGTTTTCAGGCAAAAATGATTTGTTATTATTTCAGCAATGAATGAAAGCGCTAGCATGCTCATGGAGACATTTTAAGAATCTTGTTTTGGTAGTAAGTAGGGTGAGAGTGCCTGTGCGGTGGGTTGAGCTCGAGTTCAGTAAATTTAAAATTTTACAAACAAATTAGTTAATATTTTGAAAAAAATTACTTATGTTGAAAACATGACAATTCGATTCTGCTCTCGATTCTAAAGAAACTACTTTCTAGTTTTGCGTTAATTCATTAACACGTTGTATATTCACTATTTCCACTTTATGTTTTCCCCGTGTACGCAAAAATTGACTTAAACCCAAGAATTTAATACTATTTGCTTAAACAGTTTTAAGTATTTATTTGTTTTGTAATAAGTCTAGGTATCTCCGATGTTATTATAGCTATAAAAATTGAACCTTTTCGGAATTTGTGTAAGATTTTTTTTTTACCAACACTATTGGTTTTTCGGTAGAGGATAACATCGTGAGGAAACATCTGGTGGCTGATAGCCCAGTTGGTAGTGAACCTGCTGGCTAATCGGCATTGCGGGTTTGAATCCCGTGAGGGGCAAATATCTGTATGATGAATGTGAATAGTTGCCCTGAGGTACAATTATGTATTATTTATATCGTTGTTTAGTCATCAATTTACAAGGCTGGGCTAGATTCTAGTACTTTTGATGGGGCTTGATAATCTTTGCCCAAGATATCCAAGATATTTATATACAAGGTGTTACAAAAATACAAATAAACATTTAAGGGGGTGGTTTAGAACATCAAACTGAATAACTTTCACTAATCTAAAAATCTGATGTTCCATACTAAACTACAAATCTACTCGAGCTAAATGTATGGGACAGGTCATTTTTTTTTTGCGATTTTGATGTTTGTCCCATAGTGAAAGTTGTTCAGTTTGATGGTCTAAACAATCCCCTAAAAAATTTAAAATTTTTATTTTTACTTTTGTAACACCCTGTATTATACAAAATTCCTTTTAAGCCATTTTATTGCGAAAAGACGAAGTAATGTGGTTTCAAAAACAAATTTTGAACCTGAGTGAAGTTAGACTATTATTGAAGTGGGGCATACAGACAGACAGACAGAATGGACGAAATTGTAAGGGTTCTTTTACTACCATATTGTTGGGAAAATTTTATACTATACAATCAATGAATACTTGAATTAAAAATTTAATTTGAATCTCTATAAGTAACATACTAACGAAACAAAATTAAGAACCTAACTAAAACTTGCACAACTGACAGATTTCTACACAATCAAGCAAGGAATATAGGATACTTCTTTATACAAGGTGTTACAAAAATACAAATAAACATTTAAGCGGTTTAGACCATCAAACTGAACAACTTTCACTATGGGACAAACATCGAAATCGCAAAAAAAAAATGACCTGTCCCATACATTTAGCTCGAGTAGATTTGTAGTTTAGTATGGAACATCAGATTTTTAGATTAGTGAAAGTTATTCAGTTTGATGTTCTAAACCACCCCCTTAAATGTTTATTTGTATTTTTGTAACACCTTGTATATAAATATCTTGGATATCTTGGGCACAGATTATCTAGCCCCATGAAAAGTACTAGAATAATAAAATTCTGTTGTTCCATACTAAACTACAAATCTACTCAGTGTTGGTCCTATAAAGAAAGTTGTTCAGGGTCATGGTCTGATCATAGCATATGCTCACGACTATATTCCCCGAGGGGGTAGTCAGAGATATTATGAAAACACAGAACATCCACGTTTCACCAGTAGTACCGAAACTCTATCCAGTGTGACGGGGGGTGAGCCCGCCACCACATAATATACAGTGGGTACAATACATGCCTCGAAATTGAAGCATGCAGGTTTCCTCACGATGTTTTCCTTCACCGAAAAGTCAGTGGTGTTACAAATCGTACATAAGTTCCGAAAAACTCATTGGTACCAGTCGGCCTGGACGGGATCGAACCATCGGCTCCTGCACGGCAGGCAAGGTAACTCGCCACTGGACCACTACGACAATGGTGATCTGATCATCCTATTAAAAAAAACATCGGCATATTAAGTTGGACCCTATAACATAATTAGAGTCACAACACAACACAACACAAAATAACACACAAAATTGTCAGCAAAGTGTGTCTTTTTGGTACTAATACAACGTGTTAGCGAATAAGCGCAAAACCTCATACACCCCAACTGATTTATAACAAAATAATTAGATTGAACCAATAAGATCATTATTTTGATAGTTGAAATTTAAAGTTACTCGCATTTTTAGTTTTCAGGCAAAAATGATTTGTTATCAATTCAGCAATGAATGAAAGCGCTAACGTGCTCATGGATAAATTTTAAGAATCTGGTTTTGGTGGTAAGTAGGGTGAGAGTGCCCGAGCGGTGGGTTGAGCACGAGTTCAGTAAATTTTAAATTTCACAATCAAAATATTAAATATTTTGAAAAAAAAAATACCTATGTTGAAAACATGATAATTCGATTCTGCTATCGATTCCAAACAAACTACTTTCTAGTTTTGCGTTAATTCATTAACACGTTGTATACATGATATAATATAAACTTAAATTCGTTACATAATATTGTCAGCTGTTCCATATACATTTCGGTCGAGAAGCCATTGACGTTTTCTATGAAAAACATTTTCGGGTTCTTTGTTGGCCGTAATGAATGTTATTCGGTGTGATGGTTTGAAGCACTACGTATTATGTAAAGTATTTAAGATTACACCCTGTATACGTTTACAAAAGTATTTACCGCAATATTAAAGCCATTTAGACAAATAACCACGGCACTGCCAAGAAAATTGAATAGATTCGATGGAGCATATATTTTTTCTAAAATGGTAATTGTCCTGCAAGGAAATTTATGATATAATTACAAATTTCGTTCAAAACATAACGTAATATAAGAATATGCATAAGAGCAAGCAAGCTCACGACTATATTCCCCGAGGGGGTAGTCAGAGATATTCTGACACCTCAGAACATCCACGTTTCACCAGTAGTACCGAAACTCTGTCCAGTGTGACGGGGGGTGAACCCGTCGCCACTTATAATGGACAGTAGGTACAATACATGCCTCGAAATTAAAGCATGTAGGTTTCCTCACGATGTTTTCCTCCACCGAAAAGCCAGTGGTGTTAAAAATCGCACATAAATTCCGAAAAACTCATTGGTACGAGTCGGCCTGGACGGGGATCGAACCATCGCCTCCTGCATGGCAGGCAAGGTTACTCGCCACTGGACCACCACGGCTTTTAAGTAATATAAGAATAGACGGATACAATATTCTTATCGTGTGGGCAAGCCCTGGTGTCAGAGTTTTTTCAGACCGCCTTACAGCCTCTGACGTGGTTTTTATGTAACGACTACTACCACGAGAGATAGAAGCCAGGACCAACGGCTTAACGTGCCATCGGAAGCACGGAATCATCTTTCTTTTCAGACAATCAGGTGATTCAGCCTTCAATGTCCTAACCAACTGGGGAAAAACGCACAAAGTGACATATCACTAGGTGTCCCCCGTGGGAATCGAACCCACGACCTCCGTGTCAAGAACCCAATGCTCTTAACCATTAGACTACAGAGGCAGTGACGGATACAATCAAAATAATATTAAATTACAGAAAATAAAACATTTTCAATATTATAAGTAAGGATGCAACTTAGACTACTTATATGCGGACCCGTCTCGCCTTAGCATTTCCCCTCTGCTAACGTGCAAGATCAAAAAATCTTACTTTTATTTTTTATTTTTTTGGAATGACGTGTACACCTTTGCTCAGGGAGCATTTACTGCTTTTTACTGCGGACTATTGGAGGGACCAGAAGGGTCACCGAGCCAATTGAATAAACTCAAGCAACCGACCTAGGGGCACCCCAGGGGGGTACGGACCTCGGCATAGGACGTTGCTGGGGCTACGCGGCGGATTGGGTAGCTGGGATCGGTGAAATAAAAAAAAAATCTTACGCATTTACATTCAATTTTATACCTTATCACTAAACGCGGCAGCCTATAATTTCGATCTTATGACGTTTGGGGTTCATACGACACTTTTTTCATGATTTTTAACATTCAAAATTAGAATCTAAACTAATGGAATAAAATTCAAAGTTGCGTATCTCGTGCTACCTCGCCCCCCGCAAAAAGTGTCAGAAAAGTTTGTTAGTAGAATTACACGCGTAACTTGTCCTCATATAAGTAGTCTAAGGGATGCAACGATTACGAAGCGGTGCATCGTTTTGCATCTGTAATCGTAATAATACCGATTAATAACGATACAGTGCACCGTAGTAAGAATCGTACGATTATGAATTATAAATTTATTTTAATTAATATCACTTTAAAAACTGTCCAAGTGCGAGCAGGACTCAGGAAATTAGTGTTTAGTAATACCAGTTCTTTTTACAAGGGTTGTAGGTGACAACCAGTATAAATTGCATAGCATGGCATGGCATGGCATGGCATATGCTCACGACTATATTCCCCGAGGGGGTAATCAGAGATATTCTGAAACCTCAGAACATCCACGTTTTCAGTATAAATTGAAACTGATATTAGTATTGAGTCGCATAGTAACTAAAGATCAGTTACACTAGTATTGCTTTTGATAAAACTATCCAAAGCAGTGCCGACCTGATAATTTCCCTTCACTTTACACCTAATTTCCGAATACTGTTCTGTAAATTTCTTGTTTGATATTTATAACTATTGTAGGTAAAAGTTGTCATAAAACAATTAAAAATCATTGTTTTAGACTTGAATTTTTATGAGCTTTCAATTATTTACCCTACCACACGATAATATATAAAAAAATAGTTAACTCCTTCTGCCTGCCCCTCAAAACAAAAATTTGGCATGGAACACTCATAAACTTGTAAAGATAAGGCAAATAAGTACCTCTAATAGAAGATGCATTAAATATTGACTTCTGAATTTATCAAGACTGAAAGGTGAACCTCAAATCAGTGGAAAAAATTGTCAAGATTTTGTATTTTTTTTTTCATTTAATGTTTAACTTTTGACGACCCGATAGCACAGTCGGTAGTGAACCTGCCTGCTGTGCCGAGGGTCGCTGGTTCGAATCCCGTAAGGGACGTATCTATACAACGTGTTAATGAATTAACGCAAAACTAGATAGTAGTTTGTTTAGAATCGAGAGCAGAATCGAATTATCATGTTTTCAACATAGGTAATTTTTTTCAAAATATTAATTAATTTTTTTGTGAAATTTAAAATTTTCTGAACTCGATCTCAACCCACCGCACAGGCACTCTCACCCTACTTACTACCAAAACAAGATTCTTAAAATGTATCTATAAGCAAGCTAGCGCTTTCATTAATTGCTGAAATGATAACAAATCATTTTTGCCTCAAAACTTAAAATGCGAATAACTTTAAATTTTAACCATCAAAATAATGAAATTATTGTTATAATCTACTTATTTTGTTGTAAATCAGTTGGGGTGTATGAGGTTTTGCGCATATTCATTAACACGTTGTATATGTATCCTATATCTTTGTCTAGTCATCATAATACAAGTCCAGGCTAGATTCTGGTACTTTAAATGTGACTAGATAATTTGTGTGACAATGTCCAACAAAAAAAAAAAACTTTTTTATTTGAATAAAAATAAACACTTTGATGCTTAGTTTGCAAATTTTTTTTGTAAATAATCGTAATGCATCGGTTATCGTAATAAATAACGATTTGTATCGTAATCGTAATAGCCGAATCGTTGCATCCCTAATTATAAGCTAAGTATTTTTTATAAATTACTTTAAAATATGTTGATGCCGTTTCACAAGTAATGAGAATTTTTTTTTAAACTCCTCATTTCCGTAAAATTTCCTATTTGTATCGTTTTTCTCGATGACATGTTCTATATCGTGTCCCAGTATTTTGAAATGGATTCGGAGATATGTACAGCAAATAACGAACAGACAATCTGTTACGCCGTTTTGAAAGCTCGACATTGTAACTGAAAACATCAAAACATGGCTCAACGATTTTCAAAAGATCTTAAATTAATCCTATCTTTGTAACTACTTTATATTGTATCGGAAATATGAAAAACACAGATATAGAGATCAGTTTCTAGATCGTCGGTTTGGTCGGTTATCGGTTAGTTGCATTGAAAATAGGACGTAACGTCGTTTGTAAGAGTTATATCCTCTTCTTCTTATCATGTGGGCAAAGCCCTAGTGTCAGAGTCTTTTCAGACCGCCATACGGCCTCTGACGTGGTTTTTAGAATAGAATAGAATTATTTATTTCATATTATCAATTAGTAAGTACGATATAAATGTCAAAGGATAATATGATCGTCAAGAGTATAAAATAGCATAAGCATAAGCATATGCTCACGATTATATTCCCCGAGGGGGTAGTCTGAGATATTCTGAAACCTCAGAACATCCACGTTTCACCAGTAGTACCGAAACTCTGTCCAGAGTCCTATAAAATAGAACAATAAAAATGTCAACATAACTAATCTAGAGGGTAAAAATTTCAAATAAATATGTAAAATATAAGGATAAACAATTCTAAATAATAATTTAAATAAAATGTCGCTACAATTACTTATTGTAGTCTACTTAAAGTCAAACAAAAGAAATTCGTTTACAGAATAAAATTCACCATCCAGCAAAAGACTTTTTAGTTGGCGGTAAAATGACTCATCATTGGTTCCATTCCACAGATGTTTAGTTTATTTAACGGCTGTACGGCTACTACCACCAGAGATAGTAGCCGGGACCAACGGCTTAACGTGCCATCTGAAGCACGGAATCGTCTCTCTTTTCGGACAATCAGGTGACTCAGCCTGCAATGTCCTAGCCAACTGGGGAAAAATGCACAAAGTAACATATCACTAGGTGTCCCCCGTGGGAATCGAACCCACGACCTCCGTGCCAGAGCCCAATGCTCTTAACCATTAGACCACGGAGGCACTTCCTCTTCAATGATTAGATTATTATTGATCGTTTTATCGAAATTACGGGCTTTTTTCTCAAAATTAGATTTTTTTCTGTTATTGAACGTCAAACGAGTTAGGACTTTGTAACCTTTGAAAATAGAGTTAATTTGAATAATTTTTAAATACCTGACCAAATTTGGAGTACATAAACAAATGGCCAAAATTGTATTTCCAAAGGATCGAAAGGAAACAGTACGAGCATGGGCAAAAGCGGTGTCAGTTCATGATGTCTAAAATAATTAACAGCAACCGCAACCGCCGGTAGTGCAACAAAAGACATGCCACTGATTCCCAATCCAAACATATAGATCTTTAAAGCTTTAGTCAAAAATCTGATTTCCCTCTTAATCATTTCTTTAATCTCATCCGGTCTTTCGCGATCATTTTCTTCATTTTCTAAGTTTTTCAAAGCAGCCATTAGTTCGTTGATGGAGTTTTCATAGATTATGAAGGACACAGACTTTATATCTCCAAGGAAAACAAAGACATCGCCGCATAGGCTTCGAGTGACTTCCGTGAAATCGATTCCATCTGCGATGCCATTTATACACCAAGCAATCGAAGCTACAAGAAGAATGTTGATCCATACAACATTTATGAAATAACGAAGTTTATAAATTGTATTCTGAGCGGTTGTTCGTTTATTACTTTCTAAACTAATCCCTGACCATCGAGACATGAATTCGATTATTTTTGTGCTTTCATCTATTCGAAGTTTTACATTCGACATGTTTTTCAATATTTCACACGAGGAACTTAAGAAAACTGATTCGTTAATTTATCGTTATATTTTGGAAATAACGATTACAACAGAAAACGCTACCGACTTTACTATCCACTGTACTGGTGTGTGTAGTAAATTAAATAGTGCGGTGCTTTATGTACCTAGGCAGGGAATGAACAGGCCGTTACTCAGACACGCATTCAGGGGTCTGATCGCGCTAATACCAAAAATATAAACACAATATAAATACAACGTGTTAATGAATTAACGCAAAACTAGAAAGTAGTTTGTTTAGAATCGAGAGCAGATTCAAATTATCATGGTTTCAACATAGGACATTTTTTTTTCAAAATTAAAAAAATTTGTTTGTAAAAATAAAATTTACTGATATCGATCTCAACCCACCGCTCGGGCACTCTCACCCTACTTACTACCAAAACAAGATTCTTAAAATGTATCCAGGAGCACGTTAGTGCTTTCATTCATTGCTGAAATGATAACAAATCATTTTTGCCTCAAAACTTAAAATGCGAATAACTTTAAATTTTCAGAATAATGAAATAATTGTTTTAATCTAATTATTTTGTTGTAAATCAGTTGGGGTGTATGAGGTTTTGCGCTTATTCATTAACACGTTGCATATTTATTTAACAAATTCGGTTCGGATACATGCGGTATGAGTGATAGTGTTGGGTAGAGCTCTAGGCACAACACGCAGATTGTGTCCGTCAAACTGATACCAAACACTCTCCTCTTGACTTTTATTTACATTAATATTATTATAATTAATATTGGTTACAGCGACACACAACGGTTAACTAATTGTAAGTACAAATATATTAATAAAATTATAATTTTAATTGCATAAACAATATAGTAAAAACGATAATTGATTAAAAATTTCTAAATTGAGTATACAATGAAATTAATATTAGCAAGTATATTTATAAGTACCAAAAATTAAAAATTTTATTGGAATAAAAAATTTAAATCAACATAAAATAATTAAAAACAATAAAAATTTAAAACAAAATTAAAATCAGCCAATCAATAAAACATAAATTACAGAACAATAGAAAATAATATTAATTAATAAATAACAATAAAAACTTTATATCAAGCGCTAATTCAAAACGTCGAAGTTCAATCCTTATTCAATTTCAGTTGTAATCCAGTTACTATTCAACTGTGCTGAATTCCGTAAATTGGCTTATTTACTATGTGAATGACAGCCTATAACGTCTGAGCGATCGATCTCACGACTATATTCCCCGAGGGGGTAGTCAGAGATATTCTGAAACCACAGAACATCCACGTTTAAGGGGATATAATTCGGAGCGCGCTCCATACAAACGTACTATGGTGATATTTTCAATACTAACCAATTAAAGTCAATGAAATTTTGCTGAAATAATCTTGAAACAAATATCTATGCTTGTATGGAGTCCGATTTTCGTTAAAATATACAGTTTCAATGCTAGGATTAATTTAAGATCTGTATGGAAATCTTTGAGGCACTGTAACTTTAAAACTATACGTATTAACCATAATCTGACTATATAAGCATAGAAATTTGTATTTAGATTGATTCTGAAAAATTTCATTAAGTTTAATTGGTTAGTATAGAAAATATCACCATAGTACGTTTGTATGGGTCGCGCTCCGAATTATATCCTCTTAACTAGTATATGAGGACAGCACCAGAGGCTTGGTGTCCCCTTAAAATAAAGTAGACTTGTATTGCTGCAGCCGGCACGTGCCTGCTGCCTCCATGACCGATAACCTGCTAATTTCATGTAATTGAATTATATAACACCCATTATTAATTTGTTCTTTAATATTTATTTTTAAGGTTCCGTACCCAAAGGGTGAAAACGGGACCCTATTACTAAGCCTACGTTGTCCGTCCGTCCGTCCTACCTATTTAGGGCTGTAACTTTAGAACCGTAATGACTAGACAGTTGAATATGCGTTATTACGGCGTTATATCAAAAAAAGACAAAAGTTAAAATTTAAGGGGGTCCTCATACAAGAGACTATTTTTTTATCAACGTTTTTTCTTTTCGCTCTATCGTAAAAACGGTAATACATTCAGGCGTCAAACTTGGTGTGATTATAGAGCAAAGTCTGCAGTGTAAAAACAAATCGGACAAGTGCAAGTCGGTCTCGCGCTAAAGGTCCCGGAGAAAACAAAACTTTTTTGTAAGGTAATATTATGTTCTGTGGTACGGAACCCTCGGTGCGCGAGTAGCCCGACTCGCACTTGACCGTTTTTATTTTAACTACGCGGACCATTTTATAATTCAATCTAAATAATGCATTTATGCAGGTGTTCGGGTAGATAGTTGCGTTACTGTAAAGGGGGATTGTCCTCATGATACTGAAAAACATTCCCAAAGGAACGAAGGGAAATTAGCAAGAAAAAAAAAGACTATTCATACAAAAGTTTGATCAGCTGATTGCATTAAGTAAGTATGGAGATCACAACATTTTTTTTTGCGAATTTCCTATAGGTTTCTTAGGAGAAGTTTTTCAATATCATGGGTACCAACAATCACCCCTTAAATGAATGTAACTGTTTACCTTAACACCCTGTATTGTAAGTACTTACGACGTTCTGATTAAAAAGCATGTTTGTGAGTTCCCCAACACTAAGCTTCATGATTTTATTTGAAAAAGGTACCTAAAATAATAAGTTTAACTTTAAGTTAGATAAACAAAAACCCCGACTGCATAAAAACCTATTAACTGAAACGAGAAAAACAAGCTCTATAATCACCAATCAGCTATAACAGCTTTATTTGAGTTAATTTAATTTGAATGTTATTAGGTAGGTATCGCAAACGAGGACAAAGAAAATTTTTGGTTGGTTACCTATTGGTTTGTCCCCGCCTGCAATACCTACCTAATAAAATTCAAATTAAATTAACTCAAATTAAGCTGTTATAGCTGATTGGTGATTATAGAGCTTGATTTTCTCTTTTCAGTTAATAGGTTTTTTATGCAGTCGGGTTTTTTGTTTATATTAATAATTTAGTTTATTTGATACTTTTTAGTCTTGTGTCGAAACGGTAACATAAAAGTACTATAATATATATTTTTGGAATCGTCTGATTACTAGCTTTAATTTGATACCCATTTAATTTGATACCAATTTGATACCTATGTTGTAATTGTAAATATTTTTATTCTCCCTCTCTTTTTTATTTCGCAGACGCCATATTACAATAGCCTATGTCACTCTCACAATTTTTAAAAATCTAATGACACCTCATTATGTTAAAATCCATCAAGCCCTTGCTTGCAATAGCCCAGCCAACAAGAATAATAACCTGCTGATATAGTTTTGAAAACTTAATAAGCATTCTCTTCAAAAATGTGGCCAAGCACAGATTAAAATAAGCTGCAAGACACCGCGAACCAAAAACCTCTAGGTAGAGAGTAGTATATTCTTTGGCAAAGACTTTACCCGAAAACTCAAAGGTTTAAAAGCATAAGCATATGCTCACGACTATATTCCCCGAGGTAGTCAGAAACCTCAGAACATCCAAGTTTCACCAGTAGTACCGAAACTCTGTCCAGTGTGACGGGGGTGAGCCCGTCGCCACATAATAGATAGTGGGTACAATACATGCCTCGAAATTGAAGCAGAAACATATTTAGTGGTACAGGCCAGGAATCGAACCGCCGCCTCGTGATTGAGTCGTTAGCTCTCTTCCGTATGGACTATCATCGCTCTCAGCAGGGTACGTATATTACCGCGATAGTCACGCGTACGAGGTCGCAGGCACAGATGGTAGACATTAATTAATTAAAAACGCAATTACCGATGAGTACACTCAACTCGGAAAACAGTCGATACCGGCACAAAATAATTAATTTGACAATAGAACGGTTCGTTTGTCGCAAAATATGTATTTTGTCAGAATTCCAGAGTCATTACCGACCGAGCAAATATCGGAGCAGAATCAATAACATTATAAGTTAATTTCCCGTGATAGGATATACCTTTGAACTTTATTGTTTTATCAGGATTGAACAGTGATATACGTTTTTCTGAAATATACTTAGTATTTTTCAACTAGCAAAAAATTTTAAGGCTATTTCGAATTAAAGAAACAGAGATTTGAAACACTTCCTCTCACTTATTCTTAGAATAGCTTTAGTAACGTCCAAAATATGTCGGAAATCAGGATTTGCCAGAAAGCTATACAGGAATCGGAAAATCTTTTCGTTCTTATTTAAAATGAAGTGACTGGCTTTTCGGTAAAGGAAAACATCGTGAGGAAACCTGCATGCTTCAATTTCCAGGCATGTATTGTATCCACTGTCCATTATAAGTGGCGACGGGCTCACCCCCCGTCACACACACTGGACATAGTTTCGGCACTACTGGTGAAACGTGGATGTTCTGAGGATTCAGAATATCTCTGACTACCCCCTCGGGGAATATAGTCGTGAGCATATGCTTATGCTTAAAATGAAGTATAGATCCAGGAAGAGACGCCTTCAACTCGGATAAAAATTTATTACAAATGTTCCCAGAAAATACTATAGATAAAGGGCCTGCCTGTTTCACGATTTCTTATTAGCTTATATCTGACATATCATTCATACAAAATATCTAGAACGATCTGTCAAATACTATAAACAAGAACTAAGAAGTGGTGCGAACAGGCCATATCAAAATATCAGGCAAATTCAATTCAATTCAAAGGAAAAAAAAAAAAAAAATATAACTCGCTGTGCTCTCAACGCATTCACCCATTGCATTATTTACTTCAATAAATACGAAAAAAAATTACATACAGTAAAGACAGAAATCAAAAACACTCGAGTTTGAATTGTAGTCAGAGAAAGGGCACTTGATACTTGCTATTTCATAGTTGGTTTCTGACGCGAGTGCCTGTAACAACTACGTCCCTAATTGGAGTGTTTCAGAGATTGCTACGAATATGTTATACTATACAGTTAGTATACAGTTATAACCACACCTACACACCAGGTTATTTATACTACGTAACTATATTTATGGATATACTACAGTTTGAGTTTAACGGACTGTGCAAAGCGCGAGTCCAGGCAAATTTTTAGAACCGTGTCTATCCACGACTGGACTGTGATTAGAACCAACTCTTGGATTTGAAGAATCAGTTGTAGCGAAAATTCTTGGAATTTAATCATTATGTTCATTCTTTGGCAGTCGATTATTTATTTTAAGGGTATATTACTGTTGGCGCGCTCCATAAAAACTAAGTCTGGTGATATTTTCAATACTAACCGATTAAGCTCAATGAAATTTTGCAGATACAGTCTAGAAACAAATCTGTATGCTTGTATCGTGTCAGATTTTCCTTAAAATGTACAGTTTTAAAGTTACAGTGCCTCAAAGATTTCTATACAAATCTTAAATTAATCCTAGCATTGAAACTGTATATTTTAACGAAAATCGGACAGGATACAAGCATAGAGATTTGTTCCTAGATTGTTTCTGCAAAATGTCATTGATTTTAATTGGTTAGCATTGAAAATATCACCAGACTTCGTTTGTATTCAGCGCGCATTTACGCATTCGGAATAAACTTCTCTTAAAGTATTCCCCGTTGACGGGGTCGAGCCGCGTTGGTAGGCAGGTTTATACTACGTTTTATGGTCCGGAGTGAAACAGGCCTAGCATGGAAAACTTTTAGTAGATCGCAGGTTTCATGATGGAGTAGCATCAAATATCTTAAATACGAAGTATTTGCTCAATACTTTAAAAACAATCCGTATACTTCTTCTCAGCGATTCCAAACTGAAGAATCCAAAACCGCAAATTAAATTAGGTCTTCCTTGCATACTTTACCGAAGTGGCTCTCTGCAATTTACATTAGAATACCGAATGACATAATAAAAACATTACCTCCGAGTGAATTCAATGCAATTAGCGCTGCAAACAAGTTTGACTCTTAACACAAGCAAATTAAGATCAGGAATCCTTTGGTTAATCTAGTGGAAACTAAGTTGAAAGAGCTTTATAACTGCGTGTTACACCGTCAACATTAAGGGTGTAAATGAAAAACAAATAGTTTGATTTGAGTTCAAGAGACTCAAGAAAATCATAATTAAAAAAATATTGACCTTTCCCGGATTCGTCTGGCCTGTTATCTTTTACCCGGATCCTTCTGGCCCAACCCAAAAATCAAATGAATCAATTACCATAAATAAGAGACATTTACAATAATAAAACACAATATTATTTTCATGTGTTTCGTTTCTCGTGTCCACTTTCTTGAAAAGTCCATGAGGTCAGAATGTTCTTCGAAAATTCGCACTTGCTTCACTCGTTCGGCTTTTTGCTACTTTGAGTCTGAGCTCTTGCTACAACCGAGTCATTATCTTGTATATATTTTGGAACTTTATTCGTTCGCTCCAGCTTTTTTACTACCCTCAAATTTACATACTCTATTTCAAGATGAGTTATTATGTAGCGAAATCATAAGCTCGTTTTAGCTATTTGTTTAATGCTCGAATCTCCTCGATTTTGGCATGAGCTGGAAAAATCGAGTTATAATAAAGCAAAATCTCGAGCTCGCTTCGCTCGCTCCTGTTCGATCTAAAGATCGTACTGCACTAATCTCATTTATATTGCTGTAAAATCTCGAGCTCGCTTCGCCCGCTCCTGGCTATGATCGTATCACAAGGACCTGGATACTTTGCAGTAAAATCTCGAGCTTGCTTTGCTCGTTCCAGATTTCAGGTCGTATAAAACTCGAGCTCGCTTAGATCGCTTCGATAAATTTGGTCTTTGGAGATATGAAATAGTTGGGGAAATTTTTATAATTTCCATTCTCCATCTTGGGGACTGGATTTACTATGAATTCATTCGTAAGTAATTACAAAGTTGGTCGAATCATAAGTTAGTTATCCTGTGTACAGAAAAGATCCTCACGTTGCCTAAATTACGCTACGGTGTAACAGGAGCCTCCTTAAATGGGTTGTAAAATTTGTTGGACGCCTTATGGCAGAGGAACGGAGAAGTTTGTGCAAATTTATAAAACGAATAATTTTGTTTCCATGCGTTGAAGATATTAGTCCCCCTTGACTTGAAAATGAGGGTACTTCCGAATTTGAGGGGAATTTACCCATCTTCGAAATGTTGCAGGGTTTTGGAGATACGGATGATGAATTTTGGTGGTAGCTGTTCAGTTGACACCGGTTTAGTCTTGCTGTGGACAAATTAGATCAAATCACATCCTGGACGCGTTACACAAACGGGCTCGCACTGACAAGAAGAGGCTAGCACAGTCATGTATGCTGGAGTGCGAGTGATGGAGAGTTACACCACTGCTTACTGTCGGTCGCCCCTCTCCCGTACTTCACGTACCAAAGAGACGGACTGTTGTCAAAATTGGTGGGGGGCAGGGATTATTATGTACATGATTCATATACAGGGTCCTTCTTAATATGCCGACACTTTTTAAGGGGATGATCAGACCGTCAAACTGAACAACTTTCTCTTTGGCACCAACATTGAAATCGCAAACAAAAAATCTACAAGCTCTTCCATACAAAACTGCAAACCTACTTGAGCCAAATGTATGGGACAGCTGATTTTTTTTTCGCGATTTCGATGTTGGACCCAGAAAGAAAGTTGTTCAGTATGACGGTCTGATCATCCCCTTAAAAAAATGTCAGCATATTAAGTTGGACCCTATAGATACGAATGTTAATACAAATATAGTGCATATGAAAGGCATAACACAACATGGAACGTCACACCATCTTGAAACTATAAAAATTCTTAAAGTGAATCTCGCTACAATAACGATGATCATAATCATTTATTGCTTTCACATGTTCCACTGATGTTACAAAATATAGTTGTAGTAAAGATTCTGATCACACCGAAACGCAATACGTTCGTAAGTTTATGTGTGTGGTGGCCAAGTATAAGCCAGATCCAAACATCCATGTCTTGGGTATATAAAACGTGTTAATGAATTAACGCAAAACTAGAAAGTAGTTTGTTTAGAATCGAGAGCAGAATTGAATTATCATGTTTTCACATAGGTAATTTTTTACAAAATATTAAATGATTTGTATGTAAAATTTCAAATGTTCTTACCTCCATCTCAACCCACGAGCACACTCATCCTTACTACCAAAACAAGATTCTTAAAATGTATCCACGAGCACGCTAGCGCTTTCATTCATTGCTGAAATGATAACAAATTATTTTTGCCTCAAAACTTAAAATGCGAATAACTTTAAATTTTAAGTATCAAAATAATGGAATTATTGTTTCAATCTAATTATTTCGTTATAAATCAGCTGGGGTATATGAGGCTTATTCATTAACACGTTGTATAGTTATATTCATCATACAAATACAGGATTAGAACTCGCAACCCTCCGCTCAGCAGGAAGGGTCACTACCGACTGTGCTTTCCACCCGTTGAAACACGTAAATTATTTTCATTATTCAAAACAATTCTTAGAGAACTGAAAGAATAACTTGCAAAGCCAGACAGAGTCAAGTAACAAAAACTAAAGAAACAAAAATCAACTTATTTAATTTGGCACGCGACAAACGACGAAGTTTCGTTTCAGAAATTAAAAAAATTTCGCCTTATTCATTATCTGTGGACCGTTTTTCGAGGACGTTCGACTTTGCTCCACTTTTAATTAATTAAAACTCTGTAGCTGATCGATGATTTACATTCTCTTTTTATAAAGTTTCATAGTGTAGGCATTAGCAAGGGTTTAACGGGCTCTGCCCCCTTAGACAAAGTGATTCTATTGTCGTTAACGCTAGTAAATGACAGTATGTATGGATTCAATACCATACATTCTGTCATTTTCTACAAGCGCTTCAAATCCATATATTCTATAATTTTCTACTAGCGTTAACGACAATAGAATGTCACTTTGTCTAGGGGGGCAGGTCTATCATTGTAAGTTTTGTTTCATCATCATCATCATAGTCTTCATCAAAAAGCCGGTGGTGCTACAAATCGTACATAAATTCCGAAAAACTCATTCAGTAACAATGATGTGAGATTTTACTCAAAACGTTACACTATATTCGTAATGTTACAACATTATTTGCTTTATCCGATGACAATATTGACATTTTGTTTTGTATGGTCAACATCCTTTGACTAATTATTATAAGGACTAGCCTTGCGGTAGCATTTCCCCTCTGCCACGGTATAAGCACAATTGATCTTGTGCATTTACATTCAATTTTACACCTTATCACTAAACGAGACAGCCTATAATTGCGAAATAATAACTTCGAACTTAGAACGTTTGGGGTTCACACGAGACTACTTTTCATGATTTTTAACATTCAAAATTAGAATCTAAAGTTATGGGGAATAAAATCCAAAGTTGCGGATTTCATGTTACCTCGCCCCCCGCAAAAAGTGTCAGAAATGTTTGTTAGTAGAATCACACGCGTAACCAGTCCACATATAAATAGTCAAAGACCTACTTACTTTAAAGTAGACAAATATTATACTTGTTATAATATTTGTAATGACGGTCGTTTGGAGCTTTTAGTACTTATTCAAGCATATATGGATATTTTGTGAGAAATTGATGTTTCCGTGCTTCGGATGGCAAGTTATGCCGTTGGTCCCGGCTACTACATCTGGTGGTAGTAGTCGTTACATAAAAAAAGTTAGAGGCCTTAAAGGCGGTCTTAAAAAACTCTGACACCAGGGCTTGCTGCCCACACGATAATACACACACACATACATACATACTCTCACGCCTGTCACGTTGAATAAATATAACCATATAGCGTCATTCCATTCTGAAACTTAAATTGCCAAATGTATAATTTACATGCCTTATTTTTGACTTTGAGCGCAGATATCTCGAGACGGAAGCATTATAACGATTTAATATCTACGGGAGTTTTCTTCCATTGGACAAGACGTATCAAATGACAACTAACTCGATTTAAAAATAAAAAACTAATTTTACACACTACATTTCTGTTTTTGTTACAGTTATCTTTCATCATGCTAAATTTCGATTCAATAGGTGCAAAAATGAGCGAGTTGTTGAGGCGGTTCATACAGACAGACAGACAGTATGGACGAAAATATAAGGGTTCCTTGTTTGATTACGGAACCTTAAAAAGAATCAAATCCAACTCATTAACCCTTCGTGGGATGCAGCGTAATTGTTCTGCACTTGCGAAACGGCACTAAACAATTACTCGATGTAAACAAATGACATCAATACGGCCCATACGGTCCAGCTATAAATAAATTAGGGCCATCCTCTCGGGCCCCGGCCGTCAAGCCGTAAATACAACCTTTTCTTTGATTTGGAAAGAAAAATTGAGGAGAAGTTTTATTTACGAGACACTGGCATTTTACATCGTACCAGGATTGATGTAGGATGGACCGATTGAGTGAGAACTTTACGTCAAACGTAGTTGGCAGTAACTTATGTTTACTAGGAGAAGGAGACCGCTAGGCTAGCCGCTAGCGAGGAACTTTTAGGAGGACAAAAGAAGTGTTATATACAGGGTCCTTCTTAATATGCTGACACTTTTTTAAGGGGATACTCAGACCATCATACCGAACAACTTTCTTTATGGCACCAACATCGAAATCGCGAAAAAAAAAATCAGCTGTCCCATACAAAACTGCAAACCAAATGTATGGGACAGCTAATTTTTTTTCGCGATTTCCTTTCTAAGTTGGACCCTATAGAGTTTAACTGACAGCCTAGCAAATACTGAAACGGTGAACACAGACCATCAAACTGAACAACTTTCACTATGGAGCCTACCATAGAAAACGCGAAAATAAAATCAGCTTTCCCATACATTTGAGTCGGTTAGGTACAGCAGTTTTGTATGGGACAGAGGTAGGCTCCACAGTGAAAGTTGTTCAGTTTGATGGTCTGAGTTCACAGTTTCAGTATTTACTATGCTGTCACCTACACCATGTATATTTTGTATATTTGATAAAGCCGATGAAGTATTGAGAACTCGGAAGTGAGTGCTTCATGCATTTTCTTCGGTATCTGGCTTCGGCTACATTTTATTTGGTCTTTAGTAGAATTTCAATTCGCTCAAATTACCTCTGTTTACTTTTTACTATATTCGAATCGGGTAAGATTATGGATACGAGTGTTTAGAAATATGTTCTTTTTTTTGCATGTCTCAGTAACGATTGCGACACGAAAAAATATACAACGTGTTAATGAATAAACGCAAAACCTCGTGGATACATTTTAAGAATCTTACTTTGGTAGTAAGTAGGGTGAGTGTGCCCGTGTGTTGGATTGAGATCGAGCTCAGTAAATTAAAAATTTTACTAACAAATTATTAAATATTTTGAAAAAAATTACCTACATTGAAAACATGATAATTCGATTCTGCTCTCGATTCTGTTGTTCAGAATCGAGAGCAGAATCGAATGTTCAATGTAGGTAATTTTTTCTAGTTTTGCGTTAATTCATTAACACGTTGTAGTGCGTGGAAAACAAACTAAAATACTTTTTAGCTTTTTTAAAACACTCTTTCACTGTTGTAGAAATGTTGAGAATCTATCGGGATGATTTCAAAGCGATTGAGAGGAGAGTCTGAGAGACCCAACAAATTGCAGCGGCAGTGTGCCGCAAACAGCGCCGCGCCGCGTGAGGAGAGCAGTGTAAACTGCGGCCGATGGACGCTGCGTAAATACGCCCAGCCGTCGGCTAGAGGTTATGCTGGGTTGGGCAAATGACCCACTCTCTTGAAATTGTAAGATTGTGTGGACTTTGTCTACTTTTCTTCAAGGAACTATGTGTTTGTTTTTCACTTTTTAAGATATTATTAGTTCGCCTAACGTTAACCCAATTAATAAATGCATAATTTCGAAATGTTTTGTTCAGTATTGATTCTGGAAAATAAATGTATTCGACTTTAATCGTAGGTCTAGGAGTCGCGCTGCTGCAAGTCTGACGGGGGGCGGTCGCGAGCGTGGCGTACTCGTATCTTCTTCTCTCCGGCGGCTCCGCCATTTTGTAAAGCTCTTATTTGTTCTTAACCATAAAAAAATACATGAGATTAAACACTAAACTATTTGGCATTAGCAGAATTGCTGCAATAGAAAATTGTCAGACTTGATTTGAATGGAAAGTAGCTAGTAGTAGTAGTAGGAGTAGTGCTATGGTGCATGCATGCACCATAGCATATGCTCACGACTATATATCCCGAGGGTGTAGTCAGAGATATTCTGAAACCACAGAACATCCACGTTTCACTAGTACCGAAACTCTGTCCAGTGTGACGGGAGTGAGCCCGTCGCCACTTGTAATGGACAGTAGGTACAATACTTGCCTCGAAATTAATGCATGCAGGTTTCCTCACGATGTTTTCCTTCACCGAAAAGCGTACATAAATTCCTAAAAACTCATTGGTATGAGTCGGCCTGGACGGGGATCGAACCATCGCCTCCTGCACGGCAGGCAAGGTTACTCGCCACTGGACCACCACGGCTTATTCACTCATAAATCAAATATTTTCTCCAAATTATCTTTACATTAATATTATTTCCTTTCATTTTCTTAACTTTCTGTACACTTACATTATTGATTCGTAGCTTACGTCAAGAGGAACCTATTTTTCGAAGGTGAAAAATTTTCTTGAAACTCTAATTTGTTAGGAAATTTTGTTCTTATTGGAAATGTACCAATTTTCTTCCCTCGGCACGTGCTTGAATGAGCTGGGAGAAAATGAAGCTTGCTAAAATCTTCCGCTTCCAATTATGTTTCATGGAAAATTGTTACGTACAAATATTTTTCAACACCGGTCTCTGATAGGAATTTTTTTAGGCTTATAACAATGAACAGATAAATAAATATCTTGCACATTGTCACTCAAATTATCTAGCCATATTTAAAGTAGGTACCAGAATCAAGCCTGGACTTGTACTATGATGACTATAAACAACAATATACAAAGAAAACACATGTACGTACGTAGATCCAAACATCCATGATTCGGGTACAAATATTCATATTCATTATACAAATATCGCGTCTCTCGGCCCAGCAGGGAGGTTACCTATCAACTGAGCCATCGGGCCGTCTAATAATGTAAGTACACAAGTTAAAAGAAACAGTTTTATTTACCCGAAAACTCCTACTATGCCTCGAAATCTATCGCTGAAGATGAACTTCTTACTCGAAGACTTCACCAGCCATAAATGCTTCGTTTCAAGTTATAAATAAATGCAACACAACGTGAACAAAATTGAAACAGAAACAGATTTACATTCATGTCCCACTCGTTTTATTTTGAAGTGGGCTGGACCAATTATGAATCCATAAGGTTTTCGGGGGGTTCAGAAACATTGCTACAATTACCAAGTCTTTTAAGCATGCACTTTTAGTCGTATTAAGGCTCACATTTAGCGTATTTGGGATTTCAGGATGTTACTACTTACTATACTTCATTCAAAATAACAAAAAAGGATAAAAAGATCTTCGATTCAAATTTCGCATTCTGGCTAATTCTGATTAGCAAATATCATTTATTTATCAGAAAGATATACTATCTGACATATCTTGGACGTTACCAAAGATGTTCTAAGAATAAACTGAGAGTAAGTGTTTCAAATCTCTGATTCTATAACTCAAAATGGCCTTAAAATTTCGTCGCTATTTGGAATGGAGTATAGTAAAGCGATAACAAAATTAATTTAACTGAATATTTTGGCTGTCATGCCTTGAAACAAACGCAGGCAATATTAGACCAATAATTTGGATTCCAAAACCAACGGGTTGGGAACTAACAATATTATACCTATTAAACAAACAAACATGGCTGACAGTAAAACTACATGAAATGTTGACATTACCTACATTATGCCGCCTGCTTTGATTTGTTTGTTGTCCGCAGAGCAAGCTGAATTGTTATTACAATAATTTTTTTAAGTAGATGTATGTTGTAGAGTTTCTGGCCGCATCTTCTCCGCAACGGAACACCTTCCGACGCGGTGCCAGTGGTAGAGTCACAAACTGACGTCAGACAGCTATCCATGTAATATTGTTTTATAAATAAATATTTTGAGTTTAAGAGGATATAATTCGGAGCGCGCTCCATACAAACGTACTATGGTGATATTTTCAATACTAACCAATTAAACTCAATGAAATTTTTCAGAATCAATCTAAAAACAAATTTCTATGCTTGTATAGAGTCAGATTTTCGTTAAAATGTATAGTTTTAAAGTTACAGTGCCTCAAAAATTTCCATACAAATCTTAAATTAATCCTAGCATTGAAACTGTATATTTTAACGAAAATCTGACTCCATACAAGCATAGATATTTGTTTCAAGATTGTTTCAGCAAAATTTCATTGAGTTTAATTGGTTAGTATTGAAAATATCACCATAGTACGTTTGTATGGAGCGTGCTCCGAATTATATCCCCTTAATAAAATGACAAACTTAAAACAACGGCAATTTAATTACTTTAATGATAATTAATCTATGAGCACATTTGACATGCTTGCATGCATAGTTACAAAACAATTTGTAAGTGAAATTATAAAGTTCGGCCCAGTGCGAGTCGGACTCTACCACCACATTTTACCAAAACAATAGCGTTTCCTCGAGGATCCTTAGCGCGAGGTCAACTCACACTTGGCCGGTTTTTATTATTATTTGTTATTTTACTTTAGAGTATGTACTATAATCAAATCACACAGAGTTTGACGCTTGTATGTATTAAACTTTTTACGATAGATCAAAATCGATGAAAAAGTAGGTTCTTGTACAGTCCCCCATAATTTTTGTATTTGTTAGAAAAACATATTAACAAATATTCTGTGTAAAATTTCAACTGGCTACCAATTACGGCTAAAGATGTATGGATGACAGACGGACGGACGGCGCAGTAATAGGGTCCCGTTTGCACTCTTTGGGTACGGAACACTAAAACACAAATAGGGAAACTAGGAAAATGTAAAAAACATTTTCGTTATGTCCCAGTTAACGACGCCACAAGAGTCACAAGTTAAACAATGCATCAGCAATTAAATTAAGCAAACATTGTAATAAACTAGGTAGGACAAATGAAAACACTAGGGGTAACATATTGTGAACCCCGACCTACCCCGACCATTCATGAAAACATGCAAGCGGTCGCGGGACGGGATAGAAACAAAAAGAATAAAATATTTAGCCGTTGCACGGAGCTAAAACAATAATACTCTGTATGGTTGGAGAAAAAAACATATAAATTAAAAAAAAATTTAAATATAACACAGCCGGACAAATGCTGAAACTGTAAATTCAAACCACCAAACTGAACAACTTTGACTATGGAGCCAATCTTCAATTATACTTTACTGCACACCAAAACAGAACATACATTTGAATACAGATAAAGAATTAAAAGTAGGTACAAATAAGGCGGTCTTATCGCTAAAAAGCGATTTCTTCCAGACAACCTTAGGGTAGAGGAATTAACAAACGAAAAAATAGGTAGGCGGTGTAGCTCAAAATAAAGAAATGGCAATGAATAAAATAAAATAATCTATAATAAATACATACATACATATATTTTTAACTATATATATACATAAGTGACTACTACATACAACACGGAAGCAACTGTAAGAGGAGAAAACGAAATAAAAGTGAAGTTGAAAAGAAATCGGAGTTCAAAGAAATTATCTTTGACTTTCGACTTAAAAACACTCAACGAGGGAGCACGTCTGATCAACTCTTCGGAATTGTGAAATAATCAGCTGTTTCACACATTTGACACGGATAGCGTATTGTCAACTACTACTGCACTCTGTATACAGGGTGTAAGTGACAGCCCAGCAAATACTAAAGCGGTGAACTCAGACCATCAAACTGAACAACTTTCACTTTGGAGCCTACCTCAGGAAACGCGATAAAAAATCAGCCGTCCCATACAAAACTGCTGTACCTACTACCTACCTACCTAGGCTCTATAGTAAAAGTTGTTCAGTCTGATGGTCTGAGTTCACCGTTTCAGTATTTGCTAGGCTGTCACTTACACCCTGTATAGTGACAGACCCGAGGAGGTGCTCTGAAATCGATCACATGCATTGATCTCTTATAGTGATCACATACATTTGCTTTTGTAGATAAAGGGCTTACTATGTACCAATTCAGAGAGAGTGGGCAATACCCTTGGCTAGAACCTCTTCTTATACTGTGCCCTTGGACAGGTTGCTTAAGAGGATATAATTCTACAGAGCTCCATACAAATCGAAGTTCTGTCCTAGTTTGAACATTTAGTAATTAAAGTAAAAACAAGGTTTTAAACACAATAATCTAGAAACCAAAAACAAAAATTGAAAAATCAAAAGTTGATTTTTCAAATTCCGCACCAAAACGCTCACTGCCATGACGTGACGTCACTCCTTTTCATGACGCCTGAAGCTCATCACAAATCACCGCTATAATATGTTACCGTACTCTTCTAACGCACGCAAGTTCCTAATCGTCACTTTGCCCTGATTGGTGTTTGAAATTACATTCCGATCCACATAACTTATAATTGAAATATTTCGGAAAATAAAAAAACTGTAGAATAAATATTTTAGTAATGTTCTATTCACAACTATTATTATTGAATTATTAAGATAATTTCTCAGTATAATTTTGTTGCAAGTTCCCCATTTGCACAAGGTGCGCATGTGCAGACGCCATTTTGTCAAATTGAAAAAGTTCGATAGAGGGCCGGACCTGTGCTGCTGGTGTAATAACAGGCCTGTCTCACTCCACAGCTCTGGTACGCTTCGGCGACGCGACGGCGATCCACACCGTGGTGAATGGCAATAGGTCAGGTATACCTGTTAGAGCAATTTCAGGGTTGCAGGGTGGATCCATAACAAATGTAATTTTATTGATGATTCCACAAAATATATAATAAATAGAACTCAGAGCGTCGTGAAACGCAAGAGCAAGTGTTCCATCTCGTACGGCTGCTCGCTCGTTTCTGAGCTCCGGAAGGGCAAACGGCCGCTTTTATACTCATTGCTCGATGTTGGGGCGGGTTGATTACAATAAGGGCACGAGCACTGTGTACGTGCGGCGTACACGTGCCGCTTTCTGTACGAGAAACGTACTACCGCCGACATGTAAACTTCTTAGTCAAATCTCATTGTCGCCATTTTGTGAGTAGTAAATGCGAGACTTGAAAACCCTAGCGATGTCACGCTACCAGCACGTGAAAGAATGAAAGAGGACTATCAAAAGGAAGCTTTTATGTATAATGACTCGGTTCATTTTTGTTTGCACGTGCGCCGTTTGTGACGGTTGGTTATTCGCGTTTTGTACGATAGGACGGGTGCGAATAACTTTGCACCTTATTACCGTGCAGAGAGAGTTGCTATTTATTTAAATCTGTTTTCGAAGTGATCCTTCTGTACCGGTAGATACATACTAGTATTTATTCTGTGGTAATAAGCAGGCCCACATGGTGGAGAACGGCTCGTTGCCTTTCGTGTTTATTCGTGAGAGGATAGAGGTAATAAAAACTATTTACAAACTAATGTGTTACGACAGCAATTTTTTTCTCCACCACTACATAATATTTACTAACAGAACATTGCCGAGAAAAAAAAACTGCGAAGCGGCAGGGTGGCCATACGCGAAAAACGTATATTTACTAAGAATACAGCTCTACTCGCATAGCCGGGTATTGTTTGTACCCGGGCCCGCATTACCCGGTTAACAAAGAGTAGTAGTGGAAAGGAAAAAACAGATTCATCCTTCCGTAAAGGTTGGAATTACAGCATCAGTGTTGAAGAGTTGATTCAGGCTTTCAGTGTTCTTTTATCTGTGGCAAGAATTTAGGTTAGCATTTCGTAAGGCGTTACGGGAAAATACTTCTTAATACAGAATCGATGAAGTTTACTTTGATTTGTGATCGAGATCCTGTTATCATATTCATTACCTACCCCTTTCTAATCCCATGGATGATGCATGAAGCAAGCAATTTTCGCACTTATGATGGTGGCATAAGAGTCCTGTCAGTTTCACATTGGTTTGCTCTGTCCCACAGAGTTCCCATAAAATTCGACCGCTTTTGAAATTGCTGTGCCCAAACAGGGTTCAAACTAAACACCACCTATTTTATACAGTCCTTCTTAATATACTTATACTTTTTAAAGGGGATGGTTAGATCGTCAAACTGAACAACTTTCTCTATGGCACCATCATCGAAATCGCAAAAAAAATCTAACTGCCCCATACATTTGGCTCGAGTAGGTTTGCAGTTTTGTATAGAACAGCAGTTTTGTTTTTCGCGATTTAGATATCGGTGCCTTGAGAAAGTAGTTCAGTTTGACGGTCTGATCATCCCCTTAAAAAGTGTCAGCATATTAAGAAGGACCCGATATACCGTTGTGAAACGCAATAAAGTATTGAGTAATTAGGTATACCTATATATTACTATGTATGTACAGTATGCATTCTGGGTACCGTTTTATAAAGTCGGCAAAACGAGTATTATGTTCCAATATGTAGGTAAATCATAATTATTAAGGCTCTTCCTAGTATTGAGCAGTCACTTTGAAATGGCCAGCTTCTAAATAGCCATGATATATTCTGGTGAAAAGACCGTGGTTAAAATGCAACTAGAGAAATAATCTGAAATATTATCTGTACCTATTTTCTAATTTACTGGCCACCATTTTGTTAAATAACGATTTTTAAATGTTTTTAAGTAAGCCGAGACGTGGTGGCCGAGACCGTCTATTATTTGCGTGCATATTTTAGATCGCCAATGACTTTAAATTCTTAATTAAAGTTTTAACTTATTCAAAAATGTTGCTGTTATTTATAGAGAAGCCGATAAAGTTATGAATATTTTGATCGACGGTGGAATCTGGCTTTTTTCATGTAAATTGCATTTTCCACGGCTTCCATTTTTAGCAAACTTCAAAAACCGGCCAAGCGCGAGTCGAACTCGCTCCCGGAGGGTTCCGTACCATAATAGAATATGACAAAAGAAATGTGTTTACTCCGCGATCCTTAATGCGAGCCCGTGTCAAACTTGGTCGATTCTAATTTTTCGTTGTCATATTATAGAGTTTGTTTTATAATCACACCAATTTTGACGCTTGTATGTATTACCAGAGTATGAGAACAAAAAACGCTGAAAAAACTAGTTTCTTGTATGTACACACGGCGACACATCAAGCTATACAAAACCAAAATAAGCTGGCCGCGCGTAGATCGAGTAACGTATAACGTCGCGGGACCAGCTTTTATTGGTTTTGTATAGCTTGATGTGTCGCCGTGTGTACATTTTTTTTGAACTGACGGACGATGGGTCGGCTTTGTGACAGGGTTCTATTACCATCCTTGTACGGAACACTAAAAAATCTAATTCATAAATCAATCAATCACTCAAAGTCAGTCAGAAAATTATACTTCAGTATCTAATATTTCAAAGTCATTTACGATTTGTACAGCACTATCTTGGTCGTATATTATCAACTAGAATAATCAACCGGGTTTTCCGTAACCCTGGTATAATATCTAGCTAAATCCGGTTCCAAGATGGCCGCCCGGATATCCGGAGCTCTCGAGCGTCGGTGTAGTTGTCGCATTGAAGTTTCTAGTTGATAGTTACTGAAATTCCGTTTTATTTAAAAACTGAAATAGGTGAAGGTTGAATTTAGAAGGTACGCCCTTATTCTGACTTTGAGCACAGATATCTCGAGACAAAAGCATTATATCGATTTAGTTTCTGTGGGAGTTTTGACTATATTTCTGTTTTTTTTTAGTTACAATCTGTCTTCAAAAATGCGAGTTATTGAGGCGGGGCATACAGACAGACAGACAGACAGACAGAATGGACGAACGTAAAAGGGTTCCTTGTTTGACTACGGAACCCTAAAAACGGTAATAGTTCCGTGGGTTGGACTTCCACTACGATGAACATCATTGTTCATTAGTACGAGAATTACCACGCTGATTACACTGGGCCAGCTCCCTACCAGGACTTTCGATACATCACAAATTTTTTCTTTCACTTTTCAACTCTATTTCAATAAAATTCCGACAAAAAAATAGTAGGTCGATGCTAAGGATAGGTGTTTTTAAAGTAGAAAGTTCTAGTTTAGAATTTTTTGTTTTTCGAAAATTACCAAAAAAAATTAATTTTTTTACCTGAAAAGTCTATGTACTTTTGGAATGTATGCACGGCGACAGATCAACCTACCCATAGTTGAACTCTATGTTCATAGACATAAGGTCCAACTATGGGTAGGTTGATCTGTCGCCGTGCGTAGAGTCAGCTTCAGAACAACGCGACCCATATATTTACAAGCGCAAGAGAGCTGTTATAGCTTATTAGTGATTATAGGGCTTGTTTTTCTCTTCGGGTTTTTTGGTTATCTTAATAAAATCGTACATACATACATACATACTTACATACATACATACATACATATATACCTACATACGCTCGAAAAACATAACCCTCCTTCTGGCGCAGTCGGGTAAAAGTCAAGATTTGGTTGATCTTATAGCTTTGTATGGCAACTTTAGACTGTTTTAATATTACGTATGGGTATTGAACATTCAGCATTCAGGGGTCTGATCGCGCTAATTCCAAAAATATAAACACAATATAAATACAACGTGTTAATGAATTAACGCAAAACTAGAAAGTAGTTTGTTTAGAATCGAGAGCAGAATCTAATTATCATGGTTTCAACATAGGTAATTTTTTTCAAAATATTAAATAATTTGTTTGTAAAATTTAAAATTTACTGAACTCGATCTCAACCCACCTCGAGGGCACTCTCACTTACTTACTACCAAAACAAGATTCTTAAAATGTATCCATGAGCACGTAAGCGCTTTCATTCATTGCTGAAATGATAACAAATAATTTTTGCCTCGAAACTTAAAATGCGAATAACTTTAAATTTTAACTATCAAAATAATGAAATTATTGTTTCAATCTAATCATTTTGTTATAAATCAGTTGGGGTGTATGAGGTTTTGCGCTTATTCATTAACACGTTGTAGAAAAAAAACGGTACGCTAACCTCGAAGTTAAAAATTTCATTTTTTTTATTTTTTCGTTATGACAGGTTGTGATCTGTAAGACTTAGGTTTTTATGTTAGTAATTTCATACCTTACAATCTTTTTAGTAATTATAACCTCCCGGGGAAAATTTCAAATTGCAATTTCAAATTGTAATGTACAAATTCTATTGTATTCTAATTCTTAAATTGAGGCGTCTATCTGTTGACGATTTTACCAATGTTTAGTTTATATTGCAAAAGTGATTTATGTTTTATCAGCACTTTCATACAAAATTGCAACGTCTTGACTCAAATGTATGGGACATATATTACATATTTTTTCTCGACGTTAGCTCCATAGTGAAAGTTGTTCAGTTTGATGGTCTGAAGCAACCCCTTAAGTATTACTAGGGTGTTTTGTTACACCCTGTATTCTCCGAAAACTCTATTCTCGACCTTCCTTAACCAGTCAATCCTGCTATCTCAGTTCGTCGACTATCCATCAACTATCAGGGAGTAAGTACTTACATAGAGGGTCTTATTTAAGACGCTCCCCATTAAGAGGATATAATTCGGAGCGCGCTCCATACAAACGTACTATGGTTATATTTTCAGTACTAACCAATTAAACTCAATGAAATTTTGCAGAAACAATCTAGAAACAAATCTCTATGCTTGTATGGAATCCGATTTTCGTTAAAATGTATAGTTTTAAAGTTACAGTGCCTCAAAGATTTCCATACAAATTTTAAATTAATCCTAGCATTGAAACTGTAAATTTTAACGAAAATCTGACTTCATACAAGCATAGAGATTAGTTTCTAGATTGTTTCTGCAAAATTTCATAGAGTTTAATTGGTTAGTATTGAAAATATCACCATTGTACGTTTGTATGGAGCGCGCTCCGAATTATATCTCCTTAAACGCTGGACCGGGTTATATGTTCCTGGTTTTTAGAAGCTATCTTCTCGTTATTTGAAAGACATACAAATTAATGAAAAATATAGCAATGATCTTCAACATCTCGGCTTTATTAGCTATGAAGTATATTTCGTATTTTCTATAAAATTCATATGAAACCTGTGTTCAAAGGCATAAACATATGCTCACGGCTAGTTTGCCCGAGGGGGTAGTCAGAAAGCCAAAAGGGGGGGTTCAAAGGAAAGCCTAAATATTGGAAAAATTATATATTATATGCATCTACGTTATAAGTTGAAGTCACTTTTACTTGCGACATACACCATTGTATAGACAGTATTAAGATCTAGAAATGCTATCAAGTACATTTTTTAAAGACCAATATTTAATGAATTAATTAGATATGTAATTGTAAAATTTGGTGCGAATTCTTATGATTTACGAATTTGATTTCCATGGATTAGAAGGCACCATAGTGACATAATGAAGTACAAGCTAGTCAAAAATAGGTATACCTATTAAAATAACGAGAGATCACATCAGAAATGAAGTGATACGTCAGAGAACTAAAGTGGTTGACATAGCTCAGAAAATTAGCAAGCTGAAGTGGCAATGGGCTGGTCATATCTGCCGAAAAACTGACAACCGGAGGGGTGTCAGAGTTTTAGAGTGGAGACCGCGAACTGGTAGGCGTAGTGTGGGACGCCCTGCTGCCCGCTGGACAGACGACCTAAAAAAAGTAGCGGGGAGCGATTGGATGAGGGAGGCCGAGGACAGAGTTTTGTGGCGCGCCTTGGGAGAGGCCTATGTTCAGCAGTGGACGATGATGGGCTGATGATGATGATGATTAAAATGACGTAGTTTAGTAGAAGCGAGGCGGCTCTGAAAGGGTCAAGGTCGTTCGGTCAGGGAATCCTCTTAAGTCGATTGATTCTTATGAATAGATAACATACAGCTAAATAACAATTTATTATATCAGAACAATAATAGTTACGATATTGTTGTCTAGTAATCAAAATACATGACAAGTTTGTAATTCATTAATTGGTATGTATTGTTTTTGGTGCGTAATAAAGTGAAATTGGGACTAAATTATCTGTATGACAATGTATACATCATTGATGTCTACGATATAAGAAACTCGTGTCAAAGGTTGGTTTATAATATGTATAAATAATACAGGATGTTAGGGTAAACAGTTGCATTACTTTAAGGCAAGGCTGGCCAATAGATTTTCTAGGCGAGAAATTATTTTTAACTTGAGGCGGCGCCGGGCCAATACTTTTAGTCAGAGGTTTTTTTAGTAGTTACCCTTTGTTACCCAACTACTAAAATTATACACAAAAAAGCAAATCATCATTATTTATTTCTAGCCATCGGACTACTAAAGAACATAAGAAAACAATAGCGTGCTCAATACAAACGAAGTCTGGTTGTATTTTCAATAATACCCAATTAAAGTCAATTCAATTTTTTAGACTCGATTAGAAACCAATATCTCTGCCATAGCGCAAATTTCATAAATGATCTTTCTCTGTGCTTTACATTTGTCAGATTTCCGTTAAAATATGTAGTTTCAATGCTAGGATTAATTTAAGAATTGTATGGAAAACTCATGGAATACTTTGAGTCACGATAACTTTGAAACTATATATTTTAACGGAAATCTGACAAATGTAAAGCACAGACATTGGTTTCTAGATCGTATCTAAAAAAATCATTGAATTTAATTGGGTATAGTATTGAAAGTATAACCAAACTTCGCTTGTATTGAGCGTGCTCCGAATTATATCCTCTTCTGCGCTGCGGCGAGCGAATTCGTGGCTCGCGGGCCTGGGTTTGGCCAGCCTTGCTTTAAGGGATCACTGTACACATAATACTTAACAACTTTTCCTACTAAAACTATAGGAAATTCGCAAAAAACTTTTGGACTTTCTATACTAAATGCAATCAGCTGAACGAATGTTTGAATGAAAAATCAAAAATTTTATTCGCGAATTTTCCTTTTGTTCCTTAGGCATTGAATAAATACTACCCGTACAGAAGAATCACTTCGAACACAGATTTAAATAAATAGCGACTCTTTCTGCACGGCAATAAGGTGCAAAGTTATTCGAACTCGTCCTATCGTACAATTCGCGAATAACCTACCAACCGTCACAAAGCGCGCGTGCAAACAACAATGAACCCTGTCATTAGACATGAAAGCTTCCTTTACATAGTCTCCCTCTTTAATTCTTTCACGTGCTGGCAGCGTGACATCACTAGGGTTTTCAAGTCTCGCATTGACTACTCACAAAATGGCGGCAAGTCTAATGAGATTTGACCAAGAAGTTTACACGGTATACCTAACCTATTGCCATTCACCCCTCGGTGGGGATCGGCCGTCAAGCATACCTGAGCTGTGGAGTGAGGCAGGCCTGCTTTGGGCAAGTTATTCAGTATCATGAGTAAAATCACAGCACACTCATTAAAGTAATACAACTGCCTACCCTAACATCCTGTATAATAGCACATAATAGGTAACCGTATAATACGACTTCTACATCTACGGAAACCCTTTTCTACATTACACGGAAACTCACTCAATTCTCACATCTGCTCTTTAGTGATCGTTATTAGATATTATATTATTAGCATGTTCATCTAACGAAATACACACCGAAGTGGCTCTAAATATTACCTCATTTCCAGAACGTTCTATTTCAAACGCAAGCTCCTCAGTTGCCGTGGCAACCGAATTGAAATATATACCGCTTTCGGTACCTGCCCAACTGTTAGCGAGTAGCGAGAGATAGAGCGGTAGTAGGGACCCGATCGTGTTATGGCCCTGTCGAATTTAAAACATCGATGTTCAATCCTAATCTAATTTTAGTTCTAATCACATTGCAATCCAATTACTATTCAACTGTGCTGAATTCCATATCACGCTAAACATGGTGGTAGTAGGGCCCCGATCGTGTTAAGGCCCTGTCGAATTTAAAACATCGATGTTCAATCCTAATCTAATTTCAGTTCTAATCACATTGCAATCCAATTACTATTCAACTGTGCTGAATTCCATATCGCGCTAAACTTGACTTATTTACTATTATGTGACTGAAAGGTATCAGCGTTTGAGCGAACTGTCAAAACGGCTCTAAAGTATGGAAGAATAACTGGGAATGCTCCTGCATTGAAAAGGGAAGATCTTCCGCCAGGCTAGTTGTGAAGCCTGGGGTACGGCCGTGGTCCAACAGTTCTTAGTTGACCTTTATCAAAATTATGTGATTATTTCTCTTGCGCGATTTTTGTATTTTATTCGATTGTGAACCTTATGTGTAGTTGGTTACGAGTTACATATTTACGGTGAACGTTGTCTTTGTATGCAGCGTATTTCCGAGAGCTATTGTACCACACACCAATCCCTGGACGCACTTAGCAATTGCTTGTGGTAAGGCCAATAAGGCCAAAATGACCCTGGACATAGACATATACTCGTACATATATTGAGTGAGTGAGTACTACATTCCCTTTTTTAACATTCATGGAACACGAATTTCACGATGCAGAGAAGCAGGAACGCACGACTCCTCTCACGAATTAGCTCTGTTATCGTAATTCTGTATGTTCGGTAAGTTTTTTTTGGTCTTCATTTTATATTTTTTACGGATAGAAGACACAATTTTAAGAAACCAATTTAATTTTTATTGCGATTCATCGAGTTTATCAATATAAATTTAATTGTTAAATTACTTTGATCTGTAATCTCTATATGCAAAAATGGTGGAGAGAAACAATTCCAGCTCCATGGAGAAAAACTACTTATTGTAACTGCTAATTGCTTTATTAAAAAAATATATCTTCCCTTCTCTTTCTAACTCTATACAGGAAACAGAAACGGCAACATGAAATGTCAAATTCTGACATAGTGAATGTATTTTTTTTTCATAAGGGCCAGTTTTTTAAGTTTACCAAGGAGTTCACAGGTTTTCCAGTGACGTCACTGGACGTATAGCAAAACTACGTTATTTTATCAAAAATATCTGTAATCTTATCATTTTAAAATCTATGACAGAAAATATTATGATTGAGATTCTCGAAAAGGTTTTCGATTCAGCCCTCCAAAAAAAACTTGACATACCGAATTGACGGGGGCTTGTGTCGCTGAAAGTGGAACAGTACCCTTAAGCTCATTGCTTCAGAAGGATCTGAATCTATTGAAAGTGCTCCAGACTTCAGCGGATGCATCCTGAAAGATTATTTTCACATAAATCCGATATGCGAAGCGGTTTCAATGCTTTTTCCAATTTTCAGAGATTTGTGATTTTATTGATTTTCAATGTTTGCTCAAAGTTCAATTGTTATACTTACTCGTATTTGTGAAATATATCAGACAATTTAATTAAAGTCCCCATACTTGAGATAAACAGACATTAAAATGTATGTTGGGTGGGAACACAACATATTAAAAAGTATAGGTAACTTCATTATGATGGTCTATTTCATAACGATTTTCATTAAAAGGTTGCCTCAGACCATCAAACTGAACAACTTTCACTACGGAGCTAACATCGAAAAGCTGTTCCATAACAATATTATACTGCAATGCGAACTGGGAACATCAGATTATTTCACCATTTCGATGTTGTCTCCTTATAGTGAAAGTTGTTCAGTTCGATGGTCTAAATCCCTTTAAATATTTCCACAACTTTCTATAACCCGTAGAATGCAAATATAATGCGGCTAATGTTTTTAGGTATTATAAACTTTTAAACATTGAAATTAACATGAATAACAATAAAATATAATTGAATTAAATATAACTAACTAAAACTAGCTTAATGAATAATTACACTCAGTCGAAAAGCCCTCCCCGGGCCATACCAGATGCAAAGGTGCCCATAAAGCTTGAAGCGTTTCCGCTTTGGATGGCAATGGACAACCTTTGCATCACGTAGTAACGTTGTAACTATGAAATTGGTTTTTACTTTTAGTGGAAATGATTTTTCCTTAATTTTCAGTGGTTTTATTTTACAAACCAAAAGTGAACTTTGCTACGGTTGTAGGTACGCTGGAAATGTGATGGGTGGTTGTACCAATAGTTATGAGTTTCTTTATGCATATTTACGTACTTTCACAAAATAAATAGGTACTTTGAATTATGGATGGACTACTTGGGAGGTTCCTCCATTGAAATGGGAAGATCTTCCGCCAGGCTAGATGTGAAGCCTAGGAACAAGTCCCCACAGAATTAAATAAAAATTGGATGAAACCTAAATTCAAAATGCAGTGGGAAAACTTTTAACATAACTATGTATGCAAAAATAAACACACGAAACTCATTTTACGAAATGAAAATCTGATGCAGTTGCTCAACTTTTTCCCGTATATTTAAAAGTTTGAAGCAACATTTTTATTTGAAATCAGAAAAACTTGTAAATGAGTCATTTAAGGGGACCGAGGTTATCCTATTTATGTTATAAATCAAAACATTAACATTTTTCTGGCGCAGTCGGGTAAAAATGTGAAGGTGTGTGACGATGTTTGTGACTCAATCAATCATATAGGGTCCTTCTTTATATGCTGACACTTTTTTAAGGAGATGATAAGACCGTCAAACTGAACAACTTTCTCTATTGTACCAACATCGAAATCACGAAAAATAAATCTGCCGTTCCATACAAAACTGCTAACTTAATTGAGCCAAATGTATGGGATAGGTGTTTTTTTTTTCGCGATGTCGTTGTTGGTCCCAAAGAGAAAGTTGTTCAGTTTGATGGTCTGATAATCCCCTTAAAAAAGTGTCAGCATATTAAGAAGGACCCAGTATAAACTGCTCAACGGATTTGGATGATATTTAACACAGATAGAATAATTAGAATAGAATAGAATTTTTTGAAAGACCATGGTTACATCATTATGTTCTGGATTCACATATAATACTTTTAGGGATCCGTACCCAAAGGGTAAACACGGGATCCTATTACAAACCTACGTTGTCCGTCCGACCGTCCGACCGTCCGTCCGTCCTACCTATTTAGGGTTGTAACTTTTGAACCGTAATAGGTAGACAATCGTAATTTTCACAGATTGTGCATTATTATGATGGATTTGCTAACAAATAATAAACATTTCAAAAAGTTTCAAATTAAGGGAGGTCGTCATACAAGAAACTAGTTTTTACATACATGCGTCGAATTTGGTGAGACAGTGAGATAGAGCAAACTCTACAGTTTAACAAAAAATAATAAAAACCTGCCAAGTATGAGTCTCGCGCTAAAGGTCCCTGAGAAAACTAAAAAAAAATTGTAAGCTTATATGATGTATGCTAGTGTAGTACGGAACCCTCGGTGCGCGAGTAGCCCGACTCGCACTTGACCGGTTTTTATTAAAGTCAACGCAGATGAAGTTGCGGGCAACAAAATAGTATTCTTAATAGCGTAGCGTAGTGTAAGAGTTGCAAAAGATAGTATTGTTTTGGCATTACAATATGGGCATTTTTGCCGTGAGCGGTAGTCAAACACGTGGTGTTCGCGCGGTTCGCGTTTGAGCCTGCCACGTGGCTACGCAATCTCTTCTAAACAGTGTTTTTGCGCAAAAACAATCCTTGAGATTGGGATAGATGCTCCCACAAACTATTTGACATTGGCGGAAATGCTGTTCTAGTCACAAGCCAAAGTTCATTAATAGTTTGTTTTGGCTAATTCGTTGACCTGTTTTAGCTAACTCGTTGATTAAGTTTTGTAATCCAAGTGTAAATATATTAACTGTGTAAATTTATAAATTTTGTTAGGTATACAACGTGTTAATGAAAAAACGCAAAACTAGAAAATAGTTTGCTTAGAATCGAGAGAAGAATCGAATTATTAAGTTACATCCACCTCGTTCCTCCCGAACCCTCGAATAATTAAATAATTTGTTTACAATGAATACATTGACGTCAGAAAAAGCTTCAAATTAATTAAACATTTCATATTTTCATAATGTCTGTCTGTTTATGTTACAACGATTATTGAATTCATGAGTTATCGTTTTTCATTTATTACGTTTGGTCCGCTGTGAATTATTGTATACTTATATTTCTTGGTGGATTAAATCATCAAACGATTTAATTACGTTATAATATTTTAGCAACCGAATACAATAATGTGTCCTAAAATTCAGGAATCCGAGAAGATTTATACAGCAATTATTTCGAACTCGAATGTTTAAATTTCAAACATGATATTTTAGTGCGTAATTTTTAAATTTTACTATAATGAATAGATATAATCATAAGACGAAGAAATCATAGACGCCTTAGAATACTGTGGCGCGCTCTATACAAACGAAGTCAGGTTATATTTTTAATACTAACCAATTAAAGTCAGTCAGTCAATTTTTCAGAAACAATCTAGAAAGCAATCTCTATGCTTGTATTATGTCAAATTTTCGTTAAAATTTATAGTTTTAAAGTAACAGTGCCTCAATGATTTCCATACAAAATTTATCCTAGCATTGAAATTATATATTTTAATGCAACCGAATACAATAATGTGCCCTAAAATTAAGGAATCAGGGAAGATTTATACAGCAATTAATTCAAACTCGAATGTTTAAATATCAAACATGATATTTTAGTGCGTAATTTTTAAATTTTACTATAATGAATAGATATAATCATAAGACGAAGAAATCATAGACGCCTTAGAATACTGTGGCGCGCTCCATACAAATGAAGACAGGTTATATTTTTAATACTAACCAATTAAAGTCAGTCAGTCAATTTTTCAGAAACAATCTAGAAAGTAATCTCTATGCTTGTATCATGTAAAATTTTCGTTAAAATGTATAGTTTTAAAGTAACAGTGCCTCAAAGATTTCTATACAAAATTTATCCTAGCATTGAAATTATATATTTTAACGAAAATCGGACAAAATACAAGCATAGAGATTTGGTTCCAGATTGTTTCAGCAAAATTTCATTGACTTTAATTGTTTAGTATTGAAAATATCACCAGCCTTCGTTTGTATGCAGCGCGCATTTACGCATTCGGAATAAACTTCTCTTAAATGGAAGTGGGCTGGGCATATAGCATGCATAAATGATGACAAATTGTTAAAAAAGTGACTGTATGGGCAGGTCTATCCACTAAAAGAAAAAGGGGAAGACCTAAAGAGAGATGGTCAGATTAAATAAACAAAATAGCTGGAAAGAACTGGATCTTAAAAGCAAAAGAGCCTTTACAGGCTGTCCTTTATAGGAGGTCCTTTATAGAATAAGAAAATGTGATTTAACTTTATAATAATATATCTAAATAAATTTTTTGCATGCCTGAAATGAAATGTAATTGATATTAATTTATATATAGTAATGTAATTTTGAAATTTGATAAAAATAAAAGGCTGTATTAATAATTTTTAAAATTTATAGGAATTCATTTTTGAAGCCGTGTGGCCGGCCGGGTTTCGAATGGACCACCATTTTTTCCTGTAGGTGTCGTACGAGGCGACCAAGGGATTATGGTTTCTAATGCAGAGTATTTACTGGCGAAAAACTAGCCTCATATCACTACTTTACACGTCATAGTTGTAGTAATGTTTCTGACTACCCTGAGGGATTATTGTCATGAGATTATGTACGCGTAAATTAGATAAGTATGTCTGTTAATGTTTGAAAAGGGTAAGAGTTTAAATACTATTTTGAAGTTCGTCGTCTAATGAAGACAATTTTTAGAAAATAAAACAATTTTTAAAAGGTTTTTGTCTTTACTAGACTAGTACTTTCCTTTACCTTTCACGCTCCAATTTAAAATTGAATTGAAATGAAGAAATAAATCTGACTTTTCGCGACAATAGAATAACCCTTGTATAATCGTGGTATAATCGAGGGTATAATCGTGCAGACCTAGATAAAAACATTGTAAAATGTCAGGTTGTTTACTTTGTAATGGTTTAAACATAAAGGCAGTATACTAGTTTACACCGTGTATAATGCATAGTTTATTAACTAGTGAAAACTAACACTATGCATCAAGTAATGCAGGGTGTGAACTTAAATGCGTTACATATTTGGAGCTTCAGACCATAAAATGAAAAACTTTGACTATGGAGCTAACAAAGAAAGCGCGAAAAAGAAATTGATTATTCCATAGAAAACGTCAACGACTTCTCGACCCAAATGTCAAAAGCAGGTTTTGCTTAACTCCGATATTCACAACTATAATAAAGATACTCAGCAATGTTCCCACTATTGATAATTAATTTCCCATGACATTAACAACATTTGCAAACATCAGAGTTCACAAAGCTTCGGTTAAATCAGCATGTCTGCCTACCTACTAAATAGCTACTGAGCACGCCAGCGCGTCGTGAATATTTAAAGGGAGGCGCCTCTCACGCAAATTGGGTTACGTGGGACATGCGGGCAAGCCTTGCAGTGCTGTTGAATTGTGTCAGAGTAGACGTGCGACTGAAGTTACAACGAGAACTGCGATTTATTAAAAGTCACACGTTGAACTCAGCAGTAGAAAATAACCAGTGATGATGCTTCATGGCCGGGTTCGACCAAAGCGACTGTTGACTTTGAGAGCTTCTTTGATGTGCTCTCAGGTGGCTGATGTAGCCTATCTTGGCTTTAAAAGTGCGTCCACTCAGGCTACAAGTCAATTTTCCATTAAGATAGTTGTATGGGCCATGGGATCTGGCTTTCAGTTCATCGCGCTTGGCATTGAGAAGAAGTTTGTGTATTACGATTAAAAAATAGCACTTCAGCCCCCCTAGACAAAGTGACATTCTATTGGCGTCGACGCAAGTAGAAACGGACAAAATGTATGGATTTGACATTAGCGATCGTAACATTTTGACGATGGCTAATGTCAAATCCATACAATCTGTCATTTTCTTGACGCTAGGTCAACGCCAATAGAATGTCACTTTGTCTAGGGGGGCTGGTCAGATTATCTTTGCACCTCGCTGGAATGCAATGCCTCTTGCTTCCCCCTTCAGTACGGTTAGCATCTTCGTTGCCGATTAGCGTCTCGATAATTTGGTACACACGGTATCTACCTACTGTCGAGATTTCGATCTACAATCAAATTATCGAGACATAAATGTTTTTGCATTATGCCCCTTCCTGCCCCTCACTCGCCGCACTTTACCAATAGCAATGAGACTTTCCGCTCCCACTTACACTGATGCAAACTTCATATCTGGATAATCTGACTGAGATGTCCTTTTAAAACTTTACTACAAATAATTGACCTACGAGATCGAATCAGAAATGAAGAGATTCTAAGAAGAACCTCAAATTCAATGGCGCACATTGTTCGCAGAACGAATGGCTAAAATGGGGCCGAAGAGTTCTTGAGTGGCGACCGCATACTGGAAAGCGCAGCGTGGGTAGACCCCACAAGGTGGACTGGCGATCTGGTGAAGGTGACGGGAATCCAACGGGTTTATTGGCGTTAAGATCGGTCGTTGTGGTGTTGGGGGAGGCCTTAATGGCCTAATCCACATTTTTAAGCGGGTGCAATAGTAACATGGCTTGTATTTGAGCATCTTGTAGGTTTTTTATAAAATAAAATAAGATAGTCATAAGATAGCTGAAAACCGGTGGCGTGTCAGAGTTCTAGAGTGGAGACCGCGAACTGGTAGGCGTAGTGTGGGACGCCCTGCTGCCCGCTGGACAGACGACCTAAAAAAAATAGGGGGGAGCGATTGGATGAGGAAGGCCGAGGACAGAGTTTTGTGGCGCGCCTTGGGAGAGGCCTATGTTCAGCAGTGGACGATGATGGGCTGATGATGATGATGATGAGTCATAATAGCCTATCGCCTTATGGAGCCTTATGAAGCCGTACTCTCAGGCTGAGATTTGAAAACGTTTGAGTTAGAGTTCATACTCCCATATATCAAAATCCATACATTTTCGAACCTACTGACACCCACGAAAAGAAATGGTGTGGCCTATTGAATTATAAAGGGGTAAACTTTAATGCGTTACAAATACACTTTAGAGGGTTCCTTAGACCATCAAACTGAACGACTTTCACTGTGGGACTAACATTGAAATCGAGAAAAAAATCTGCTGTTCCATAAAAGAAGTCTGTTCGATATACGATTCTGCTACTACTATCGAGGTGCAAACTTGCGACTAAAAATAACCTGCGATTTTACTGCGACTAAGCTTTCCAGAAAAATTAAATTGTGTACGTAGCACTGAACTAGTCTCTATAGAACGAGCTTGCAAACTAACGGACTTATAGACGGCTTAGAGAGTTTCCTGACAGATTATACGATACAAATTGGTTTTGCTAAACGCAGTGAACTAAGTTTTACTATATCAGCTTATAAATACGAAGTGGTTGCAAATGAATGTATACAGGTTGTACAAAAACACCGTAGTAATATTTAAAGGGTGGTTTAGGCCATCAAACTGAACAATGTTCGCAGTTCGCACTGTTCCATTGTTCGCAGGCTCAGTTCACGTAAGCAGCTCTTAGTAATGTAGCTAAATAAAAGTTCTGTTTGAGTTATGTAATAGGTCGTAGGTAATGAAAAGAACTGTAGGTACATTTTTACCCGACTGCGCCAGAAGGAGGGCTATGTTTTTCGAGCGCATGTATGTATGTATGTATGTATGTATGTATGTATGTATGTATGTATGTATGTATGTATGTATGTATGTATGTATGTATGTATGTATGTATGTATGTATGTATGTATGTATGTATGTTTGTATGTATGTATGTATGTATGTATGTATGTATGTATGTATGTATGTATGTATGTATGTATGTATGTATGTATGTATGTAAGTATGTATGTATGTATGTATGTATGTATGTATGTATGTATGTATGTATATATGTATGTATGTATGTATGTATTATGTATGTATGTATATATGTATGTTTGTATGTCTATTTCTTTGGCACGGCCTACAGCCTTTGAATGTTATTAGGTAGGTATTGCAGGGGTGGACAAACCAATAACCAACTAAAAATCGTCTTTGTTCCCGTTTGCGATCCCTACCTAATAACATTCAAATTATATTAGCTCAAATAAAGCTGTTATAGCTGGTTAGTGATTATAAAGCTTGTTTTTCTCTTTTCAGTTAATAGGTTTTTTATTCAGTCTGGTTTTTTAATGAATGTGATAAATATTTGTAACGGAGTTTGAACTGTGTACTTGTAAAGTATGATGTACAACTAAAATATCGTCGCATTGGGGTGTATATCTGTCAAGATAATATTAATTGTGCCTGTAATTGATATTAATAACATAAAATAAAAATAAAATAAAGAACTTTCACTATTTAAATAAAAAATCTGCTGTTTTATACAAAACCGCAGTACCGACTCTAGTCAAATGTATGGAACATCCAATTTTTCATTTTATTACGATTTTCGATAGGTTGAATAGGTTGAATATTTCTACAGTCTTTTGTTACACCTTGTATCCAGCATTATAGTGAATAGAAAACGGACCCGAAGGGTTAAAAAAAAGATTGTAAAATTGTAAAGTCATGGATCAAGTTTGATTTAAGCAGCAAACTGTTTGGTAGCAAAATTTCTGCTTAAAACAACCTCCTCCCCCTCCCAAAATCCGAATATTTGAAAAGTGGTAATCTCTTTTCAAATTATTCACTTATCAGCTATTTCTTTTTCATATTGAAACTTGCTTGCTAATTCTCATTCCCGAAGAAAATACACCTTTAATTATCTCTAATACAGATTTGACACGAGAAAATAAAGAAAAAAGGTTTACTACACCTGAGGGTACACATTATAAGGTAAGTTAAGTCGCGGGCGCACGCTAATGGCCGGTGTGTGATCCCTGACCTCGCTGTGGTTTCTCAGATAATTTTGAGATTTTGTATCCAATTATCTTACAGTATTGTTTCTAATAGTATAAGAGATAAGAGGAATTTTGGTAACCATCAGCTGCAAGGTTGATTCAGTATTCATAGGGTGTAGCGCACTTCTGTGATGGGGATGGACCAGGTCTGCCTGCATAACTCCAGTCGGTTTAGGAGTTACAGCCGTTCAAAGGTCTGGTATGGTTGCTAAAAATTAATATGCATGAATATAATATGCACTGTAGCTATGCGAACAGCACAATAACTAACATGGTTACCAAAATTCCTCTTATCTCTTATACTATAAGCTTCACCTGATTATCATCATCCGCCTATATCTATAGGGTCCTTAGACCGTCAAACTGATCAACTATCTCAAACAACACCTTCGCAATCGCGAAAAAAAAATACAGCTGTTCCACACAAAACTGCAAGCGTACTTTAGCCAAATGTGTGGGACACTTGTTTTTTTTTCGCGATTATGTAACTTTTGAGCGACAGCCTTTAACTTCTGAGCGATCTGTCAAAACGGCTCTAACGACTGTAAAGAGCAGTACCGCGATTAGCGCAATATCAAAAGTGTCAAAAGTTATAGTTCGTACGTAGTCCAATCACGGTTCAATCACCGAATATTTACCGCGATTTCAGCCCTGTTTCCTTTGTTGCCGTCGTTATAAGTCCAATAACTAGGTACAAATTCTAAATTGGAACTCGAACGGTAAGTACCTCTAATTATTAAAGTCCATTAAACCAAATTAGAACATCAAATATTTAGGAATGGACGATTTAAGACGCAGTTTTCGTTTGAATAGGCGTTGATTACTTAATTTAATGCGCGATTGCTCATGGACCGAGAATATTAGGACAGGGTTTGATTTTAAGATGCTGGGAAAGCTCTCTCGTAGGTAATTATAATAATAATTAAAGTAACTGATTTGTTTTCACCACACCTATTGGCTATGTGCGCGCCCCTAGTGGATTCGGACCGCCGTGAATTATTTCAAGTAACATGTTAGTTAAAAGTTTGTAATAAAAATAATGTAAAACTTAAGAAATTAGCAACATTATCGATATTAAATATTTTAAAATACCTATTTGATAGATTCCACGATATTTGCAGTGCCAAGTTCCGTATAAACTTTTATCCCGGTTTTCACACCTTTGGTGATAAAATTTCTAAAAACCCTTTTTAGTGAGCACCTAGATGCCAATAGAAACTGCCATGCCAGATTTTAAGATTGTAGTCTTTACAGTTTTGGAGATTTCGTGTTGAGTTAGTGTGTGGATTTGCAAAGATTCAAGCATATTTTACACAGCTTGACCAACAAAAGTACACATTTCTGCCACCCCGGGCGCTGCGATCGATCCATCACCACTTTGCACATAGCCAATACAGGGTATAAACTTAATAAGGTTGGTTAATAATAATAGTATAAAATATAAACTTAAATGCGTTACATACTTTTTAGGGTGCTCCAGACCTTCAAACTGAATACCTTTTACTATGGGACCAACCTTGAAATCGGAAAAAAAATCGTTTGTTTCCAATGATTTTTTACACAAGAGAACCTTACTCCGTTTGATAATTATATCACGCACCTTTATAGTTTTTTAATAAAACAGCAGACGAAAGGCAACAATGTAGAATCAACGGTGGCCCACCTTAGAAACTTCTCACAGCAAACTTTTTGTCGTTTTATTTCAGTTTTCCAGCGCAAGTGAAACTTCTTGGTCGATGGTGACGAGGTTATAGGATGCCTTCATTTCAAACTGGTTGCCTGTATTTCAACGGCACACGACCGAATATTATAAAACCAAGTTATTATGTATAAAACCTTTCGAACTGAATCGCAAAAAACAATATTTAAAAAAAAATATTTTTAATTATTTTTTTATGTTAGATATTTATTCTCAAATTGGATTGGTCAAGTTTGAATTTATTGTATGAAAATGAAAAAAAGCAACACGAATAGCAAAAAGTTACATAACAAAAGTTTGTTCTGTAACTTTTTGACCGTTGATTGTTTCATTATATGTGACTAACAAAATAAATAAATATTTTGGACATTGTCACACAGGTGTTCGATTTTTGATACTGCTATGCTATGCTATGCTATGATATGCTATTCGTTGACTCAGCAGTTGAAAATGTCAAAATTACTATGGAGAAATTATGCATCTTCCTACTGCTGATTTGACTTTCAAAAATCGCACTCCTGAAGTATGATTTTTGAAAGTCAAATCAGCAGTAGAAAGATATCTCCATAGTAATATTGACATTTTCAACTGCTGAGTTCAAAGTATGAGTTTCAAAAATCTCACTCCAGATTATGTAGTCCTAATATTATAAATGTGAAAGTTAATGACGATGTTTTCATACGATGGATTTGGATGAAATTCGGCACACAAATATAATATGTTCTGGATTAACACATGATCCTTTTACATCAATGCAGACGAAGTAATGGGCAACAACTAGTTACAACAAAAGGGATTCATATTTTGGGTCCTTTCCTGAAAATAAGCACAGTCATAAGTTTTTGAAAAGGCTTCCCTTGTCCTTGTTTATGATAACAAAAACTACCTTTAGGTTCCAAACGCTTGAGTACGTTTTTAAGTTTATGAATAGCGTTGTAGATAAACCAGCCCAAAGACATTATAACTATTACAAGACCTTAATTTGTGCTTCAAACCTCCCTAGATAAGAACTAGGGTTGAGGAGATGAACGTGGTGCTAATACTGTTCTTGCCTATGACTTATTGTACAGACAACAATACCACAATTTCAACAAAATGTATTATGTTCGGAATCGGAGGTGACGCCATATCGCCATCGCGCAAAAAAATTAGACAGTACTAGTTGTAAGGCAGTCGAAGTCGAAGTCGTGGGGAAGCGAACTATCCTCAAAAAATATACCGACCGTCTATTAACTGTCCTGTCTTGGTTACTCTATGGTTGGACCTGATTACTGGTCTTCTTATCGTATGGGCAAGCCCTGGCGTCAGAGTTTTTTCAGACCGCCTTACGGCCTCTGACGTGGTTTTTATGTAACGAATACTACCACGAGAGATAGTAGCCGGGACCAACGGCATAACGTGCCATCCGAAGCACGGAATCATCTTTCTTTTCAGACATTCAGGTGATTCGGCCTGCAATGTCCTAACCAACTGAGGAAAAACGCACAAAGTAACATATCACTAGGTGTCCCCCGTGGGAATCGAACCCACGACCTCCGTGGCAAGAGTCCAATGCTCTTAACCATTAGACCACGGAGGCAGTTACCACTGGTGGCATTAGGGCCATCTAAAATAAGATACGCCGCGCTAATACTGCTCCGGTGTGAACACAATGACATGTGCCGAGACAGAGCGGGAGCCCGATTGCGCTAAGTTAAAAAATCAAAGTTCTATTCTTATCCAATTTCAGTTCTAATCACATTGCAATCCAATTACTATTCTACTGTTCTGAATTCCGCATCGTGCTAAACTTTATGTAACCGACAGCCCTTAACGTATGAGCGATCTGTCAAAACGGCTCTAACGGCTGTCAAGAGCAGTACCGGCAATGTGCCAAAAAATATGGTTCGTACGTAGTCCAATTACGGTTCGATCACCGAATATTTACCGCGATTGCAACCCAGTACTGCCAAGACCGTAACCAGGACAGGACAGTTAATAGACGTCCGGTCTATTTTTTGCGGTCAGTTCCCTTCCCCAACCACCTTGTTCTCTCGAGTGCGTTGCAACTAGCCCTGTGTGAGTGCGAGGCCCCTTGGTCCTATCTGGTTTTTTTTCTTTAAAAATTGGCCCCTTTATATTGACTATGGATTACAGCATAACATGAAACTGATTAGGGTTTAAAAATTACAAAAATACAAAATCATTTATTTACTAAAGTTAGTTTACACGGTACGGTTTACTTGAGGACCCGTACAAGGGAATGCCTGGAGTACGATGGTCCAAAACAGAGGATTACTAATATATATGTTTACAACACAACTCAGAATACAGTTAAGACTAAAAGAATAAATATAAATTAAATTTACAATACAGTTGAAGTTAGCAAACGAGCAAATAAATTATTGAGGTTATTATTATTATTATTTTTTTTTTACTAGCGGCACAAAAGCAAAATATAAATAAGTTTTTGTATAAAAGCGGCGTTATTTAGTATAAGAATAAACTCGCATAGGATTCTGAAATTTTGAAAAAATAGTCGATTGGAATACCGAGTATTACTGCGAAGGTCATTAAAACAAAATTCAAATTATCGGACTGAGTTGTCCTGTCTGACTAGCCGAAATGTGAATCTAAACTGTTCTGTCCCACTGTTCTGCCCTCAATCCTCGTGTAAAAGGGGCATAATTATGCATATGTCATGAGGTTGCAACAAAAAGAAACAAGTCAATGTCCTACTATGTACCTACTACGGTCGGTGAAGAAATAAATATTTGTCGACGATTTTCACTATTGATATTCACTCAAGTCTCATACTTTTAACCCTTAGATCAAAGTAAAATTTATGGATGGCCTATCCAAAAGCGCGTTAAGTTGAAGCACACAACTAGTGCAATTGGTCCGTACAAACTAGCACAATTGTCTGTCATCTCGGTACAAATTTGAAGTATACCATTCATTGGTTTGGCCTCATTTTTCTAGTTTGAACTGTTCGCGTAAGGCCTATCCATTAATAGTGTGTAGACTGGATTGTAATACATTACGTATCGCCGTATCTAGATGTAGGTGACACTATGACAACGTCTGACTACGTAACGTAGGAAAATCTATTCTCCACTAATTGGACACCCACTAGTCGATGCTCACATCTCTGACAAAATGACACACTGCCACGGACATGGAAGAACTTTGCGTACTTAAGTCCGTTTTTTGCGTACTTTAGTACGATATTACAGGAATTTCCCTATTAGGTACTTGTTAATCTACACTCTTTGTATGTCTAGATTTAGCCTCACGCTTCTACCGTATAAAATAAAAGTAGTCAACTTTCTTAGGTTGGTACAACTCATCTCTGTGTGCGCGTATAGCGAAACGGTTTATCTCTTTAAGATATTTTAGGTCAATTAATGTGTCGGGGACTGCAAGTGATTGTAAAAAAATCTATGGTCATTTCATAGCGGTCCCCTACGCTTTAATTGACCTAAACGATCTTAAAGAGAGTTAAGAAATAAAACATAAATTTGCTTATATCAAAAATAATAGGTGACCGAATTATTTTTTACTTTTTAAATGTTTGGTTTTTTTATTATTTTATCTTTCTGTTCGTTTGTTTGTCTGTTCGAACACCACACAAAAACTACTGGACCGTTTTTGATGAAACTTTTTGTGTTTGAAAGCTTGTAATTAGACTTAAAAACTGATACTATATTTTACCTCGCTACGATGACCGGGAGCCGGTGCGGTGCGGACAAAGTCGCGGGCAAAATCTGTATTTTATTATAACAAGAATGTTTAAATTTGGTAGGATATTTCTGAGTGATTTTACACAAAAACTTGTGTTTTACCCGAAAATAATGTTTATTACTTGTGTTTAGGGATATAAAATGTAAAAAACCATTTTGTTTGTTACTTTATTCTGAACAAAAATATTCAAATTTGGTTGATGGCCGCGCCAAAAACAACGGCGAAAAATAAGACGCCAACCTTCCATACAAAATTCGCATTGTCTTTTAGTGCAGTTGTTACGCTAGGAATTCAGTTAGGACCGAATTGTGCTTCAAAATGCCATAAACGTTGAAACCGCGTATTCTCAAAATTTTTTTCGCGTTTCTCAGCTCACTATCAAAGTCAAAGTCAAGTCAAGTCAATATAATTTATTCAATATAGGAGCTTGCAGCACACTTATCAAATTTCAAATCTTTTTTTAAAGCTACCATCGCGTCGGAACGTGTTGTCGCTGTAGAGAAGATGCGGCCAGAAATACTACAACATAACACGACTTAATAACTATTACAATATAAACTATGGAGAATAAGTATTCAATAAGGATTTAATTTGCTATCTGAGGTAATGCAACGTGCAATAAGGATTTGGTTGATGTGAATACCTACTTACTTTTATAAATAAAACCGGTCAAGTGCGAGTCGGGATAATCGCGCACCGAGGGTTCCGCACCACACCACCACACAACCTATTTATTTTTGTACTGGACTTGGCCGGTTTTGGCCGGCCGTTGGAAAAAAACATTTTTTGGTGTAAAATGGATTTTTTGCCCTGGTCCTTTAACACGACACCGACTCACATTTGGCTGGTTTTTATTATTTGATTTATAATGTAGAGTTTGTTCTATAATCACACTAACTTTGACGCTTGTATGTATTACCGTTTTTACGATAGAGCGAGAAGAAAAAACATTAATAAAAACTAGTTTCTTGTATGAGGACCCCCCTTAATTTTTTACTTATTGACATTTTTATTATTTGTTAACAAATCCGCCGTAATAATGCATATTCTGTGAACAAAGTACTCTATGTTTTAATTGGAACATATTTCATCTATGTGATGTTCAGCCGTTTATGCGTGATTGAGTGACAAACATCCAAACTTGTACATTTATAATATTTGTTAAATTATTCTCAAGTCTTCGACATGATGACGCACTAGAAAAGTTGAAGCGGAGCTACCTTGAGTCCTCTCTTTCACGGATAAACTTGTAGAAACTAGAGTTGTATAGTCAACTAGGGTTTGCAGTCCCGGTACATCAGGATCCCAAATACCGGGATTTTATGTGTATTTGTGGGTGTTCGGGGTTCATGGTATTGGTGGGTGGGTCCTTTAGCATAACGTGGTTATGCTTATATAAGTTGTTGAGTTAATTGCTAACCCAGGATACATTTGAGTTTGAGATTAAGAACCCGCAAGTGGGGCTTAGCCTATTGCTAGTTTAAACATGACTTTTGATTTTGGACTCGCGCTGCAAGTCTGGCGGAGGGCGAACGCGTGCGTATTGGCCTGTGTGAGGCTTGCCGTGGCTCCGCCATTTTGTATAGCTCTAATGTGTTTTCGTTAAAACAATACTTGAGACTACATAAATCACTTGACACTGGCCAAATTGCTACACAAATAGAGTGCCATTAAATAAAATAATGAATGAATGAATGACTTTTGATTTCTTATTTAACCTAATGTTCCTAACTCTAAGAATTAACTATGGTCATGCCATTTTGTAAGATTTCACAAAGAACTGTTATGTGTGCAAGGTTTCTTTTATCCCGTTAATACCGGGATTGTTTTGCAGTGGGATTGCAAACCCTTAGAACGATCTTCATCTACCGTCAACTTTTAACAATTCAAGGAAGCCTTTGAAAAATAACACTGCCCCTTGTCTACTGTAGATTAGTTTCATAGTTATTTAAAACTTTACGAGAAAATTAATTTTCAACTCGGACTTGGGTTCGTTTCCTGGTATCTAGGGAAGTTTAATAACGTTTACCTAGAAGCTTTAAGTGGTTGTATTATTATTAAATGGAATTGGAAAATTACAGAACAAAATTAATAAAAAATGAAATTCGTTTCAAAATATTATTTAATATTTTCTAGTCTTGAATCTAAAATAGTATACAGGGTAACATCAAACAGAACAACTTTCACAAAGGAGCCAACATCGAAATCGTGAAAAAAAGTAGCTGTTCCATGGAAATTTCATTCGAGTGGAGTTTTGTATAAAATATTTCGCGATTTCGAAGTTGGCTCGATACTGAAAAAAGTTCGATTTTATGCTTAGATCCAATGTTTGAAGAGTAGAAATAAATACCCACTGACAAAAAATGTACCTTGTATCTTAAAATAAGCATAATATTATGCACATCACACTGCTACGACGTACCGTACGAGTATTTCCCATCAAGTAAATTAAAAATGTGTATGAAACTCTTTTATGATTATGATAACGCAATAATAACATAATAATAAATTAGTCATTGTCACACAAGTATCAGTTTATTAAGGTTGTCTGGAAGAAATCGCTTATTTGTACCATCATCAGTTTTGTTTCCTATTGTATTTTGCTTTTGGTGTAAATAAAGTATATTTCATTCATTCATTCATTATTTAAGGCGCAATAGTAGGACGAAATACCTTGGAGGCATCTTTTAATTTTAATTTTTCGACTAGATTCATACAATTTACCGAAACTAAAGTCATACCTCAGTATTCTTGGATAGTGTATCTATAGCAATCATAATTGAATACACGATTGGAACTTCACTCGATAGAAAATCGTCACAAAGATGACATATTTTCATGTATTTTAAACATTTTTCTCGTTTTAGAAGAATTTAAAATAGTTTCCGATTTTTGGTATTTATACTCACATGTTCACTATTAGTTTATCTAGTGAAATCATAAAAAAATCTATAACAGAACTTTTTTTAATTCTTTTTAATCGAAAATACGGGACACGCAAGCATTTTTCGGAGGGCTAGGGAATCGCGTTTCTCATAGAAAATATTCGTCTGAACCTATAGCCCCTTAAAGTACAAGCCTGGCAAGTATAGCCTGGACTTGTATTATTATGACTAGAAAACGTCATATCATACATATACAACGTGTTAATGAATTGAACGCAAAACTAGAAAGTAGTTTGTTTAGAATCGAGAGCAGAATCGAATTGTCACGGTTTCAACATAGGTAATTTTTTTCAAAACATTAAATAATATGTTTGTAAAATTTAAAAATTTTCTGAACTCGATCTCAATCCACCGCTCTGGTACTCTCACCCTACTTACTACCAAAATAAGATTCTTAAAATATATCCATGAGCACGTTAGCGCATTCATTCATTGCTCAAATGATTATAAATAATTTTTGCCTCACAACTTAAAATGCGAATAACTTTAAAATTGAACTATTAAAATCATGAAATTTTTGTTTCAATCGAATTATTTTGTTATAAATCAGTTGGGGTGTATGAGGTTTTGCGCTTATTCATTAACACGTTGTATAGATACAAACATCCATGACTCAGGTACAAAGATTCATATTCATCATACAAATATACCCCCATTGTCCCTTACGGGATTCGAACCAACGACTCTCTGCACAGCCAGGCAGGTTCACTACCGAATGTGCCATCGGGCCGGCAATGATCGAGCTCTGTATCGTCACAAAAAGACTAAGCTCTTAGACTAATAGAGAAAAAGTTTGAAGGCGTATCTCATAAATATGGTAAATAAGCGCGTAAAAAAAAATTATTGGCAATTCTAAATTAAAAAAAAATTACAGGCGCCCCTTGTAAGCTATAGCCTTATTACAAGGGGCGCCTGTAATTTTTTTTAAATTTAGAATTGCCAATAATTTTTTTTTACGCGCTTATTTACCATATTTATGAGATACGCCTTCAAACTTTTTCTCTATTAGTCTAAGAGCTTAGTCTTTTTGTGACGATACAGAGCTCGACCATACCACCTTTTCCAGGTTCCTAAGTTCAACAAATGGAGCATTTTTGTATGCTTAACTAATTTTTGACCGTTTGAGCTTCGCCCCTTTGCGTAATATTATAATTATAACTAATGAATAATCTGTGCCTTTGCGGCTTTGACTAATTATTATAAGGACTAGCCTTGCAGTAGCATTTCCCCTCTGCCACGGTATAAGCACAATTGATCTTGTGCATTTACATTCAATTTTACACCTTATCACTAAACGAGGCAGCCTATAATTGCGAAATAATAACTTCGAACTTAGAACGTTTGAGGTTTACGCGAGACTACTTTTCATGATTTTTAACATTCAAAATTAGAATCTAAAGTTATGGGGAATAAAATCCAAAGTTGCGGATACACGCGTAACCAGTCCACATATAAATAGTCAAAGCTTTGCGGTGATGGCGACAAATTGATTATATCTTTTTTTTATTTTTTTTATTTTTGTAATCTAAAAATCCAGCATCCAAAGAAAATTCTCCTAGCATCGCGTTTAGAAACATATTTCAGTTTTAAGTCTTTTATCACCCCATTATTTTCAGAACTACTTTCAGAAAGTATAGTTAGGCGTTACGGCGAGCAATTAACTTTTACAATAATAGTTTTTCTTGTTAAAACAAATACCAGTTACGATAAGAAAGTCGACAGCCTAGGAAACTTGGTGATTACTTCTAGAGTGAAACGCCTTCGAACAACTGGAGGTGTAACTTGATAACAGCTTTTTTTTTTAAGGGCTGACTTCACTTGAAGTTAGCGAACAAAACACAGATGTAGTTATGCATAATAAAATGCGCTTGTGGCGTGGAGAGGATGACAAACTAATAATGTTAATCCTTTTTAACCCAAAGACACAAAAAGGGGGGTGTTATAAGTTTGACGCCTATGTCGGTCTGTCTATCTGTGGCATCGTAGCTCCCAAACGACGGTCCGATTTCAATGCGGGTTTTTTAATAGAAAGCTAATTTTTGCGGGAGTGATCTTAGCTTTGTTTCATGAAAATCGATTCAGCAGTTTTCAAGTAACTTAAAAAATTAGAAATATCGACGTCATAAACATCCCTAAATGTTTTAAAGAGAGTTAAAAAGTAACTTACATAAAAAATAATAGGTGACCGAATTATTTTTCACTTTTTAAATGAATGTTTTTGGCGTTGGGAGTTTTTTAAATTTGTAATTTAATCATTATTCTGTTCATTCGCTTGCAATTCAAATCCTCTGATCATCTGACATTCCAAATCTATTTTATTAATAGATGTGGTTATATCCTGACAATCTATAAAGTAGATATTTAGAATCTAATGCCAATCATAGCCATTTTGCTACGCCGTAGTCGGGTAAAAAGGGGTTATATTAAAAATGTTGTAAGACGAAATGAATTAAACCTTTAGAGAAACATGTTGTATTTAATTTAAATGTTTTTCGTACAACTTTGGGTTGGAATTCTTTGAATATCTTTTGTCTGGATTGCTAAAAGATTACTGTGCAGCCACAACATATTATTAAGAGAAGTTTAATCCGAATGCCTAAATGCGCGCTGCATACAAACGAAGTCTGGTGATATTTTCAATACTAACCAATTAAAGCTTCTAGATTGTTTCTGCAAGAAACTGTGTCATTGTGTCATCAGTGTCATTGTGCATAACTGAAAAACTATGACACGTGTCATAGTTTTTCAGTTATGATGAAAAGTTAGTTTTTTTGTTTATTACATACTTGTGAGTGAATTAATCTTTTTTTTTGTTTTAAAATAGTCCTAAGTACTCAGTCTATCATCGCATTAAGTTTAAACATAATTGAGTTGGAAATCATAAACAAATTTTGATTTAAACTTATCACAAATTATTTTATCATGTTTTTTTTTAAATAAAAGTTCACTTAGACAAAAAAAGGAAAAAGAAACAGCTCTTTCTTTATCAATCCTAAATAAAAAAAGGTAGATCCGGAACACTTTCAACAATAGTCCTATTCGAACTTGACTGGTTTTTTTTCAATCGCGGAGCAGACGATAAATCTCATAACTTATTTATTTCGCCCCAAACCCGGAACTTTGTCAAAATTAAGATATAAATCTTGTGTTAGGCATTTTGCGTGAGTTTGGGCATTATGATGACGTGAAAAGAATATAAATACATTTACAGTTTATTTATTTTACTAATTATAGAATAGAGATAACAGAAAGGAGCGGAGGTGCCTTGTAGTGGGAGAGCGACAGTGATTATAATATAAATTTGCACCGATTTCAAGCGATATATTTTTATGTTTCCCTTATGAAATGAAATAATATTTATTGTGATAAATGTGGTAGGTACATATTGGGTAAGTAGGTTTACAACTAGATCAACACATTTAGTCAGATGTCTGACATACAATATTAAAGGGTGTTAAGGTTAAGTTAACTTTCCCTAAGAAACCTAAGAATTTTTTTTGGAATTTTCATACTACATGCAATCAGCTGATCGAAGTTTTGTATGAAAAGTCGAAATTATTTTTTTTTCGAATTTCCTATAGGTTTCTTAGAGAAAGTTGTTTAGTATCATGGTTTAAATCACCCCACTTAATAATATAACACTTTATATTATTGAGTATAATTATTATGCAAAATTTTATAATACATTTTATTTAGACAGGGTATTAGGGAAAACAGTTGTATTACCGCAGAATAAATACTAGTACCTACCGGTACAGAAGGATCACTTCGTAAACAGATTTAAATAAATAGCGACTCTCTCTGCACGGCAATACGGTGCAAAGTTATTCGCACCCGTCCTATCGTCCTACCGTCACAACGGCGCGCGAGCAAACAAAAATGAACCGAGTCATTAGACATGAACGATTCCATTGGATAGTCTCCCTCCCTCTTTCATTCTTTCACGTGCTGGCAGAGTGACATCGCTAGGGTTTTCAAGTCTCGCATTGACTACTCACAAAATGGCGGCAAGTCTAATGAGATTAGACCAAGAAGTTTACACGGTATACCTAACCTATTGCCATTCACCACTCGGTGGGGATCGCCGTCAAGCGTACCTGAGCTGTGGAGTGCGACAGGCCTGGTATTACTTTTAGGGTCATTGTACCCCACATTAAAAATGAGGTGTTCGTTTAAAAGGGAAGGGTTTTGCCTGGTGAATAAACCGTCTTTTACAGATAGTCAAATCTTTTAAACTAAAGGCATAATTCTTTCTAAGGCATAATTCTTTAAGGGTATATTACTTTTGGCGCGGTCCATACAAATGTAGTCTGATGATATTTTCATTACTAACCAATGAAAATCAGTGAAATTTTTCAAAAAAAATCTGGAAAGTAATCTCTATGCTTGTATCTTGTCAGATTTTCGTTAAAATATATAGTTTAAAAGTTACAGTGCCTCAAAGATTTCCATACAAATCCTAAATTAATCCTAGCATTGAAATTGTATATTTTAACGAAAATTGGACAAGATACAAGCATAGAGATTTGTTTCTAGATTGTTTCTGCAAAATTTCATTGAATTTAATTGGTTAGTATAGAAAATATCACCAGACTTCACACAATCGCCGCTCTTTACTGTAAGTAAACACTCACAACAGTGATGATTAAAACGATGATGTTTTAAGCGATTTAAAAAGAGAGTAAATTGTTGTGTTTTCACAATCAAATGAAATTGTCCAATATTATGAGACCATTTTAATAAATATCCAAAAAAATTTTTTTTTGTAGTGAAGTATTGTAGAATTTGTTTAAAAAAACAATATTTGTAAGTTGTCGTACACATTCGGGTGTATGCTATTGTGCAAAAACAGTCCTTGAAATCTTAAGTGTTAATGAATTAACGCAAAACTAGAAAGTTGTTTGTATAGAATCGAGAACAGAATCGAATTACCAAGGTTTCAATATGGGTTACATTTTTCAAAATATTAAATAATTAGTTCGTATAATTTAAAAAATTTCTGAACCCGATTCTAATCCATCGCACAGGCAAACTCACCCTACTTACTACCAAAAAAAGATTCCTAAAATGTATCCATGAGCACTTTAGCACTTTCATTTATTGCTGAAATGATAACAAACCATTTTTGCCTAAAAACTTAAAATGTAAATAACTTTAAATACGAACTATGAAAATAATGAAATTATTGTTTCAATCTAATTATTTTGTTATAAATCAGTTGGGGTGTATGAGGTTTTGCGCTTATTCATTAACACGTTGTATAGGTATTGATTACCGTACAATGTTGAGCACTTTTGCTAGTTAAATTAGATATTGGCGAAATCATCAACGCTACCATATGGAGACACAAATTTTAAAATAGATCGATGGCCCAGCTTTGTTGCTTAGTCACCTCTGCTTCTTCATTCTAAATATCCACATTTCACGAGCAGTGCCCAAACTTTGTCCAGTGTGACTGCTAGTGAGCCCGCAGCAAATACGACGATAATATTAAGCTAACCCTTCTCCCACAGTTAAGTTTCTCAAATGGTCTGATCTAGCTAAGATTAGTAACTAGTTACTACAAACGAGCTAGAAATCTCTATCGAAACTTTCCAAGCATTTCCACTGCTAACTTGAACTCAAACTTTGAACGGACAAAGTTAGGTTCTAATATGATTGGACAGTGTGTATGTTGAAAACATTTGTTAACCTTTGCTCTAGGTACTATTGTATACGTAAACAGGTGGGACGTATACAGGGTCTAACAAAACACCCTATTAATACTGGTTTAGACCATCAAACTGATCAAATTATCATATGGAGCCAACATTGAGAAAAAATAAAACAAATCTGCTGGTCCATACATTTTAGTCGAGTCGGTACTGCACGTTTCTCGACGTTGGCTCCATAGTTAAAGTTGTTCAGTTTGATGGTCGAAACCACCCCCTTAAGTATTACTTGGGTGTATTCTTACACTCTGTATAGGTACATTAGGTATGCGATAAGGTTTCGTTCACAGTATTTTTAACTATGAAAATATATCCCGTATCCTATCGCATTCTGAAATAGGTACTTAATTTGCAAAAAGTCACACTTCAGTCATGGTTTAAAAGATAGTTTGTAGTTGTCGCAATGCTTTCAATTACCCTGAAAGGTAAATTTGCGTGGGTTGCGGTAGTAAAATTTTCTAAACTGCCTCCATGGTCTAATGTTTAAGAGCATGGGCTCTTGACATGGAGGTCGTGGTTTCGATTCCCAAATCTTGTTTTCTTTTATTAACCTTTATACCTAGTGTATACATATTTTTTTAAAAATCAATCAAATCAATCTTCTGTTATAATAATAGGTTTATTATAAACATAGGATACAGAATGCCAGTTGGTCGAGACCTATCAGTTTGTGCAAGCAAATCCTTGTATAAAGCCTACAGCTAAATACATAGTGGAGCTAGTGGTTGATAAGATAAATCACAACAAGGCATTGTACTGATATTTTGACAGCGGCCGGCTTTTCGACCGCCATTTATTTATTATACTTGACATATCGTTTTGCAAACATTGTAAGGATTTGTCGGCTTCCTTTTTCTGAAGTAAAAATATAACCGGCAGTGAAGTGTTATATTAACGCATAGATAAGGGTTCGTAGAGCTTACGACCAGTAGTGTAGAGACAAGCCATAAGAAGAGCCAAGAGCGTGTCGGATACGCTCATGATAAGGTTCCTAAGCCACTGTAAAACATTTTTGTAGCCTCCATTTTTCGTTGTATCAAAAACATTGTTGTTTTCTAAAATTGAAAGGTATTTAGTGGTTGCAGAGTTGTCAATTTCATACAAAAGAAGACGGTCCAATTAAAAGTAATATTTTATATGTGAAAAAAAAGTTTAGAAAGTCTAGATGCCGCGTATCAAATAACATTTGCAATTTATTATACAACGTGTTAATGAATAAGCGCAAAACCTCATACACGCCAACTGATTTATAACAAAATAATTACATTGAAACAATAATTTCATTATTTTGATTGTTAAAATTTTAAGTTATTCACATTTTAAGTTTTCAGACAAAAATGATTTGTTATCATTTCAGCAATGAATGAAAGCGCTAACGTGCTCATGGATACATTTTAAGAATCTTGTTTTGGTAGTAAGTAGGGTGAGATTGCCCGAGCGGTGCGTTGAGATCGAGTTCAGTAAATTTTAAATTTGACAAAAAAATTAATAAATATTTTTAAAAAAATTACTCATTTTGAAACCATGATAATTCAATTCTGCTCTCGATTCTAAACAAACTACTTTCTAGTTTTGCGTTAATTCATTAACACGTTGTATAATTATGAAGATATAAAGCTTTCACATTTTCTATGGCTAAGTCCAAAGCTTAGTCTTAGTCTTAAGTCTATATCTTCATAATTATATTATAAATTGCAAATGTTATTTGATACGCGGCATCTAAATTTTCTAAACTATTTTTCTGTATATAAAATATTACTTTTAATTGTACCGTCTTCGCGTATTACGCGTCAAACTTTTGTATGAAATTGACAACCTAAGAAAAACTTAGGTCAATTTCAATTAATTTATTGCAAATCATAATGTTATAAAGGTGTTACAATCAAAAGCTAACAATTCATTCTAAACCCTGTTTGCAGGAATATGGCAAATTAGGACAATTATGTATTAAAAATATCATCGTAATAGGAATTGATGAGTAAGAACTGGTTAAATTTTTTAAGAAAATTTCATTTTTTTTTCGTCTTTTAGTACATTTGGCAGTTTGTTATAAATTGGATATACATCACATATGGACTTGAAGAATGCATTGCCATAGTAGAAATCGGTAACATTAATTTGTTTTAAAACGGAGTGACAAGACTAGCTAGCCTATTGTCGCCCACCTCGAGTCAAAATTGGTGAGAAGCAAGGAATGCCCGTACTGTGTGTGCTTTCTGCTTTGGTGTTTGAAATTTAAACCATCATCGGAGTGACCGGTCCTTTTATGGGTGACCCTTGTACCATTTTTTCTTGAGAACCTCCATGGTTTGGCGTCTTAAGGGTATATTACTGTTGGCGTGCTCCATACAAACGAAGTCTGGTTAATACTAACCAATTAATCTCAATGAAATTTTGCAGGAACAATCTAGAAACAAATCTCCATGCTTGTATCGTGTCAGATTTTCCTTAAAATGTACAGTTTTAAAGTTACAGTGCCTCAAAAATTTCCATACAAATCTTAAATTCATCCTAGCATTGAAAGTGTATATTTTGACGAAATTCGGACACGATACAAGCATAGAAATTTGTTCCTAGATTGTTTCTGCAAAATTTCATTGAGTTTAATTGTTTAGTATTGAAAATATCACCATAGTACGTTTTTATGAAGCGCGCTCCGAATTATATCCTCTTAAAGCTCTACCGCCCGATTTTACCGTAATTTTTGGTAAATTTGTAACCATTTTATTCATTAACTATGACACTTTTTAAGCTGAAAACAAAACTGAACAATCTAATGGACATGAGATGATTTGTTTTTTCTTAAAATCTATTTTAATTAATAAAACTGAATCTAAAGTTACCCCTTTTTTCCAGTTATAACCATTTTAATCTTACATTGTTGAGCGAAAGATAATGAAAATTTACAATATACTTCACAATACAACATAGAATGATTTGGTTTTCTTATTTTTTGAAAATTCATACCAGTTCATCTCATTTTTCAAAGAAGTTCTGACCGGAGCCACGCGCTCGTTCACATCGATTAGTGGATTAGATGGAGAGTCGTTTCCCGGGCGGATACGCCTACTACGTCGACGCATTGCGAAGGCTAGACGCCACTAATGAGAGTATCAAAGTATACTAGTATTAGGTTTTCAATTTAGAACCCTGCTAAACATGCTACAACGGCGACATCGACATCCCATTTTCGTTGTATCTAAAAGGCTCCTTTATAGCGCATAATGGTATCCTATTTCAAACCATCGCAACTTTGTTATAAAAAACTAAAAAAAAAATCTAAGCGAGTGCAGTATTACTATAGTCTACAATATTAACGAGCCGACAAGCTTACTAAAGCTGCTCGAATCATAAAAATTTCAAAACCTTTTTAGTACGTCAGCCCATGTCCTTTTTCATACTATCTTTTTATGAGGTACCTGTTTAATTTATTATTATTATTTATTTATTATGTATTATTATATTGTTATTAGTGTGTGGACATTTGATTATTAAGATAACCACCAAGTACCCACTTACTTGTACGCAGCTAAATTGTCAAAGAAACAAATTGTAATTGGTTCCTCAAGTTTCAAGCCTTGCCTGTATTGAGGACCCCTGGTAACAGTCGATGTACATTCCATCCAAAATGTTAAAGTTAATTTGTACTGTATTTGATTATGTATAATATTATGTTCGTTGTTTAATTCTAGTTTAGTTTTAAATTTTACTGGAAATGTACCTACCTACTCTGAGGAGAAATAAATAATGTTTTTTTTTTTTTTATACAGCTGAAGCTACCCTAAACGGTTTGTTTCGTAGACGTTTAAACTGCCACAGTAGTGCTCTGTACTTTCGGTACCACTAGTGAAACGTGGATGTTCTGAGGTTTCAGAATATGTCTGACTATCCCCTCGGGGAACATAGTCTTGAGCATATGCTTATGCTAAACTGCCACACATGTTCTTACGAGTAAAATACGGGATACAGTTTGAATGGAATATTGTTGAAGGTTATAAATTCCAACCGCCTATGCGATTTTCTATGACTAGGTAACAAATACGAGCTCCGATCAAATAATCTTTTGAATTTGCATGCATATGCTCACGACTATATTCCCCGAGGGGGTAGTCAGAGATATTCTGAAACCTCAGAACATCCGCGTTTCACCAGTAGTACCGAAACTCTGTCCAGTGTGACGGGGGGTGAGCCCGTCGCCACATAATGGACAGTGGGTACATACATACATGCCTCGAAATTGAAGCATGCAGGTTTCCTCACGATGTTTTCCTTCACCGAAAAGCCATTGGTGTTATAAATCGTACATAAATTCCGAAAAACTCATTGGTACGAGTCGGTCTGGAGGGGGAACGAACCATCGCCTTATGCACGGCAGGCAAGGTTATTCGCCACTCGACCACCACGGCTTCTTTTGAATTCTCATGAAAGAAATAATAAAATGTAATCTAAATTTTTGTGTATCCTAATCAAAGTGTATCCTTCAAAAACTGGATCACAGAAATTAATGTTGGCTGTCACGAGGTATACATTATACAGTCCGTTATAAAACGTGAAAACGAGAGACATACACTTAGATTTTTACAAAAGTTCCCCCTGGTATCCCATTTTAATAACATTTATTCTTTTTAAAGTCATTTTGAAAGGAAACATGCCTGGCATGGTTTATCTTGCAGGTTATTTGTATCGTGAGGAAACCTGCATGCTTCAATTTCTATTCGAGGCATGTATTGTACCCACTGTCCATTATAAGTGGCGACGGGCTCACTCCCCGTCACACTGGACAGAGTTTTGACTGGACTTTTATAAGTGGCGACAGAGTTTCGGTAATGCTAGTGAAACGTGGATGTACTGAGGTTTCAGAATATCTCTGACTACCCCCTCGGGGAATATAGTCGTGAGCATATACATACATACATATATTTGAAGGGGATGATCAGACCATCAAACTGAACAACTTTCTCTATGGGACCAAGACCGAAATCGCGAAAAAAAATGCTGTCCCATACATTCGGATCGAGTTAGGTTTGCAGGTTTGTATGGAACAGCAGATATTTATTTCGCGATTTCGACACTGGTCCCATTATCCCATATAGAAAGTTGTTCAGTTCGATGGTCTGATCATCATCTCCTTAAAATAGATTCAGCTAATTTTACAAAAGTTAAAATAGACATTTAAAATTTGAAAGGGGTTGTTTAGACCGTCAAACTGAACAACTTTCACTATGGGACCGACATTGAGCATATTTTTATTTGTTTATTGGTACTGAAGTCTGCTAAGTAAATGGACATGGGCAACTTATCTATCGTAAAGAAATCGTGTCCTTCCTCTTTGTTTTTGTTAATACCGTCTTCTTATCTAAAGAATTCTTCTTTTTATTTACTCTAAAGCTTTACACAGGCTGTGTTAAGAGAGAGACGTTGGTTTGATGCCAGATTATCTTGTGTATACGCTTCAAAGATTTTAATCACACGGGGTGTTGCCAAGATGTCGCGCGTTTCGGCCAAGTTCTAGAGTTGCTTTATGAAGGTAGCTTTACTAAGATCTTGATGCCAATTTGTTTTAGCTACTTAAGGGGATTTATATAAGGTCTAACAAAATTAGCTGAAACTATTTTAAGGGGATGATCAGACCATCAAACTGAACAACTTTTTCTATGGGACCAAGACCGAAATCGCGAAAAAAAATGGTGTCCCATTAGGATCGAGTTAGGTTTGCAGGTTTGTATGGAACAGCAGATTATTTTTTCGCGATTTCGACACTGGTCCCATTATCCTATATAGAAAGTTGTTCAGTTCGATGGTCTGATCATCATCTCCTTAAAATAGATTCAGCTAATTTTACAAAAGTTAAAATAGACATTTAAAATTTGAAGGGGGTTGTTTAGACCGTCAAACTGAACAACTTTCACTATGGGACCGACATTGAAGACCGACCGCTCGAGTAGATTTGTAATTTAAATATATAACATCCGATTTTTTTTCGCGATTTCGATATTGGTCCCATAGCGAAAGTTGTTCAGTTTGATGGGCTAAACATCTCGGAAAGAGTATTTTTGCTCTTCGATATCTGAGTGCATAAGCCATTTTTATCCGCTAGAGAATAAAGTAAATTGAATTCCGGGGGGATGACAAAATTATTGTGCTCATCCAATAAAAGGTTACCACAGCAAACATAATGTGCGCGATCAATCACTAAAGGTGAGACTTGCTACACTGCATGGTTAAAAGATAGTTGGTAGTTGTAGTAAGGCTTCTGACCACCCCTTATGGGATTTATAGTCAAGAGATTATGTGTATAAGAACAATATCAACCTATATGGCCATGTTTAAAAGCCTCATAAAAAGATAGTATGAAGTGAACAAGATTGGAGACAAAAGTGTTCACAAATCCTGATGTCTCCACAAATGTCAAGCAGTGGAGAAAATCAGTACTTGAAAATCCTACTGGACCCACTACAAAGCAGTGGGACCAACAGTCCGTAAGGACCTGTTTAGGCATCGTCAAAATATCGTTCGCCCAAATGTTGTAATTGTAACTCAATCTACCCGAAACAAAGGTATCGGCATCAAATCATTATAGACTTTCTCGCCGCATATTCTCTACAGCGACAACACATTTCGACGCGGTGGTAGCTTCAAAAAAGAATTTACGATTAATAAGTGTGCTTCAAGCTCCTATATTGAAAAAAATATGTTGACTTGACTTTGACTTTAATTTAAAATCTTGAGTTACTCTAAATTCCATCGTGCTCTAATGATGCTAAAAGTACCTTAAACAGAAAAATCGGAAAATATAAAGATAATTTAAAAACGGAAAATAAGAGGAAGAGGTGTTGACCACTCCAAATACTTTGCACACTTTAATTATGTAGATTCGATTCGAATCGAATATGAAATGAAATTCCAGTGATTATGGAAATGGGTATCTGGTTTGGAGCTGGGCATATTCCGATAAACATACAGCTATTGTTTTTCGAAAGGCTATTCTTGGAATAAGCGCTGCTTTGATAGCAGTTCTATAGTCTCCGCGACGGTATTTGTTCAAATCTGATGCGAAGAGATAAAAGCTGGTTCGAATCATGACACTTTTGAAAGAGCATTGCTTTTGGATAATTCCTGTACATGCTCATTATCAGTATCAGGGATAGCATATCATAAGCATAGGCTCACGATTATATTCCCCTAGGGGGTAGTCAGAGATATTCTGAAAACTCAGAACATCTACGTTTCACTAGTACCGAAACTCTGTCCAGTGTGACGGGGAGTGAACCTGTCGCCACTTGTAATGGACAGTAGGTACAATACATGTCTTGAAATTGAAGCACGGTTTCCTCACGATGTTTCCTTTACCGGAAAGACAGTGGTGTTACAAATCGTACATAAATTCCGAAATACTCATTGGTACAAGTCGGCCTGGACAGGGATCGAACCACCGCCTCCTCTATGAGAGTTAGCTAGTAGGTAATTATTTTAGCCGCCTTTACCTGCCCGTAAATACAGGATGTTAACATAAATACATTACTTACTTATGGGGATGATTCAGACCATCAAAATGGATAATTTTCTCTGTGGAGCCAAAATCGAAATAGCAAAAAAAAACAGCTATTCCATAGGTATATTCGGGTAGCCATTAACGTTTTCTATGAAACAGAACAGCTGATTTAAAGTAAGTAACGCTGATGCTGGATTAAACAACTGGTGAAGCAGATATAAAACTGGAATAGGTTGTCTGGAAGAAATAGCTTTATTTGTACCTACTTGTAATGTTCTGTTTTGGGTTGCAATAAAGTATAATTGAATTGAAAACTACTTGAAAAACATAGTCAATTTACTCATGACTATTAAGCTCAATTTTGCAAGATTGTCCCTCAAGAGCCAGCGACTCCAGTGAAGTCATAATGACAGTTTTTAACTCGAAACCTCGTTCCACTATAACCGTTCAAACTGTAGGTAAAACTGCAAACTTTCATAGCAATCTTGCCGTGTGACAAAAGGGAATTAATTCCCGGGCTCCGCGACTCCTTTCAAAAGGAACTAAAGAAACTGTCTACAGTTGGATAGTTTTCTTGTTTATAGAAGTTCAAGGGTTTTTAATTAATACTAGCTTTGTTTTGAACTGTGATTTAATCTTATTCAGGTGCAAAATTACTTACAGCTCTCATACGGTGAAGGAAAACATCGTAAGAAAACCTGCATACGATGAAGAAGAAATTCTGATGCGTATGTGATGTCTATCAATCCGCATTGGACGCGCGTAGTGGTTTAACGCCCATACCCTCTTCTCGAGGGTAGGCCTGTGTCCTGCAGAGGGATGTATCGGCATCATCATCATCATCAGCAGCCAGTGCGATGTATATGCTATGCGCAGTGAAAACCAACGAATATTAATAAGTATTTGGTTGACAGGTTTTGATCTTTGACCAATAGCTACTGCGACTTGGAGTGTAGCCATCACCCTTGACCTATGGTAATGGAGAACTTGCACTAAAATTATAATGAGAAATTTTCTTAATAATAATTCAATAATAATAGTTGTGAATAGAACATTACTGAAAGATTTATTCTAGTGATGCAACGAATACCACTTTTACTAATAAGAATACAAATACGAATATTGATTTTATTATTCGGCGAATACGAATACAAATACGAATGTTGAAAAGACACGTTAATCTTTCGAAATATTATTTAAACAATCAAAATCGACAGCATGTCGGACATGCTCTAAAATTCCTAAAGTCCTGACCAATGTTTTGTTCCATTTTAAAAGGCTGGTTAAAAAACCCTTTTATGGGTGGTAAAAGAAAACCCTTTTTTGGCCCTCGAAACCCTTGAAAAATTTTATTTCTGAAGACACAGTGGATAATTTGAAAGATGACTGTTTCTGGAAAAATTTATTCAGCGGCAGCGTAGGAAAATGTATATCTTTCTGATAAATTTTAAGTGGGTTTTGCGAAAACATTTAATTACGAATGTCTTCCTAATATTCTCCGAATACGAATATTCGGTGATTGGCTGCTATTCTGTGAAAGTGAAGTACGGTGCGATGAGCTTCACGCGTCATGAAAAGGTGTAAGGTCACGTCATGGCAGAGACCGTTTTGGCGCGGAATTTGATGTGCATATTTTACCATTTTTGTTATTGGTATTTTTATCTAAGCCTTAAACTTTTATGATGCACTAAAATATAATCCTTCCTCGAACTAGCCCCCCCCCCCCTTCATTTGCAGGATTTTTTAAGTTCTTCAACTTTATGTATAAAAGGAACGTTTAAACCAAGTTCCAATACTCCGGGAATTATTTCTCCTGATTGATCTAATATTCCTGGGCCACTTGCTTGAACTAAAAGGTAATTAAAAATTGTAGCAAACTTTCTAACTGCCCCAAAATAAAATACTAACCCGTTCGCGTCCCATTTCTAGACCATAAATATAATAATAAGCAAAAGTCCTACATTCGATTCTCGGAAACAATTATCTGATAGTACAAGTGGGACGAACGCGCTGTGGTTATCTTATAATTTATAGTCTGTGGCGACCCCTCGCCCCGGGTGGGTGTCGTGAAGAAAATTGGTCTGGATGTCGCTCCTTTATTTTTGTTGCTTTTAGGGTTCCTTTTGGAATAGAAAAGATTTTTTCTTTTATTTTCCTAAAAGCCACAAAAACCAAAAAACGGAACTTTAGATTTTCAATGCCTATTCGTCCATGTGTAGGTCACATGGACATGGCATCCATTGAATTTTTCGTTCACCGTTTCGTTTACCGCAAGGTTTTCTGGAAGAAATTGCTTCTTAGCGATAAAATCGCCTTACTGTAACTGTTTATGTTTTAGTGTAAAATGAAGTATATTTATATGATTGATTGATTTTCATAACAAACGCCTCACACTTTACATAAATAGTATATATATACATTACGACCGTAATCCCTTTCGGGGTGGTCAGAAACATTGCCACAACTACCAACTTTCTGTCACGAATGTAGTGGTAGCAATGCTTAACAACATTTAAATTATATTAGCTCAAATAAAGCTGTTATAGCTGATTAGTGATTATAAAGCTTGTTTTTCTCTTTTCAGTAAATAGGTTTTTATGCAGTTGGGTTTTTAACTTTTTTTTATGCCATGAGATTCTGGTCGGTATAATACAAAAACTCCACTTTAACGCTACGCTACTCAACTTATGTTCGAGCTACAGTGTAAAAGAAATTAAAATAGATTTCTTTCTCCTTTTAAAACTAGAAACTGTAAAGTTTCATCTCAATTTCCTTTTCACGATAATTTTCCGCCCAACTAAGTAACTTGTCACTAAATCGATACTAAACTACCTACTAAGGCGTCACGAGCAAGATTTATGTTCAAAACATGCTACCAATACAACATTTTAAGCGAGCTACAGACAGCACGATTTGCTTGTTCGAATAGTTTTATTTAAAAGTTGGATTCCATTGATTCATTGAGGAGTTGATAATAAATATTTGGAGTGTCTTCTTCTTCTTATCGTGTGGGCAGCAAGCCCTAGTGTCAGAGTTTTTTCAGACCGCCTTACGGCCTCTGACGTGGTTTTTAGTGTTCCGAACCAAAAGGGTAAAAACGGGACCCTATTCAGCCTACGTTATTCGTCCGTCCGTCCGTCCGTCCTACCTATTTAGGGCTGTAACTTTTGAACCGTTATAGACTAGACAGTTGAAATTTATAGATAGTTTCACAGAATATGCGGTATTACGGTGGATTTGTTAACAAATAATAAAAAAAGTCATAAAGATTAAATTTAAGGTCCTCATACTAGAAACTAGTTTTATCAACGTTTATTCTTCTCGCTCTATCGTAAAAACTGTAATACATACAGGCGTCAAACTTGGTGTGATTATAGAGCAAACTCTATAGTATAACAAAAAATAATAAAAACCAGCCAAGTGTCAGTCGGTCTCGTGTTAAAGGACCAGGACAAAAAATCAATTTTACACCAATAAATGCTTTTTTCCAACGCCATCTACAGGGTGTAAACAGTTACATTACTTTAAGGGGTGATTGTTCCCATAATACTGAACAACTTTCCATAAGAAACCTATAGGAAGTTCGCAATAAAACAATTAGGACTTTCCATACTAAATGCAATCAGCTTATCGGACGTTGGTATGAAAAGTCAATTTTTATTGGATTATCCTTAAAATAAATTAAAATAACGTTTTCATCCACACAGCACTTTTTTCGCGATTTAAATATTCAAAACAGTTAGCTGAAACTATTTTAAGAGCAGGTTCAGATAATGAAAATATTAAACTTTTTCTTCAGCGAAAATATCGAAATTCTACAAAAATCATAAGTGAAAGTGATCGTATAACAAACTACAACAGCATATTGGTTGTGTAGGCAACAGGTTAGTTCAAGTAGGAGAGTATGTAGGAAGCCTCTTTTAGAAAAGAATATATATTACGTTCTCGCTTTAAAGCTAAAGCAATTAATCTGCTTTCGAGGCTTTAACTCGCTATTCTGATAGGTTAAGAAAGTGGAAATCTTATTTACGTCTTCCATCACACATTGAAGCTCAAACTTGTAGTTTTTTTTAAACAATATAGCGCAACGTTGCTCAGAGAGCAGTTACTGCTTTTTACTGCGGACTATTGGAGGGACCACGAAAGGTCTACCGAACCAAATGAATGAACTTAAGCAACCGACCTAGGGGACCCGGAGGGGTACGGACCTCGGCATAGCACGTTGCTGGGGCTACGCGGCGGATTCGGTAGCGGGGATCCGGGGCTCAAACTTGTAGTTGCTCTTTGTTCTTCAGCTCTTTAAAGTCCCACTGGAGGGCAAAGGCCTCTACTTAAGTCTCGCAAAAGCTTCACTACAAACAGAACCTTGGAGGGAACAACAGTGGAAAAGTTTCGAATGCGACACTGGGGAAGAAACAACAAATCTTCCCAATTTCGTCAATCCAGGATGAATGGCCTGTGTGGAAAGCCTTAAACCGCCTGTGGATAGGAGTAGGCAGGACCAGGGACAGTGTCATAAAATGGGGAATTATCCCCCAAAAAAGCAATGTGGACTACAGGAAACCACCCCACACCCAACACTAACAGCCTGTACAGGCGGACCATAATGTAGAGAGGACCTAATGAGGGCATCAGCTCGCGCGACAGAGTTGGCAAGATACTGGAAGTGGACGATCTGAGGAAGACATGGCAATTCCATATGAAAAGAAGAAGAAGGGGTGATTGTACCCATTTATTTATTTATTTTAATACTTTATATGTAATGGAAACAATTTATGTTTCCATAATAGACAAACAGCATAATATACAAGTACATAGGGCGAGCTTATCTCTAAAGAGATTACCTTATCATACAGAACTATTCTCTAAGAAATGTATAGGAAATTCGCATTGAAAAAACATTTTTTTCGTACAAACGTTCGATCAGCTGCACGTCTAGTATGATATCTCTACACGCGCGCGACTTGCCTTCGCTGCATACAAAATAACCTGTTCCCACGCTATTCGGAGAGCGCAAGACGTGCTTGCCGCGACTTGTAGTATGTAAAGAAGCCGAGTCGCAAGCGTGTAGAGAAATCATGCTAGACGTGCTGATTGCATTAAGTATGGAAGACAATTTTTTTTTGCGAATTTCCTTTAGGCTTCTTAGGGAAAGTTGTTTAGTATCATGTATGGGTACAACCATCCCTTAAAGTACTGCAACTGTTTACCCTAACACCCTGTAGATAGTGTTGGAACAAAAACATGTTTCTGTTTGAAAATTGATTTTCTTACGGACGAAATCTGTCTAGATTAACTTGAAAGACGCTGAGCAAAGTTCGGTTGCCCAGGCACTGTTTATACATTTTCTGTTTCAGCATCTGAATATAGGATAATATTAAGAATATCTCCGACTATTATTTCGTGTAATATATAGTCATCAGAATATGATTGTTTAAATCTATACTCAATTTCAAATAGCAACATAATTTTAATGCTATTTTGAATTACAGAAACAGATACTTAAAACATTTCACTTATTCTTAGAACAGCTTCCAGTAACGTCCAAGATATGTCGGATCTGAGAAATAAATTATATTTGCAAATCAGAATTATATTGGATTTTTTTTTCGTCCTTATTTGAAATGAAGTATAGTCCGACCCCAGCGGATCGTTTGTGCCCGATATCAATTGTTTATGTATTGTGCCGCATATACTGGGTCCTTCTTAATATGCTGATAGTTTTTTAATGGGGATGACCAGACCATCAAACTGAACAACTTTCATGAAAAAAAACTTATGTTTGTGAACAAAATATGTGTGTGTTGAGGATATTTGTTGCCTTTTGACGGCTAAACCGCTATACAGATCTTGATGATATTTGACGGAGAGATAGCTCGCATCCTGCAAATGAACATTATGAACATAAAAATTCCACGTAGACAAAGTTACGGGTAAGAGCTAGTATGAAATCCCATAAGTGCAATTTTGGTCCTGGTATAAACACAAACAAATTTTTAAACATCTCTCGACAGTAATTGCATTCTCCAAAAACGTTACAGTTAAGTTAAAAATATCTCAAAAAGATAAGCACTGGGAGTGTTTGCCAAATTTGTAAAAGCAATCTTCTTGTTGAAAGAGGACCATACAATAAACATTGGAGAACGTTTCCGAACGGCTCTGCAAGTATGAAATAATGATATTGCGTTTGGCAGAATTCGTTGTTGCTTTTGCCTTTTGCTGATGCTGAAAAGATGTCGCCGTGAGTTTAAAAAAAACCAAGTGCGAGTCGGACTCGCGAACGGTGGTTCCGTATCAATATACAATTTTACCAAAAATTTTTCTTAGGGCAAGCCCGGCACACACTTGGCCGGTTTTTGTTTTGAATTTGTGTGAATTTTAACTTTTTGTTGCTTCATTATTTGTCAGCAAATCCGCCATATACAGTTGCACTACTCGACTCTACTATAAATCGACTTTTCATACTAATGTTTGATCAGCAGACTGAATTTAGTATGGATATGGCAAAATTTTTTTTTGCGAATTTCCTATAGGTTTCTTAGGGAAAGTTGTTCAATATCATGGTACAACTTAAAGTAATGCAACTGTTTACCCTAACACCCTGTATCTTTATATATATGTGTCTTTATATTAGGAGATGGACGGGAAGCGTCGGCTTATGAATAGGGTCCCATTGGCGTTTGTGTACGGAACCCTAAAAAAGAACTAGCCAAGTTTGGTTAGGAAACGCACCGTGGAATTTATGTTGATGGAATATAGTTAGCTGACTACTGAGTTATGCTGTTGTAAATTCATAGATTGGCGTTGAAAAATTTGATAATAATCGCGGCCAGATTTTATCACGGTAATGAAACGACATATTATAGTTTTCAACAAAAAAATAATTTGTGTTCGGATTACCATTATAATAACTATTTAATTTTTTTTTTTGGCTCCTAGACGTCCACTGCAGGACATAGGCCTTCCGGACACAATGGTTTTACGTCTTTGACTAATTATTATAAGGACTAGCCTTGTGGTAGCATTCCCCCTCTGCCACGGTATAAGCACAATTGATCTTGTACATTTACATTCAATTTTACACCTTATCACTAAACGAGACAGCCTATAATTGCGAAATAATAACTTCGAACGTAGAACGTTTGGGGTTCACACGAGACTCCTTTTCATGATTTTTGACTTACAAAATTAGAATCTAAAGTTATGGGGAATAAAATCCAAAGTTGCGGATTTCATGTTACCTCGCCCCCCGCAAAAAGTGGCAGAAATGTTTGTTAGTAGAATTACACGCGTAACCAGTCCACATATAAATAGTCAAAGTTTTACGTCCATTGTCCATTTGACATAGAAAGGTTTCATAAATTTTTGGTCCAAATGTGTAATGGCCTATAGCTTTGATGCCATAATAATAAACGTTTAGACAGGTTCTAAAAGAATATAACAATATTTTTCTTTGGCCGGCTCTTTCACATTTGGACTAAAAAAGTATAAACTCTGGATGCTGTCCTTTATTATCTATAACCTACCGTTTATCTAGCTATATTTAGTACCTACTAACTTAGTTATATACCAATACCTACTGAGTAGATATACGCTTCGATAATGAAACTCCAAATAAATGTAAATAAAACAAACCCTAAGACTCTTGATGTTTAAAATCTTCCTACTTCTTCAAACCAAGACGAAACATTTCAATTCGCAAATTTGTTATTCAAATTAGTTAACTCTGAAGGGCCTGGTCATTACTTATTCTTTTAATGTCAAATAATTTGAGGTAACCAGTCAGAAGTTTACTGCTTTTATCCCGGAATTTAACATTTCATGAGACTGTCTTTTGACGGGGAAATGAGTTTTGGAAAGCCGTAAAGTTATTTTTTGGAGTTGACTGTCCTTTTGTTAATTGAAAAAGTTGTAAAACAGGTCAAGAGGTTTTATGGAAGCCTTTGCAATATAACTTACCGGGTTTATCCTTAGGGAAGGAAAAAACCATCTGATCAGCCACCGTAAGCTTTTTTCGGTAAATCTGATGACAGCAGAGTGTAATGATAGATAGGGTGACTTTATACATAACATATACATACTGTATACATAACTTTAGCTTAAGAATTTATATTGTAATAGTTATTAAGTCGTGTTATGTTGTAGAGTTTCTGGCCGCATCTTCTCTACAGCGACAACACGTTCCGACGCGGTGGTAGCTTTAAAAAAGATTTGACGTTTGATAAGTGTGCTGCAAGCTCCTATATTGAATTCAATTCAATTCAATTTTCGTTTAGTGGCATCCGATGTGTTATCACAATTCAGCCAATGTCTCGTTATGTGGATAGTATATGAAGGAAAATGATCAGTAGTATTTATTAAGTCTAGAGTGGCAGTTTTGCCAATGTAAGTAGGTTATAATCTCAAGTGATTGTTTTAAGGTTAAAACACAAAAGAGTTCACAAAATGGTGGAGCCACGTGCAATCCCAACGCGCCGATACGCACGCGTCCGTACTCCGCCAGAATTGCAGCGCGACTCCTCCTATATTGAATAAATTATATTGACTTTGACTTTGACATGTGACATTCAATAGATTTTCGCAGGATGGATAATTATCCACCTTCGCCCTCCTTAAAGTACTCGTATGCCCATGACGGTATACACACAATCAATTTCAAAAGGCTGGCGTGTTCTTCCGACAGCTTATTAGCATCGCCATCCAAAGAGGCAACACCGCCAGCCTTTCTGGCACAAGTGAGCCAAGAAGGAAGTTGAGGCGCGTGGGGAAGTCCCCACGGCAGAAGTTTTGATGGGGTATTTTACCTGTAGTTGGTGCGCCGATTTGGTGTTACATCTGGCTCATTTAACCTTTTGCTTTTTCTACTCTTGTTTATTCTCGGCTCCATTATAAAATTTGTTCAGTTTGATGGTCTAAAGCACTATATAAAATATAAAAAATTACACTGATTAAACTCGATTATCATTGAGAATGAAAGAAAATGAATGAAAGAAATCCTCCAACAAATGAATACCTAACCTATTAATGGACATAATTACCGACTGATGTTTCTACAATGGGACAAACCTGATATCGGGTTTATCAATGCTATTCGTTCTTGAGGTTTTTGTTTTTGAATTAGATGAATAAATAAAATAAACAAATGATTTAATTACTGATAGAGGTGTGGAGCTAAAAAAGGGCTTATATGGAGAAACCTTATTAGAATTGTGTCAAATCAACACGTGAACTGTTACTAGTATGGCTTACCACAAATGCTACGACTATAAAATACAGTGATACCACGAAAATAAAATGTTTGAAGCCATTTAAGTGATAGACATTAAATCAATCTGTTACATCGCGATCGTTTCGAATTACGTTACAGGCTTCGAAGATATTTTGATTTCGTTGCTCTTGCATTTTATTGGTTTCATCATGTTATAGTGATTGTATAGTTACCAGTTTTTTTATATTTTCATTTTGCTTTTAAGGTTTAGAACATCAAAAAGGAAAAAATAAACGGAACGCTTGTAAGATCACACTCATGCTTATCTTTTTAAAAAGCTTAAGCTAGCGACTTAGTAGGACGAAATACCTTGTAGGCATCATTTATTTTTCATTTGTCGACTATATTTATAGAATTTACCGAAACCAAACTCATACCTTAGTATTTTTGGATAGTTTATCTAGTGAAATCGTAAATTGAATATACGATTTAAATTACTTCCCTTGATAGAAAATCGTCACATAGATGACGTATTTTCATGTATTTTTGAACATTTTTCTCGTTTTAGAAGAACTTAAAATAGTTTCAGGTTTAAGGTATTTATACTCACATATACACCATTAGTTTATCTAGTGAAATTAAGCACGCACTTTTCGGAGGGCTGGGCACTCGCTTTTCTCATAGAAAATATTAGTCTGACCCTCACCCATAAGCAATAAGAAGCTTTGTTTCGTTTTTAGGGTAATTTCCATTGAGTAAACACCTATCCGTCTTCCTCGTACCAAATTTAAGACTTATGTCAATAGTTTTTACTCGAATTCAACGTCTTCGATCAAGAAATTATAATAAAAATCCTCCTTTGGTACCTACTAAACGTATTTTTATCACGGGGATCTTAGTAAATCTCTCAGCTCGCGAGGGAGCGATCGGTCTTCGAGTCTCGAATCAATCTTGAGCTGAACTAACTGGCATTAAGTTAATTAATTTGTCTTTTTTTAACCGATGGGATGAACACTTTTTGGTTTGGATTTTAAAAGATCTGAGGGAATTTTTAAAAAGCGAAATGACTGAAAGTATAGAGGTGGGATACTTAGATGTAAGTAAGTTATTGCCTGTAGAATCCCACTGCAGGGCAAAGGCCTCCTGTCACGAATAAGGGTGAGAGGGAGTGGGCCATACTCCACCACGCGTACCCAGTGCGTGTTGGTTTTTAGCCGCCTTTATAGGCCTCTGACCTGGCTTAACGAATAGATATAACGCCATCTGAGGGAACTATCGAGACCAACTGCTTAACGTGCCTTCCGAAGTACGGAAACGCTCGAGATGAAATACCACGAAACGGTCACCCATCCAAAGACTGACCGGACCTGACGTTGTTTAACTTCGGTGATCGTTTCCAATACCTTCATTCCTTCCTTCATTGATTTCAGGCGGAATAAAGGTGGAAAATGCTTTCGTGTGCTTTTGTACTCGTTGTACAAATCATTCAAAAAGAAAAAAAATCTCACGGCATTACTTTTCACTCGTAACATACATGAAAAGCAGGTCTATTTTTCGAGTACGTATTGCAAGAACGTCACCTATCTTCCTATTTTCATTTAATCAAAGGCGTCCTTCACACATGTCCAATGCGGATGTCTGCATGAGATGCATCAGAATTTCCTCTTTATGCAGGTTTCCTCACGATGCTTTCGTTCACTGTTGTATGCAAAAGTCAGAAAACTCTATCTTTGTTGCGTTCATCGTATTATTAAACGAAGTTTTACACTTTATTGATCAATTTATTATAAATAGCATATTGAAGGTAGTACAAAAGTAAAAATAAACATTTAAAAGTTTTAAGGTGTTTTCTAGACCATAAAACTGAACAACTTTCACTATTAGAACAACAGTGAAATCGCGAAAAAAACCAGCTGTTTAGCTCGCAAAATTTAGCTCGAGTAGATTGGTAGTTTAGTATGGAACATGTTTTTGTAACTACTTGTATATTATAATCTAAGCATAAGCGTATGCTCACGACTATATTCCCCGAGGGGGTAGTCAGAGATATTCTGAAACCTTAGAACATCTACGTTTCACCAGTAGTACCGAAACTCTGTCCAGTGTGACGGGGGGTGAGCCCGTCGCCACTTATAATGGACAGTGGGTACAACACATGCCTCGAAATTGACGCATGCAGGTATCCTCACGATGTTTTCCTTCACCGAAAAGCCAGTGGTGTCACAAATCGTATATAAATTCAGAAAAACTCATTGGTACGAGTCGGTCTGGACGGGGATCGAACCATCGCCTCCTGCACGGCAGGCAAGGTTACTCGCCACTTGACCACCACGGCTTTTCTAATATTATAATATAATACAGGTTAAATAGGTACCTGTGTGCTTTTTATCTATTCAGGTACAAGCACAAAGACGTTAACCTTTAAAGGTATCTATAATCTTGTACATAGGTACAAAATGTGATCGTAGGTAACGATATAACAATATTCTTTGATGATAAAATATACTTCATCCAATTTTCCGCATACTTTTCCTTGACTAAACGGAATTATAGGAAATCTTTCCTTATCCTTTTATCCTACTGCTTAAGGTACTTATTCACATGCTAGTAGCTTGGGCACGAGTTTCATAAAGTACCGTCAGCATTTCGTCAGCGTAGTGTCAACGTAGACTCAACGTATCATTTACGTTTTCAAGGTTTAAGGAATGTACTAGCTATTGTTTACGACTTCATCTGTGTGGAATCGATAATGCGGACATAAATACATTGAAATTTTTAAGCTAGACCATACGATTTATCAACATTTAATTTTGTTCAGGAGTTTTCGCGTGACGGACGTTCAAACAATCAGACTAAGTACCTAATACATGTGAGATGATTTATCTTGTGTTGATATACGTAAAAGTATCATTAACCTTTAAAAAACATACTCTACTAATCACACTGAACAACTTTGACTGTGGGAGCTTTGATTAAATAAAAAATTGGAAGATAGGTGACTAGCCTTTAGCGCATGGACCGCATAAATTGAGCCCCCGTCGCCTAATTTACTTCATTACAATACGAGTGGCATTGCGTGATTGACATATTTTTTTTTATTTAGGCGGTATAAAGGTACGACAATACCTTCGTGTGCTTTTACTCGTTATACAAATCATTCAAAACGAAAAAAATTAATCACATGGCATTACTTTTTGACTCGTTAGTACATGAAAAACAGATACATTGTTTGAGTACGTAATGCAAGAACGTCAACTATCTTTCGTAATTTATTTTAATCAAAGTATGGGAGCAAACATGTCAGAACAAAAAAAAACAGCTTTTGTTTGCGTTTGAGTCGAGTAAGTATTGCTGTTTAGTATGGAACACTAGTGTAACCACAAGGAGTACTCTGTTACTCCGTGGTTACAATAGAGTTGATTCTTGATCAAGATAGCGTGTGGCTTGGCTTACAGTGCTCATGCTACGAACATTAACTGCCTAGGTACATTGCAACATGAAGCAATAAACGATTATGAAAATTGAGAGCTACAGGGAAATTAAATTGTTCGCCTTTGCAATATACAAATATAATTACTTAAGTATCGTCAAGATTTAATAAAATCCCTTGGCTCTTTTAAACCTTAGCGTAATATTTCATGCAAGCCTGGAACCTCTCGACTTAAAGCGGGAAATAATTTAATGTAATTTATTTACTTTTATAGAAACGCTGCTAACGACCTCAAAGTTAATGGATCGAATCTTTAATGCTTTGATGCAAATTTACGAATAAGACTGGAATTTTCTTTTAGGCTGCATGAGAATTGCGGGTTCATTTAGTCCATACAAACGTGAATACAGGGAGGAAACAGGGGAATCCCTGTTTATTTCGAATCATTGGAGTATGACACTAGAGTAACAAAATGTTTACCATACAATCTATATATCATCTCTGCCATAACCCATGCTTTGCTTTTTCGATAAATTAATTGTTATAAGAACTAGGAATCTTATTTTATGTAGACAAATCAGTCCGATCTGTAGTTGTCACTTTCGCACTGGTAGCTCGATTACACGTGAACAGCGCGATGTCTTACAGACCCTGTTTCCTCTATAGAAATTTGCTCATACGTACAATATGCTCACGCCAATATCCAACTGAGGTAGAATTTGATCCTCATCAAGGCTGTCTAGTACCAATCAATTTTTCAGGATTCATGTACGATTTTTAGCACGATTGGCTTTTCGGTGAAGGAAAACATCATTAGGAAACCTGTATGCTTCAATTTCGAGCCTACCTACTGTACCCACTGTGCATTATATAAGTGGCTCACTCCCGTCACACTGGACCATGGATTTGTAACCAATGGATCCATAATCTGCTTACAAGCATAGAAACACAAAAATTGACCACGGCGGTCCGTAATGTTCGTCTTTCTTTCGTACGTGTCCGTCGTCGATGTTTCTGATTTTTAGTTTGTCCCTTTCTATAAATTTTTGTTGTTGGATTAAAAGGGACAAAGTTGACGTCAGAAACAACGACGGGAATTTACAAAAGAAGGACGAGCATTTCCGCCCGCCAAGGAGTATTTTCATATTTCACCGCTTGTAAGGCAGTCTGTCCTCCAGGTATAGACAATATCTATTCCAACTTCCTGCACTGGACTAAGTTCGTGGCCCAAAACCATAGAAACACCTGAAATATAAATATATGATAGTGATATCATCATCAGACCATCATCGTCCTCTGCTGAACATAGCTCTCTCCTAAGGCGCGCCACAAAACTCTTTCCTCGGCCTTCCTCATCCAGTCTCTCCCCGCTACTTTTTTTAGGTCGTCTGTTCAGCGGGCAGCAGGGCGTCCCACACTACGCCTACCAGTTCGCGGTCTGCACTCTAGAACTCTGACACCCCACCGGTTGTCAGTTCTTCGGCAGATATGACCCGCCCATTACCACTTCAGCTTGCTAATTTTCTGAACTATGTCTGAAGTGATCTCTCAGAGAAACACCGAGCGTAGCTCTCTCCATAGCATAGTGATATAACGTCTGGTTATCCATCAAATGATATTCATCTGCTACCAGGTAACGATAAGTATGCGGAAATTCAATGAATTAGTGTGGGGCAACTATAATCGATAGGTTTGCTTTGTTATCTTGAGCTGTCCTCATGGCTTGAAATACCGGTATTTTTGGCCTTATAATTACCATTGACCTTGGTGTGATAACGGTACCACAAGTCTTACCTGTACTATTGGTACCGGTATCAGACGTAGTATCTGTACTTAATGATTCCTACTCAGTAGCGGTATTATAGCGGTATTAAAAAAAATTATATGTTAGTTAGATGAGACAACAGATGAGTTAGGATAGGTATTCTCATACGCGGCGGGTACCTGAATTGGGTACCGGTACTTGTTATGCAGAGTACCGGTAGAATTCCCGCAATGTTACTAAACATAAACATATGAGCCTTAATGTACTTCTAGTATTTATTATGTGCCCAAACTTCGAAGTTCCTAGGTGTGATTTTGGCTGAGATCCCTTCGAAATTCTCAAATAAAGCAGATTTTCTTGGAAACGGCTGGACCGATTTTCATAAAAAAGCTACGAATATTGTCACACCGAAGAGAAGGCTGGTGATAATGATACCGCCACATCGATAGTATAGCCACTTCCTTAAGAGTATATCAATCGAAGCGCGCTCCATACAAACGAAGTCGGTTGATATTTTCAATACTAACCAATTAAAGTAAAAAAAATTGCAGAAAATATTTATAAACTAATCTCTATGCTTGTATGTTGCCAGATATTCGTTAAAATGTATAGTTTTAAAGTTACAGTGCCTCAAAGATTTCCATAAAAATCTTACATTAATCCTAATATTGAAACAAAATATTTTAACGAAAATCTAACACTATGCAAGCATAGAGATTCGTTTCTAGCTTGTTTCTGAAAAAAATCATGACTTTAATTGATTAGTATTGAAAATTTAACCAGACTTCGTTTCATTTACGCATTCTGAATAATCTGACACTATACAAGCATAGAGATTCGTTTCTAGCGTATTTCTGAAGAAAAAAAAATTTACATTTATTGATTAGTGAAGAAAATATAACCAGACTTTGTTCCATTTACGCATTCGGAATAAACTTCTAAACTTCTGTAAATGCGCGCTGCATACAAACGAAGTCTGGTGATATTTTCAATACTAACCGATTAAACTCAATGAAATTTTGCAGAAACAATCTAGGAACAAATATTTATGCTTGTATCGTGTCCGATTTTCGTTAAAATATACAGTTTCAGTGCTAGGAATAATTTAAGATTTGTATAGAAATCTTTGAGGTACTGTAACTTTAAAACTGTACATTTTCAGGAAAATCTGACCCGATACAAGCATATAGTTTTGTTTTTAGATGGTATCTGCAAAATTTCATTGAGTTTAATCGGTTAGTATTCAAAATATCACCAGACTTCGTTTGTATGGAGCGCGCCAACAGTAATATACCCTTAAGCTGGAACCGTACGAATGTCTCACAACATGCATTTTAACGAAAATGTGACTCTATACAAGCATAGAAATTTGTTTTTAGATTGATTCTGAAAAAATTCATTGGGTTTAATTGGTTAGTATTGAAAATATCACCATAGTACGTTTGTATGGAGCGCGCTCCGAATTATATCTTCTTAACTATCGAAACTATTGAAATTCACAACTATCGATACACTATCGCTAGTCGTCTACCGAGGGACAACACTACTCTCGATAAAATACGGTATTTCTATAGAACGATATTGTCGTCTTATACCTCCTCTTTGATTGTCTTCAATACTCTCAAATATCCATTATTTTCCATCAATACAACAATAAAGGTTTCGCTTCAAATCTTTACATTCAATATTGAGCTCTAGTCTCAACATTATGTGGTAGTATTTGGATTGAATGAATGTGCTCATAATTCGAGTTGTTTGCAAGGATTTCTTGTGGTAAGGTATCGCATTACCTGTTAAACCCTTATGAATGTGGGGTTCGTTGTTTTACGATTTTAAATGAATTGATTAATGACACACCTATAAACGAATTGTATGTACCTAAGTATTATGAATGACCAAAATGGTCTTGATCTTGACAATGTTATACTATAATCAATTCAAGTCAATATTGTACCTAGTGTACTTCGTATATATATTTTTTTGAAAGATGTGTGTTGTAGAGTTTATGGCCGCATCTTTTCTACAACGGAACACCTTCCGACGCGGTGGTAGAGTAAAAAAAAGAAAGCTATCCATGTGATATGATTTTGAATAACATTTTGAGTTTTGAGTTTGAGAACGTGTATAAGTTTACAGCAGCAGGTATTTTCTTTAGGTATGGTCTGCATTATTGCTTCAATGGCATTTAAAAGCTTGCAGTTTTACAATACTGTTTATCTTCAGTGAGCAATACTCTAGCAAGGTTTGATTTTAGCCTATTTAAAGCTCTCAGAATGGAGGAACTCATCATGGTCAATCACTAGCAATTCATCTACGAAAACACTGCAAAAGAAACCTTGGCATTTTGCGATACAAACAAAATTACAATATGTCAATGCCAACTGCCTCCGTGGTCTAATGGTTAAGAGCATTGGGCTCTTGACACGGAGGTCGTGGGTTCGATTCCCACGGGGGACACCTAGTGATACGTCAATGTGTTCGTTTTTCCCCAGTTGGTTAGGACATTGCAGGCCGAATCACCTGATTGTCTGAAAAGTAAGATGATTCCATGCTTCGGATTGCAAGTCAAGCCGTTGACCTGCCTACTATCTCTCGTGGCAGTAGTCGTTACATAAAAACCACGTCAGAGGCCGTAAGGCGGTCTGAAAAAACTCTCACACCAGGGCTTTGCCCAGAAGTCAATATGTCAACGATATATACCACGAGAGGGAGAAATCAATTTGACTGCATGAGGAAGACCGAAGACAGAGTTGACCGAAGAGAGGTCTTACGGAAGATGATAGTCGGATGATAATCATTATCCTTAGCTCTCCAGCAGTATCCTAACTGTCCAGCGTGACAAGTAATGAGCCCGTTATACTGGCTTAAAAGCTTGGTTGGATTCTAGCAAGTGATGTCATTTAAGTGTTTACGAAAGAAAAAAATACTATACGAAGTTTATACTATAAGTTATACGTAGTAGTAGTTTGTAAGTGAAAAATACTATAGTAGATACCTAAAGAATGGTTTAAACATTAAAACAAAAAAACAAAAATTTTGTATGAAAATAATCTATACAGGGTGAAATTTCTTTAATTAGCATCCTTTTAAATACCATTTAGTCTACCCATCAAACTGAACAACTTTTGGTATGGGAGAAATACGATCGGAGCAACAAAAAAATCTGCTGTTCCATACTACACTGCAATGCCTTTTCGACTCAAATGTATACTACAACTGATTTTTTTGCACCCATAGTAAAAGTTGTAGTGGATAGAATGATATGAATTTCACCCTATATAAATATTTACACCAGTAAATGAACTAAATTCATTGAACGAGAAGAATGTAGCTCACCTTTGACACGAATTACTTATACCTTAGACATGGTCATACATATTACTTAGTCCCAATTACACTTTATTACACACCAAAAATATTACAATACCAATGAATGAATTACAATCTTATCGTGTATTTTGATGACTAGACAACAATATCGTAATTATTATTGTTCTGCTAAATAAAACTTTTTTCAAATTCAAAAATTATAGAAAAAAATACAATGTGCGTATCCACAACAGGCTTCGTCAAAGGTAATACAATACTCACATCCACAACAGGCTTCGCCAAAGGAAATACACCACTCTGATCCACAACACGTTTCGTCAATAAATACATCCCGTAAATCTGCAACAAGCTTCGTCAAATTCCTACACAAACAACAACAAAAAAAGGGGGGAGGGGGGACCTACAACCTGTAAACCTCCTCCAAAGCCTCTCCCCGAGGGACGGTTCCAAGAACGCTAGCAGCATTCCCCCTCTGAATCGTCAAGCTTATGCGCTGACGTAGGTAACTGCCAGCCCTCTTATCACCAGTGGTCTCTATAAGGCGTGCCGATATCTCCTTTATGAGCTGTTTTGCATCGGATCCCCATGGTCCCAGGGTCTCAACTCCCAAAGGAACAAACATATACCCCTCTCCAATATCCACATATTTCCGGCGCTTCGATAACTCCGCCGATGCCGCAGCAGCACCCGCACCCGCCGAAGTCCTACTAATATGCGACGCCGCCAATGTGTCCACACAAGTTGCGTTCTGCTTAATTAATTGTTATTTAGCTGTATGTTCTCCATTCATAAGAATCAATCAAATTAAATAAAAACCTTTAAGTAACTACTTACTAAGGTAGACTTACGGTAAGACTTAGTTTAAAAGGATGCTAATGATATAAATTTCACCCTGCAGAGAACAATAATATAGAGATAAATCAAAAATTCTGTGAAAATATTCTCTTTGCTGCAAATAAAATAAGATAGTTTACAGTGAATATCCTCGGACAAAATAGTCAGTTGCCAATCTGCTGGAAAATATGACAAAATTGGACTTTAGCGTGCATTTTATAAGGCTGGCACTCCGCCAATGGCCTGGCTGTTTCAATTCAATAATGTAAATCCGGGGTTGTCTAATATGTTATAATCTAATGTCTGTCAGTTCATTTTCGTATGGTTTATGTATGACTGTCTTACTATTATTGAATTTGTGATGATGAATAGGGTTCCTTCTTAATATGCTGACGGTTTTTGAAGGGGATGATGAGACCATCAAAGTGAACAACTTCCTCTATTGTAAAAACATCGAAAACGGGAAAAAATTTTTTGTTTGATACAGAATTGTAATCCTGAAATATAGGACATCGGTTTTTTTCACGATTTACATTGTCATAGAGAAAGTTGTTCAATTAAATTCAATTCATTTATTGCTTTCATGTACAGTATTAAATGTCTTACAATGTGATTAGGCATAAGTAAATGAACCCTGTTGATTAGGGCATTGCAAATTAGAGGCATGCAAGATTATTAACAATAATTTCAACAATGAACATACAATAAGAGGCATCGAGGCAAGTATTGTACCCACTGTCCATTACAAGTGGCGACGGGCTCACCCCCCGTCACACTGGACAGAGTTTCGGTACTACTGGTGAAACGTAGATGTTCTGAGGTTTCAGAATATCTCTGACTAACCGCTCGGGGAATATAGTCGTGAGCATATGCTTACATAAAATAAATAAGTATATACAGAAAACGTCGAAATAATAAAAAATTTGTATACATTTAAAATTGACAATAAGGAATTAAAATTGTTAAATAACGACATATATAATTTCAGACTAGCAGGCTATAGTTTATCACATAAACTCATTAATCGTATAATAGCATTTGTTGACTTATAGTGGTTTAAGTTGTGTGTAAAAAGGTTTGTCTCCGGTTTCTGTTTTTCGGTTCCGGTTTCAGTTTCATAGTTTGGTCATTCCTTTAAAAACAGTCTGCATATTAAGTTGGACCCTGTATATAATAATTGTGAACAATATTTAAAATTGTTTAGCCAGATCATCTAACTGATAAATAAAATTATTGTTCCAATAAAAAAAGGAAAATCTTCAGTTCTTATTGGAATGCCATTGTTCCTGTTGTCATTTTTCATAAATTTTTTTTTGGTAAGTGTTTTTTTTTACTTTTGTTAAATTCTACTGTTATTGTTTAAACTTTTTGAGCAACACATACGTATCTAACTCTATAGGTGGAAACTGTTTTAGCTTATGTGTTTTTTAAGATAAGTAATCTGAATGTATTACTAAAGCTGTATGTTTCCCTAATGTGAGAAAATAAAATAAAATAAATAAAATCATGATACTTTACATGACACAACATTTGTAATGACCCGCTGTAGACGCACTCCTATCTGAAACTTCTGATATACTTTTTCGATAATCTCTCGTCACCCCCTAGCTAGCCCTTCAGATATTTAATTTTCGCCTTCTGGGCCAGTCAACTAAGATCATAGGGAATGAAGAATGAAACTAGAAAAGGATTCGAGCTAGTAATAATGGAAGATTAATATTTATTTGTTTTAATCAAAGAGTTCAAAGTCAACTTCAAAACATATAATTACTACCTACTTACGATATAGTTCAAAGTAAAGTTCAGATCGTAAATTAAAAGAGGCGACACAGAACCGATAAAGCGCACCATAAACTAAAATTAAATCCTAAAAATGATATGAAACTAGTTCATAAAATTGCATCAATAAAGTAAAGTTCATAATTCAGGGTTTTAACCCGTTTAATGGCGAGGCAAAAAACAATAAATTGACGGCGCTTTGCTGCAGCGCAATCATGCAACCGCCCCCTAGACTGGCTGCGAGTTATTACTAGGGGGTTATTTGTTGATCGTTCGATACGATATGTTTTGATACAGCGTTTGGTAATTTTCGGACAACAAATTCTCTTTTGTTACGTATCTTTTTTGAAACGTAATCAAATTATTTAGTAAGAATACATAGTTAGTGTCGGTTTCCTGCTCCTTGGCCCACAACGAAGCTCTGTTTGTATGGTGGCAAGTGTGTTTTTTTTCAAAAACGACCTTTTAAGTCACCAAATATTTATAACTGTACAAAACATCTAGCATTTTTGCTACTTATATCGACACAAAAGTAGGACACAATTTAAAAAATTAGGATATAATATTTATAGTTTGAACTTAAATTCAACGACGCAAGGTTTCTAACTACCCCGAAAAGGAATACGTTTGAGATTTCTGTACGTTATTATGTTGAACTGTATGTAATAAAACAATCCAGCATGCCAATACAAGTACCCAAGACCGAAGCCCTATCAAAAACACGAAAATACGAGCACAAAGCGAACGAATAACCCAGTTTCCGAATGATTTGATTGTCACACATCAGTGGCGTGTCTCTTTATGTCAAGTGAAGTGAGAAAATCAACTGGTTCGGTCACTCACGTCTTTTTGTCGGACAGAAGGCGTTGCCCTTTTTGCGTTCAATCATGTAAAAAATATGGGCTGGAAATATTGATACTGCAAAGGTGGTGTTGACCTTCGGAGCGCCGATATATTCGAAACTGTAGCAATGTAAATTCTATAGGTACACTTGAATTTGAGGGAATGTGTTTTTGAAATCAGTTTTTTCGAAAGGGGGGTGCAACAGTATCTGTTTGTTATAGTACTATAAATACTACCGTAAGTTATAGGACAAAGAAAAATGCTATACAAATGACAACATGCGTCCCTGTATGGGCCGTTCGGCTAAATTGCATGCATGTGATAGCTTTGCTATACGCATTATAATATAGACGAATATGATAAAAATACAATCCAATTGCAAAAATAGCCAAAACAAAATATTCAAAGTAATATTATGACAACCCGAAGTAATTACAAATAGCGTGTAAGCGATACAAAAAAACGATCTTTCCACTAAATCCGATCCGACTTTTTCCGCCATTTTTGCACTATTACATTTGGCCTGTTTTTCGTTAGCAAAACGCCCCTCAGAACGAAAGGTGGGTAAGAGATGCTTTCATAGTTTCTTTCACCTTTGCAAACGAGGAGCAGGTGTCTTCGAGAATTTTTGTAACTATTGTATTCCTGTTACGATTGTTGACTTTCCCAATCTTTATCAATCAGGTGTCACATTTTTCCTGCTTCCTTTTTGTGATGCGATCGTTAGTTTTTGTGTTTCGATCATTATTATAGATATTTCTCTTTTTTGTAGACACAATAGGATAGACTCTAACGTTGTCTAACGTTATGACGTGGTCTTGTGTAGATCGGAATAAGGAAAAATAAGTGTTAGCATTTCAAAGTCCCGAATTGCGGCTAGAAAATTTGCTTTGTGTGAAATAATTTCGATTAATTGATAAGGTGCGTTTGATTTTGTCTTTTTGAGATCCAGCATTTGTGCGACTTAGTTCTTTTGAGAATGTTATTTCAGCCGTTGCTGTTCCATTGCTAGGCAAAGGCCTCCCTCCATTTTCTCCAAGAGTTCCTATTCTGCAATTGAGGACTTCTTATCGTAAGGAAGCCATAAATTTCGTCACACCATCTTCAACCAGGTCTTTCTTTTGAGATCCAAACGATTAATTATAATGGCCGGCAAACAACTTGGCAAAAACTTGACTGTGCGGAACAAAATTTGTAGGCGAAAGCGCTTCTGCGCACACCTTCCCAATTGGTCACGGTATTTGCTGCGTAGTGTACCTACCAACCCGAGAACATTCCATCACAGTAACGTGTCTGGGTAAATTACTGTTTTAATCTATCTAAACTATTATAAAACTGTAAATGTTTGTTTGTTTGAAGCAACATCACGCAAAAACGACTGAACTGATTTTGATGAAACTTTTTTTGTGCGTATGAAGTCGTGGGTGAACTCTAGTTAATTCTAAGTTTTACCTTCCTTTAATATACGGTTCAAATTAGTATATATTACACTTGAGCCGTTACAACTGCCAAACCAATAATGTTCTAGTAGTTTACCAAGAAGTGACGCAATAGTGACGCGAATTTTTTAATCACCAGTATGCCTAACCTCATAATATTTATGATGTTGAGTATAACAGAGTGGCAACACGTGAGGTATACACTGACACACATTGTAGCAGTACCAAAGCTGTACACACGTTCTAATTCCTCGTTCCGTACACACCTTAATGTTTACCTAAACTGTAGATTCGACTATCGCGTGACCTAACAATAGACCCCCAGTTTATTGCAAAACCGACAACTACCGGCAATTAAGTGTTGAAACTCAATTACATCAACAACTTAGAAGAAAACGCTCCGTCTCATTCGCGCGTCTACTTGAAACCATAAAATGGGTGTAATGAAGGAAACATAAAGTTTACTGGCCGGTTTAAACAGCATTTTATTTAGGACGATATTCACGTAATAGATGAAGATCCCGTTGCATGTTCTCTTGACCTATATTATACCTGCCTGCTGTGCCGAGGGTCGCGGGTTCGAATCCCGTAAGAGACAAATATTTGTATGATGAATATGAATTTGTAATAGAGTCGTGGATGTTTGTATCAATATGTTTATTCTATATCGTTGTCTAGTCATAATAATACAAGTCCAGGTTAGATTCTTGTACTTTAAGGGGCTATAGGTTTAGACGAATATTTTCTATGAGAAACGCGATTCCCTAGCCCTCCGAAAAATGCGTGCGTGTCCCGTATTTTCGATTAAAAAGAATTTAAAAAATTTCTGTTATAGATTTTTTTATGATTTCACTAGATAAACTAATAGTAAACAAGTCCAGGCTAGATTCTGGTACATTAAATGTGACTAGATAATTTGTGTGACAATGTCCAAGATATTTATTTAGATATTTATTTATTATGTTTAGGAAACAATTAGACAATGATACATACATTTGTATATTCCAGTGGGAATGTAAATTGAGTTGCTATCCTTAGACCTGTCGCAAGTTCGTAACTTCAAAGTATCGTTCCTGTTTTAATAGAGTACATTAAAAGAAAGGTTTTATAGTTATGTGAAAGAATCTCACTCATTTACACGCAGTTGCGGAAACGCTCATAAGAGTTAATCCTCCATTAAATCTCTTGCTGTCACTGTTTGCCTTGTTGACGTAGTAAAAGCTAGCAAGCGATTTAATGGAGGAATAACATTAAAGAGCGTTTCTGCAACTGAGTGTCAGTTAGTCGGTCACGGACACGGGACTGTTTTATGTGTACGTATTTCAAAGTTTAACACTGAACATAGTTGCGTTATACTGCGGCATTGCATTACGTCAAAAGAGGTAGCTTTCGAACTCTACAATGTGTTACTAAAGTAAAAATAAACATTTAAAACTTTTAAGTTGGGGTTGGGGTAAGGGGTTGTTTAGACCATCAAAATGAACAAGCGCACCATTATTTAGCGCGAGACCGAATCACACTTGCCCGGTTTTATTGTTGTCATACTGTAGAGTTTGCTCTATAATCACACCAAGTTTGACGCTTGTATGTATTGCCGCTTTTATGATAGAGCAAGAAAAAAAAACCTTGATAAAACTAGTTTCTTGTATGAGGACCCCCCTTAATTTCTAACTTTTTGAAATTTTTATAATTTGTTAGCAAATCCGCCATAATAACGCACATTCTGTGAAAACTGTCCAGCTATTACAGTTCAAAAGTTACAGCCGTAAATAGGTAGAACAGACGGACGGACGGACGGACAACGTAGGCTTATGAATAGGGTCCCGTTGTCACCATTTGGGTACGGACGGAAAAGGCATGTCAAGGATAGTTAATTTCACGTTGAAATTAAGTAAAAAGTCCAGACGCTAGAAAGTGTTGTTATTCATAGAGTTATTTTTGTAAAATTTTGAAATGGCTTTGAGACGTCAATGGACTTGACGTAAGAGATCTTCGGCAGAGCGGCGTTCATAGATGACATGAGCGTGGTCATTGTCAATCTTAGTCGTCAACACAGTAGTAATGCCTAAAGACACTCGGGTTTGTAAACCCAAAAATCCGTCAACAACAACAGAGTTCCGGTAGTACTGGTGAAACGTGGATGTTCTGAGGTTTCAGAATATCACTGACTACCCCCTCGGGGAATATAGTCATGAGCATATACTACAACAACACTGTATTCCGCGAATAGGTAGGTGGAGGTATTCTTAATAGATACCTACCATATTATTCAAAAGAGTGTCTTTGGGCATTACTACTGTGTTGACGATGACCACTCTCATGTCATCTACGAACGCCGCTCTGCCGAAGATCTCTTACGTCAAGTCTATCGACGTCTACCTGGGCACGTGCTTCCTCAACTATCACAAGTGATAGAACATTCACAAACCCTGAAAGAAAAGCGAATGCTCCGATACGGCCGCAGACGATACCAATAAGTTTCCATTAAAATTACAAGACGTTAAAACTAAAACAAACTGGAATAAAAACGAAGCGGAAAACGATGAAGAAGCGAAAAACTAGTCGTGTTCAGTTAGGCGCTGCTACGAATTCAATTTGCCAACCGAATTAGTCTAGCGAAGTTACATATCCTTCGACGAATGTAAATTGTGAGTTTGATTAGTTTCTGTTTGTGTAAAACTTTTGTGTGATGTTCATGTTACAAAACATAGGTACTTAATACAGGGTCCTTCTAAATATGCTGACACTTTTAAGGGGATGATCAGACCGTCAAATTGAACAAATTTCTCTATGGGACCAACATTGAAATCGGGAAAAAAAAATCTGCTGTCCCATACATTTGGCTCGACGAGGTTTGCAGTTTCGTATGGAGCACCTGATATTTTTTTCGCGATTTCAATGTTGGTCCCGTAGAGAAAGTTGTTCAGTTTGACGGTCTGATCATCCCCTTAAAAAGTGTCAGCATATTAAGAAGGACCCTGTACACTCACAACTATAATCCCTTTCAATTCAATTCAATATTTTGTAATACGGCTCAATGTGGAATGGTGTGACAGGTCATTCCAGGAGACTGAGGCTCTTCAGGTCAGAAAATGAGATACAATCTTAAGGGAAACAAATACTTAAGTTAAGTTATAGCCTGTAGAATCCCACTGCAGGGCAAAGGCCTCCTCTCACGAATAATGGTGAGAGGGAGTATGCCATACTCTACCAGGCGGACGGCATGTTGGTGGAGGCAAGTTAATGGTCAACTTGCTGTTAGAGAATTTTCATCACGCCTTAATATGCCTCTGACCTAGCTTAACGAATAGTTACAACGCCATCTGACGGTACTATCCGAGACCAACTGCTTAACACTGACGAAAACAAATACTTAGGAACATAAAATCAAGAAACAGAGAATAATGCAAAAAACGAATAAAGAAAATACAATACAAGATATGGCCGTCTCAATACAATACCATTTATTTTAATAAATTTTGCAAGAACGGAGATGCTGACCTGACATAATTATCTTTTTACGTGTCAACAATTTAGTTACAATAAAGGCAATTTTTAGACGAAGACAAAAATAGATAGCAATACCTACTAACATGGTTGTGTTTTTGTAATTCTGTTTGTTCTTTAAACGCATCATTATGACTGATCTCCGTATCACAGGCGCTACATGTGATGCACCGGGGTCTGAGAAGTAGAAAACAGAACGTTATCTCAATAGTAGATTCTAGTACTTCAATTCAGAGTTTCGGTACTACTAGTAAAACATGTATGTTCCGAGGTTTCAGAATATCTCTGACTTCCCCCTCGGGGAATTTAGTCGTGAGCATCTGCTATGCTAAAACCTAAATAATTACGAGTATGTAGGTAATTTGCTAATTATGATAACGTTATAGCCGTGGTGGTCCAGTGGCGACTAACCTTGCCTGCCATGCAGGAGGCGATGGTTCGATCCCCGTCCAGGCCGACTCGTACCAATGAGTTTTTCGGAATTTATGTGCGATTTGTAACACCACTGGCTTTTCGGTGAAGGAAAACATCGTGAGGAAACCTGCATGCTACAATTTCGAGGCATGTATTGTACCCACCGTCCATTATAAGTGGCGACGGGCTCACCCCCCGTCACACTGGACAGAGTTTCGATACTGCTGGTAAAACGTGGATGTTCTGAGGTTTCAGAATATCTCTGACTACCCCCTCGGGGAATATAGTCGTGAGCATATGCTATGCTATTGTCTTCTTATCGTATGGGCAAAGCCCTGGTGTCAGAGTTTTTTCAGACCGCCTTACGGCCTCTGACGTTGTTGTTATGTAACGACTACTGCCACGAGAGATAGTAGGCGGGACCAACGGCTCGTGAACATCGAAATAAACGAACTTGCTATACCAACTGAGTTTAAATGATGGACCTGACCTGGAAGACCTGATGCCCTGGTACACCATACTCTCACCCAGACCTGATTTACCATGGAAAATGTTTTCTTAAATGTATACAGGTATGATATACACACAAAGTTAAATCAAATTCATAGAATTACTATTATTATTATTTTAACTTTTAAATGAATGCCACTAGTGATTTCCGTCACGAGCGCTGTCATTATCTTGCTCAAAAACTCGCGAAAACTTTTAATTTTCCGTTCGGACTCAGTTCACTAATTAAAACTGTAAAAGAAACTTACAAATTCGAAATAAAACATTTTCTTTCATTATTTCTCGTTGTCCAGAGCGAGAGGAAAAAAAAACTAATTACTAAAGAGTTAGATCATTTAGAAATACCCACAAAGATAGATTTTTAAAAAGAAAACAGCTTTTCCCTTACCAAGGAAATTAATTCTAGCAACTACTTAGGTGCAAAATGGCTGCCGTATAGAACGAGATCTTTTATACTAGCCTTAAAAGAGCCCAGACGGCCAGCTTTCTGTGCACTCCATTTTAGCTAGAAACCGCTGGCGACAGGTTGAAAGACCCAAAATTACGCTCGCGGCGCGGGTTGGCGCGATTTTCTTTTTTTTCTTCTAATAATCAACGGCTTGTTGTTTCAGTTCTGTTTTAATTTGAGTAGATAAGTAAGGGATTATATAGTTTTGTAGACCTAGCCTAAAATATTCTCTATTCGTTTTTAGGAACTTTTTGATGAAGGAAAACTTTGTGAAGAAACCTACATTCTTTAATTTCAATTTATGTTTTGTTCTCATTGGCAATTAAAAGTGGCGACGGGCTCACTACCTGTCTTATTGGATATAGTCTAAAAAGGGATATTCTGAAGATGGTAGACATATTTTAAATATCTCTCACTCTCAGGAATAATAAATATTCATAATTCTCATTACTTCATCATCATCAATGGCTTTATTCTATCTAAATATATGTTTCAAACAGGCGTCTGACCGACCTCAGATAATGGGATTAGACTCTTATCCCATATGTCATCTTCTTTCATTCATGTCTTTTACAGTCAGATGGACTTACGTTCATTACAGTTAATCCTCCATTAAATCTCTTGCTAGCTTTTACTAATTCAACCACCTACAACAAGACAACAGATTAACTTTAATGAACGTACGTGCAACTGGCAGTTAAACATCATTTTAGCACTCAGTCCTCATGCACATATCACTATCATCTTTCCACAATCCATCCATCTTATTAGGGTTCCGTAGTCAAACAAGGAACCCTTATACTTTCGTTCATTCTGTCTATTTGCGCCTTAATAACTGGCTCATTTTTGCACCTATTGAATCGAAATTTGGTTGGAAGACAGATAAGAGTAATCCAAAAACAGAAATGTAATAGTTATGAAGAAACCATTTTTTTCGACCCCCGTACAACGAAAGAGGTGTTGGAAACAATTTTTTTCTTTTTAAATAAATCCAGTGTCGTTTGATAGGTCTTGTCCAATGGAACAAAACTCCCATAGAAACTAAATCGTTATTAATGCTTCTGTCTCGAGATATCTGCGCTCAAAGTAAAAAAACTGGGTCCGCTATGCGCTCAAAGTAAAAATACTATAACGGATGCTGTAGCCCAACCAGTTTCTAAAAAAACCAGTAATTTAAATATATTTTCTAATACAAACTAGATGGAGTTGTAGTAAATTTCAAATTTTCTTTTAGGTTACTACTATTATCTTATTCTTATGCAATGCTACGGAACCCTATCATGGGCGAGTCCGACACGCTCTTGACCGGTTTTTTCAGTCTTCCTCTCCTACGACGCCGTGAGAATAATATGCGTAATACAGAAAATATAATATGTTTTGTTTTCTATTTTATGTTCACTTTTTTTCAAAGATACACAAAGGAGAAAAATGCAACAGCCACAGAATAAGTGAGCTACTCTAATTGACCGATTAGCACAAAATTAAGGTTAACACTAAACACGTAATCGTTTGTTTTTTGTTTGCGTTGTTCTCCAAACAATACTTGCCGTGAATGGAAGTTTCGAAATGTAGCAGCTGGTTGGTTGGCAATAAATTGTATTTTTGACATTTGAAATTTTCATTAGGTTTTACAATATAACGAAAATAATATTTATTTGTAACAGGAAACAACAACAAAAACACAAGGAGATAAATAACTACGGTATGGGTGGTGGTCTCATCACTAAAGACTGACATTCGGAGTGATGACAATTCTTCCTTTTTTATTTAAGTTGAATAAAATTTTGCATAACATTACTCTAATTAACATATGAAAACTATAAAATATTTTGATTGATTGATTAATTGCCTTATCATCATCATCATCAGCCCATCATCGTCCACTGCTGAACATAGACCTCTCCCAAGGCGCGCCACAAAACTCTGTCCGCGGCCTTCCTCATCCAGTCACTGCCCGCTACTTTATTTAGGTCGTCTGTCCAGCGGGCAGCAGGGCGTCCCACACTACACCTACCAGTTCGCGGTCTCCACTCTAGAACTCTGACACCCCTCCGGTTGTCAGTTCTTCGGCAGATATGACCAGCCCATTGCCACTTCAGCTTGCTTGCTTGATTAATTGCCTAATAATGTGTTACACTAGAGGTGGCCAAACTTTTCAAGTACGCGGTCTACTTCGAAACTCAGATATACTCGTACCTAACGGTCTACATAAAAACTTTTTCGATCACAGAATTGTTTTTGTTGTTTTTTTTTTAATAATTAATGGACTTCTTGCTTGTGCGTTAGCACCGAATTTCCGCCAGTATCAAGCGGTTTGATAGTATCTATCCAATCTTGAGGATTGTTTTTGAGTAAGAAAACAATTGAGAAGGATTGTGGAGCCTCGTGGCGGGCTGAAACGCGAACCGCGCGAACACAACGCGAAAGACAAGTGTTCGCGGCAAACCCTGCAACGTGACGCTGTTTTTGTTGTTGTGGGTGTTTGGCATTTATAATGCTCGTCTGTCAAGTGTCAACCAAGACTGAAGTTTCATTCCATCCTAGAAAACGCTGATTCACACTCTACTTTTCGTAGGCAATATGGTAACTTGTCATAGTTTTCAAAAATCTGCACTTTCAAAAAGTATGTCGTAAGTACCGGGCCCCTAGACAAAGTACTTTCGATTAGCGTTAACGACAGTAGAAAGCATAAAAAATGAATGGACTTGACGTATGGTGACGAAAACAAACGTCAAAATGTTTCGATCGCCAATGTCAAATTCGTACATTTTGTCAGGGGGGCTGACGTTGAATATTTTCTTCAATGGTTACCAGAGCTTGAATATTTCCTTCAATTTTAATAACTGTCAATGTTAATGCATTCGTTAAAAGGGAAAAACATGAAGTCTCGACGTATTCCACAGTTACAAAAAGCAGTGTTTCAAATTTCACATGTAACTAGCCCAACTATTTAACGAAACTTTGGAATATTTGGAATTGAAATTACTTACTTATTCATTTTTTTTCTAGTTTATCAAACTACGAACTCTTCTCGGGCTACCATAAAAGTCGAAGCGGTCGACCGGTCGACCGCGGTCGACGTCTTAGCGACCTTTGTGTTATACTAACAAAGCAAGTTGATTCGAATTTAAAACAACTAGTTCTAGTAAATAAGTAAGGCTATTAGCCTGTACAATCCCCATAAAAAAGATCACGAATAATGGTGAAAGGAAGTGGTTCAAACTACTCCATCAGGGATTATTATCATAGTTAGTACAGATTCAAATAAGATGGAATAGTTAAAAATTTTTAATTGTTTGAACTACAGAAAAATCAAGATAGAACGGCCATAATCATTGTTTTACTTTTGTTCCGCGCGTGCCTATTTCGGACCAACCGTGCATTTTATAATTTTTGTTTTAATTGTCATTAAATAACGTTTTTAATTAAAATTTAGTACTCAAGTCTTCAGAGTCGCCTCAGAACTTTTGTTGCTGCAGTTAGAAATTGCGCAATTAGGAATTTTTTCTGATTTGTCACCCACGAGTATGGTAAATTAAGTAATTTATTGCTTAATGTTCGCACGCATGTCCCGCGCATTTCACCGGTCTATCTTGATTTATTTCTGTGTTTTGAACCGATCAATATTTATTTCTGTACACAGCAACAGTAGCTGTCAATGCGTATCAGTACATATGTCCAACCTCAGTATTATCGCGCTCCAGACGTATTTGTGTTCCCAAGGGACCCCGGCCGATATGTGCCGCAATTTCACAAGCGAATTATTGAATGTTGCGTAAGCCTTAGGCTTCGAGTGTAAATGGAGCGATGAGAATTATTAGCTAAGAGAGTATGTGCTGATAAATCTAGGCTTACTTTACGTCTTCATTATCATCTCAGCCGATAAACGTTTACTGCTGGTCATAGACCTCCCTCAAGGATCGACACAGCGACCGATCCTGCGATGCCCTCATCCATCACCCGCCCACACTACCTCCGTGGTCTAATGGTTAAGAGCATTGGGCTCTTGACACGGAGGTCGTGGGTTCGATTCCCACGGGGGACACCTGGAATATGTCACTGTGCGTTATTTCCTAGTTGGTTAGGACATTGCAGGGCGAATCACCTGATTGTCTGAAAAGAAAGATGATTCCATCTTCCGATGGCACGTTAAGCTGTTGGTCCCGGCTACTATCTCTGGTGGTATTAGTCGTTACATAAAAACCACGTCAGAGGCCGTAAGGCGGTCTGAAAAAACTCGGTACAAGGGCTTGCCCACACGATAAGAAGAAGAAGACCCGACCACAACCTTCACCAGGTTTTCAGTCCACCTTGTGCGGCCTAGCCACGCTGGTGTGCGGTTGCCACTCAATAACTCTTCGATCTCATCAGCCATTTGTTCTGTGAGCAATGTGCCCAGCTGCAATGGACTGGGCAGGGCAAACTTTAGTTAGAAATATTTTCAGGCTATGTCGGCTACCCTGGTTATCTCGCGGATCTAATTATTTCTGATTCGATCCCGCAGCAGGGAGACTCCGAGCATATATTAAAGCCTTCTTTATTGCCCTTTGGGTGACTTTCAGCTTTATTACTAGGCCTGTATTGAGCGAACGCGTCTTAGTTCGGTATGTCATCTCATCACTCAACTTTGCACCTTAAAAAGTTTTTCTATAAATTCAAGTTCTCTGTAGGCGAAGTGTGAATCTCCCCCCAGCCCGAGTCTGCGATAGATCGTTGGGAGCGACTGGATAAGAAAATAAGGTAGAGCTTTGTGGCACGCCCTGGGAGAAACCTACCCATATAGCCATTTTCGGTCGCAGAATTACGACGTATTTAGAACTTGTCGCAGTTTCGTAATTACTACGAAACATCGTCACTGGGTGGGGTTTGGTTTTTATGTGTGGTAAAGGTTTTGCGAATGAAAAAGTTTCAGTACCTGTGTGTTGTTCTTGCTTTCACAAGCTACGTAATTTTAATGAAAACTGGGTACAATTATTTTCTGACACGGCGGTGATGTGCAGCCACATTTTTTGTGTCGTATTTTAACCATTTTTAGTCGTAGCGACAAACACGTTGTGTCGAGTTTTCTCCCAAAAAATGTTTCGAGAGCAAATAGTGTCGAATAGTTCCTACATCCAGTAATGACATTCCCTGCCCCCACCAGTTGTTACCTCACCCCCTCCCGGTAGTACGGGAAGAGGCAGACAGTAAGCAGGGATGTAAGCCTCTCTCACTCTGCTAGTCTCTTCTTGTCTTATAACCTGATTGTATAAAGTGCCAAGGGTGTAGCGTAGCTGATTTCATGTTAAGCATATTTACCCCTTTCTGCATTGTTTTTTTATCAATACGAATAAGAATGAGAAAAATAACACCAAAGTCTGTCGCATCGCAATAGCTTAGTACGTTCGTACTGTAACAAACTTTCCACGAATCTGACATTTATTTTGAGGTCCCTAGAGGATAAGCAGTCTCAACTGGAAATGGGTTGATTTATTTCATCTGGTGCCTCTCGTTCTATTTATTTACCATTATATTTTATTATTTCATATACGGAAATAAGGGTGAATAATGAAAAAGTAGACAAAGAGGTAAAGTAGCATCACAAAGTAGGAGATAAAGGGCAAGGTACCTATCTATTATAATACGTATGACACCCACATACATATGCTCACGACTATATTTCCCGAGGAGGTAGTCAGAGATATTCTGAAACCTCAGAACATCCACGTTTCACCAGTAGTACCGAAACTCTGTCCAGTGTTACGGGGGGGGTGAGCCCGTCGCCACTTACAATTGACAGTGGGTACAATACATGACACCCTCGAAGAAAAATGCAGTGGTCAATTTCAAGCTGGAACCGTACGAATGTCTCACAATGCGTCAAAACGAAGGTGTTCAATCATTGCAACCTGCCAGTAAAGAACTATGGTGCGGAAACGTGGAACCTGACTATAGGAATAGTTTATTCATTCAAAGTTGCTTAGCGAGCTACGGAGAGGGCTATGCTCGGTGTTTCTCTGAGAGATCACATCAGGAATGAGGTGATACGTCATAGATCTGAATGTGGGGACTTTCCACAGATGTCAACACCCACAAGTTATAGCACCGAAGCTAACAGATGGCGCTACGGTCGCACTCGCAAATGTGTACGTAAGACAACTTGCGACGTCACATTAGTAACCCGTTAGCCGCTACACATAAGGTTCACAATCGTATACAAGACATGAATCGCGCAAGAGAAATAATCACAGAGATTCGATATTTATACAAGGTCCAACTAAGATCTGTTGGACCACGGCCGGTACCCAGGCTTCACACCTAGCCTGGCGGAAGATCTTCCCTTTTCACCGGAGGAACCTTCCACAGTAGTTCCTCCACACTGTAAATTAGCAAGCTGAAGTGGCAATTGACTGGTTATACCTGCTGAAGGAGACCACGAACTGGCTACCTACGCCTAGTGTGGGACGCCCTACTACCCGTTGGACAGACGACCTAAAAAAGGTAGCGGGGAGCGACAGGATAAGGAAAGCCGACGATAGAGATTTGTGATGTGCTTTGAGAGAAACCTTATATTCAGCAGTGGTCGATGGGTTGATGATGATGACACGAATGTGAATTCAATGAATAATCAGAAGTTTTAAATAGTTTTAATACGTAATAGATTGAATACCTACAGAATGCAGATGAGATGTGCATATAGTATTTTACACATCCACACCCGATACTTAAGAAAAAGTATCTAGTACTACAAACATTCCGGAAACATTAACTCCCCCCCTCTGACTGGATCTTGGCGTAAAATGTAAGCAAATGCGTATTCCTGTCTCGCACACTCACTCACTATCGTACCCATTTGTATGAAATGACAGCTATCAGCTGACCGTGTGTAAGGTGTGCCCATACATACATCCACCTCATCACTCGCCCAAACACACACACATTTCCACTCTCACAATACACTCAACGTCACTGGCATCAGGTAGTCGTTAGAGTGAAGGCCTGGAGCCCGATTGCGCTAAGTTAAAACATCCAAGTTCTATTCTTATCCAATTTCAGTTCTAATCACATTGCAATACAATTACTATTCAGCTGTGCTGAATTCCGCATCGCGCTAAAATCTATGTAACTGACAGCCCATAACGTCTGAGCGATCAGAGCGATCAGCGTCAAGAGCAGTACCGCGATTAGCGCAATACCAAATGTGTCAAAAGTTATGGTTCGTACGTAGTCCAATCACGGTTCAATCACCGAATATTTACCGCGATTGCAGCCCTGATGAACTGTATTTTGCCGACCTTGCTGTCTATTACAGGTACGAGACCACCACGACTTCATAGCTGTGATATTCTATTACATTGTAATTTCATAATTGATTCTAGGTTGTGTTGCAAATCAATTCCTTTTTTTTACCCTACTGCGCCAGAAGGAGGGTTATGTTTTTCGAGCGTATGTATGTATGTATGTATGTATGTATGTATGTATGTATGTATGTATGTATTTATGTATGTATGTATGTATGTATGTATGTATGTTTGTATGTCTATTTCTTTGGCACGGCCTACAGCCTAAACGGCTTGATGGATTTTAACGTATGAGGTGTCATTAGATTCGTAAAAATTGTGAGAGTGACATAGGCTATATTATTTTAATATGGCGTCTGCGAAATAAAAAAGAGAGGGGCGAAAAGATATATTTTTTTTTGAATTACAATATGGGTATCAAATGAAAGCTAGTAATCAGACGATTTCAAAAATATATATATTATAGTACTTTTAATGTACTGTTTCGACACAAGACTAAAAAGTATGAAATAAACTAAATTATTAAGATAAACAAAAAACCCGACTGCATAAAAAACCTATCGCAAACGAGGACAAAGAAGATTTTTGGTTGGTTATTGTTTCGTCCCCGCCTGCAATACCTACCTATTAGGTAGGCATTCAAATTATACTAGCTCAAATAAAGCTGTTATAGCTGATTAGTGATTATAGAGCTTGTTTTTCTCTTTTCAGTTAATAGGTTCTTTATGCAGTCGGGTTTTTTACTAAAGCAAGCTCGAAGCTGCCAAAAGCTTATAGTTTACGCAGAAACGTCAATACAAAGAGAAAAAAAGGACACTTGATCTGAACAAGGGTCTTCATTAGTACGACTAGCCGGCGAAAGAAAAACATCAGAAAAAATGGTGTCCCTCCAAGCGAAAAAACACCGAATTGTCTTAAAACTAGGGTCGGATATCGGTTGAGTTTACGGGGAAATCAATCGGCGAATGCTTGCACATCTGTTTTTGAAATTTATTGCTGTTTGAGTGTTTATTTTGTTTTTTTGATTTTTTTTGAAGATTGGAATAAGCTATTTTTCAGGCTATTCATATAAAAAAAAAAAATTACGTTTAAGTGTGCTTCATGCTCCTATATTGAATAAATAATTTGTCTTTTGACTTTGACTTTGAAACGTTCTTGTGACACGGTGCGCTCTATCTGAAAGGCCCTATGCGCTGTGTAAGTACGACACGTTTGAAAATAATTATTTTTTATTTATACAGGGTTACCCCTAAACTGACGTCAACCCGGCAGATGCTGAAAGCTGAGTGCATTTCGATCCAGAATATCAAAATTTGACGTTTGTAAAAGGGTCTTGGTTTTCGAGATATCGACTAGATTTTAAATTTGCATGTGTCATAGTGAAATTTGGCTTATTTCCACAATGTTAAACCATATTCCAGCAAATAAATAATTCTGATTCTTACCGTTTTATTATGAATAAAGTGGGGACTTGGTAGCCGTGGCACTGAAAACAGTGACTAAGTTGATTTTCACGAATTTCATGAAAAAAATATCTTGAAAACTAAAGACACTTTTATCTTGTGTGCTGCCATTGACGAAGCTTGTAGCGGATATAGATGTATGTGATTAAGATTTGACGAAGCCTGCGTTGCGGATTAGATTATTTTTGTTACATTGTTTTAAAAGTTTTAGTTTAAGAATAAATAATATTTTTTAAGACACTTTTACTAAAGTCAAATTTTGACAGATTGATTGATTGATAGATTTTATTGACTTTGAGTTTTTTTATTGAACTAATTTACACGAACTAATCTTTCGGCATCCGCTGGGTTGACGTCGGTTTACGGTACATTATAGTATGTAGCATGTATAGTACACAGGGCTGCGTAGTATGCCAAGCTCAGCAGTATTTTCTGGATTTCAGTTTTTTGTAAACAAAAATTTTTAAGTATTACGGTGCAAGTCTATGTATTATTGTATACATAACTTTAGCTTAAGAATTTATATTGTAATAGTTATTAAGGCGTGTTATGTTGTAGAGTTTCTGACCGCATCTTCTCTACAGCGACAACACGTTCCGACGCGGTGGTAGCTTTAAAAAAGATTTGACGTTTGATAAGTGTGCTGCAAGCTCCTATATTGAATAAATTATATTGACTTTGACTTTGAGTCGACCTAATAGCCTAGCCTTTCCCCGCACTCTATACAATCACAAAAAACGTATCCACGAAGTCACCACTCAAGAACTCTTCAGCCCTATGAGCCATCTGTAATTCGAGCAGTGTGTCCCGCCCATTGCCACTTTAGATTAGCAATTCTCCGAGCTATTTATATTCTGGTTCTCCTCAAAACTTTCCTAAATGACGCATCTAAACGTTACGTGGCGTGGGAAAAGGCTCTAAAATGTCATCGAAATCTATCCATATTTATAATAAACTAGGCACGTCATTATGTTCCGTAACGCCTGCCAGTTGCACGTACGTTCATTAAGAGAAGTTTTTTCCGAATGCGTAAATGCGCGCTGCATACAAACGAAGTCTTGTGATATTTTCCATACTAACCAATTAAAGTCAATGAAATTTTTCAGAAATAATCGAGAACCTAATGCTTGTATGAAGTCAGATTTTTGTTAACATATACAGTTTTAATGCTAGGATTAATTTAAGATTTGTATGGAAATCTTTAAAGCATTGTAACTTTAAAACTATACACTTTAACGAAAGTCTGACGTCATACAAGCATAGAGTTTAGTTTCTAGATTGTTTCTGTAAAATTTCATTGACTTTAATTAATTAGTATTGGAAATATCACCAGACTTCGTTTGTATGGAGCTCCCTCCGAAAGTTAATTCGCCATTAAATCTTTCGCTTTTACTTTTTGTCTTGTTGACTTAGTAAAAGCTAGCAAGAGATTTAATGTGCAATTGACCGACGATGTTGCCAGACAGACAATGCACAGCCTAAATCGCTGAAGATAGAAACATGAAATTTGGAATATAGATTCTACGAGGATGTACCTACGGGTGCAGTAAGAAATGATAAGAAGAAAAAGAAGAAGAATAAAGAAAAAAAGATAAAGAATATTTATCTTATCTTATCTTATGATTTTTTGATGTTCTAATTTTACGCTATGAAAGTTGCGGGCTAAGAACATCGTATTCAAGTGTTTTTACCCGACTGCGCCAGCCTAACAGCCCTACAGCCTAAATGGCTTGATGGTTATTAACGTATAATGAGTCTTTGGATTCGTAAAAATTGTGAGAGTGACATAGAGTATTACTTCAAGATGGCGTCTGCAAATTTAAAAAAAGAGAGGAGGAAAAAACAGTTTTTTTTTCAAAAAAAAATACAATATAAAAAATACAAATGAAAGCAGATTCCAAATATATATATTTTAGTAATCTTATGCTACCATTTTGACACAAGAGTAAATAGTATGAAATAAACTTAATAGTTTTTTCATGCAGTCGGTTTTTTTTATAAAGCCAGATTTGAATGTTTAAAAGCTAAATCTCTGAATGATAAACTAGCCCTGATTTGACATAGTAATAAAACACCAAAGAAAACGAAATATCAGGCAGTTTTAATAAAACAATTTAATGAAAAAGTTCCGGTCATCAGCGCAACAACCCTAACGAACGAAGTTTGGACAAACAAACAGATTTCTGAGCGTGTTTCCACTGTCACAACGACGACGTCCACAAGTAAAATCTATTCAATTCAATTCAATTTTTGTTTAGTGGCATCCGATGTGTTATCACAATTCAGCCAATGTCTCGTTATGTGGAGAGTATACGTAGGAAAATGATCAGTAGTATTAATTAAGTCTAGTGTGGCAGTTTTGCCAATGTAAGTAGTTTATAATCTCAAGTGATTGTTTTAAGGTTAAAACACAAAAGAGTTCACATAATGGCGGGGTAACGTGCAAGCCCAATCGCGCCGATACGCACGCGTCCGTACTCCGCCAGACTTGCAGCGCGACTCCCAAATAAAATCTAATGATACGACATGGATACGACCAAGATGCGTCATTGGTAAGTCGTTCGTTCAGAAATCTTAGTATACGCACAGAATAAAGACTAGTACTACCCGTACAGAAGGATCACTTCGAAAACAGATTTAAATAAATAGCGCCTCTCTCTGTACAGCAATAAGGTGCAAAGTTATTCGCACCCGTCCTATCGTACAATTCGCGAATAACCTACCAACCGTCACAACAGCGCGATGCAAACAAAAATGAACCGAGTCATTAGACATGAAAGCTTCCTTAACATAGTCTCCCTCTTTCTTCTTAATATGCTGACACTTTTTTAGGGGATGATCAGGACCAATATCGAAAAGGAAAAAAAATATATAAACAGCTGTCCCATAGATTTGGCTCGAGTAGGCTTGCAGTTTTGTATGGAACAGCAAATTTATTTTGCAATTTCGATGTGGGTGCCATAGAGAAACTTGTTCAGTTTGACGGTCTGTTCATCCCTGTGGGGACTTGCCGCAGATGTCAACACCCACAAGTTATAGATGGCGCTGCAGTCGCACTTGCAAAAATGTGTACGTAAGACAACTTGCGACGTCACATTGGTAACCCATTAGCCGCTACACATAAGGTTCACAATCGTATCATCATCATCATCATCATCAACCCATCATCGTCCACTGCTGAACATAGGCCTCTCCCAAGGCGCGCCACAAAACTCTGACAATCGTATACAAGACATGAATCGCGCAAGAGAAATAATCTCAGAGATTCGATATATATACAAGGTCCAACTAAGATCTGTTGGACCACGGCCGGTCCCCAGGCTTCACACCTAGCCTGGCGGAAGATCTTCTCTTTTAACCGGAGGAACCTTCTACAGTAGTTCCTCCACAATCCCCTTAAAAAAATGTTAGCATATTAAGAAGGACCCTGTATATTGGATATCTAAATAATATTATAGTACAATCCATCTACGAAGACGCGCTCTAATCTCTATTTTGTGCTCTAATTGTTCACCATCAAAATATTTATGTCCATGAACGTATAGAGAAATAAAATGGATAATAGGTTTTATTTTACGCCAACATAATCATCACCTTTTTTCCACTCACTTCAGGCTTGCAAATAAAACTTTATTTACGTCAAATAAAGTTTGTCTAGTTTTCTAAACAATGAAAACGTACGCCTACGAAGCTTTGATTAAAAACCAACCTTATAATTGAATAAGTGTCCTTTGATAATGAAGGGGAACACAAGGGGACGTTTTCGTGTAACTTTCGCTCTATTTATTACTGTTAACTACAAAATTACATACATACCTTTGACTAATTATTATAAGGACTAGCCTTGCGGTAGCATTTCCCCTCTGCCACGGTATAAGCACAATTGATCTTGTACATTTACATTCAATTTTACACCTTATCACTAAACGAGACAGCCTATAATTGCGAAATAATAACTTCGAACTTAGAACGTTTAGGGTTCACACGAGACAACTTTTCATGATTTTTAACATCCAAAATTAGAATCTAAAGTCCGCGAATAAAATCCAAAGTTGCGGATTTCATGTTACCTCGCCCCCCGCAAAAAGTGGCAGAAATGTTTGTTAGTAGAATTACACGCGTAACCAGTCCACATATAAATAGTCAAAGATACATACATATACAAAAACTCACACGAAACTACAATTATCAGCTTCGTAAGTGTGCAGCTATGTTTATTCTGCATAAAATATACAGGGTCCTTCTTAATATGCTGACACTTTTTTAAGGGGATAATCAAACCATCAAACTGAACAACTTTCTCTATGGGACCAATGTCGAAATCACGAAAAAGAAATCGGCTGTCCCATACAATTGGGTTTAGTAACATTTCAGTTTAGTATGGAACAGCAGATTTTTTTTGTGCGATTTTGACATTGGTCAAAATAGGTAGGCGACATATCTTGGATGTTACTAAAGCTGTTCTCAGAATAAGTGAGAGGAAGTGTTTCAAATCTCTGTTTCTGTAATGCAAAATAGCCTTAAAATTTCGTTGCTATTTTTAATGGAGTTTAGATTAAGAACAAATAAGAACAAACTAAATATCTATCTATCTACATTGTGTATTCCATTTTCAATTCGCGAAAACACACAATCGTTTGGTTAAGTGTTTATTTGTATACTTCTGTGTAGACATAATAGACAAACAGCATTATAAATGTTTACTTCGTATGTTTGCATCTCGGGTTACCTTGGATTAATGTAGGCTTAGTTGGCGCCACTGTGCTGTATACAGGGTGTAATATACAGGGTCCTTCTTACTTTGAAATCGCGAAAATCTGCTGTTTCATACATTTTGGTCGAGTAGCTGTTGACATTTTCTATGGAACAGCAGATTATTTTTTTCGCGATTTCGATATAGGCTTCATAGTGAAAGTTGTTCAGCTTGATGGTCTGAAGCACACTATTCTATAGAGTCCAACTTAATATGCTGACACTTTTTTAAAGGGATGATCAGACCATCAAACTGAACAACTTTCTCTATGAGACCAACATCGGAATCGCGAAAAAAAATCAGCTGTCCCATACAAAACTGTTAACCTACTCGAGCTTAATCTATGGGATAGCTGATTTTTATTTCGCGATTTCGATGTTGGTCCCATAGAAAAAGTTGTTCAGTTTGATGGTCTGATCATCCTCTTAAAAAAGTGTCAGCATATTAAGTTGGACTCTATAGAATAGTGTGCTTCAGACCATCAAGCTGAACAACTTTCACTATGGAGCCCATATCGAGATCGCGAAAAAAATAATCTGCTGTTCCATAGAAAATGTCAACAGCTACTCGACCAAAATGTATGAAACAGCAGATTTTCGCGATTTCAAAGTTGGTCGCATACTAAAAGATGTTTGATGGTCTGAAGCACTCTGTTCAATATGTAACGCATTTAAGTTCACACCCTGTAGTTTAAGAATAAATCATTAATTTCATGTTGTTTCTAACCAGAAAACCACAGATTAAATACTGTAGATATAGGGTCCTTTTAAGCTGACGGTTTTAGATATTGTTACATCTACAATATTCTTTGACTATTTATACGTGGACTGGTTACGCGTGTAATTCTACTAACAAACATTTCTGCCACTTTTTGCGGGGGGCGAGGTAACATGAAATCCGCAACTTTGGATTTTATTCCCCATAACTTTAGATTCTAATTTTGAATGTTAATAATCATGAAAAGTAGTCTCGTGTGAACCCCAAACGTTCTAAGTTCGAAGTTATTATTTTGCAATTATAGGCTGTCTCGTTTAGTGATAAGGTGTAAAATTGAATGTAAATGCACAAGATCAATTGTGCTTATACCGTGGCAGAGGGGAAATGCTACCGCAAGGCTAGTCCTTATAATAATTAGTCAAAGACAATATTATAAAACCTATACCTAACAGAAGTGAGTCTGTATATTGCAGAATATTAACAAATAATAAAACCGGTCAAGTGCGAGTCGGGCTACTCGCGCACCGAGGGCCGTTCCATACCACGCTACCACACAACATAATTAGTAAATATTTGTCTTTTGTCCTGGAACATTAACACGAGACGGACTCACACTTGGCCGGTTTTTATTATTTGCTGTAGAGTTTGCTCTTTAATCACACCAAGTTTGACGCTTGTCTGTTTTACCGTTTTTAGGATAGAGCGAGAAGAAAAAACTTAAAAATAAACTTTTTGACATATATATTATTTGTTAACAAATCCGCCGTAATCACTCATATTCTGTGAATTTCAACTATATAGCTATTACGGTTCAAAAGATACAGCCCTAAAAAGGTAGAACGGACGGACAACGTAGGCTTAGTAATAGGGTCCCGTTTTCACCCTTTGGGTACGGAACCCTAAAAAAAGAATGTCACGACTAGACATAGTTTTTAGGTATCCCTAAACGACCCCCCAAATTTTTTTGTCTTTATTTTGTCTGTTTCTTCGAGCATGACAAAAAACTACTGGATCGATTTTGATGAAACTTTTTGTATTAATCCTGGTACATATTTTATTTCGCTACATGATGGGAGAACGGCGGGTGCCGACGAATGAAAAAAAGGTTAAAAATTTCATCCTTTTGGTAGAGTTGACAACAAAATTGGTGTAAATTTCATATTATATAATAAACAAGATTAATTACATTTAAAGTAATAACACCTTAGCTAGCAAATAATCAAGTTCGCTCGCACAAGCATAACATAGGTGGCAAATTGGGTCGTAATGTACGACTCACTACGATTGCTGTACGGGGTGGGGATACTTGTTGAACTCATCAGTTTGTCGTTTGTAAATTCTTCGTCGTTTCCTCAGAGAGTTACCTGATAGCCCAGTCATTTTACGGAGTTTTGTTAGGAGGGGTGGGAAGTAATTATGAATTTGACTTTTAAACTGTTACCTTATTAGTGACAAAAAGACTATCTGAAAATTAAAAAAAAAACTACGCAACATAGAAATCAAAATTGTGTCTACCAGGCATTTAATTTAATAATATTAATAACAATGTACTCATTTTAATCAGATTCAACAGTGAGTTCTTCATAAGAAAGTACAAATGTACTTTTCAAAACTTTCTAAGTAGACAAAGACAACCCCTTTTTCTTTGTATTTGGCAACCAACCCACACTTGGCTTTTTTATGACCCAAACTTACTGTTATGTATGTAGCTATAAGTAGGTGTGTGGCTGCGTCCACCCCTCTCCACTATTTTTATTAAAGCAGTGCGTTACGAACCAGCGATCGTTTCACTAGTCTCACCTGTCACCTAAATACTTATCACTTACTAACTCAATATTAGTAATATGAGGCCGCAAAGGCATGTAGTGGAATACAAGCCTAAATAAACTTAAATTAACTTCTCTCTCGACAGATTGTCACTCTACATTCTCACTCAATAACTTTTCTAGCGAGTCTCCATCGAGAACCAACGGTAACGGCCTAGAATAGTCTCCAGGAAGAAGTTGGCAAATCAATTTGAAAGTTGAGCCGTGCTCGGCCTATTTGGGACGTAATTTACTCCTTTACGTTATAGCTTTTCTTTGTTCGCATGTAGATTGTTATGTGACGATTACTGTTAGTTTATGTACCTATGTGTTCTAATAGTACTTAGACTTTGACTATTTATATGTGGACTGGTTACGCGTGTAATTCTACTAACAAACATTTCTGCCACTTTTTGCGGGAGGCGAGGTAACAAGAAATCCGCAACTTTGGATTTTATTCCCCATAACTTTAGATTCTAATTTTGAATGTTAAAAATCACGAAAAGTTGTCTCGTGTGAAGCCCAAACATTCTAAGTTCGAAGTTATTATTTCGCAATTTTAGGCTGTCTCGTTTAGTGATAAGGTGTAAAATTGAATGTTAATGCACAAGATTAATTGTGCTTATACCGTGGCTGAGGGGAAATGCTACCACAAGGCTAGTCCTTATAATAATTAGTCAAAGTACTTAGAGTACAAATGAAATGGTATCAACTGCGAGTTATAGAGAGTACAAACTTAAATGCGTTACGTATTAAAGTGGTTGCTTTGGTTTAGACCATCAACCTGAACAACTTTTTTTATGGGATCAAAATTGAATTGAAAAGTCAAGTTGTTAATTAAATTGATCATAGAACAAAATTTTTTTTTGCTAATTCAGTATTGCTGTAAAAGTTGTTCAGTTTGATGGTCTGAAGCCCGCCCTAAAGTTTGTAACCCCATCCCAATTGATTTATAACAAAATAATTAGATTGAAACAATAATTGCATTATTTTGTTAGTTAAAATTTAAAGTTATTCGCATTTTAAGTTTTGAGACAAAAATGATTTGTTATCATTTCAGCAATGAATGAAAGCGCTAACGTGCTCATGGATACATTTTAAGAATCTTGTTTTTGTAGTAAGTAGGGTGAGAGTGTCCGAGCGGTGGGTTGAGATCGAGTTCAGTAAATTTTCAATTTTACAAACAAATTATTTAATATTTTGAAAAAAAGATACCTATGTTGAAACCATGATAATTCGATTCTGCTCTCGATTCTAAACAAACTACTTTCTAGTTTAACTTTAATTCATTAACACGTTGTATACTATCTAAAAACTTATTGGCACGAGTTTGATTCAAACTAAGATCAAATTGTCTAACTCAGTAATATAGGGGTATACTAATAACCCGACCACAATTTTCTATAACTATAACCGTATCTAGTAGGTATGTAAGTTCCTCCGTCCGACTTAGCGCGATGCGGTTCCGAAGTCTGTCTTTGAGTCAATCTTCAGGCTCACTGGGCATCACTGTCCGGATAGGAGCCTTTATGGGTTATCGTATCGTATCGCTATAACCAGGAAGCTGGAAATAGGTATTGAGAAAACGTTTTCATTTGAAATTAGTTTGTATTTTCTTACCATTTATGATGTCAGAATAAGTCGTGGTGGTCCAGTGGCGAGCAACCTTGCCGGCCGTGCAGGAGGCGATGGTTCAATCCCCATCCAGGCTGACTCGTACCAATGAGTTTTTCGGAGTTTATGTATAGTCACCATCAGATATATCATAGCAAACAAGGTTGTCAAATATTTCTAAGCAGTTCTTATTTTCAATAATATCTTTACACATAACGAATCAAAAATATCTGAACGCATAGAGCATCAAATGTATCTACGCAGTCAGGCTGATCATAAACATCTGAGCAGTTTAAGAAAAAAAAGACCTTATTCCGTTATCATATAGGTCCATTTCAATTTTAAATAACATTGTAAAGAAATAATTAAAAATTAGCTGTTCAGATATTTATGACACAATACACGTTTAGATATAATTGGTAGCATTTACTGTAAAGAATTTAGTGAAAAAGAACTGCTCAGAAATATTTAATCACCTTGTATGCTACGATATATCTGATGGCGACTGTACGATTTGTAATACCACTGGCTTTTCGGTGAAGGAAAACATCGCGAAGAAACTAGCGTGCTTCAATTTCGAGGCATGTATTGTACCCACTGTCCATTATAAGTGGCGACGGCTGTAATATATAGTTTCAAGGAAGGTTCTTCGTCACTTGTGGACATAAACAATATTATTATCTGTCACATAATCCCCCGCTATTTTATTTTATTCCTATTTTGTTTTAAATTGGTCGCGTCACCTTTAAAAGAAGTTTATTCCGAATGCGTAAATGCGCGCTGCATACAAACGAAGTCTGGTGATTTTTTAAATACTAACCGATTAAACTCAATGAAATTTTGCAGAAACAATCTAGGAATAAATGTCAATGCTTGTATCGAGTCCGATTTTCGTTAAAATATACAATTTCAATGATAGGATTAATTTAAGATTTGTATGGAAATCTTTGAGGTACTGTAACTTTAAAACTGTATATTTTAAGGAAAATCTGACGCGATACAAGCATAGAGATTTGTTTCGAGATTGTTTCTGCAAAATTTCATTGAGTTTAATTGGTTAGTATTGAAAATATCACCAGACTTCGTTTGTATGGAGCGTGCCAATAGTAATATACCCTTAAAATGTGAATGTTTTGTTGACAGTAACGAGTTCAAACAAACCGCTCATCATATTCTTTGGGAGTGTGAGCTCTGGCACGCAGACCATGCTTGACTAAATAAAATCGTTTTCTGGTGTCCCTTATTACATGGATCTTGTTACAACTAGGGATAACTTCCGTGCATTCAGATGTTATTGCCATACTTATTACTGGAAGCAAAATAAGTCATTGTTTCAGTACAATGTTGGGTTCCTCTTTTTTTATGATTTGGTGCTTTTGCGGTAGGGTCTTCAAATATGCCATAAATTATCTCTGGAATTGGTTCTCTAATAGCCATGCTTTTCTTCTTATTGCTGTCTCCCGTTTGCAATGGACGGAAGTCGGATATTTCTTTTTCCTACTCCTCCTATCTTCTTTGATTAATTGTTTGCGGGTAATGGTCGCGAAAAAAAATCAGCAGCAGTTTTGTATGGAAGAGCCGCGAACTGGTAGGCGTAGTGTGGGACGCCCTGCTGCCCGCTGGACAGACGACCTAAAAAAAGTAGCGGGGAGCGATTGGATGAGGAAGGCCGAGGACAGAGTTTTATGGCGCGCCTTGGGAGATGCCTATGTTCAGCAGTGGACGATGTTAGGCTGATGATGATGATGATGATGGAAGAGTTGATTTTTTTTCGTGATTTCCATTTTGGTGCCATAGAGAAAGTTGTTTAGTTTGACAGTCTGATCATCCCCTTAAACAAGTGTCAGCATATTAAGAAGGAGCTTTTATTGTGCATCTACTTTCAGATTATATTATTTCGATTGCTCTAACATCGGTTCAGCAACTGTCAAGAGAGAGGGAAATTGGAATTTATGTCAGGAAAATAACCATAAATTCGACTTACAGCTATATTAAACGTCAATGCATCGGAGTTATAGTGCTGCCACGCTTCACAGAGGCCGACGCCGATGGCTTGAAACTAGTTCTAGCCACAGAATGTGGTCGGCTGGTTCCTTTGACTATTTATATGTGGACTGGTTAGGCGTGTAATTCTACTAACTAATATTTCTGCCACTTTTTGCGGGGGGCGAGGTAACAAGAAATCCGTAACTTTGGATTTTATTCCTCATAACTTTAGATTTTGAATGTTAAAAATCATGAAAGTAGTCTCGCGTGAACCCCAAACGTTCTAAGTTCGAAGTTATTATTTCGCAATTATAGGCTGTCTCGTTTAGTGATAAGGTGTAAAATTGAATGTAAATGCACAAGATCAATTGTGCTTATACCGTGGCAGAGGGGAAATGCTACCGCAAGGCTAGTCCTTATAATAATTAGTCAAAGGCTGGTTCTGATATACCTATACTATATGTCAAATAGAGACGAAAAAAAGAAGATCACTGAAGCAGGACCACGAAACCTTTTCATACCGTGATCATTTTATAAAAATTTGAGACACTTATGTCAGTGTTTGATGACAGATTGATTTTAAAGACGAACCACATGTGCACACCACTGCTTCTTTAGGTCTTTCAACATCGCCATTTTGTTGTTTGATACAATATTCGTATTTCTTTAAAGTGTGTACTATAAAGAACCCTTTTCACCTTCTTTTTGCCCCTATTTGGAATAGTACACGTATATTATAATTGTAGCCAATGAATGTAAAACCTGCGAATAATTTGTTGAGAATCGAAAGACTGAAAACGTATATAACTTTTGGAAACTCGTAAATTTTTTCAAACTTTCATTACTAGGTACTTTTCATTTTACAAATATTCTCGAGAAACGAATCCGTTACGTATGAAAATGTGGCAATATATTTTTAATTTCATTTAAACACTATTAAGGCTCTACCGCCCGATTTTACCGTAAAATTGGGTAACTTTGTAACTATTTATACATTAACTATGACACTTTTTAAACAGAAAACCAAACTGAATAATATACAGGACATGAGAAGTGATTTAGTTGTTCTCGAAATATATTTTAATTAATAAAACTGAAGAAATCTAATCTAAAATCTATTTTTTTTCCAGTTGTAACCATTTTACTCTTATACATTGTTGATGGGAAGAAAATGCAAATTTATAATATAATTCACAATACTACATTAGATAGATTTGGTTTTCTTATTTTTTTCAAAGAAAACGGCTAAATTCTGACCGGAGGAGGAGCCACGCGCTCCTTCACATCGATTAGTATGGAGGTAATGCAGTGCTAACGCACAAGCAAGAGTCCATTAATTATAAATAAAAACCGGTCATATGCGAGTTGGGCTACTCGCGCACCGAGGGTTCCGTACAACACCACCACACATCATATTAACTTAGAAAAAGTTTTGTTTTCTCCGAGACCTTTTACACAAGACCGACTCACACTTGGCCGGTTTTTATTATGTGTTGTTATACTGTAGAGTTTGCTCTATAATCACACAAAGTTTGACGTTTGTATGTATTACCATTTTTACGATAGAGCGAGAAGAAAAAACGTTGATAAAGATTATTTTTTATTAACAAATCCGCCGTAATAATGCTTATTCTCTGAAAATTTCTACTGTCTAGCTATTGCGGTTCAAAATTTAAAGCCCTAAATAGGTAAGACGGATGGAAGAATAAAGTAGGCTTAGTAATAGGGCCCCGTTTACATCCTTTGGGTACGGAAACCTACAAATAAAAATTAAAAAGTAAGTTATACTCTTTAGGTTCCCACTACAGGGCCTCCTCTCACGAATACGTTGTTTACTCTTAGTCTAGGAAAAATAAGGTTTGAGATTACATTAACGACACTTTAGTAAATTGTGTTTGAAATAATATTACTGTTAGTTTATAACACTTTTGTCGAGATTTCGTGGTTATATAGGCTCAGGAACCTGAGAAATACCTTAAAATTTATATTAATGTACAAATGGCAAGCTTATTTCTAAAAATATTTCGACCAGCATACCAGCAATAGAGACAGTTACTTATCAAAAGGAAAATTTAATGTGTAAAATCAAACAGTAAATAATTTAGTTTTGAGGTTATAATTTATGAAGACTTACAAAATATTAAATATCTACCCAAATTAACGTTATTAACCGTGGATTATTATTGTTATAAGTAAAACGTATTGATCGAAGCCATCCTGTACAAAATCACCAGTTTTCCATTTTTTGTTCATACCTAAATTTAATGTTTTGTAAATGTCTTTATTATTCAATAATACAACATAAAAAATCGGGGATTATTGAGAATTTATGTTTTTCAGGTTTGTATCTACTATATTCCAAATTTTCACCAAAAGTGCAATTAATGCAACCTACTCCATACAGAAATCCGTAGATTTCCCCGACTATCTCTGTACACGATGTTTTTGGTGTAAAATAATGAATAATTGATTGATTGAATACGTGTGAGCAGGAGGAGGAACAAACCATAAAGTCAAAGTCAAAGTCAATATAATTTATTCAATATAGGAGCTTGCAGCACACTTATCAAACATCAAATCTTTTTTTAAAGCTACCACCGCGTGAACGTGTTGTCGCTGTAGAGAAGATGCGGCCAGAAACTCTACAACATAACAGGACTTAATAACTATTACAATATAAATTCTTAAGCTAAAGTTATGTATACAATAATACATAGTCTATTTAATAAAATAATTGTTACTATACAGTAAAGTAAATAAACTATAAGCTAGTGACCGCAGACCTAAGCATTTTGATCATTTAAATAATCATCCAGTTGCTTACTTACTGAGGACTTTTTTGATTTGAGTTTTAAACATGTTTTCGGAAAGATTCAAAATGGTCTCGGGGATTTTATTATAACAACGTATACAGTGACCCATGAAAGACGTGTTGACCCTACTAACATATTCCGATATGCGGGTCCCATGTGGAGACAAGTTAGTGGTGTACTTTCTATCAGATAATTTTCAAGCTGCGACCTGACGACACCAGTATCTGACGGGTAATATTTTAATCACAATAAAATTATTTACGGCATAAAAAGGTAAACGATATTTTTGACGGAGACTCGGCATCGAAAATAACTTATCTAGAATCTTTATATTTTCAAAATTTACCAGGAACCCGCCGCACCCTCAGCATTATTTTGGTCCAGTATTTGAGTAACATTAAACTTAATTCTAACCATGAGCACAGTACATATAATGCCCAAAACTGGCTCTCTGCCAAAGCGTATCTCTGTACATTTAATTTATATAAGATGTCCTGTATAACATGGCGTTGTAATTCCTATGACGAAGAAATAAGAGCTATGCTAGAGACATTTACATGGGATTAAATCCAGATTAGGCATGAGCGTAAGCTCACGACTATATTCCCCGAGGGGGTAGTCAGAGATATTCTGAAACCTCAGAACATCCACGTTTCACCAGTAGTACCGAAACTCTGTCCAGTGTGACGGGGGTGATACATGCTCGAAATTGAAGCATGCAGGCGCATGCGCGATCTAGATTACGTATTCTTAAATATAGGGTCCTTCTTAATATGCTGACATTTTTTTAAGGGAATGATCAAATCGTCAAACTGAACAACTTTCTCTATGGCACCAACATCGAAATCGCGAAAAATAAATCTCCTGTTCCATACAAAACTGCAAACCTACTCTGGCAAAGTGTATGGGACAGCGGATTTTTTTTCGCGATTTCAATGTTGGTCCCATAGAGAAAGTTGTTCAGTTTGATCATGCCCTTAAAAAAGTGTCAGCATATTAAGAAGGACTCTGTATAATAAAGTGCATACTTTTAATCTGACAACCGTAAACCTTAGGCAGTGGTTAGATATTTCGTTACAACAAAATATTTATTAAAGAGTGCAGTTGTTGCAATGTAAGGAAATTTTTAGCATATTTAGGTATCAGGATTGAACGATGTGTCAACTCCATTAAGAGAAGTTTATTCCGAATGTGTAAATGCGCGCTGCATACAAACGAAGTATGGTGATATTTTCAATACTAACCAATTAAAATCAAAGAAATTTTGCAGAAACAATCTAGATTTAAATATCTATGCTTGTATCTTGTCCGATTTTCGTTAAAATATACAGTTTCAATGCTAGGATTAATTAAAGATTTGTATGAAAATCTTTGATGCACTGTAACTTTAAAACTGTACATTTTAACGAAAATCTGACAAGATACAAGCATAGAGATTACTTTCTAGATTGCTTGTACAAAATTTCATTGACTTTAATTGGTTAGTATCGAAAATATTGCCAGACTTCGTTTGTATGGAGCGCGCCAAAAGTAATATACCCTTAAAGAAATTGTATCCCTATGATTCTTTTATACAGGGTGACATTGATATCATTAGCATCCTTTTAAATTAAGAGTTTACCCATCAAACTGAACAACTTTTACTATGGGAGCAAACCGATCGGAGCAAAAAAAAATCTGCTATTGCATACATTTGAGTCGAGTAGTTATTGCAGTTTAGTATGAAACAGCTGATTTTTTTGCTCCGATCGGTTTACTCTCATGTCAAAGTTGTTCAGTTTGATGGGTAGACTCTTAGTTTAAAAGGATGCTAATGATATCAATTTCACCCTGTAGATAACCCGCCCAGAAGAGATAAATTTTTATAGTATTCAAAGCTGGAAGACAATAATATAAATATTGGTATGCATTGGATTGCATTGCATTACTTATACAATATTGCATTGTATTGCATTGCGTTCAATCCCACTGAAGGACACAGGCCTACCCTCAGGGAGGCTATGGGCGAAAGTCCACTACGCATTCCCAATGCGGATTACACTTTATTTCCACATGCGCATTAGATTTTTTCTTCAGCGTATGCAGGTTTCCTCACGATGTATTCCTTCACTGTTTGAGAGCAGTAGATAGTAAAGTAAGGACATATAGCATATGCTCACGACTATATTCCCCGAGGGGGTAGTCAGAGATATTCTGAAACCTCAGAACATCCACGTTTCACCAGTAGTACCGAAACTCTGTCCAGTGTGACGGGGGGTGAGCCCGTCGCCACTTATAATGGACAGTGGGTACAATACATGCCTCGAAACTGAAGCATGCAGGTTTCCTCACGATGTTTTCCTTCACCGAAAAGCCAGTGGTGTTACAAATCGTACATAAGTAAGGACTTGTTAATGTTAATAGCCTGTAGAATCCCACTGCAGGGCAACGCCCTTCTATCACGAATAAGTGTGAGAGGGCGTGGGCCAAACTCCACCACGCGGCTCAGTGCGGTTTGGTGGAGGCAAGTTAGTGGTCAATTTGCTGTTAGAGAATTTTCAAGCCACCTTAACAAGCCTCTGACCTGGCTTAACGAATAGTTCCAACTATCCGAGACCAACTACTTAACGTGCCTTCCGAAGCACGTAAACGCTGGAGATGAAATACGACTGAATGGTCACTCATCCAAAAACTGACCGGACCTGGCGTTGCTTAACTTTGGTGATAGTTCCCAATACCGAAGCCCCACTACGTCAACGAGCGCTTTCAAAGTAAGTACATAAGTTTGAAAAACTCATTGGTACATGGCTTGTCTTCCATGCGAATTCGAACTCGGTCCCTAATGACTGAGTATCCTTACCTCTCTGGAAGACGCCCCTAACGCTCTCTGTTGTACATAACATATGTTTTTGAATTATAAGATAACATCAACTACCGTTCTATGAAACCGATTGGTCCAGAGGGATCGTTATCGACAAAATGGCTGCGATAAAAGGTCTCTCTCAGAAGGCCTTACAAAACATACAATGGAAGAGCCTAATTTATTCACCAATGACGATAATACACTCTTTATCTAAGGATAGAAGCCCTTGACTTGAGATTTGTATAGTTCAGTGCAAGAAAATTGGTTCACATTTTCATTATATCTGTTTGATACAATCCAGCAGTGTTTTGACGTGAAACACTGCTTGTAGAGGATCGATGATAAGGCCGCTAGTTACTTTGAAGTATAGCACCTACCTGCATTATTTTATTACCAATAATTATAGGATAGAAAAAGCCACTACTCGGTACAAGACGTACTCTACTGCGGCTGCGTCCCTGATAAAACACACCCAATTTTTAGTATGGATTAATGGAGGCGGACGGAATTATTATTAAGTTTCCAATACGTGTGTTTTAAGGCGACATTTAAAGCGCAATATCAATATTTGTATGAAAAGCAGCTTCTAGTGTCTAGGATTACAGTTTAAAAGACAGACCGATTAAGACACCTAAAAAATTTATAACCTTTTTGTGGAGGATGATTTTGTTGTTAAGGTGAATAGTATTTACTGCAAGCACGTATTAGTTATAATAGTTGAAAGCGGATTATCATGGTACTTTAAAATCTGATGTATACCTTACTGTGTCCTCCAGTGTATTAGTGTAAGATATAGCCCGCGACCCCACTGCCCCGAACAACCTCGGCACGGGCATAATGTCTTCTCACAGAATAATAGAATAACGGATGTGAACTGATAGCGTTAGCTCATAGATATAAGCGAAGAGCTAGAGCGATTTCACTGATACGATAAAATAGACACATATGGTCCTATCATCATCATCATCAGCCTATATACATCCCATTGCACAGGCACATACTACAATAGCCTTAGTACACCACGCGTGCCTATTCCGTATTGGTGGACTACACAATACGCATCAGAATTTCTGTCAGATAGTCCAATCCATGGAAACGGATACCTCGGTACATACTTGTCTAATATTGTGGTCATATTTAAAGGTGTTCAGACTATCAAACAGAATATAACATGCAGGGTGAAATTGATATCATTAGAATCCTTTCAAACTAAGAGACTACCTATCAAACTAAACAACTTTTAGTATGGGAGCAAATCGATAAGAGCAAAAAAAATCTGCTGTTCCATACTGAAATGCCTAATCGACTCAAATGTATGCAACAGCTGGTTTTGTTTTTGATTGGTAGACTCTTAGTTTAAAAGGATTATAATTGTTTCACTCTGTATAATAACTATCACTATGGAGTTAACTTTTAAATCGTTTTAAAAAATAATAAATCGATGCCCGACAGACCTCCACTCACACTGCTACCTCTCACCAGATTTACCTATTCCATACAAAACTGAAATACCTACTCTATTCAAATGTATGGAACGGCAAATTTTTTAAACCCCTTACTCTTATAACTTAAAAACTCCCATCTTTTGACGTATACATACATGATAGAGTTCATTGCTCTCATGTGGCTAATTTGACAGCATCAAGTAGACTCTTGAACCCATTTTAACGATATTCTTTGGGTAAAGAACAATGGATCCATTTGTCAAAATGTCCGACGTATGACAGAGCTTTTGTTTGCGGCAAGCCTTGGATTTTTACCCGACTGCGCCAGAAGGAGGGTTATGTTTTTCGAGCGTATGTATGTATGTATGTAAGTATGTATGTATGTATGTGTGTTTGTATGTATGTCTATTTCTTTGTCACGGCCTACAGCCCAAATGGCTTGATGGATTTTAGCGTATGAGGTGTCATTGGATTTGTAAAAATCGTGAGAGTGACATAGGGTATATTGTTTCAAGATGGCGTCTATGAATTAAAAAAAAGAGGGGAAATAAACAATTTTTATTTGCTAAAAATTACAATATAGGTATCAAATGAAAGCTAGTAATCAGACGATTCCAAATATATAAATATTATAGTACTTTTATGTTACCGTTTCGACACAAGACTAAAAAGTATACAATAAACTAAATTATTAAGATAAACAAAAAACCCGACTGCATAAAAAACCTATTAACTGAAAAGAGAAAAACAAGCTCTATCATCACTAATCAGCTATAACAACTTTGTTTGAGCAAATATAATTTGATTCTTATTAGGTAGGTATTGCAGGCGGGGACAAACCAATCAATAACAAAACAAAAATTTTCTTTGTCCCCGTTTGCAATACCTACCTAATAAGAATCAAATTATATTTGCTCAAACAAAGTTGTTATAGCTGATTAGTGATGATAGAGCTTGTTTTTCTCTTTTCAGTTAATAGGTTTTTTATTCAGTCGGGTTTTTTTTAAAGGTTCAGTAGTCGAAAAAAATTCGGAAAGTAGTATTCTGGCACCTGAGCTATCAGTTGGATCACAAATCTTAATCTAGATTTTACCGGTAACGTATGCGTTGGCATCGAAAAAGTTTTCTGTGTTCATGGTGACAAAAGAGCCTACTATAGAAGGTTTAATTTTAAACTATTATACAGTAACAGCTTCTGCGACTGATTCTAGGTAAATTCGACTAGTAAATGCTGGACATCTTCCACTGTATCGTACATCTCGCTATTAGGTGACGGTGCCTTTTTCATTAAAAAGTTGAAAACGCGAAACAAATTAACTGTTTCACACAAAACTGTAATCCTATTCGACGAATATGTAATATTTTTTTTACAAGATATCGATGTTGGTCTCGTAGAGAAAGTGGTCTAGTCATCCTTATATTAACCGTCAGCATAATCTTAACATTCAAATCCGTTCATCCGTAATCGAGTCACAAAAATCCGAACATGGTCACAAACTTTCACAAGAATAGACAAAGTTTTATTAAATTAAATCTTTATCATACTTAGAAGATGCACTGTGTATAAACTCTTTCCCTTCTTTTTAATATGGAAAAGACCTCTGCGTCTATACAATTCTATGTAATTTAATTAAAACACCAGACTAACGAATTTATTATTCAATCAAAAAACAATTCATCAGCGATTCATCTTTGCCTCCAATTAGAAAAAAAAGAATGTTTCGTAAAACATGATTTTCCCCGGGCATTTGATTTAATTAATAGGCAATATTTTCTTTCGCTTCGTTCGCTACTTCGCAAAATTTACTTTTAGCTACAAAAGGTCTGTATAATCTGTGCTCAGAATCGCCGATCTAAAGGTCGTGGGGTGTTCTGTTACTGCGAGTTCTCGATGCTAACTCGAAAAAAATTTTGAACGAGAGTTCGTTAGTAAAAATGTTGTTCGATTCTGAACTTGTAACTGTAGCTTAAAAGATTCGCTGTAGATTGTACCACTTCTTCTTATTTTTCTTCTTATCGTGTGGGCAGCAAGCCCTGGTGTCAGAGTTTTTTCAGACTGCCTTACGGCCTCTGACGTGGTTTTTATGTAACGACTACTACCACCAGAGATAGTAGCCGAAACCCACGGCTTAACTTGCGCTCCGTAGCTGGGAATCATCTTTCTTTTCAGACAGGGCGATTCAGGGAAAAACACACAAAGTGAAAGTTTAGGTGTCCCCCCTGGGAATCAAACACACGACCTCCGTGTCAAGAGCCTAATGCACTTAACCATTGTAGTTTAACACATACAAATGTGTCAGTAGACTGGCGATGAAGAAAAAACTGGCCAGGAAAACCTATATTCTTCAATTTCGAGGAATGTATTGTGTCCAAAGAATTACTAAACTAAAGTGGCAATGAGCGGGGCACATTGCTCGCAGAACCGATGGACGATGGGGCCGAAGAGTTCTCGAGTGGCGACCGCGTACCGGATAACGCAACGTGGGTAGGCCCCCACAAGGTGAACTGGATGAGGGCAGCGCAGCACCGGTCGTTGTGGCGATCCTTGGGGTATGGCCTATGTCCAACAGTGGACGTCTATCTGCTGAGATGATATGATGATGATAATTGTGTGTCCGTCTGCTGGATAGAGTTTAATTACTGGTAGTGAATTGTAGGTAGATATTCTGAATTTGATACTAATCAGGTTAGTTGGAGGTTGGTCTGGTCAGGTTGGTTAGTTTGTAATAACGTCAGTAGATGACGCCACGTATATTAAGACGCAATAGGTTGATAAATTTCGTTCTCTGGCGTAGTGGCTTAGTAGCTAAATTGGAAAAGGCAAATCCCCGGTTTCGAAGATTGCGGTTTCAAGTCCGGCCTGGGACTTAATTTTTCAGTGTTTAATTTGATTTGAAAGGGCACAGCATGGTTGTAACAATAATATTTGAAACTGGTTATCTAAACTTTTACCTTCAAGAATAAATAAAATCCTATTTCGAATCGAGAACCGGTAGTAACAGCCAGGTATAAAATGGCACGGGAAGGTCGGAAGCCAATTTTCCCGGCGCCTTATCACAAAAATTAGGATTTTTGAGGACACCACTTATTGTGCCCCGATATTTCTGGGTCCAGGTTAGTACATTAATGTGAATTGGTGACAACTACGTGACTTTACACTGTTTGACTCTTTTCACATTACTGTTGCCTAACAGAGACATAATATTCTAAACTAAATTAGCCTATGATAATTATGTTATTATACAAGATGTAAGGGACAGCCCTCCGCAAACTGAAACGGTGAACTCAGACCAACAATTTGAACAACGTTTACTATGGAGCCAATCTCCGGAATCGCGAAAAAAATTCAGCTATCCCATACAAAACTGCTGTACCTACCCAACTCAAATGACAGCGGATTTTTTTTCGCATTTCTGGAGGTAGGCCATAGTGAAAGTTGTTCAGTTTGATGGTCTGAGTTCACCGTTTCAGTCTGCGGAGGGCTGTACCTTATACCCTGTATACTTTAGTTAAATTCAACTATTATTAGACAGGATGTAAGGAAAAGTATTGTTAACCTTTAAAACACAAATTCTACCCATCAAACTGAACAACTTTTACTATCGGAGCAAACCTGTCAGAACAAATAAAACAGTTGTCTCATACATTTTCGTCGAGTTGGGAGGCATTGCAGTTTAGTACGGAACAGCTGATTTTTTTTGCGCTGACATATTTGTAAAAAAATCAGCTGTTCCATACAAATCTGCAAACCTTCTTGAGCCAAATGTATAGGACATCAACCATAGAGAAAGTTATTCAGTTTGACAGTCTGATCATCCCCTCAGCATATTAAGATGACATGAGTATGCGCGCGACAATGGTCAGGAATGCAATTCTCTGAGTGCAAAACATCGTCACAACCTAAAATTCATCGTTGAAACATCGGCGAACTGACAATACTACTAAAATATATTTTAGTTTTAACTGCTCAGTAAATAAACCGTTTGAAAATAACGCTAAACTCAAATTTTTAGTAATGCTGTTACTTGAATACTATTTTTAATAACTGGATAAACTATAAAAAGTATCAAAACGACGACGAAAAACAATGACGTCACTATTCAATATTTCATACAAAGCACGCGATTTGACGTTTGATAAAGATATGTTAATTTAACTAGTTGGAAAATCACGGATTCGGTATTCGCTAAGGTTATGAAATGTGTCAAACTTCTACAAAACAAAGGAAGGATGTTACATTTGTGAGCTCATCGATGTGACGCTTATAAAATTGCACTCCTGTACCGCCTTTTATCTCGATTGGATGGGGGCAAACAGAAAGAGAGCGAAGGTGAATCAGTGCCATACCACGCTGCCATGTTAGATCATAAGATTCATAAGGTACACTTCCTCACTCTACTTCTACTTGTTTCGAGGCCATCTTAATAACCCTCAAATACTGGATAGACTGCGCGTGCCCAATACGAGAATGCGTAGAGGCCCCCGGGATCAGGTGTTTGTGATGCCGAAGTGCAGGACGAATGTATTAAAATACGCTCCATTAACCACGGCACTCAGAATACTAAACGCGATATCTAAAGAGGTAGATATATTCCATTGTTCATTGACAAAATTCACAGAGGCCACATTAGATTATTTAAGTAAGGCAAGTTAATTAATAAGTTATTATATTATCAATTTAGGCGTAAACCTGTAAAGATAATGTAATTGTATTTGTAGTATAAATGAAAGAATATGAATATGAATACTTACTTGTCAGCGTAAGTTGTATTTACAATGAATACTGAATCTGATAGAGAGTAAAACCACGATTTGATGTAGGGTCATTGGGGTCCCATAAGTCCTTAAGACAACCCCACTGCTGGGTCACTGACCTATCTGCATATGGATTAAAATCCAAAAATTTAATAACTAAAAGTAACCACAATTTTATGACCTGAAAATTCCTTAAAACCCGATAAATTTGACCAACATAACTCGAGCTTTCCGGCCACCCCAATTCACTTGCTACCGAAAATGGCGGCAAAAAAGCACTCTATGCCTGCACAACGTCGATAACGATGACTTTCAGTGAAAAGTGCATGAAATATTCATACTGACCACTCTCTGAGGTACGGTGTGCAGCTGAAGTTGCTACATTGTTGAACTTGTGTCTAATGTGTTAATTAACTTTTGATGCTGGCTGTACGGTTAGCAAAGGTGTTTAGAATATTTTTTAAGAGCTTAGGTACTTGAATAGATATCTCGGCGAGTAGAGACCGCACCAGAAAACAAACTTCACACGAGCGCGGGCGCCGTGCCCGAGTAAATCTCGCATCGTGGCGCTGCGCTGAACTCATATACAGGGTGTAACAAAACACCCTAGTAATACTGAAAGGGGTACTTCAGACCATCGAACTGAACAACTTGGAGCCAGCATCGAAAAAAAAATAACCTGTCCCATACATTTGAGTCGAGACGGTATTGCAGTGTTTGATTTCGATGTTGCTTTTATAGTGAAAGTTGTTCAATTTGATGGTCTGAAGCACCCCCTAAAGTATTACTAGGGTGTTTTTTTACATTATTAAGTATATGCCATTTTGATCCTTATAGCAATGGATTACGATTTTTTCGCGTATTTATTTACCAAGAGTTTTATTTACCAGAGACATAAATTAGAAAGATTTAAATACATCACTTTACTGCGCGCTTCTGGTTGATATCCATGTGGATCGGGATTGTTAAGTCCAAGAAATGTGATTTCCAAGCTTAGATTTTAACACCAAATTTCTTCTAGTGGTTATCGTACGAGGCGATTCAGAGATATTTTTAATACTAACCAATTAAAGTCAATGAAACTTTGCAAAAACAATCTAGAAACAAATCTCTATGCTTGTATTTTGTTCGATTTTCATTACAAATACACTTTCAATGCTAGGATTAATTAAAGACTTATATGGAAATCTTTGAGGCACTGTAACTTTAAAACTATAAATTTTAACAAAAATCTGACAAGATACAAGCATAGAGATTGCTTTCTAAATTGTTTCTAAAAATTTCACTGACTTAAATTGGTTAGATAAGATAAGATAAATATTCTTTATTTGCACACTAAAAATAGAAAAATAAAATCAGTAGTAGTATTAGTAGTAGTTTTATTAGTATTGAAAATATAACCAGACTTCGTTTGTATGAAGCGCGCCAACAGTAATATACCCTTAAGGTTTCTTTTACAGTATCATGGTGGTTCATTGACTAAATTCACCCTTAACATTTTGTTAGAAATTTAAAAATATGGGTGCATATCGTTGTCTAGACATAATTATACAAATTCAGGCTAGATTCTTGTACCTACTTAAAATTGAACTAGATGATTGGTGTAACAATTTCCAAGATATTTATCGATTCATTTTACTACACTCAACCATTTCAACAGCGTTTATAATAAATTACACATCGACGTCCAGTAGGTAGGTATCATAAAAAACAAACATTTAAAAAAGTGAAAAATAATTCGGTTACCTATTATTTTTGTAAAAAAACATTTGTTTGCATTAAAAATAATAGATGACCGAATTATTTTTGACTTTTTAAATGTCTGTTTTTAGCGTTGGGGTTTTTTTAATTTTGTAATTTCATTTTATCTCGTAATTTTTAATGTTACTTGAAAACTGCTGAACCGATTTTAATAAAACAAAGCTAAGATCGCTCTCGTAAAAATTAGCGTTCCATTTAAAAAAAAACGCGTCGAGATCGGTCCACTAGTTTGGGAGCTACACTACAATGGCACAGACAGACAGACAGATAGACAGACAGACCGACATAGGCGTCAAACTTATAACACCCTTCTTTTTGCTTCGGGTGTTAATTATGAATATGACAGTATTGAAATCAGTAACTTGTAGACAAAGAGATTATACCTAATAGAGTGAGCCATACCAATTGTAAAGTGTCCACTTTTTTTGACGTTTAGATTTGAGTGTGTGGTATCAAGTAGTATGGAAAAAAGGCACCAAGTGACATATGGCCTTATGTTTACGGTCAGACACACTAGCTCAAAAAAAAGTGGATAGCCGCATAAACAAATATTTATAGTTCCATCTCCTTCTACTATTAAAGGTACGTCATAAGACAAAAGAGACTAACTACAATCGTAAATTTATGCGGACTCTATGGAGATCCTTCCTCTGAGCTTGTCGAATAAAAATGTAGCCCTGCCTTCTATAACGGTTCACAAAATCAGTTTCTGCCACTCCAATATACATTAAAGGGTTGTTTGTGTACAAAAATGAAATCACAATAATAATGTTCTTATTTGTAGGTAAGTTCGGGTATATAGTATGCAGTATAGTAAACTATATGCAGTGCAAATTGTTATATGCTCTTAGTTGAAAATGCTGAGTGTTTTACTTCTCCTCAGGAGTCAGTAGCTCCAATACTCGCTCAGAAACGATGAACTTTCTTCCGCAGACTATAAGTTCCAAAGCTGTATGTCATCACATGCAGCATAATCCTCGGTAGGATTAATTTTCCAACTATTTTAATTGCTGTCTGTACAAAATGAACTCGAGCAGATTGTTAAAGGTTTGGAAATTCAACAAGTTTAATATATTCAAGAAGTTGTCAAAGGATGCCACAGGTGAATAAAGTACTGCTGTTTATACAAACTAAAGTGTGAGAGAACGAAGAGGAAGAATACGAATTGGCTAATCTTTGAACCTGAGAATTTTAGGTATAATTTCAAAATCCGTGCTCCAAGCTTTAAGCCCTAAGCCACGGTTTATACAGAAGATAGGTGTGGCGGTGGCGGATAATCTAAGTAACACAAAATAAACCTTATATTACGTAGCATTTCGTCGTTTTTTCCGTAAAGGAGAATCGCGCCCGCGCCTCCAGGTGATTTCGCCTAGAGGCGCGGTCGCAATTCTCCAAAAGACGCTATGCTACGTACTATAGGGATTATAATTGTGTTACTTTGACTATCCGCCGCCGCCACACGTCTCTTCTGTATAAACCGCGCTTAAGAGCCGCGCATACATGGCGAAGCGCTACGAAGAACATTTTTCACTACAACTTTCGCATTAAATACTCTCGGGGACTAATAGTTGTATTAATTGATTTTCGATGTTAATTCAACGTAAGCAAAGTCGACAATGATTTGGCAGTGAAAAATTATCTGCGCTGTGCTTCGTCAGGCGTGCGCCCTATAGTTACCTACTATTGTGTAACTGCGAAAAAATAATATTTTTGTGAAGGTTAGCGAGCGCTGTGTATGGGAGCCGGGGCAGCGCATCCCGGTAACGACTTCCCTTCTCACGGTACCGACAAAGCAAATTTTGTTCCAGGTACCCCGTGTAACCGCCCCCCTCTTACCGCTTTCGATTGACCTGTCGCAATCACCACTAAAGGGTCCTTCTTAAGATTCTGACCGTCACACTGAACAACTTTCAATATGGCACGAACATCGAAAACGCCAAAAAAAAAACAGCTGTTCCATACAAAATTGCAATCTTACTCAAGCCAAATGTATGGTATGTACAGCTGTTTTTTTACGATTTCGATCTAGGTCCTACACAGAAAGTTGTTCAGTTTGATGGTCTGATCATTCCCTTAAAAAGTGTCAGAATATTAAGAAGGATCCTGTGTATTGTTTTTTCGCTATGCCCCAGCAAAATACATATATTTGCGTGATGGAATAACACCCATACACTCATAAGGGAACCCTTTGCCCCAGATGATGATGATGAATAAACTCATGCTTCCCTTACTAAGGAATATCAAGCAATAAACACATCCTAAAGCCATCAGCATAGTGATAAACAACCCGGCAAAGTAATTAACGCACAAACTATAATCCACTTTAGGCTAAATCGAAAACAATGGATCCAGCTTAACCCTTTGAGCGACAAATTATACTGTAACCAATGGGACTGTCAGTGGTGGAGCGTCGTGTTTAAGTAATCATTCGCCAGGTAACAGTGATGCTCAAAATTATTACAAAATTTTGTTGTTGTCAGGTCTCCCAGATTGTAAAATTCTCCCAAAAGCTTTGGCTAATTATTATAAGGACTAGCCTTGCGGTAGCATTTCCCCTCTGCCACGGTATAAGCACAATTGATCTTGTGCATTTACATTCAATTTTACACCTTATCACTAAACGAGACAGCCTATAATTGCGAAATAATAACTTCGAACTTAGAACGTTGGGGGTTCACACGAGACTACTTTTCATGATTTTTAACATTCAAAATTAGAATCTAAAGTTATGGGGAATAAAATCCAAAGTGGCGAATTTCATGTTACCTCGCCCCCCGCAAAAAGTGGCAGAAATGTTTGTTAGTAGAATTACACACGTAACCAGTCCACATATAAATAGTCAAAGCCCAAAAGACTCCCTGTATAATTGGATACGAAACAATAACAAACCATTTTAATTATTGAAAAGCACTGCTTGAGTTGGAAAATCCAGGAAGCTGGAATTATGTATTGTCTATGGAGTACAGACAGCCTTACAAGTGGTACAACATGAAAATACTCTTCCACATACTCTACCTATCAAGGTATTCATTATTATTGATAGGTATAGTATGTGGTTTAAAGGTTAATGATACTTTTCTTTACACCCTGTATAAGCACCATTTCAGGGCGTATAGGCACTAATAGTCCGCCACGCGTGCCCAATTTGGATTGGTTTACATAATATGAACTTAAACATACAAAAAGTAAAAGTTGTTTAGTTCGAAGATCTTGGGGCCTAGAAAAAAAGCAAAATCTGTTGTATGATTAGCGTTCAGTTCACTCAATCATTCATTCTTTTTTCTTTTTTATATGCTGGATCGTGTTCGATTTTCAAAATAATTTTAAAATTTGAAATTGCTGTCGAATTTTCCGCCCGCCATTTTCTAGCGTTATCTACAAGGTCTTGTTGATCGACAAGACGCGTTCAAAACGTAAAGCTCACTATCGAAAGCAACTGTCAAAAACTGCATGTTGTCTAGGCCTTTTCTATTCTATTCGTTTTCTTTCTTTTCTACAGTCCTATACATTTTTTATGTTTTCTACTGTCGTTAACGCTACTCGAAAGGTACTTTGTCTAGGGCCCCTGAGCCGCCTCTGAAAGATAAGATAAGATAATATGAGATAAATATTCTTTATTTGCATACAAATATACACGAACAAGAAGGGTACAAAAGGCGGCCTTATCACTAAAAGAGATTTCTTCTAGACAACCAGTGGATGGAAGAAGTCTAACATGAGAATAATCTTATTGAAAGTTATTAAATAATCGCCCAGTCCAGTATAAAATTTTTAGTAGATGGTATCATTATTAAGAATAGTTAATAAACTACGTTAGTACAAGCCTTGTACAAACCTATACTTCATTCCAAATAAGGACGACGAGATTTTCCGATTCCTATTTCGCTTTCTGGCCAATTCTGATTACCAAATGTAATTAATTTATTGGATACATATACTATCCGACATATTATCTTGGACGTTACTAAAGCTGTTCTAAGAATAAGTGAGATGAAGTGTTTCAAATCTCTGTTTCTGTAATTCAAAATAGCCTTAAAATTTCGTTGCTATTTTGAATGGAGTATAAGTCCCTTTTATAGTTTTACGTCTGTTTTTGTGAACTTGAAAAACTATCGCTGATTTTTACGGATTTGTGCGCTCTGTCTTAGTAAATTCATAAGTACATAAGTTACAAAAGCAAGGAATTAAATAATTTATAAAATTATGTGTTTCCCTGAATTTCACCTACCAAACATAAAATATTGCAACTAAAATTACAATCTTTCCCTCAAAGATAGAGATGCAATAAAAAGCGCCTTCGAGAAGCTCAAACTTCAACTACTATTATAAAAGTTGAACAGGTTCCAATAAAACTACTCACGTAGACGTAACGTTACGTTAACGAAATGTATACGAACATTTTACAAGGAACTTTCAATACGTTCGAGCCTAAGAGTTTTTAACTTCTGGTTTAAGTGAAGAGCTGAAGCGACTACCTGATGATTATGTTTCCCCACTGAAGTAAACTTAATACTGAGATGAAGACTGACTGTGAGGCAGCTGGTATTTGTGGGGTGGACAGGAACTTTAGTATAAACACAAAACTCGGTTTCAACACTATATTGACACGCACACCAACCAACGGTACAAAAAGGAAGTAAGTGTTGCCAGCTAGTTGATACAAAATTAATGTTGGGGATACCAACACCCACCTTTCGATCAAGAATTGGAATCTGTCAAACAATTGTGTCTGATTTGTATGAAAGCTTTTAGGTCTATAATAATATCTCCAGATTTCTCTAATTATTATTATTGTAGGCTGTTGCAAGCATGGTTAGTTATGTCACACTGCGACCATATCTGGTCTGTTGTGTTCGCCCAATGCTCACCCATATTTTACACATACTTCCAAACTATTTTTTTTCATTCTCGGGTTCATAACCAATCCTCACGATCTTTTCCTTCACCGCCGAACTAGTGATAATGATAAAAATACAACAGTACATAAAATTCCATAGAACTTAGTGGTATAGGTCAGGAATCGAGCCGCCACGTCATGATTGAGTCGCTAGCTCTCTTTCGTATGTACTATCATCATTCTCCAGCTATGTAGGCGTACTAACTAAGAGTTTAACCTCATCTGGCAGCACGGAATCGCATTTTTTGACGCTCCATCCTTTTCTGAAGCTCAGGAACGTCACTTGCTAGAGCAAGAAAGATAGCAGGAATGCGATCGCATGCGGCAGCACCGGCAGTGTTGCAACCTTTCTTGCTCTAGCGAATGACGTTCAACGATAGAGCGTGAAAAAATGCAATTCCGTGCAGCCTGATGAGGCTCAACCCTAAAATGACAAACAATTTATAATCATGTTATCACTTACACCAAACACTAATGTAGAAAGAGTTTGCCGGATAATGGGAGAATGAAAGTTTTTGTGAATGTCGGTTAGTGATAGCATCGTCCTTCGCGAGTAAAAGAGGGAAAAAATGAGGAAAAATTATCTCTGTAAATCCTTGAGTGTGGAGCTTACTTTTTGTGCTCCATTCGTGTGGGGATTTGAATTGTATTAATTCTAGTTATGTAAGAGAGAAAATATGCTTTCAGTGGTCTCGTAAGGATCTATTTGGTTTTACCGTATGGTAGTCCGGTTTCAAATAACCCCAACTCAGGCAACTACTTCCTTCAGGCGTCTTAAGGTATCCTCGGGTGAGAAAGAACAGATTGTTTTTCGGTGGTTTGGTTTGGGTTTATACCATAAAACTGAACAACTTTCCCAACAACAAAATCGCGAAAAAAAATCAGATGTTCAATACTAAACTACATAATCTACTCGAGCTAAATGTATGGGACAGCTGATTTATTGTCGCTGTTGGTCCCAAAGTGAAAGTTGTTCAGTTTGATGATCTAAGCAATCCCCTAAAATGTTTTAAAAGTTTATTTTTAATTTTGTAACACCTTGTATAGAAAGAGGCAGCACAAAATGGCGTCGTATGCTATGTTGATAGAAATATAAAGTACCGACGTATTCTCTAAATATTTGATTTAAGAGGATATAATTCGGAGCGCGCCCCATACAAACGTACTATGGTGATATTTTCAATACTAACCAATTAAAGTCAATGAAATTTTGCTGAAACAATCTTGAAACAAATATCTATGCTTGTATGGAGGCAGATTTTCGTTAAAATATACAGTTTCAATGCTAGGATTAATTTAAGATTTGTATGGAAATCTTTGAGGCACTATAACTTTAAAACTATACATTTTAACGAAAATCTGACTCTATTCAAGCATAGAAATTTGTTTTTAGATTGATTCTGAAAATTTTCATTGAGTTTAATTGGTTAGTATTGAAAATATCACCATAGTACGTTTGTATGGAGCGCGCTCCGAATTATATCCTCTTATCCGATCGATCCAATCTTAACCGAGATTACTTACTCATGTTTGCATTTGACCCCACCTACCTCTGATCGTATTGGTCTCTCGTTCCATAAGAGAAAGGAAGATAAGGAAGAAAGGGTGCATCTGTGTTTAGTACGTACACTTATGGACTGCTAAATATCTTGCATACCTGACTGCTTTTGAATGCTATGCTAAAACACAGATATTATAAGAAGAAAAAAACATAAAAGGTTCTTCTTATCCTTTGACTAATTATTATAAGGACTAGCCTTGCGGTTGCATTACCCCTCTGCCACGGTATAAGCACAATTGATCTTGTGCATTTACATTCAATTTTACACCTTATCACTAAACGAGACAGCCTATAATTGCGAAATAATAACTTCGAACTTAGAACGTTTGTGGTTCACACGAGACTACTTTTCATGATTTTTAACATTCATAATTAGAATCTAAAGTTATGGGGAATAAAATCCAAAGTTGCGGATTTCATGTTACCTCGCCCCCCGCAAAAAGTGGCTGAAATGTTTGTTAGTAGAACTACACGCGTAACCAGTCCACGTATAAATAGTCAAAGTTCTTATCGTGTGGGCAGCAAGCCCTGGTGTCAGATTTTTCAGAAAACACGTTGTAGAAAAAAAACGGTAAACTCAAAATTTCAAAATTTCACAAAACATTTTTTTTATTTTTTTTTGCTACGTCGGGTTGGATCTGTAAGACTTAGGTTTTATATTAGTAATTTCGTACCTTACAACAATATATAAACGGCAATCGGTAATCTTTTTGGTAATTAAAAAGTTCCTGCATTATTCATTAACACGTTGTATAGTATAAACTATATAGCGTAGACATTTTTACTAACCCGAAATTGATCAGTTATGTCTAGAAATTAATAATATTTGAATTGTTTAAATACTCTATGATTAACTTACAGTTCAATAACAACTTAGCGTAAGTTACTGCACTTCCATTTTCCTTCCGATAACACTTACGTAAAACATTCAAAACCCCAAAACGTATAATAACTCAACTATTCAAAACCGCAGCATATTTCTAAATCCTATTCCAACAACGCCCCAAAATAATGACCCTTAAACCTGCCTACCGTATGCTAAAACGCAATTGCCCCCATATTTTACTACAGCCTTATCAGAGTCTGCACGAATGCATAATGTGAAAGCGCAACCTTTGACTTGATACGATCTGCCGTGCGAGAAACGAACGAGACTTTGGAATAATGCCAGAAGGAAGTAATTTTAGAACATTCGATTTGTCTAATTAACGTTCGCGTTCGGTTCGATTCAATTTGTAGCCTGTTCTTAATCCAATAACATGATAGTTGGGTTACATTATTCAATTCAAAACTAACATGACTATTCTGTTTCATTTAATAGCCCAGTAAATTCACGGTGCGCTTGTATGGCGAACATAAATAATTTATAACAGCCGGCTTTAATACTTTTGATTATAATTCTAGTTATCATTTAGATTGAAAATCCAACTAAAATTGTATCGGTTCTCACACTTATAACAAACGAATTTCATTCCATCAGTTTAGATCGCAATTTTGACAAATGTGAACTATATAATATCTCGGATGCAGCAATCAACAGAAGCGCAATAGTTAATAAGTTTAAGTCACCCAAAATTTAAATTCTCTCAAAGAACAATCTGACTCATATAACCCTACATAAATAATTCAGTTTCAAAATTCTGAATGATTACTGAAAATTAACACACACTCGGCTATTCTGCCTTTTTGTTCCGAAATTCACGTACCTACTCCGCTGCTGTCCTGTGTGGAAAGTTCAAAGTTTACTTCTTTCAGTAGATCAAACGCTCAAAACGCAGGTGGAAAAAATTATCAAAATTCGGTTTAGTAATCGTTCTTGGACGCAGGCATCCCTTCCCATAAGACACTTCGGTATAGGGATGCGCAACATCAGCGCCATCGCACTGCCAGCCTTTCTCTCCTCCATCCACAGCACGTCAGACCTCATAGGAAATATCCTAGGTTTATCCTCAAACTATGAGGTCGCGTGTTTGGATGAGGCAAGACAAGCCTGGGTTACTGATGGCCCGAATCAAAATTTCCTTTCAAATCCGAAAATACAGAGGAGTTGGGACAACATTACTAGCAAAATCACCTTTGAAACACTTGTCACCAACACCGAAGGCCACAACCGAGCCAGACTCCTAGCATCGACCACAAACGAGTCCGGGTATGGGCTATACGCCTATCCTTCTTTCAACACAGTAACCTACCTGGACTCCAACACCTTGCGCGTGGCAATCGGGCTTCGGATCGGCGCTAAAATTAGCATTCGCCACCAATGTCCTAGTGGTGCGGCCGTCGATCGCTTAGATCACCACGGACTCTCGTATCAAAAAAGAGTGATAAATCCATGTCAAAACGCTGATAGACTCGACAGGGGACCCAAGGGCTGGCACTTTCCTAGCTCAACGGATCAGCATAGGCATTTAGCTTCAAACCATCAATCTGAACAACTAAGAATATGTTACAAATCTCTTCTTTGTTATTCGAAATGTTACGGAGTGAAATAGGGACAATACAACTTTTTTTAAACTAGTACAGTGGAAGCACGACTTTACCGTCGTATCGACATCGTCGTATCAGCACTTTTGGGCTATAACCCATGTATTTACCGTGTCAAGTGGTGATAACGCTTTTCGCCTACAAAAAACAAACAAACACACTGACAAACCCTATAGATCCCACATCCGTACCCTCCTTAATATCCCATCCCTCTCTACTGACTTTTACTCCTATTCCTTCACTGTCCATGCAGTCCGGCTGTGGAACTCTCTCCTATTTGATATAAGAGACTGTCAAACAATCGCATCATTTAAAAAACAAGTCAAAGATCACTATCTCTCTCTTCAATAAACTAGTATATTTATTTATTATTTATCATACTGGATATTTTTGTATGTATGTATGTAAGTATATACCTGTATCTTTATTTAATATGTATTTATTAGTGTTCAATACTGATTTATTAGTTAAATGTGCACACCATGCCTGCCTCACTTTGTATACTCTCTCTCTGTCACGGGTTTGCTGGAAGAAATCTCTTTAGAGACGAGCTCGCCCTTTGTAATTGTCTATTATGCTGTTTTCATATATATTTCCGTGTGTACAATAAAGAGTTAAAATAAAAATAAACAAAAAGAATCCTTATCGTTAAGTCATTACAACATCTACGGGAAGAAATTCTAAACTGCAATGTCTACACGGGGACAAAAAGCGTGAGAGTTTTCTTAATATATTTCATCAATAGAATCACCGCAACATCCCCCACCCCACTCCCCCATTTCAATAATGTCACTCACTGACAATCAATAACGTCCGAGCTCGTCCCCTGGGTCTAGTTAACATCAATCAAGTCGCCCCATCTCTCCTCAATTGACACACAAACACACTTCGCCGTACCACTAGCGAGTTACAAGATAGACGCCACCTATGTGTCAACATTTGCGAGTGCTGTTTGAGTGTGCTCTGGTTTGGAGGATGGTTAAAATTGATTCTTCTTATAGCCATATCAATTTCACATAAGATATTTTTGAGCATAGGCGTTGACGGAACGACATCGCCAAGATATAACCGTAAGATCACCACGATATCACCTCGGCTTGGTTCTGGAGTGCAATTCTCTCTAAGCATCACATCGCTGTCAAAAACATCGATGAAAAAAGCTCATAAATTCATAATTAAAAATACCATATTGTAATTTTTTATTAATTTTGATAATTGTATTTCTCTGAAACTATATTATTCTGAACAATATTGAAATACATTAATATTTATAAAAATTATTATTTATAATAGAAATCGCGGAAAAAAAACAGCTGCCCATACATTTGGCAAACCTACTCGAGCCAAATGTCAGACAGCAGATTTTTTTTTTTCGCGAATTCGATTTTGATCTTATAGAGAAAGTTGTTCACTATGATGGTCTGATCAATCGATGGTCTTGACTCTTAAAAAAATAGAAGGACCCATGCAGCATTCTCCCAAGAAAACGATAAAAATCGAGATGTGCCTCCATCTTTGTTACTTTACGAATGCCAAAAAGACTTTTTCTCGTTTTGTCGCTTTGTCGTGCGTAGCATACTAGTCCTACTAGAAAAATAAGGGTGTAGGTACTGTACCTAGGTTTTCTCCACTGCCGAGCTATTAACAAATTCGTACACATCAAAAGTTTAGCGGAACAACTCGATACGAAAAAAAAAGTGTCTTGAAATAAATTATAAATCCGGTTTTATAAAATTAAGTACACGACATGAAAAGTAACTTTTGGTAAAAGGCCAAATGAAATAAATTAAGTCGATGCACGCAACCAAAGTACTTTAATTATAAATCTGCATTGCCTTTTCAAAAGTTAAAAACAAAGCGCGACATCGACGTGCTCATTAAGGGTTCCGCAGTGAATATTTGAAATGATAAATAAACGCAGTTAGCGGTGGGAGAAGACTAAATGTATAATCTATAATGTATAATCATAGCATAGCATAGCATAGCTTATGCTCACGACTATATTCCGTAGTCAGAGATATTCTGAAACCTCAGAACATCCACGTTTCACCAGTAGGACCGAAACTCTGTCCAGTGTGACGGGGGGTGAACCCGTCGCCACTTATAATGGACAGTGGGTACAATACCTGCTTCAAAATAGAAGTATGCAGGTTTCCTCACGATGTTTTCCTTCACCGAAAAGCCAGTGGTGTTACAAATCGTACATAAATTCCTAATCCCTAAGTAAATGTATAATCATTATATAGTATAATCACAAACGAGGACAAAGAAAAATTACATAACCTATCTATTTGTTGGTTTCTCCCCGCCTGCAATACTTACCATATAACATTCAAATTACATTTGCACAAACAAAGTTGGTATAGCTGATAAATAATTAAAGAGCATGTTTTTCTCTTTTCAGTTAATAGTTTCTTATGCAGTCGGGTTTCTGGTTTTTCTTAATAAGTAAGTTTATTTCATCCTTTTTGCTCATGTGTCAAAATGGGCATAAAATTACTTAGATATATATATACTTGGAATAAGCTATTTACTAGCTTTCATTTGATATCCATGTTGTACTTTTTTGAAAAAAACATTGCTTAATTCCCCTCTCTTTTTAAATTTGCAAACGCTATTTTTAAAAATCCAAAGACACCTTATACGATAAAATCCATCAAGCCGTTTAGGCTGTATGGCGTGCCCAAGAAATATACATACAAACATACCTACATACATACGCTCGAAAAACATTAACCCTCCTTCTGGCGCAGTCATCGGGTAATTACAAGGTGATATTGGTTTTTTCAATGAATTCTGTAATCAATAAAACTATTTGTCTTGAAAATAGAACTCACAATATTCCTAATGAAAATGGAACACACACTCAATGAATGGAATAATTGTTACTTAAAGCTTCTTGAATCTTGAATAAATCATTATTCTTGGGGTTGAACCTCATCTGGCAGCACGGAATGGAATTTTTTTACCGCTCCATCCTTTTCTGTGGCTCAGAAACGTCATTTCTAGAGCGAGAAAGATAGCAGGAATGCGATTGTACGCGGGAGCACCGACAGTGCTGCGACCTTTCTCGCTCTAGCCAATGACGTTCCTGAGCGACAGAAAAAGATAGAGCGTGCAAAAATGCGATTCCGTGCTGCCAGTTGAGGCTCAAACCTTATTCTACGGGTTAGGTAGGCTTTTGAGCCCACACGGGTCTTAAATCGTCTTTTATTTCAAGATACGGAACCTTAAAAGCTTTAAACGCCAGCCCAAGCCAAACCCTGAGAAATGATCCGCGCTTGTCAGAGATTAATGGTAGTTAAGTCAAAATAGCAGATTTGGATTAACGTAATCTGTTTCTGTTCTTGTCGTCTGTGTTAATCTAAATTATATTAACGTCTGTGACAATGTGGACTTTGGGTGTTTCGATATCGAGGAACTTGGTTATAAATTGAGTGTTTTAGAATTTACATTCGATTTAGTGTTTTTGCAGTTCACTGTATTGGTAGCAAAATGTCTTTTTTCGTTCGGGGAAGTATTAATCCTACCAAAAAAGGGGCTTTATTGGGTTCACCCATCGATCATATATTCAGCAGTTTTATTCAAATTATTACAAAGATTAACGTCTGAAACGGGCCCTTATACTGTATTGAAAGATTCTGATGTAGTCAGTACTTACAGACTTATAATTTAATTTTGTATAAAAGATCTAATGTCATCTTTGACTATTTATACGTGGACTGAGTACGCGTGTAGTTCTACTAACAAACATTTCTGCCACTTTTTGCGGGGGGCGAGGTAACATGAAATCCGCAACTTTGGATTTTATTCCTCATAACTTTAGATTCTAATTTTGAATGTCAAAAATAATGAAAAGTAGTCTCGTGTGAACCCCAAACGTTCTAAGTTCGAAGTTATTATTTCGCAATTATAGATAAGGTGTAAAATTGTGTAAAGGTGTCTCGTTTAGTGATAAGGTGTAAAATTGAATGTAAATGCACAAGATCAATTGAGCTTATACCGTGGCAGAAGGTAAATGCTACCGCAAGGCTAGTCCTTATAATAATTAGTCAAAGAATGTCACCGATATTAATATAGAGAAAACGTTTTCGATAAAAACATTTTTCTAAAAAGTGAACATTTTTGTTATCATCTCGCATCACGATAATCGACAGACAGACATACAGACGGATGGAAGGTCATGGCGAAACTAAAAGGGTTCCTCGTTGACTACGGAACCCTAGAAACGATTAGTTCCAACTATCCTCTTGTGTACCATAAAAAGGAGACGGTAAACTATTATAAAACTGTAACAGGAGTGTGTCTGAACATTAAAGATATTTACAAGAAAAAGATGTATTGTTTTTAGGTGATTTGGACTCCAAATCAACCTTTTTTTATAAATATTGTCCGTCTGTCTGTTTGTTTATTTGTTCGAGCATCACACAAAAACGAATTAACCGATTTTGATGAAACTTTTTTGGTTCGATAGCTTATGATTTGACTAAAAGCTCGTTATTTATAAAAATAGAATCGTTCTCTATTATTTCATTCGTTTTCATTGTCACTTCTTCTAAGAGATGTAAAGGTAGGGCCAGATTTGTTTGTGCAAAATAGGAATGGGGCGCAATTTTCCGAGAGGATAGTCCTTCCAACGCACTTCATACAAAACAAACATTTAAAAAGCAAAAAATAATTGCTGGCCAGCGAATCAGTCCGGCCATACAAAGAGGCAACGCTGCCAGCCTCCTGGGCACCATGCCGTCAAGCAGCGGCAATTTAGAGGATATTTTTTTATTTATAGTAGGTATAAGTTTTGTTCTTCTTTTATTTTTTCTTTAGGTTAAGTTTTATGTAATATGAATATAATTTTAGTCATTAATAAAAAAATAATAAATTCGGTCACCTATTTGGGGATGTAATGATATTTTAGGTCAATTAATGCGTAGGGAACCGCTAAATCAATGGTCATTTCACAGCGGTTTTTGATGAAATAAATCTTATAGCTTTAGTGCCATAATAATACATTTTTAGACGGACAAGTTCTAACAGAATATAGCGTAAGTTTTTGTTGGCCGGCACTTTCAAATATGGACCAAAAATGTATGAAACGCTGATGATGTTTTTTAGACTCGCGCTCCGGTAGTGACTAGCAGAAGAGATTGCCGCACCCATTCATAAAAATGTAATAATCATCTCTCGATAATATATTCCCCGAGGGGGTAGTCAGAGATATTCTGAAACCTCAGAACATCCACGTTTCACCAGTAGTACCGAAACTCTGTCCAGTGTGACGGGGGGTAAGCCCGTCGCCACTTATAATGGACAGTGGGTACAATACATGCCTCGAAATGGAAGCATGCAGGTTTCCTCACGACGTTTTCCTTCACAGAAAAGCCAGTGGTGTTACAAATCGTATATAAATTCCGAAAAACTCATTGGTCCGAGTCTCGCCTCCTGCACGGCAGGCAAGACTACTCGCCACTGGACCACCACGGCATTTTCGATAATTTTACTGAAGCGTATATCAGTGATTCAATTACACCAATGGGTTTCTCTTGGTAAATCAAAGGCATAATCATCTGCTATACGACTTTGATGCACCACTGATCTTGTTACAAACACAGAGCGATCTAATTAGAATAATGTGTCGTCCGGGTTGAGTACACAGTGACAAAGATCAATTCTAATCTAATGAACAAAATAATGACAATATCCGGCAGTGTATCCAGCATAGCTATGTGCAAAGATCAAATTATTAATAAACTTCGTCTTCGTATCGAGTGGGCAAGCCCTGGTGTCAGAGTTTTTTCAGACCGCCTTTCGGCCTCTGACGTGGTTTTTATGTAACGACTACTACCACGAGAGATAGTAGCCGGGACCAACGGCTTAACGTGCCATCCGAAGCACGGAATCATCTTTCTTTCAGAGAATATGAATTAACGCAAAACTAGAAAGTAGTTTGTTTAGAATCGAGAGCAGAATCGAATTATCTTGTTTTCAACATAGGTATTTTTTTTCAAACTATTAAATAATTTGTTTGTAAAATTTAAAATTTACTGAACTTGATCTCAACCCATCGCACGGGCACACTCACCCTGCTTACGACCAAAAGAACATTCTTAAAATGTATCCACGAGCACGCTAGCGCTTTCATTCATTGGTGAAATGATAACAAATCATTTTTGGAATAACTTTAAATTTTAAGTATGAAACAAAATAATGAAATTATTGTTTCAATCTAATTATTTTGTTATAAACAGTTGGGGTGTATGAGGTTTTGCGCTTATTAATTAACACGTTGTATATTTAAAACGCCCTGATGAATGTCGGGGTTGTAAATAAAACAAGAACTTTTCTCTGTCCCTGTTTAAACGTGCACTTCCGATGCCAGCGGCCGATGCGACTGACGCGCGCGGCTCGCAGCCGACGGTCGATGCGAAAATACTAGTTACTATGAAAACGTATGGCGCCGCTTCCGATGCTAGCGACTGGCGCGTGCGTCAGACGCGCACAGCCGATGCGATAGACATATGGCATATGACAGAACTACGCGTCAGACGCGCGCGTCAGTCGCATCGGCCGCTGGCAGCGGAAGTGCACCTTAAATCACGAAACCTTTATAATGAAAATTGAGCTGTTCTTTCAACTTTTGTTTGTTTTTCACTTCATTAAGGTATTCTCGATCCTCGAGCTTCCGTGAGAAGCATTACAAATACTGTTGTTCACAAGTTGTTCAGATAGTATTTTTTTTATCTATTAATATTGATGACATTATCTAAATAACAAAACTTATCTAAGGATCTTTCTTAATTATGTTGACAGTTTTAAGGGGATGATCAAATTGAACAACTTTCTCCATGGGAACAACTTCGAAATCACTTGTTTCATACAAAACTGCAATCCCGCTCTACCTAAATGGACAGCTGACTTTTTTCGCAATTTAGATGTTGGTCCTATACAATGTGTTACAAAAGTAAAAATAAACATTTAAAACTTTAAGTGGTTTAGACCATCAAACTGAACAACTTTCACTAAGGGACCAACATCGAAATCGCGACAAAACATCAGTTGTCCCATATATATAGCTCGTGTAGTTTAGTATGGAATATCTGTTTTTTTTTACCCGACTGCGACAGAAGGAGGGTTATGTTTTTCGAGCGTATGTATGTATGTATGTATCTATGTATGTATGTATGTATGTATGTTTGTATGTCTATTTCTTTGGCACGGCCTACAGCCTAAACGGCTTGATGGATTTTAACGTATGGGGTGTCATTGGATTCGTAAAAATCGTGAGAGTGACATAGGGTATATTATTTCAAGATGGCGTCTACAAATTAAAAAAGAGAGGGGGAATAAACAATTTTTTTTTGTTAAAAATTACAATATGGGTATCAAATGAAAGCTAGTGATCAGACAATTCCAAATGTATAAATATTATAGTACTTTTATGTTACCGTTTCGACACAAGACTAAAAAGTATGAAATAAACTAAATTATTAAGATAAACAAAAAACCCGACTGCATAAAAAACCTATTAACTGAAAAGAGAAAAACAAGCTCTAAAATCACTAATCAGCTATAACACCTGTATTTAAGCTAATATAATTTGAATGTTATTAGGTAGGTATTGCAGGCGGGGTCAAAAATAACCAACCAAAAATCTCCTTTGTCCCCGTTTGCGATACCTACCTAATAACATTCAAATTATATTAGCTTAAATACAGGTGTTATAGCTGATTAGTGATTTTAGAGCTTGTTTTTCTCTTTTCATTTCGCGATTTCGATATTGGTCCCATAGTGAAAGTTGTTCAGTTTGATGGTCTAAACCACTTTATTTGTATTTTTGTATCACCTTGTATAGAAAGTTGTTCAGTTTGATGTTCAGCTAAGTTTGTTAAACCTTATTATATTAATAAAAACAGGCCAAGAGTGTGTCGGACACTCCCATGATAGTTCCGTAGTCATACTCACAATGTTCAAAAATGTTTTTTTTCTGACACTGATTGTTCTACAGCATCCGCATATGCTCACGACTATTTTCCCCGAGGTAGTCAGAGATATTCTGAAATCTCAGAACATCCACGTTTCACTAGTACCGAAACTCTGTCCAGTGTGACGGGGAGAAAGCTCGTCGCCACTTGTAATAGACAGTGGGTACAATAAATGCCTCGAAATTGAAGCATGCAGGTTTCCTCACGATGTTTTCCTTCACTGAAAAGCCAGTGGTGTAACAAATCGTACATAAATTCCGAAAAACTCATTGGTACTAGTCGTACGGTCGCCTCCTGCACGGCAGGCAAGGTTACTCGCCACTGGACCATCACGGCTGTAATGGACCACCATGGCTTTAAGGGTATATTACTGTTGGCGCGCTCCATACAATCGAAGTCTGGTGATATGTTTAATACTAACCGATTAAACTCAATGAAATTTTACAGGAACATTCTAGAAACAATTCTCTATGCTTGTATCGTGTCAGATTTTCCTTAAAATGTACAGTTTTAAAGTTACAGTGCCTCAAAGATTTCCATACAAATCTTAAATTAATCGTAGCATTGAAACTGTATATTTTATCGAAAATCGGACACGATACAAGCATAGAGATTTATTCCTAGATTGTTTCTGCAAAATTTCATTGATTTTAATTGGTAAGTATTGAAAATATCACCAGACTTCGTTTGTATGCAGCGCGCATTTACGCATTCAGAATAAAGTTATCTTAATCAGCATCGGTATACAGCATCCGTTATAGATAATTTTCATTGAAAGTACTTACTAATGCTGGTTTACACGGACTTAGCAACTAATGCTTAGTACTTGTCACTTACACTAATACCCAGTGTGTAAACATGCTGATTAGTGTTTAGTATTTGTGTTTGTGTACATACTCAGTGTATCAGTGACAGGCATCCTAACATCAAAAAATGTCACCAAGTTTTTAATCACTTTCTAAATTTTCAGAGGTGGTTCAGACCATAAAACTGAACAACTTTCAATACAGGATCAGCATTAAAATAGATAATGTAAAAATCAGCTTTTAAATTTATAAAACTAACTATGCCTAATTTTATACTGTTTCAAATTAAAATAGCCGTGGTGGTCCAGTGGCGAGTAACCTTGCCTGCCGTGCAGGAGGTGATGATTCGATTCCCGTCCAGGCCGAGTTTTTCAGAATGTATATACGACTTGTAACACCATTGGCTTTTCGGTGAAGGAAAACATCGTGAGGAAAGCTGCACGCTTCAATTTCGAGGCATGTATTGTACCCAGTGTCCATTTATAAGTGTCGACGGGCTCACCCCCCGTCTCACTGGACAGAGTTTCGGTACCTTACTTTGTACCTGTGCCTTATCCGTTATCCCTTAGTCACCTTCGATAACCAGGTGAAGAAATCGAGTGGTCAAGTAACAAAATCCATCGTTTCATACAAAACTATAAATTATTCGCTTTAAGCGATTAGGTAAAATCCAAACGCTCTAATTTCAGCTTTAGAGCTTGCTTTCGTCAGCAAATTCCTAACAGAATTTAGAATTCCAGCCATGATTTGCTTTAGAGCGGGTAACGCAACCAAATATTAATGTTGCCATTTAGACCGTCTAATGGTGTTGGTTAAAGCATTTCGGATTCAGTCGGGTTATAACAAGAGTCGAACTGCAAATTACGCTAAAGTCGTCGAACCTACAAATGCATTAAATTATATATTCGAGTTGAGAGTTTCGGTGTTAGGTACCAAATCTATGAATGAATTTATAACTGCCTACGGAAGACTTTTACTAAATAATAATTATTAATATAAATGATCAAAATGCTTGGGTCTGAGGTCACTAGCTTATAGTTTATTTACTTTTCTGTATAGTATCAATTATTTTATTAAATAGAATATGTATTATTGTATACATAACTTTAGCTTAAGAATTTATATTGTAATAGTTATTAAGTCGTGTTATGTTGTAGAGTTTCTGGCCGCATCTTCTCTACAGCGACAACACGTTCCGACGCGGAGGTAGCTTTAAAAAAGATTTGACGTTTTATAAGTATGCTGCAAGCTCCTATATTGAATAAATTATATTGACTTTGACTTTGACTTTATCATTATCTCAGCTGATAACCGTCTACTTCTGGACATAGCCCTTCCCCAAGGATCGCCACAATTACCGGTCTGCGCTGCCCTTATCCAACGGGTTCCTGCCACCTTCACCAGGTCTTCGGTCCACCTTTTGGGGGGCCTACCCACGCTGCGTTGTCCGGTACGCGGTCGCCACTCGAGAACTCTTCGGCCCCATCGGCTATCTGTTCTGCGAAAAATGTGCCCAGCATGCAAATTTTATATAATTGTGTATTTGTCTTTGTGCTTCGGAAGTCACGATAAGCACTGGTGTCAGATGGTGGTGTTAAAAGGTCAATATTCCTCAAGTCAGAGGCTTTATGTGGCAGTTTTAAAATATGTTTACGCACTGCGTTGACAACCTCGTAAATGTAAAAAATTGATCCTGTAAAAGCAAAAAAGATTGATCAAAAAAATATTGTACTGATTTTGAAAATAAAGAATCTTACTTAAAGTCTGTCTTTATTATTAGAGTTTTGCGAGATCAAACGGTAACTGGGAGATAACTATAGATCAGATTTCGATGTAGATAATTATTAAGCTACAGATAGTCAACAACTTTACCTACTTATAATTTAATGTGATACTGGAAACGGCTGTTACGGCTATGACATACACCAGTCCCGATAGCTTAAGAGGAATGTTTTGGTTGCGTGCTCCATACAAACGAAGTTTGGTTATATTTATAAATTTTTTCAGAAATAATCTAGAAACTAGTCTTTATGTTTGTACTCGTATGTTGCTGCAATTTCAACGTTTGGATTAATTTAAGATTTGTATGGAATTCTTTTCGGCGCTGTAACTTTAAAACTATCCATTTTAACAAAAATTTACAACATACAAGCATAAAAATTTGTTTGCAGATTGTTTCTAAAAAATACCATTGACTTTAATTGGTTAGTATTGAAAATAAAACCGAACATTGTTTGTATGGAGCGCGCAACATAAACTGTCCTCTTAATATAACGCAGACTCTCTGTACTCGCATCCCCAGCCCCCGGTACCTTCGACACGTACCCAGAGTAGACTGATACCAACGAATAAATATTCTACCAGAAAAACAGCTGCATACAAGCTCGCGGCGCCGGCGGCCGGTAAACTCCTAAAACCACAGCGTGCGGCAATACGTAAACGTTCACGTAAGAGAATGAGCGGCAGTTTGATAGAAACTTCGCTACGCATTTAGGGGTGTACTAGCCGCCGCAAGCTTGCTTGCATGAAGCTGTCTGGTAGGATATTGATTCTGTTCTGATACTGTATACCCGATGAATACTTACGCAACCGGGAACACGTCGGCAGTAGCAGGCCTTCATCACTGAGCCGTAGGAACCGAGATAAGTACATACAATTTCGCGCATCGTAAGCGATGCGCTTGTTTGAGTTCTGCTACTTGCTCCAAACCGCAACGTCACATACGTCGCGCGCTTTACGAAGTAATAACAACGCTGAGTGAAGCGCCATTAGATACATTTTCGCACGTACCGTCTGGCATTAAATGATTTAAGCATAAGAATTTATCGTTTTCTGAGGAAGTTGTGTATCTGTTGCGAAGTTACTATAATCTGTGGCAGTAGTGTCAGTGGTGATTGGGTTATCGGCCATATTGCCGGGTTGTCCCCGTTGCACTCGGCATCGAATAAAAATGTGATACAGATATTACAGTTTTGTTTAAACAACTCGTTTTACGCTTACTCGCCAGAAGAGACATGTACCCTGCGATGGGATACATATAGGTAGGCTGATGATGATTATAGTCTGATAACGAGATGCAGGGGCACAAAAGCTCAGCTCTGTCATTCCGTCTTAGACTTTCGCGGCGGATACTCGGTTCATTTGTAGCGGACTGTGTACGTCATATACATATATTATCTCAATCTTATCTACTGTAACAGAAGTGTGTACACATTGAATGTATTAACAAAGAAAAATTAGGATATGGTTTTTGGGTATCCCTGACTCCAAATCAACTTTTTTTAGCATTTTTGTCTGTCTGTTTGTTTGTAACAGCATCAGCAAAAAACTACTGAACCGATTTTGATGCAGATAATTCGTGCAGACGAAGTCGCTGGTAAACTCTAGTGTATTATAAAATATCCAGAGCTCTGGCGCTCCTAATGAGTGATACAGCAATGCAATTCTCTAAGCGCAAACATCGAGCTGTCAATTCGGTATTCGCTAAGGTTATGTCATATGTCAAACTTATGTAACGCTTAGAGAATTTCACTCCAGACCTTTATTGGTCAGACAGACACAGTAGGTCAGCATATTACACTAACGCTAAAAGTTAGTTTTGTTTGTAATGTGTATTAATTAATTAATTCAGATTCGAACAAATCCAACTTTTTATAGATCTTGTCCGAATAGCTATTTAAAAAAAAACTAAGCCTCTATCGAGCTCATCCATATTCCCTAAATCTAGAATTTCCTCCCACTCGGAGCATTAAAATATTCTGTTTGTAAGCTGTTTTAGAAATAAACTTGTCTTTAAGTTAAGTTCCGATGGGACTTTGTAATTGGTGGCCGGATGGAATCTGGACGACTTTGGACAGCACTTTAAATTTTGGCAGAAGTTCCAAGTTTACTTTGATTGCGATGGAATTTAAATAGCGTATCACGAATTTCATGGTAGTTTTAAATATAGCCCGAACCTTTCATAATTCAAATGAGAGTGCTTCTTTCGGATTTGCTACAAAATTAGTTTAAGGGTATATTACTTTTGGCGCGCTCCATACAAACAAAGTCTGGTGATATTTTCAATACTAACCAATTAAACTCAATGAAATTTTGCAGAAACAATCTAGAAACAAAATTAAATCTCTGTCGTGCCAGATTTTCCTTAAAATGTACAGTTTTAAAGTTACAGTGCCTCAAAGATTTCCATACAAATCTTAAATTAATCTTATCATTGAAACTGTATATTTCAACGAAAATCGGACACGATACAAGCATAAAGATTTGTTTCTAGATTGTTTCTGAAAAATGTCATTGAGTTTAATTGGTTAGTATTGAAAATATCACCAGACTTAGTTTGTATGCAGCGCGCATTTACACATTCGGAATAAACTTCTCTTAATAGAGTCTAATCCTCTTTACCACGACTTTAACGGTTTGGCATCTCCTCATCACGAAATGAAATGTGTAAAAGTGAGCTTTAAGTCGTGCTTCACAAAGTTGATTTAATTTTGTAAAGACTACAGGTGTATTGAGACGTGTTGCAAGTTGATTTGTAGATGGTCATATCATGTATTAGGTTTTTGTATAGATTACATAACACAATTTTCGAGATTACTATCCCTCGCCATTGGCAGAAATTCAGTGCTAGACAAAAGCAAATCGATTATTATCAAAACTGGCCTTAATGAATACTCTTGTGATACCTTGTAATTATTAAATTAAATTAATAGTATTAAATTTATTTATTATAATATAGGTGAAATTAACATAAATAACAATAATAAAGATTAATAAAGACATAATAGTTAAGATTAAATATTGTGCGTTGAATAATTATGTGTTGCTATTAAATATAGATTCTATTTCAGCTCTTATTTATAGCAACAATAAGGAATTTTGTATGACTCAAAAAGGTTTCTGACGTTATAGCTTCATTAAAATTAAACTAAAAATTATTTATTTCTGATTATTCATCCATATTGTGTTAGTAACAGTCGTCTCATAACTATGTTAGTTCACAAATAAATACCTTCATGACTATAATTAAATTATTTACAATTACAATATTACATTAAATTACATTTACATTTACTGACGGCCCGATAGCACAGTCTGTAGTGAACCTGCCTGTTGTGCCGAGGGTCGCGGGTTCGAATCCCGTAAGGGACAAATATTTGTATGATGAATATTAATATTTGTACCCAAGTCATGGATGTTTGTATCTATTTATGTATTCAATATCGTTGTCTAGTCATCATAATACAAGTCCAGGCTATATTCTGGTACTTTAAATGTGACTAGATAATTTGTGTGACAATGTCCAAGATATTTATATTTATATATTATATTATATCATAATCATAACGATAACTGACAAAACCCGATCTTATACCGACAATTAATTTAAAGATGGATTCTATTATCGGTTCATTTATCATATAAGTTCCTTGTAATTCCTTTAAAGCGGCCTCCACAAGGGTTCATCAAGGCATTGTGTTCCATGCGTTCTCTTGCACACAACACATTCTTAACTAAATCCCCAACCCTTCAGTTATTAATTTACGTCCTCCCATGTTTGTACATAATTTTCTTACACGGGCACAATACATAATGCAAACAAAGTAAGGTCTCTCCTTGGAGCTAATTGTATTAAACCTTAATGAAGTGGCCAAGTTTCCGGCGGGCATCGGTCGATCCCGAGCTTTACGCTTCGACGAACTGGCATCCGTCACGGTGTAGTTATTCGCAGTAGGTAAACTAGATGAATAAAACTAGTTTTTCTCTTTCCGCGATGGCCCAAGTGGCCCCATTGTGTTGCGATTTTAAATTCAGGAAACTTGGTAGCATTACAATTTTTGTGTTGAAACAAAATGTAAACCGAAATTGTAAGTATATTGTGCCGGAAGAGAATAATGGGTAATATTATTTATAATACTGCGAAATTGCTTTAGTACAAAATTTGCGTCTCGTATAAAAATATATAACAATAATCGGTGCTCAAAACTGTGTTGATACAGTAATACAACATGTTTTGATGCAATGGGCTCTTTTTTAAGGCCTATAAGGAATGATTTCATGCCAATTGCTCCAGGAACTCACCAGCTTATTGATTTTGACGAAGATTTCTTAGAGAGATTGTAGTTGTCTTAGTGTTGTATCCGACAGTTTGATAGTCTTTTACATTACCGTTGCGCAGTTGTTTCATCTACCATTATTATATTATTTATTTATGTATTAGACATGCCAACGGTACCCAAGTAAAACAGTATACAACGTGTTAATGAATAAGCGCAAAACCTCATACACCCCAACTGATTTATAACAAAATAATTAAATTGTAACAATAATTTCATTTTTTTTGATAAGTAAAATTTAAAGTTATTCGCATTTTAAGTTTTGAGGCAAGAATGATTTGTTATCATTTCAGCAATGAATGAAAGCGCTATCGAGCTTATGGATACATTTTAAGAATCTTGTTTTGCTAGTGAATAGGCTGAGTGTGCCTGTGCGGTGGATTGACATCGAGTTCAAAAAATTTTAAAAATTATAAACAAATTATTCAATATTTTGAAAAATGTAACCTATGTTGAAACCTTGATAATTCGATTCTGCTCTCGATTCTAAACAAACTACTTTCTAGTTTTGCGTTAATTCATTAACACGGTGTATAAATAAATGAAGAGGACAATATTCTAACTTATATACTATTAACAGGCATGCGACGGCACTCATATTGACAATGTTGTCAGTATAAAAACATATACAGGGTGTTACAAAAGTAAAAATAAAAATTTTAAATTTTTTAGGGGATTGTTTAGACCATAAAACTGAACAACTTTCACTATGGGACCAACATCGAAATCGCAAAAAAAAAATCACCTGTCCCATACATTTAGCTCGAGTAGATTTGTAGTTTAGTATGGAACATCAGATTTTTTTTTCGCGATTTCGATGTTGGTCCCATAGTGAAAGTTGTTCAGTTTGATGGTCTAAACCACCCCCTTAAATGTTTATTTGTATTTTTGTAACACCTTGTATATTAATTTAGGTAGAAACATTCTAGAAGAACATTTCCAATCAAAAGAAGATTAAAACAAGGTGAACAAAAATTGAAAGCAAGAACTAAATAATTGGTACACCGTTTGGAGATGACCCTGTAGGCCTCGCATGCCACCCCCGAGAAAACGATAAAAATCGAGATGTGCCTCCATCCTTATTATTTTACGTATGCCAGAAAGAGCGCTCATGACGTTTTTCTCGTTTAAACGCTTTGTCGTGGGTGGCATGCTAGCCGTGCTGGTTGCAGGACCTTACGCTTTCACGATGATGCCGTATCATTAAATATGTCAAGCTTGAGATTATTTACTCCAACAACGTCCACTGACTTTTTCGTATACCCCAAGTATACCCACGCAAAGTACTGTTTATAACACCCTATTCTTTTTATCAGCCTGATATCGCATGAAAATCACCCTTGTTGTAGTGGACAAATTAGTCAGTCAGCAAAAGTCGTATCAGGATTGACAGGCCAGGGTGCGCCAGACGAACTCAGCCTAGATTTCTTTACTCGGGGAGCGTCTTTCCTTGCACCCCGTTTGTAACACCAATGTTATAAAAAACGGTCAAGTGCGAGTCGGGATACTCGCGCACCGAGGGCACGTGTGGTACACACAAATTAACTTACGGAAAAAATTTTTTTTTTCTACGGGACCGACACATATTTGGTCGGTTTTTACTATTTGTTGGTATCCTGTAGAGTTTGCTCTATAATCACACCAAATTTGAGTCTTGTTTGTATTACCGTTTTTACGAAAGAGCGAGAAGAAAAAACGTAGATAAAAACTAGTTTCTTGTAATTTTTGAAATGTTTATTCGCCGTAATAATACACATTCTGTGAAAATTGCAACTGTCTAGCTATTTTGGTTCATAAGTTACAACCCTAAATAGGTAGGATGGACGGACGGACCTACGGACAACGTAGGCTTAGTAATAGGGTTCCGTTTTCACCCTTTGGGTACGGAACCTTAAAAATACTTATTCAAGGGACAGTGTACTGTAAATCCTGTACTGTGCAAGGCGAAGACGTGTTGTAGTCAAGAAGGGATACCAACATAACGGCACGAGGCGATTCCTAAAGTCAGGACTGTGACTAATTAGTCTTAAGGATTGCTACTGTCCGACCGGAGATCCGTTGCCTTTGTAAATATAAGTGGCTAGTCTATTTGTAGAGATAGGGTAAAAAGTAACTTAAATCTATCTTAAGAATAAGTTAAAAGTTAATTATAGCCTGTATAATCCCACTATAGGGCAAAGGCCTCCTCTCACGAATAAGGGTGAGAGGGAGTGGGCCATACTCCACCACGCGGGCCCAGTGCGTGTTGGTGGAAGTTAGTGGTCAACTTGCTGTCAGAGAATTTTCAAGCCGCTTTAAGAGAAGTTTATTCCGAATGCGTAAATGCGCGCTGCATACAAACTAAGTCTGGTGATATTTTCAATACCAACCAATTAAACTCAATGAAATATTGTAGAAACAAATATCTATGCTTTTATTGTGTCCGATTTTCGTTAAAATATACACGGTATAAGCACATTCAATTTTACACCTTATCACTAAACGATATATACTATAATTGCGAAATAATAACTTCGAACTTAGAACGTTTGGGGTTCACACGAGACTACTTTTCATGATTTTTAACATTCATAATTAGAATCTAAAGTTATGGGGAATAAAATCCAAAGTTGCGGATTTCATGTTACCTCGCCCCCCGCAAAAAGTGGCAGAAATGTTTGTTAGTAGAATTACACGCGTAACCAGTCCACATATAAATAGTCAAAGATGACACCAACTAACTTATTGCGCTTGCAATTTTCATGTTTCATGTTATAGTTTCTTCATCATCATCATCTCAGCCGATGGACATCCACTGCTGGATATAGGCCTCCCTCAAGGATCGCCATAACGACCGGTCCTGCGCTGCCCTCATCCGACGGGATCCCGCCGCCTTCACCAGGTCGTCGGTCCACCTTGTGGGGGGCGTACCCACTGCTATAGTTTTTTGATGTTACAATAATATCACGTATTATGTACCTAAGTGGCTTACATTTTATCCACTAAAACACTGCTTAGTAAACTATCCCTTGATCACCTCGTACGACATCAAGCAAAGTAGTGGTCCATTATAAGTCGGAACCGAAGTATACATTTCATAAACTCACGACTAAAATCCTTTGAAAGGTGATCAGCAACTCAGTCTTTGTCATATTTTCATAAATATTGCAAGCATTTAAAACAATAGCAATACATACAAATTGTTAAAGTCTTGTTAAAGGTTCCCTCCTTTTTAATGCTATCATCATCATCAGTATATCTACGTCTTATTGCAGGGTACAAGCTTTAATACGCTGAAGGTTTATTATGGGGATTATGAACCTCAAAAACCGGCGGTATATTATTAACCCTGTATATTCGTAACATTTGACTTTGACCCATTTCTAGAACATAAATCCTCACCCCTGTTTCTTCTTCCAAGTTTACAAGTCCCAACTTAACACCCCAATCAACCCTTTCACGGCGACTAAACACACGTAAGACCAAAACCTCCCCTCGTATATAATTAATCACCACACTGTTATTGACATAGGATCATTTCTACCGACTAGTATAGTTCTAGATTCTGTAAACCTTGTAAATTGGGTTCAAAATGCAATGATGACGTTCTGAAATACAATTTTTTACATTTAGGGTTTAAACACATTACCCGACATTTAGTCCCACCATTTAGTATGGGAATCCATCCGCCGTCGTCGCCGCGTCGATGGCGGACAGCTTCCCATACTAAATGTCATTTTTGTATGGGCCGGCCGTCGGTCGCCGTCGGTAAATGTGTCTCAACCATTATTTATCAGCTTATTTTATACTATACGGCCCAGTACATAGCTGGGTCATTGTCTTATATACTAAAGAAGAAGAATAAGCCCATAGGTCTCTATTTAAAAAACTCTGGATCAGAACATAGGCCACGATATGGGTCCAGTGTTTATATAGGGGGCGGAGGACAGAGGAAAGAGGCGAGATTCTCATAACATTATATGACTTTAATTCCATGTTCAGTAGGTGCCACAAATGGCGATCTATCACGGGCATTTTTCGGGTTTTACCAAAAGCAAGGGCAGATCGTCGGTCGAGCGTCGGTGGCGCGTTGCGGAGTGCTATGGAAATTTAATCTTGAGGTCCAGGTTCGAATCCGCTCGGACGAGATACCATGTACCAATGAGTTTTTCTAACTTACGTAATACCGACTGCTCTTAAACGGTGAAGGAAAACATCGTGCTTTCAATTCATCATGTTTGTCATCTAATTGTGATCGCCTGCTGGCTTCAAAATAATAGTCTTGACAGGTTACACGAACTCTGCATGCTGTACGGATAGCACAGTCTGTAGTGAACCTGCCTGCTGTGTTGAGGGTCACGGGTTCGAATTCCGTAAGGGACAAATATTTGTATGATGAATATGAATATTTGTACCCGAGTCATGGATATTTGAATCTATATATGTATTCTATATCGTTGTCTAGTCATCATAACACAAGTCCAGGCTAGATTCTGGTACTTTAAATGTGACTAGATAATTTGTGTGACAATGTCCAAGATATTTATTATAAGATACTTTATTATAAGATACTTATAAGATCATCATTATCATCATAGCAGCCGATAGATGTCCCTGTTGTCACTGCTGGACATAAGCCTCCCCCAAGGATCGCCAAAACGACTGGTCCTGCGCTACCCTCATCCAACAGGTTCTTGCCGCCTTCACCAGGTTGTCGTTCCATCTTGCCTACCCACGCTGCGCGTTTTACGGTAGGAAACGTAAAGCACAGGTATGTAGGTACGCGGTCGCCACTCGAGAAATCTTCGGCCTCATCGGCTATCGGTTCTGCAAGCAATGTGCTCCACCCATTGTCACTTTAATTTAGCAATTGATTGGGCTATGTCGGCTACTCTGGTTCTTCTGGGAATCTCTACATTTCTGATTCGATCCAACAGGGAAACACCGAGCTCGATACTTGATATTCGGTATTAAAAGGCCAACTATCAAACTGAAATGCTTAGCAAATAAACAAAAACACTTAACCTTATCTGACTTACGTACTCGAGACTAGAACCCCAATATTTTCAAGCAAAAAAGCAATTTAATTTTTACCTCCGAAGTACCTTCACTTCGTTCACGGAAACAATTCCGTGGGGCGTAAGTTATCTGCTCAGATTCAGTATTTCATTTTACAGGACCCATTGTTAGGGGATGATAAAGGAGGTCGGGCCCTTAAGCTTCGCCCTTTAATACGATGTCTGCTTACCTGCTCTCATAGAGCAGCTAGTACACAGATGTGAAGGACTGATCATTGTCCTTTTACCGATTAGTGGTGCCCATATGCATGCATGCATGCATATGCTCACGACTGTATTCCCCGAGGGGGTAGTCAGAGATATTCTGAAACCACAGAACATCTACGTTTCACTAATACCGAAACTCTGTCGAGCGTGACGGGGAGTGAGCCCGTCTCCACTTGTAATGAACAGTGGGTACAATACATGACTCGAAATTGAAGCATGCAGGTTTCTTCACCATGTTTTCCTTCACCGAAAAGCCATTGGTGTTACAAATCGTACATAAATTTCGAAAAACTCATTGGTACGAATCGGCCTGTACGGGGATCGAACCATCGCCTCCTGCACGGCAGGCGAGTTTACTCGTCACTGAACCACCACGGCTTTTCACGGCGGTGGTGTAGTCGGGGAAATCTACGGATTTTTGTATGGAGAAGGTTGCATTAATTACACTTTTGGTGATAATTTGGAATATAGTAGATAAATACCTGAAAAACATAAATTATCAATAATCCCCAATTTTTTATTGTGTATTATTGAATAATTAAGACATTTACAAAACATTAAATTTAGGTATGAACAAAAAATGGAAAACTGGTGATTTTGTACAGGATGGCTTCATTCAATACATTTTACTTATAACAATAATAATCCCCGGTTAATATCGTAAATTTGAATAGATATTTAATATTTTGTAAGTCGTCAAAAAATATAACCTCAAAACAAAATTATTTACTGTTTGTTTGTACACATTAAATTTGCCTTGTGATAATTAACTGTCTCTTTTGCTAGTATGCTGGAAGAAATATCTTTCGAAATAAGCTTGCCCTTTGTACATTTATATCGATTTTAAGGTATTTCTCAGGTTCCTGAGACAATATAACCACGAAATCTCGACAAAAGTGTTATAAACTAACAGTAATATTATTTCAAACACAATTTACTAAAGTGTCTTTAATGCAATCTCAAACCTTATTTTTCCTAGACTAGTGCCCTCATCACAATATTTATGATTTCAACGTATTCTATAAAAGCTTTTAGGCTTTTCTAGAAAGTTAGAGTAGCACTTATTAATTTTAGGTTTTAATTACTGAGGAATCTTAAATATAGGGTCCTTCTTAACATGCTGACACTTTTTTAAGGGGATGATGAGAACATCAAACTGAACAACTTTCTCTATGCGACCAACATTAAAATCGCTATCGCAAAACTGCAACCGATTCGAGTCAAATGGGACAGCTGATTTTTATTTCACGATTTCGATGTTGGTCCCACAGAGAAAGTTGTTCAGTTTGATGGTCTGATCATCCCCTTAAAAAAGTGTCAGCATATTAAGAAGGACCCTGTATTGTGATGAAGGCGCCACTGAACGGTTAATTGTCTCCTAAGATGCCGCGCCTCCAGTGCTGTGTCAGTGAGAGAGAGAGAGGGAGAGAGAGAGAGAGTCAGTGCCAGTGCTGATACAAATTCATAATGTTTCGATAAATTGAATACCAGCGATGAATCCACAATGTGAAATTCTTGTTTTCTGGGAATGTTTTATAATTAAGAGCCGTGTGGTTCTGGCTTGGAATGGACCCCAATTCTTACCATGGGTGACTCTCACATGAGGCATGAGGTGCAATATTAACGGCCGGAGTTACATTGCAGGTTCTGACACGAGCACTTGTCTCGCGTGGTATTCGCGCGTCGCGTTTTTGCCTGCCACGAGGCTCCGCAACTCTCAATCTCTTCTTGTTCTTGATCAAAAATAATCCCTGAGTTTGGGATAGATACTCCCACAAACTCATTGACATTGGCGGAAATGCAGTGCTAACACACAATTAAGAGTCCATTAATGATAAAAAAATTATATTAACGGCCACGTGCTTTAGCACAGAATAAATATTAGTACCTACGGTACAGTTGTTGATTAGCTATTTGTTGATTAATTGCATTACCTACTAATATTTTCACGCCGTTACGGGCAGAATATGCTGGATAAACTGAATTTTTGTGAACATATTTTGTACCATATTCCTGAAAATAAATATTCTATTCTATTCTATACAAAAGAATTGAATCGAAAACTGATTTAAATTATTAAGATAAACAAAAAACCCGACTGCATAAAAAACCTATTTAATGAAAAGAGAAAAACAAGCTCTATCATCACTAATCAGCTATAACAACTTTGTTTGAGCAAATATAATTTGATTCTTATTAGGTAGGTATCGCAAACGGGGACAAAGAAAATTTTTGTTTTTTTATTGATTGGTTTGTCCCCGCCTGCAATACCTACCTAATAAGAATCAAATTATATTTGCTCAAATAAAGTTGTTATAGCTGATTAGTGATGATAGAGCTTGTTTTTCTCTTTTCAGTAAATAGGTTTTTTATGCAGTCGGGTTTTTTGTTTATCTTAATAATTTAGTTTATTTCATACTTTTTAGTCTTGTGTCGAAACGGTAACATAAAAGTACTATAATATTTATATATTTGGAATCGTCTGATTACTAGCTTTCATTTGATACCCATATTGTAATTTTTAGCAAAAAAAATTGTTTATTCCCCCTCTCTTTTTAATTCATAGACGCCATCTTGAAACAATATACCCTATGTCACTCTCACGATTTTTACAAATCCAATGACACCTCATACGCTAAAATCCATCAAGCCGTTTGGGCTGTAGGCCGTGCCAAAGAAATAGACATACAAACATACATACATACATACATACATACATACTGACATACATACATACATACATACATACGCTCGAAAAACATAACCCTCCTTCTGGCGCAGTCGGGTAATAAATAGCGACTCTCTCTGCACGGCAATAAGGTGCAAAGTTATTCGCACCCGTCGTCCTATCGTCCAATCGCGAATAACCTACCAACCGTCACAACGGCGCGCGTGCAAACAAATATGAACCGAGTCATTAAACATGAAAGCTTCCTTTACATAGTCTCCCTCTTTCATTCTTTTACGTGCTATCAGCGTGACATCGCTAGGGTTTTCAAGTTTGACTACTCACAAAATGGCGGCAAGTCTAATGAGATTTGACCAAGAAGTTTACACGGTATACCTAACCTATTGCCATTCACCACTCGGTGGGGATCGAGAGTCAAGCGTACCTGAGCTGTGGAGTGAGACAGGATTGACTTAAGTTAGTATTTTTGTAGACATTATTGATATACGTAACATTGGCAAGCTACATCGAACAACCTAAATAGATTCTATGTCTATATACACTTTATAGATACCAAAGGAGTTCACACAACGTGAAGCTAATGCTGTGCCGATGTTTGCATATCTAGCTTAGAACTAGTCTGAAGCTGCTACTATACAGGGTGACTTTAAAGACGTAACTTAATACTTAATTAAACTATATGTATAGTAATAGTAAACTATAGAAACGAAAATCCCGCGTTAAATGTCAAAATATGCACACAAATGTCAAGAAACGCCTACCAATCTCGTGTTGGTTTAAAATAGTTTCGCTTCTATATTGTACTATCATTATCTATTCATATGCTTAAATATTTATTTATAAAATGCACATGCATTTTTACAAGAGATTAGCAGTCTGTACGGAGTTTTCTGCCTCACAGACTGTATTATACATATTCCTTGTTATGTTTTACCTTTGGCATGAAGTATTATCCTGAGACAGCAATACTACAGAGTACTACGAAAAATCCAGAATAACATGCTATCGATTCGATAGAAGAATAAATAGGTACTACTCCATTTTAAAGATATTTATTTATTAATCAGCAAATTTGGGTAGACTCTTAAACGCAGAGTACACTCTATGACTTCTGGAGTGCTATTTTAGAAAGTCACACGTCCTAATTAGAATACAAAAGTGATGGAGCTTGTAGGGGCTAGTTAGCTCTCGCACTGATTGATTGTAGTTAACATGATAGCAGAGAGATGAGAGAAAGAAGAAGTAGTTGAAGTTAAGTTTTATCGAAGATAGTTAAAGAAACAAGGTAAAGTTGAAAAATCTTTCTCTAATGAGTATGTCGTGACAGTACAATATTCGATCCTAATTATTACCTAATGCATATTTATAATAAAAACTACACTAGATCACCGCGTGCGCAAGCAATGCATGGTGATTGGACCGTAGATAGCTCTATTCGATTTATGCCACTTTTTTCGAGTATAACATTCTAAAATAGCACTCCTGTTGCCGTAGCATGTTACACGTGATACGGCTGTATCACGTCTTTTATCTCGTTCGTTCGCGCGCAAATAGAAAGAGAGCAAAGTCAAAGTCAAAGTCAATATAAAGTCAATATAATTTATTCAATATAGGAGCTTGCAGCACACTTATCAAACGTCAAATCTTTTTTAAAGCTACCACCGCGTCGGAACGTGTTATGTATACAATAATACATAGTCTATTTAATAAAATAATTGATACTATACAATAAAGTAAATAAACTATAAGCTAGTGACCTCAGAACCAAGCATTTTGATCATTTAAATAATCATCCAGTTTATAATATGCTTTTTTACAGAGGACTTTTTTGATTTGAGTTTAAACATGTTTTCGGAAAGATTCAAAATGGTCTCGGGGATTTTATTACAACAACGTATACAGTGACCCATGACAGACGTGTTGACCCTACTAAGCCGAAAGTGTGGAGGTATCAGTTTATTTTTGTTTCGAGTGTTGTAATTATGGACATCATATGTAATTATGGAGCGAAGGTGTGATAGCGCTGTATCACGGTGCTATGCTACCTATGCAGATATTATCTATCAGATTTGAACTACATATATTTTTAAAACAATATTCAGACAAGTAGCTAGAATAGGACATATAACATTGGAACGTGTAGAGTAGAACATGATTTAAGTCACCCTGTATTCTGCGTCGGTATTGCTTGAGTTTGATTTAACAAGATTTCTCATGTATTATGTTAATCAGATACTAGGTATAGGTAGGTATATCAACTGCAGTTTGTTACCTTGACTACATTTGTACATATTCCTATGATCTGATTGCTACAACTACCAACTTCTCAAAAGTGTAGATAAAGTAAGGTTTTCTTTTAGGACCTGTAGGCCTCGCATGCCAACCCCGAGAAAACGATAAAAATCGAGATGTGCAGACGAGTCTTATATCTGCGATTCTCAAAAATGGCTTTCGAATAGATGTTTCGTTAACCTGGAACGTCTTTTGTGGACAGGTCCGGCACTTCAAACAAGGTTTTGGATTTGAAATGATGGCGTTCGCACATGCGCATTTGGTGCAAATTGTCCTTGAACAATTATATGTAGGGTTGACTTACCATGCATCGTATGAACATCATCTACATTTCGTTACTTTTATTGTTCGTTCTGTTATTAAAAATAGGATTTCAGCTAAAGAATTACTGAAAATGTGAATTTAGCGTTATTTTTCAACGTTTTTTATGCAATGAAGAGACACAATTTAATGTAGTCAAATACTACGGGTGCGCGCGCGTGACTGCATTCCCTTGCTCGGCTCCCCTAAAGCGTCCCCAGAAAGGGTGAGGTGGGGTATCTGGAGTCAGAGAGGGGCGGGGAGTGGCCGTTCTGGATTTAGAACTGTATACTATTACCCAATCTGTGGTACAGGACTAAAATATTAACATCCAAAATCTGGAAAGAAACAGGTATATATGTATATAAAATTAACAAAAATGTGTTACTGTGTTACTAAATGTGTCGTTTAGGGCTTGCTGCAGACAATCAAATTGAAATACTTTCTATATGGAGCCAACATCAATATCGTGAACATTCTGCTCTTCCATAGAAAACGTCTATGGCTACTCAAAAGCTCGACCCAAGTGAATACAATCAACAGCAGATTTTTTTAACAATTACGATTTTGGCTCCATAGTGAAAGTTGTTTAATTTATGGAGAAGCACTCTATATAATATGTAATGCCTTGTGTAATACATAGAGTTTCGGACCAAGCAGGCATTGAAGTTTTCTGTGACACAGCCGTTTTTTTTTCCGTAATTTGTGTTTGCATCTTTAAAACATTCGATAGAAAAGATGATGATGATGATTCCATAGAAAACTCGTATTCCAGTTTTTATTCCACTTTGTCGGCTCTACGAAACCTAGTCTTTGATATTTCACAGAAAATAATGTACGTTGTGAAAGATAATACTTCTCTGTAGATGAAACAAAATTAAAATTCATAAATCTGTGAGACGGTGCCGTGGATATTAATATCTGAAATAGAGTTAGGAATTTTATAATTTTATTGCTATTTTTCATGTTAGTCGTAAATATTATACTTATCTATTGTACATAATAATTTATAAAACAATTTCCTGATTGACTGACTGAGTATACAAGTAGATAGAAACATAAAAGGACCTAGGGTTCTAAGCCCATTTTTGACATGGATAGGGTCAAAGTCAAAGTCAAAGTCAATATAATTTATTCAATATAGGAGCTTGCAGCACACTTATCAAACGTCAAATCTTTTTTAAAGCTACCACCGCGTCGGAACGCGTTGTCGCTGTAGAGAAGATTCGGCCAGAAACTCTACAACATAACACGACTTAATAACTATTACAATATAAATTCTTAAGCTAAAGTTATGTATACAATAATACATAGTCTATTTAATAAAATAATTGATACTTAATGTTGTACGGGTGGTTTCATACACTATTCAAATGTGAAAGTACCGGCCAAATCTTAACTATTATAAAACTGTAACCAAAGTGTGTCTGTACATTGAAGATATTTACAAAAAAAAGACTACGATATGGTTTTTAGATGTCCCTGACTACAAATCAACCTTTATTAGTATTTTTGTCTGTCTGTGAGTGTGTTTGTTTGTGCGAGCATCACGCAAAAACTACTGAACCGATTTTGATGAAATTTTTTTGTTTGATAGCTTATTATCTGACTTATAATCTGGTATATAATTTGTGCTTCTCCGTTTAAGCATTCATTATTAAGGAAAAGCTGTAAGGTCATTTCACATTTGGACCAAAAATGTATGTCAAAAATGGGCTTCAAACCATTGTATCTAACTAAAATATGTCTAAAATGTCATTCCAGGACATTCCATTTGTTTTCATTCATTTTATAAATTTTTTCCGAAAAAAAAATTCTAATCCAAATAAAACCAACCAATTGGACAACATGACTCTAAAATAAATAATGTCTTTTGGAATATACATTATATTCTACCTTTGACTATTTATATGTGGACTTGTTACGCGTGTAATTCTACTAACAAACATTTCTGCCACTTTTTGCGGGGGGCGAGGTAACATGAAATCCGTAACTTTGGATTTTATTCCCCATAACTTTAGATTCTAATTTTGAATGTTAAAAATCATGAAAAGTAGTCTCGTGTGAACCCCAAACGTTCTAAGTTCGAAGTTATTATTTCGCAATTATAGGCTGTCTCGTTTAGTGATAAGGTGTAAAATTGAATGTAAATGCACAAGGTCAATTGTGCTTATAGCGTGGCAGAGGGGAAATAGTACCGCAAGGCTAGTCCTTATAATAATTAGTCAAAGTATTCTACAGAAGATTTAGGGATGCACTAAGAACACGAACGAGTAGCGCAACCCAACAACAAAACAAAATTATACAGGGTGTTATTGTGGTGATACTGAACAACTTTCCCATAGAAACCTATAGATAATTCGTAAAAAAAATTATGAACTTTTCATCCTAAATGCAATCAGCTGAACGTTTGTATGAAAAGACGAATTAGTTTTTTGCGAATTTCCTGTAGCTTTCTTGGGGAAAGTGGTTCAGTATCATGGGTACAATCACCCCTTAAAGTAATGCAACTGTTAACCCTAACACTCTGTAGATAGTTTTTTCCTTGTAGCATTGTGTCTCACAACCCCAAGAGGAATTATAATCGTGAGTTTATGTATTGTGTATGTAATAACAAAACAGTAGGATACAAATAAAATATGTAGCTGTAAGTACAAAGAGTTTGCTGTCGCGAGCGGCTCGCGCTGTCTCCGGCTAGTCTATTGCCGCGAGACACATTTTCTATTGTGGATAAACTTTTAGTCTAGTAAAGTGACTATAATGTCGAAAAACACACGGACAATAGTAATATTATTAGAAATGCATTTTAATTTCATTAAGGATCGGCGATTACGGGCCACCTACCGGCCACAACCACCGGTGCCATCCACGTATCCAGGGGATGGATAGGTGGGATTTATCCCCCCCGAAATTTGTATAGAACAGTGATAACGGCATTTCGTTTTCATAGTTTTTCAATATCCAATAAATATCCCCTCCCCCCTCCCCCTCCCCCCTGCCTGATACACGTGTGCGGCGTCCCTACATACAAAATGTATATGAAAAAGCGTGTGAACTGCTTGTGGCTGGCTACCGGTGGCTGTGGCCGGTGGTTCGTTTGCGTCAATCCTTTGTGTACTCCCATACGATTCAATTACCCACAATCAACCAGTTTGCCCTCTTTTTGTCAAGAAAACTATTAGCTGCACGTGTGTACGTTTCTACATACGAACACACACATAGGTACCTACACAAAATTATAACAATAGATAGAACAGTTTTGGTAAATCTAATTGGGTCTTTGTTACCTAGTGCAAACTCCACAAATAGAAGGGACATACGAGTACACTGAAGTGGAATATTTCACAAATACACAATATATATTCAATATTTCATTTAACAATTTTTATACGGAGTTCTTCTTGTTATCGTGTGAGCCGCAAGCCCTGGTGTCAGAGCCTCTAACGTGGTTTTTATGCAACGACTACTGCCACCAGAGATAGTAGCAAGGACCAACAGCTTAGCTGCCATCCGAAGCACGGAATCATCTTTCTTTTCGGACTATCAGGTGATTCAGCCTGCAATGTAATAACCAACTGGGACAAACGAAAAAAGTGACATATCACTAGGTGTCCCCGTGGGAATTAAATCCACGATCTCCGTGTCAAGAGTCCATGCTCTTAACCATTAGACCACGGAGGTACGGAGTTTTTGAAGTAGTACTTGTTAATTTCTGTGCACCCCGAAAAGCCGCCTAAAGGTGTCTGACTTGTCTTAAAAAATATGTAGTACATCGCCTTCTAACCCTCTTCAATACCGAAGCTGCAGTACACCGATGAGCGCCCCAGAGAGTTTATACCTACCAAAGAATATATCTGTAAGTCTATTGAAACAATGGTCACCCTACATCGCTTAGTGCAAGAGGCAAGTCCGTAACATTCGAAGGCTTTGCATATCAACGTGCAAGTTTCGACAGAGCTCCGGATAAACATGCTTTTGTTATGACTTAACGTCAAACCAGTCGAGTACTTCACTAATAATTTATGGTCACAGAGTGGGGCAAAGGAACACGGGTATTAAAGACTTGCCTTTAGAATATGGTTTGTTATTGTTTGAGGAGAAGAGTTAGAACCATAGCACACATGCCATTTTTCGGCATCGGCGCTGTCGTAACTGCACCGCAACGACGTCGGAAATCCATCGGCGCGACGTCGCAACAGAATGGTCGCGATTTACAAAGAATGATTTCGTCGCGATATCACCACGACATTTTATAATCATAGCGATGTCGCGGTGGAATAGGGTGATGCCATGACGATATCGCAACGTTATGTACATGACGGGTCGCGGGTTGGAATCCCGCAAGTGGCAAATATATGTGTGATGAATATGAATATTTGTACCAGAGTTATTGCTGTTTGTACTTACATAATATGTATCAATCAAGTTTCTTAAACACTGCTCTTTTATAACTTGTTTATAACATTCTTCACGATGCAGACAATATGATGAACTTGCGTAGGTGCTTCAAATGTACATACCTACATAATATGTATTATACATTGACACTTACACAATCGAACCCTTTGGACGTTCAGACATGTGAACAGACATGTCCCGGAACGATTTTTGTATGAGAGCGCCGTTGGTAGCCGTCGGTCAATTTGTCATCCTGCTAATCCGTATAGGCTAGTATCTGAAACTTCGAGTATGTTATATATACAACGTGTTAATGAATAAGCGCAAAACCTCATACACCCCAACGGATTAATAACAAAATAGTTAGATTGAAACAATAATTTCATTATTTTGATGGTTAAAATTTTAAGTTATTCGCATTTTAAGTTTTCGGGCAAAAATTATTTGTTATCATTTCAGCAATGAATGAAAGCGCTAGCGTTCAGTAAATTTTAAATTTTCAATAAAATTATTTGATATTATGAAAAATATTACCTATTTTGAAACCATGATAATTCGATTCTGCTCTCGATTCTAAACAAACTACTTTCTAGTTTTACGTTAATTCATTAACACGTTGTATAGGTAGGTACTCTAAGATTTGAAATTACTGTCGGGATATTGATTTTACTAATAGGTAGAGTGATTCACGAGGAAGGTTTGTTATTTTCGAGGTAACCTGCAAAGCTGGGGTGGTTCGATAGTTCCTTGCTAAATCATTATTTTGCTTCTAATGGTCCACAAATATAGTAACAGTATGATCCTACTCTAGCTCGGACTACACGATAAAACAGTATAGGTAACTTGTCTACTTCGGCAGCACAGCGCTGGCAGCGCTTCCACCGCGGCCGAGTTGGTTCAACATTACTGTATAGCTCGTTACGTAAGTTGAGGGGCGCTAAATCGCTTGAACGTCAAATTGGAGTACGCGGTCCAATTTGTGCAAACCTTAGGTATGATGTTAGCTTTCCTAACTTACCCTGATTTTAGGTAGATATTTGAGGAAGAACTAGAACGATGTACGTTGACCGTGTTAGAGTGTAAACTCTTTCTGTATCATTGTCTATGACGCGTATGTAAAGAAAAACGTGAGCTTTTGTTTTTCATCTGATTATGTAACTCCGTTCCTGTGAACACACATTGACCTGATATAAACGTTTTTCAATTAATCCTAATATGGTAGCAGAGCGTGGTTACGATCCACGGACCTCTGCGCACGTACCTACAGGGTCCAACCTACGAGTCCTACCTATATGTTGACGGTTTTTAAGAGGAAGATCAGACCATCAAACTGAACACAACTGTCATTCGAGTTTTTTGGGTCGTGTTGGTATGCAATTTTGTATTAAACAGCTGTTTTATCGCTGTCGACGTTTGTCCTATAGAGAAAGTTGTTCAGTTTTATGGTCTGATTATTCCCTTAAAATCCGTCACTAATCAATATCGGTTAAAATGTAGGTACTTACTGATTTAAAGTAAGACTGGGAACCCATTAGTTGAGGGTAGCTCAGGTAGTTGTGGCGATTTTTGATGCTGGCGAAAAAATATTTAGGTACTTATTTACCGATACGGGGCGAGTTCTTCGATTAGGTTTACTTTGATGTAATGTTTACTGACGTAGACAGACGTTGAAGGATGGTTATTGCCGCGACATCGCCGCGTAATTTTTCTTCATCAGAATCTATATTTGTGATCCGACTGTACTAAAAGTTAAGTCAAGTTTCGACTGGTATACAGTAGAAGATGAGACGAACAAGCGCGACATTGCCGCGTAGTCGCCGCAATTTTTTTTTAGATCAAAGTGTCGCGGCGGAATCACGGCAAAGCGAAGTCATCGATGCAGTTGCCACATCGCCTTCGCTCAAAGGCAGTCGGGTGATAGGTCTCCAAGTTGGGTTGGGATATTAGTGGTAATGTGATGACCCGGACCTATTTCAGCGTTGACCTCACGATATAATAGGATCATTCAAATCTTTGGGGATGACCAGACCATTAAACTGAATAAATGTCTCTATGGGACAAACTGCAATCCTGTATGCAAACTGTATGGGATAGCTGATTTTTTTTCGCGATTTCGATGTTGATCCCATAGAGAAAGATGCTAAGATGATGGTCTGATTATCCTCTTAAAAACCATCAGAATATTAAGTTGGACCTGTAATACAGTAGTGATAGGAGTAAACCCGGAACTAGTGTCAATAAAACGAAATACCCAAGATGTCTGCACTACACCGACTGCATTGCATACGCTGCGTTTTATGGAAAATATTTCTACATTTTCCCTTGAAGGAGCGGTCGCGGTAGATACCCCTTTTAGACGAAATGCGAAAATCCTCTTAGGATTGAAATATTTTCATGTAAAATATATTTTTGGTCGAAAATGTAACGTGATCTTATGTAGTGGATAATTTGAGAGTATGCACGTGGAGGAGGCGAAAGAAGTTTGTTAGAATTGTGGTGTGTGGTGAGCTGGTCCCTGTCTGTACCCATGGGATATCAAAGCCAGTGTATAGATATTAGTACCTGGGTGGATCGAGCTTTGTACGACGTCTTCTAAGTTAATCTAGATAGGTTCCTTGGAATCTAGAAAATCCAAATTGTTTGCCATCTCCATCTATAATATTGAGATTGCAGTAGGCGAAATCGTTCACGCTACCTGGTTTGACATCCAGATCAAATGATCTACCCAGGTGCAGTTCCGGATTAAAATTATGACAATACCAGAAATCGGGTTTATAGGAAAGTTATAATTGAAAAAAGTAAGATTTATCATAGGTTTCATAGACGTATTTCAGTGGACTAACGGCCATCTATCACCTTGGTGCGTTATGGGTACCACCCTCATATTGTTGAATTTAGAATTGAATCTTGTGATAATTACAATTTAATGTGTTTGGTGATTGTAGTAAAATTTCGACCATGCCGAACGTCGAAACGAAACGAACGAAATTATTTTCTTACACGGCGACACATCAAGTTATACATTACTCTACCTACGCGCGGATAGCTTATTTTGGTTTTCCGTAGCTTGATGTGCCACCGTGTACACGTAACTATACTCCTGAGAAGCCCAATTTGATTAGTATAAGCTTCAGAGAGTATTTTGTGGACTCTCGCTCCTTGAGGCAAACTGTTTATTTCCTCGCAGAGTTTCCTCCATGACGCTCTTTTCGCTTTCCTTTAATAATTTCCCTTAATAGTAAAATTATGTATGTATGTAAAAATTATGTAATTCTTGCACTAACCCACAACAAAAACTCAAACTATTGCGGTCTAGCGTTGCCGGCATTAAAATAATTCCTAACGCTCCCAAAAGAGGGAAATGTAGCATTAATTCCCTTAATTTCGGCAGAATGCTGCGGTCACGGGCTGACATATTATATGTCGGCATTTTGCGGCAGCCTGGCTTGGCGTTATGGCTGGTTTACATGAGGCTAGTAGAGAGGTGTAGTTTGTAAAGGAAACTTTTTTCATAAACTGTGTAAAAAACCCTAGTAATATTGAAAGGACTGGTCTAGTCAGATTAGACCATCAAAGAGAAAATCGAGAAAAAAACATATCTATAGTTTCATATAAAACTGCGATACCTACCTAACTCAAGTAAATGGATATTTTCAGACAAACATTTTTTTCGAGAAAGTCGAAATTTTTTTTCTACAAGGTGTTACAAAAGTAAAAATAACAATTTAAAACTTTTATGGGGGTTGTTTAGACCATCAAACTGAAACACTTTCACTATCAGACCAACATCGAAATCGCGAAAAAAAAATCTGCTATCCCATACATTTAGCTCGAGTAGATTTTAGTTTAGTATGGAACATCAGAATTTTTTTTCGCGATTTCGATATTGGTCCCATAGTGAAAGTGGTTCAGTTTGATGGTCTAAACCACCCACTTAAATATTTATTTATATGATGTATAGTAGAAGTAATTTTTCAGAACCTGTATAAACCATTTAGATCTAGGTAGTTCAAGGGAAAACTCTCTGTACCGTAACAACTTTTGGCATAGTCAGTAACTTTACTACAAACTACCAATTACCATTGTAGCAAGGCTCACCTACAGCTTTAAACAGGTTTTCAGGATGAAATGATGTCTGAAATAGTTATAAGTGACTTGCTTTTGTCCCCAATAAAAGTGTAAAATAAACCAAGTAATTTAAAAACTTTTTTGTTGTTTTTTTAAAAATAACATTCATAAAAAACATTAAAAAGACGATTTCAGTTATTTTAGGTATATATCACATTGCTGTTCCAGTTTTTATATATGAAAATTTTAAACGAGTAACTTGAAGCGTGTAAACGAGTCGTAATAGCGGATACAGACGCGAGACTAATGTGTCGGGGACTTGAAGGCTTTACTCATTTCTTTTGACAGTTTTTGTGATAGTGTCGACATGCGATGTAAGCTGGACTTGCGGGGTCTTCTATGACCGTTATTATAAGGAAACTTCTGGTGCGAGGTGTTTTCTGTAGGTGTTTGTGATAACCCTGAAATTGAGTGTATCAGCTATGTGTGTAGAGAAAGTTTTTACCCGACTGCGCCAGAAGGAGGGTTATGTTTTTTGAGCGTATGTATGTATGTGTGTATGTCTATTTCTTTGGCACGGCCTACAGCCTAAACGGCTTGATGGATTTTAACGTTTGACGTGTCATAAGATTTGTAAAAATTGTGAGAGTGACATAGGCTATATTATTTTAATATGGCGTCTGCGAAATAAAAAAGAGAGGGGGAATTAACAAATTTTTTTGGTAAATATTACAATATGGGTATCAAATGAAAGCTAGTAATCAGACAATTCCAAATATATAAATATTATAGTACTTATATGTCACCGTTTCGACACAAGACTAAAAAGTATGAAATAAACTAAATTATTAAGATAAACAAAAAACCCGACTGCATAAAAAACTTATTAACTGAAAAGAGAAAAACAAGCTCTATAATCACTAATCTCTATATATGACCAACCAAAAATTTTCTTTGTCCCCGTTTGCGATACCTACCTAATAACAATTAAATTATATTTGTTCAAAAAAAGTTATTATAGCTGATTAGTGATTATAGAGCTTGGGTTTCTCTTTTCAGTTAATAGGTTTTTATGCAGTCGGGTTTTTTTAATCTTTTTTTTTGCCTGCAAGCCTTGTTATACATTTCCTCTAACTTCGAACATAAAGCTGTATTTTCTTCCAAATCCTTATTTGAAAATTGAGGTTAGTTAAAAATTTGGTTTTCATACAAACTGCGCGAGGCCCACTTTATGAGGTATGTAAAATAAAGTTAATTCATTAGTTTTACCATATAATAATTATAGTAGTTCTAGTAAAACCACTCCTAAAAGTTTAGTCGAATGTTATGAATTTATACGAAATTAATAAAGTATTTTGATTATTAATAAATTATATAGGGTGTAATAAAAAGTATCATTAACCTTTAAACCAAATACTCTACCCATCACACTGAATAACTTTTACTATGGGAGAAAAATTTTCAGAACAAAAAAAAAATCCGATGCCCCATACGTTTGAATCGAGCAGGTATTTGAATTGAATAATAAATTAAATGTAGAAAAACTCTCACTCAGTATAATGAGCTAACCTAGTCTTGTCATTGTGCTGCAAGCATATACAGGGTGTAAGGAAAAGTAACATTAACCTTTAAAGCAGCAAACCTATCAGAACAAAAAGTTGTTCAGTTTGATGGGTAGAGTGTGTGGTTTAAAGGTTAATGTTACTTTTCTTTACACCCCGTATGTAATCTACTGTTACTTTAAAGAATTTTATGGATTAATATGAACCAAATATCGAAATATAGATTTGATGCTAGTTACTAACTATCCCAATAAGCCGTGGTGGTCCAGTGGCGAGTAACCTTGCCTGCCGTGCAGGAGGCGATGGTTCAATCCCCGTCCAGACCGACTCGTACCAATGAGTTTTTCGGAATTTATGTACGATTTGTAACACCATTGACTTTTCGGTGAAGGAAAACATCGTGAGGAAACCTGCATGCTTCAATTTCGAGGCATGTATTGTACACACTGTCCATTATGTGGCGACGGACTCACCCCCCTTCACACTGGATAGAGTTTCGGTACTACTGGTGAAACGTGGATGTTTTGAGGTTTCAGAATATCTCTGACTACCCCCTCGGGGAATATAGTCGTGAGTATATGCATGCATGCATACTAACTATCCCAAACACTAATTAAATATCACAAACTTAAAAAAAAACGTCGGTCTGCAACAAGCTTTGATAGTGTTGAATTTCGGGCGAATATCAAAATTAGAGTCGACCCGGTACGGCAAAGCACTACACAGGGAATTTGGAGACGGTCGAGGCAACATAATATCTCTAAGTACCTAGTTGAAGTAGATAGCTTACTCGTTGTGGTATGTGTTAAATAGCTCAACTGGAATTTCAAGGAGGCTTAGAAGATGACCTTTGAATGTCGTACTGTCTTGAACCAATTAGTTTTTGACGGCCCAATAGCACAGTCTGTAGTGAACCTGGCTGTTGTGCCGAGGGTCGCGGGTTCGAATCCCGTAAGGGACAAATATTTGTATGAAGCATATGAATATTTGTACCCGAGTCATGGATGTTTGTGTCTATATATGTATTCTATATCGTTGTCTAGTCATCATAATACAAGTCCAGGCTAGATTCTGGTACTTTAAATGTGATTAGATAATTTGTGTGACAAGGTCCAAGATATTTATTATTTAGTTTTTCTAACTTATGTACAGTCGCCATCAGATATATCATAGCAAACAAGGCGGCCAAATATATCTAAGCAGTTCTTATTTTCAATAATTGCTTTACACATAACGAATCAAAAATGTCTGAACACCTAGAAAATCAAATTTGTCTACACATGATCACAAACATCTGAACAGTTTAAGAAAAAAGTCCTTACTCCGTTGGTATTCCGTTTCAATTTTAAATGAAATTGTAAAGAAATTATTGAAAATTAGCTGTTTCGATATTTATGACAAAATACACGTTTAGTTACGCAAAGTCAAAGTCAAAGTCAAAGTCAATATAATTTATTCAATATAGGACCTTACAGCACACTTATCAAACGTCAATTCTTTTTTAAAGCTACCACCGCGTCGGAACGTGTTGTCGCTGTAGAGAAGATGCGGCCAGAAACTCTACAACATAACACGACACGATCTGACTGTAGTGACCCAACCTCCAGTAATGGAGAAAAACCCGAAGAAGAAGAGAAGAAGATACGTTTAGATATAATTGGTATCATTTACTGTAAAAGCTGTGGTGGTCCTTGCCTGCCGTGCAGGAGGCGATGGTTCGATCCCCGTCCAAGCCGACTCGTACCAATGAGTTTTTCGGAATTTATGTACGATTTGAAACACCGCTGACTTTTCGGTGAAGGAAAACATCGTGAGGAAACCTGCATGCTTCAATTTCGAGGCATGTATTGTACCCACTGTCCATTAAAAGTGGCGACGGGCTCTCCCCCCGTCACACTGGACAGAGTTTCAGTACTACTGGTGAAACGTGGATGTTCTGAGGTTTCAGAATATCTCTGACTACCCCCTCGGGGAATTTAGTCGTGAGCATATGCTTATGCTATTTACTGTAAAAAATTAATTGAACAATTAGCACTGCTCAGAAATATTTGAACACCTCATATGCCAGGATGGTGACTACGTAATATCGACTGCTCTCAAACGGTAAAGGAACACATACGCTGAAGAAGAAATTCTGATGCGTATGTGTACACCTATCCACATTGGGCACGCGTGGTGGATTAACGCCCAAAACACCTTCCTTGATGGTAGGCCTGTCTACCTACTAGATTTAGACGACTTCATCCGTGTGGATTTCTTATTAAAAACGGGGAATACGATTTTCCATACAAATTGTTACCCCCATGTCTCATGGGGTTTGATTTGATTTGACAACATATTTTCTTAAGGCAGAAACATGAAATATATTACATACTTATATTCTACAGATAATGTAGTGGACATTATCTGTAGAATATAAGTACGTAATATATTTCATGTTTCTTCTATCTTCAGTGGTAAAGGCTGTGCGTTGTCTGTAGTAAGTCAGTTTTGGTAGAATTTTTATTTTTAGTATCTACCTATATTTACTTCAACCATCCTATAATGTAATCTATACCGTATTATAAAAGGAAACAAAGCTGTTTTTGCAGTAAGTACCTCAGAAAACAGAAAGTAAAGTTGTCTAATCAAAAACTAAACAGCTCAGTGATTCGGAAAACATCAAACTAACTTTTCTGACTTTAATTATGGTACAGTCAACAAAAAAATAAAAAAATATAATTAAAAAAATGTTACTATCATTCCTCGAGCGTGTACGTGCTTCGGAAGGCACGTTAAACAATTGGTCTCGTATAGTTCCGTCAGATGGTGTTTAACTATTCGTTAAGCAAGGTCAGAGGCCTATTAAGGTGGCTTGAAAATTCTCTGACAGTAAGTTGACCACTAACTTGCCTCCACAAACACGCACTGGGTCCGCGTGGTGGAGTATGGACCACTCCCTCTCACACTTATTCGTGAGAGGAAGCCTTTGCCCTGCAGTGGGATTCTACAGGCTATAACTTACTTATCATTCCAAGCACGTAGTTGTAGCAAGGTATCAAAATGGTATACAGGGTGTAAAATTAAATGCATTACATATCAAAATTTAATGCATTACACACCAAAATCTGCTGTTCCATAGAAAACATCAATGGATACTCGAACTACTTAATTTTATTTTTATTTTTTATTTTATTTTCTTTGGAAGACCAACAGCTGTTAACACGATACACATATGGATGGCTAACAGTAAGCCAATTATAGGTCTTCGCTGATAGAAACAGAATTTACTAAATACAAAGCAGATCTTAGACTAAAGATACAAAGTGGGTAACAAAAAGATAACGAACGTAATCGAGTTACAACAATCGACCAAATAAGATACAGTCTTCCTCGCAATAAAATAGGTTACAAAGCAATATCATTAAACTAACATTAACACAAAATAAATAAAAACATCAATAAAGCCTTATCACTTGCTAAAAAATCTACGGTTTAGCGCATTCCTCGCTGACGCCACGCTGGTACAGAAGATATCAAAGTCATAATCTTTGGATAGAGTGTTAAAGTTGTGGCCCGCTCGTGGCACAAACGCGTTTTGTCTATAATTGGTGGAGCAGGTTGGAAGGGCTAGGGGTGGGTTGTGTCTTAGGACCTTGGTAGGGGCTCTGAGAGATATCTTGGACAAGAGTTCAGGGCAGTCGATGACTCCAGATGCAATCCTTAAAAGATATAATAAGTCCGCGACTTCACGACGTTGCTCTAACGGAAGCAAGTGATGCTTCTTGCACACGTTGAGGTAGTCATCCGAGTCATAAGGTACTCTGCTACGATAACACAAATATCGGGCGAACTTCCGCTGAATACCTTCAATACGCTTAATATAAGTGTCATACCTCGGGTTCCACACTTGCGTAGCATACTCCAAATTGCTGCGGACAAAAGTGCAGTACAAAATTTTTATTGTTTTAATATTGTTAAAATCAGCTGAACATCGTTTTATAAAACCCAAGGCTTTATAGGCTTTGTTGATGATTGTATTGATGTGGGTATCATATAACAATTTGGAGTCGTGGAACACTCCGAGGTCGCGCACTTCAGACTCCCTTTGCAGGGTTTGCCCTTTCAGCCTGTAGTCGAAGTGGATTAGGTTGCGCTTACGACTATAGGTGACAACGCTACACTTCGAAGGATTGAGATCGAGATAATTTCGAGCACAGTAGTCGTCAAGGCGTGAAAGGTCAGACTGTAGGGCATCGGCGTCAGCTCGAGATGATACCTTCATAAAAATTTTCATGTCATCGGCGAAACTTAGCAGGCGGGACGCCTGGAAACATTTTTCAATATCGTTAACAAAAATAATAAATAGTAGCGGACCGAGCAGTGAACCTTGAGGCACACCGCTAGGAATAGTCACCCAGCTGGAGATGTAGTTACTAGCTACCACTGCTTGCGTCCGATTGTCTATGTAAGACGAAAACCACCTAAGTAAATCACCACTTATACCGATTACTGAGAGCTTTGATAATAGTAGACTGTGATTTATTCTATCGAACGCTTTGCTATAGTCGGTGTAAACAACATCGACCTGCTGTCCATCATCCATAGCTTCGGTTAGAAACTCGTTCAGTAATATTAGATTGGTGGTGGTAGACCGTCCCTTTAAAAAGCCGTGCTGAGAAGAGCTAAAGGTTTGTTTTATGGAAGGGTACATCTGATTGTAGACTAATCTCTCAAAAACTTTCGATATAATACACAATTTAGATATTGGTCTATAATTAGTAACCTCAGTCTTCGGCCCTTTCTTATGTACCGGCGTGATGTAGGCTTGTTTCCAGATGTTAGGAACAGAACCTTCAGCGAGAGATCTACGAAACAACATCGCAATAGGGACGGCTATTGTTTCAGCACAACCGATAAGGAATCGAGCCGGTAGGTTATCTGGCCCTGCAGATTTTGAAGGATCTAGTTTTTTGAGTAGCGTGCGTACCGTGGTAGCATCAACAAATATTGAAGATAAACCAGCCCCGCCGACAGCGTTGGAGGTATGACAATGCTGTTGTGATTGATTGATTGCTGAACCCAAGAATGTAGAATAAAAATAGTCAGAAAAAGCATTACAAATGGATTCGCCGGTACTAACCGACGTGTTGCGATATTTCAAACAATTTGGTAACCCGTGACTTTTACTTTTGGATTTAATAAACGACCAGAAGTTCTTCGGATTGTCTACAATTGAGTCCTCTACAGTGGCAATATATTTCTCGTAGCACGTTTCCTCAATACGCTTGGCGCGGTCGCGTAATATTTTAAAAGACTTATTGTCAGACCTATTACCATACACCTTGTATTTTCTTAAAAACTTGTGTTTTTCTCTAATTATTTTTATTAGAGCCGGAGAGTACCACCTGGGATAAAAGTCGCGAGTTATGAGTTTCGACGGGATGTAAGAGCCTCTCAGTGCTATAAATGTGTCATAAAAATACTCAACAGCTTCAGCGAACGACCTAGACGACAACTCCTCGGACCAATCAATGCGTGAGATCTCACTATTTATGGCCTCATAGTTACCCTTGTTAAACAAAAATGTAGTACGTGGCGCTAGTTTTAACGTATCTAATTCAATAGTGTCCAGCTGCAAGTTCAGAGCACCGTGGTGAAGATCAATAGGTAAAGACAAAGGATCGGAACAATTCGTAACAATCACTTTATCATTTGACAGTACTAGGTCGAGTATAACACCAAAGTTATTCATTATGCCATTATACTGTTTGAGATTAAGTGAGCTCATCTCGTCTACCAACGCCTTTTCATCCTGCGAACGATAAATAGATGGGTCGAAAGATCCGTCACTCGAGCCACTTTCCGTCCAAACGATATCTCTCATATTGAAGTCGCCCAATATTAAATACTTATCCGTGGGATTAAACATCATAGTTTCATCTAGTTTAATAAAGAAATTAGACAATTGTTCAGAAAAAGAAAACCCCAAATTTTGCGCGATTAAATAAAGTACACAGATATGTATTTTTTGAGCTAACTTACTATCCCGCTGTTTGACGGACAAGGTCACCCAGATGTCTTCTGCACTCGAATGGAACCCAGGCTGCGGCACCACGGCCAGGTCCTTGCGTACCGCAATCAGTATGCCGCCACCCATAGTCTGCTGCGTTAGCGCATAATCTCTGTCCCGCCTCCAGACCGCATAGCGGTCGTCAAATAACTCACTGTCATGTATACTATCTAATAGCCAAGTTTCTGTTAGAACAACAACATCGTAACAATTTCTACACAAATTACGATGAAATATTGAGGTTTTAGTACGTAGGCCACGAGTATTCTGGTAATAAATATTTAATTTATTTAGGTTACTACTACGAGCAGTCGCCATTGATAGAAGTAAGTGAAAAATCATCTGTATAGTGACATAAAGCTATTAAGGTAATAATATTACTCATAGTCAGCCTGTAATAAAACTCATACACATTGAGTAATCGTAAAGTTAAAATAAAATAACATTCAAATATAGACGGCTTGTAGGTAGATGCGCAGGTATAAAAAAAGCGGACGGTCAACCAGTGCACCATTGTGGTGGTGCAATAATGACCCTTAGTATCTTGCGATAAAAGCGTGATAGTTAGGTGAAGTACGAAGCAGCGAGCGGGCCGGTTAGCAATATAATAGGTAAATGAATGCGAACAATAGCGAGGCGTCAAGGCAGATGTTGCGAACATTTTATAATTTTGTAGCAAAATAATGTGGCATAATAGAACAGTAGACACAAGTAGTAAAGCAAATGTGGTATGTAAGCAAGAAGTGAGTTGCAATATGAAGTTGATTATGTCAACTTGTTTAAATCGCTGTCTTTCGAAATTATCATAACCGGAGAAGTATCATCTTTCCGTACATGGATTTTACAGTACTTTACCCAAACGTAGAGATAGTTGCGACTTTTTTTTAACGCCTTGGTCTTGGTTAGCCGGACTTTCTGCTCGGGTGTCAGATGGTCATTGACAAATACACGCTGTGTGTCACCTCCGAACCCGATGTCGCTCGCTGTCAAGTTCTTCTGTGCGCGAGCCGCAGCAATGAACTCCTCCTTTACGTATCGATTGAGAAAACTTACGACAATCGACTTTTCCTTGGAGTTGAAAGTAGGCACTCTGGATATATAGTTTATTTGAGATTTTGGAAATTCATAACCCACTTTCTTACTCAACGCATTGATGATGGAGAATAAGTTTTCATCCTTCCTTAGCGGCACACCCTTCACCTCGACATTATTCAGTCGGGACCACTGCTCCCTATCGCCCAGCTCTTTCTTGAGGTCCGCGACGGCGTTTTGTGTTGAGTTGACAACATCCAGCATACGCTCCAACGCAGGTATTTTTTGCTCTAGTTTAGAAAGCCTAACCCCGAAGTCGTCCACCTTGGCGCAGCTGTATTCACATGAGGCCTTTAATTCGGTTAGCTCACTCTTCATTACCTTGACTTCATCAAAAAACCCCGGCAGACCAGCTAGTTGGAGTTTAAGGTCCCGCACCTCCTTCAAGACCGCCTCAAGCGTGACTGGGTCGCTTGAGCCACCGCCTGAGCTACCGCCTGAATTACCAGCTGAACCGGCGCCTGAGCCACCGCCTGAGCTACCACCTGAGCCACCGCCTGAGCCTTTTCCATCGTCTGTAACTTTGCCATCGCTTGAGCCTTTGCCATCGCCTGAGCCTTTTCCATAGCCAGACATCGGGGGCATCTTAGCACCACCGCCGGCTCCCATACCACCGCCAGTGATGGGAGAAGAAGCAGCGATTTTGCAATGCGGACACTTCCATTTCGCAATGCGGTCGGGACCCATCCTTCTGTAGCCCGACTCGGAGATGTTGGCACATGCAAAGTCAAGATGCGCCTTGCATGAGCTACACTGGACACCATCGTTGAAGGAAACTTTACACCATGCACACTTCATAATTCAGACAATGTTGAAGCAGGGGAACAAAAGGTTGACTATCAATGAAATTCCGATTGTCGAGAATACGTCCAACCCGTTTAACTGCGTTCTGCGTATTGAGAACAGCTTAAGAACAGCTGTTTCTTTTTCTATTGCGTTGTTGACTCGATAGAGCAAGTTGTTTATTGTGATGGTCTGAAGCATCCTGTTCAATATTTTGACTAAAATGTAATGTTTTGAATTGAATTGAATAATAAATTAAATGTAGAAAAACACTCACTCAGTATAATGAGCTAACCTCTTCTTGTCAGCGTGCTGCAAGCATATACAGGGTGTAAGGAAAAGTATCATTAACTTTTAAACCACATACTCTACCCATCAAACCGAATCGAGTAGGTACCGCAGTTTAGTATGGGACAGCTTATATTTTTTTTGTTCTGACAGGTTTGCTCCCATAGTAACAGTTATTCAGTTTGATGGGTAGTAGATAGAGTATGTGGTTTAAAGTTTAATGATACTTTTCCTTACACCCTAAGCAGTGGTGCAGTTCTTTCTCACTCACACTCACTCAGTATCGCATGTGCTTAATTTTGTTCATGTCAGTTCAAGCTCGATTGCATGAAATCCAAGTTGTGCTGGTATGTAACAATATTAATAACTCACAAGCAACATTGGTGAACTAAAATCTAACTATCCAGCTACATCTGCAACCAACTGTACAGAACTGGATAGTTGCAAAACGAAACAGAGCTCATTTCTCTCGCTGTCGCAAAGTATTCGCTCCAGTCTTTTGACAAGATGTGCCTATATGCTGATATTTACATAGTTACGTAGATGCGTCTGTACTGGATGTGACTTGGTCTTCTTTTATTTTTCGTTTTTGTACAGGATTTATTTCATTTATTTTTATTTTATTATTAAACAATTACACAACTTTACAGATAAACTCCAATACGCCATGCAAGTTATAGATACAAATCAAACAAGAATATTACATGTTCTACATCTTAACTTAATCTTAAAATTTAAACGTTTTCAGCAAAGGTCAGGCATTCTCGTAAACATTCAGACCAGAGGTCTGCAAAAACGTGAAACTGGGGTGAATGTTGCAAAAGCGTGGTAAGACGTCTGAAGGCGAGCACGAGCGGAGAGCGAGCGGTTATAAAAAATACACATTATTTTTGGATTGTTTATCCAGTAAAACCATAAATTAAATACACATAATAATGCATTTACACACATTACAATACATTTTAACATTATTTTCTCTAACTAGAATAACATACAACAATTTATAAAAACTGAAATTTTTGAAATCATTATCAAAATCTATAAAAAGTACTTCAATTAATTCTTTTTAATCGAAAATACGGCACACACACGCACTTTTCGAAGGGCTGGGCAATCGCGCGTCTCATAGAAAACATTCACCTGAACTAATGGCCCCTTAAGTGCATTAGGTAATCAAAGGCCTTTAAAACAATCACAATAATCTTATACAAAAATAAAATCAAATAAGTATGCCTTAAGTGCCTGTTTTTAAAATAAATTACATCTAATCAAATTTTGTTAATCGTCGGCAACCGGGTTATTACCCGACTGCGCCAGAAGGAGGGTTATGTTTTTCGAGCGTATGTATGTTTGTATGTATATTTCTTTGGCACGGCCTACAGCCTAAACGGCTTGATGGATTTTAACGTATGAGGTGTCATTCGATTTGTAAAAATTGTGAGAGTGACATAGGCTATATTATTTTGATATGGCGTCTTTGAAATAAAAAAGAGAGGGAGAATAACAAATTTTTTTTTTGTTAAAAATTACAATATGAGTATCAAATGAAAGCGAGTAATCAGAAGATTCCAAATATATATATATTTATTATAGTACTTTTATTCTACTGTTTCGACTCAAGACTAACAAGTATGAAATAAACAAAATTATTAAGATAAACAAAAAACCTACTGCATACAAAATCTAGTAACTGAAAAGAGAAAAACAAGCTCTATAATCATTAATCAGCTATAAAAGCTTTATTTGAAATAATATAATTAGAAGGTAGGTATTGCAGGCGGGGCAATAACATTCAAATTAATATTATCTCAAATAAAGATTTTATAGCTGATTAATTATTAAAACAGCTTGTATTTCGATATAGGTTTCCTCTAAAGATTTCCATGTTGTCTTGTTTTGCGATTCAAGTCCATTCTGGACCAGCGACTTTTTTGATATCGTCCTCCCAAAGTTTCTTCAGTCGACCTTTACTTCTCTTGCTCTCTCTTGTGCACCATTCTGTTATTAATTTAGTCCATTTCTCTTTTTCTTCTCTCGTCATATATCCTATCCATCTCCATTTTAATTTCCAATAAACTATTTGAACGTTATTGAATTTCGTTATACCTTTTCTTTTCTGTAATCTTATCCTGTCTTTCCTCTTAACCCCCAAAAAACCTAAAAAATAGTTCACAACAATTAAGTATGAGATCCTTCTGGGCGATTGTTTCTATCCGCAGCCATATGCTCTCGATATCGAATGTTAAAGCTACGTCCCTTTTGACAGACTTTAAAATATATCCTCAAGCGCACCACATGGAAGCAAGGTTTTATAATAGGCTGGCAGCGTTCCCTCTTTAAATTGTCAGAATAATACATTTCATTGCCATTAATCACAATACTCTTCCAGTAAAATCTACCTCTTGGTTAGAAGTTTTAACGAGTCGGGATTCTGTACTGATATTTCGGACTGAACGTACGGAACTCGAAATTAGTTTCTGACTCAATTTGTGTGTCATACACACAAATTGTGACCGAATTAAATGTGTGCCATATTTCTATTCTGTCTGATGTTTGTGACATTTAATTTTAGTCTGTTATTTGAGCGCTAATGCGGTTAGAATTATTTGCGGTGTTGAAAGTTTGGTTGGTTTATGGTTTTGAGAAGTTTGATGTAATTAATGGTTGCACCAACCATAGGTTCGAAACTAGTATTCTCAATGGACGTCTACACGAAAAGCCATAGGTTCTTGATGTGAGGCCTCATTATGTAACTAACCGATTCAATCGGTATTTAACCAGCATGGTGTTTTTTCGCAGTTCTTAGCGATTCAGCTTTTTAGTATTTGAATTAATTACGATTTATTTAATACAGGTAACCTAGAGATACAGTCGACACAATATCATAAAACTAACTTTTTGAACGAACAAACAAAGCAAACAAAAGTCTAGTCCAATAGCCCACCCCGGGGCCAGTATTTGCCAAGCGTACCCATTATGCTCGCAGCATTGCCACGTTGGACAGCCAATGAGATACGTTAGGCGAAGGAACCGTTCTGGAGTGCAATTTTCTTAGCGTCACATCGCTGTCAAAAACATCGATGTGCGCACAAATGTAACATCCTTCTTACATCCTTCAGATCGTCGAAGTTTTTATATGAGTTTGACACGTGACATAACCTTCGCGAATACTGAATCGACAGCTCGCCGATCGATGTTTCAACTACGAATTTAAGGTTGTGACAATGTTTGCACTTAGGGAATTGCATTCCTGAGAATATAAGTCACCGTATGAGTCGAGAAGCTATGACGTAGGAGGGTGAAGGCAACATGTGCTGACAGTAGTTGTTTGGGGTACTCTGACATGTTGTTCAGCGCATTTCTTAGGGATCGCGTTTGGAAAAACTGGAGACCCGAAAAGCATAAGCGTTTCCCTATCAAGCAGTTTTAAGCCAGGAATCAGCATTTTGATATTTAGTTCATTATTTCAGATAATGTAGGTTTAATATGAACATCGCAAAAACAAAATGTTACTTAAATAACTATTGTAATAAGTACGTTGCCGATTTTGTAAACGATGTAATCGGAAACTTCCACAATAGGTGGGCTGATATGTAGGGCAATATGGGAGTTGACTACATAAAATATATTTTAGTTTTAACTGCTCAGTAAATAAACCGTTTGATAATAACGCTAAACTCACATTTTTAGTAATGCTGTTGCTTGAATACTATTTTTAATAACTGGATAAACTATAAAAAGTCAATTTCATACAAAGCACGCGTTTTGACGTTTGATAAAGAGTTGTTAATTTGACTAGTTGGAAACTCGCGGATTGTATAAGTTTCCGATTATATCTTTTATAAGATCGCTAACGTATTGACTGTACCTACTAGGCAATTTTTAAGTAATACACTCGAGAGCAATGGATCCAGGTCACCCGGAAACTAAGAATGATAGCTTATTCAAATAATACTTCTTAAATCAAATTAATAACATTTCCAGTTTTCATTTGTTTGACTTGATTAAAAATAAATACAAATTCGTCAATTATATCGCAGATTTTTTTTTAAATAACCATTTTTTGTCACATATATAACATTTACCCACATTTTAGTGTGTATGAGTGATATAATTACAACATTAATAATAAAAGTTTATTACAAAAAATTAAAATTAAAAAAAAATTGTTTATAGCCTTTTTTATAGGCATTAATTTTTAAGTAGTTAATTTAAGTAGTAGTATTAAATAGTCTATAAAATACTTTTTATTTGAATAAGCTATCATTCTTAGTTTCTGAGATATTAAGGTTTATGTTGTTGGTGATCCGTATTCATTGCTCTCGAGTGTATTCTTTGTTTCTGTGATCAACAAATCAACTGTACAATGGCTTGCTGCCTACACGATAAGAAGAACATATAAATTGTCTTCAATTAATTGACTAAATATTAAGAAGCAGAATCGCTAAAAACTGCCAAAAACACCATGTCGTAACCGATTGAGTTACAAAGTCAGGTACCAGCAAGTCTAGTATGATTTCTCTACACGCGCGCTACGCGCCTTCGCTGCATAGAAAATAACCTGTTCCCGCGCTTTTCGGAGAGCGAAAGCCGCGCTTGCCGCGACTTGCAGTATTGGAAAAGGCCGAGTCGCGCGCCAGTAGAGAAATAATGCTAGACGTGCAGGACAATGATGTAGGTACCATCTTTTTGTACACGCCCAACTATAATGATTGTTACTGAGACATGCATACCGTCGACTAAAGTGTCAGACCTCGTAACTCCATTAGATCAAATTTTACAGGAGGCACAAAAAATGTCATCACGAACAATGGCAGCCCAGAGTTATCTGGTTTTCTATTTATAATTTTAAATTGTAATGGCTCTTTAAAAGGATTTAAGAGTTGTGCCATGGATGCATACAGAAATTAGCAATAAAATTGTATAAAATTTAATTTAAAAAAAAATGGAGTTACAAGATTTGACACTTTAGCCAACGACACACTATGATCTCAGAGGAAGGATCTCCATAGAGTCCGCATAAATTTACGATTGTAGTTAGTCTCTTTTGTCTTATGACGTACCTTTAACGAATATAGAGAATATAATTAGTCTCTTTTGTCTTATGACAACCTTAATAGTAGAAGGAGATGGAACTATAGATGTTTGTTTATGCGGCTGTCCACTTTTTTTGAGCTAGTGTGTGAAAAGTGACCGTAAACATAAAGCCATATGTCACGTGGTGCCGTTTGTCCATACTACTTGACACCACACACTCAAACATAAACGTTAAAAAAGTGGACACTTTACAATTGGTATGGCTCACTCTAATAGGTATAATCTCTTTGACTATGATCCCTTTCGGGGAGGAAGAAGGAAAACAAGCTTTTAAACAAAGACACTTAGCTATAATAAAACTTAGATAACAATCAAGTCTTAACTTACAAGTTTATCTCAGAACTATTTGGATTCAAAGGGGATTCCCAACATTATTTCGTAAATAAAACTAAAATTTAAAACATTGTTTGGAACTTGGCTCGCACGTACCTGACTCCGGATGCCAAGTTGGAAAATTATTTATTTGAATTCCGTTTGTTTTCAAGAATTTGTTGTATTTAAAGTGCTTCTATGGTAGAAAATACTTATCACATTTGTACTGAAAAAGCTTTTTTAGTTCACAGAAGTTCTCCGGCGTAAAAAATAAAACCGGCCAAGTGCGGCTCTGACTTCTTGCGCACTAAGGGTTCCATATCACCACACATTTTATTAGCTACCTTACTAACAAAATTGAGCTATTCCCTTAGCGTGAGACTGACTCATACTTGATCGGTTTTTATTATTAGTTGTTTTAACAAAACATAAATATTCTTTATTTGCACACCAAAAACATACAGCAACAAAAACAGAATAAAAAGAACTTGGGGAACAAATTGTGGTCTTATCACTGAAACCAATTTCTTCCATACAACCTTGAGATAGATGTTATACTGTAAAACTTGCACTATAACCATACAACTAGCGGCGCCCGCGACTTCGTACGCGCAGATCACTGACTTCAAATATTCGTAACTTTTTATTGAATGAACCGATTGAAATAAATGAATTAAAGCCTTAATGTTAATCAAAACTAAGCTTGTGCTTTTGTGAAAACACCGTCAAAATATGTACAGTATTTGTTAATTTTAAGTAATGCATGCACAAACAAACATATTTCAGAAACAGATTAATTTCGTTGTGTTGTTGGTTTTTTTACTGCTTTTTTTTTGTTTTTTTCCCAATGTGTCTTAATAACGCATATTATGTGAAAATTTTAGCGGGCTAACTATTATGGTTCCGCAGATACAGCCTTTTCTATGTAGAATCTAGATCTAAAACTAATCTCTGTAACTGTAGTTTTCATTAAAATGTAAAGTTTCAAAGTTATAGTGGCTCAAAGATTTCCATACATATCTTAAATTGATCCTTGCATTGCAACTGTACATTTTGATGGAAATCTGACAAAGCACAAACCTAGAAATTAGTATCTAGATGGTGTTTAAAAAATTGCATTTACTTTAAGGTTAGTATAGATATAGGGTTTAATTTTTTTTTGTATGCAGCGTGCTCGAGCGCATTGCAAGGACTATTCTCTTAAGAAATGTGGTAATGACATACGATTCAAAGTACAATGTTTTACATTGTTTGTGTTCTGTACACGGACAAAAAAAAACGTTAAAAAGTACAGGTTTGCTCCCATAGTATACGTAAAATGTGGTTCAGTTTGATGGTCTGAACAACCCCTTGATGTTTGGAATAGAGACCAAAATCGAACTGTATATTAAAAGTGAGCCTTGTAAAAGCAACAACGTGGTTGGAATCTATATCTTCGCTAAAATATATTATTACCTTTAAAATTCTATTACATTGTGTCATCCATTAATGATTTTGCCAATTTATCTAAGTATATTAAATAGAAAAAGTGCTTGACATTGTACGGTAATAAATATTTGGTGATTTCGAGGATTGTTTTTTCGCAAAAACTCACGGCCGACACCACCACAACCACCACGCCAACTAACCCGCGCGCCGACCGAAACACGTCCGCCCGTGAACCCTCTTACCAAAATCTCACAACACACTTATAAGTTTTCCATTGCCATTGTTGTCAAGCGGCTACGGCGTAGCAAAGTACTACGGCGTAGTACACGTGCACTACGACCACAACTTTTATAATGCAATCTTGTAGGGCTCTCAGTTCGGTCCTTCTCCGTACTGAGTAGTTGACAGTAATAAGTAGAAAGTTTAAGTCTTCAACTTTTATTACTTGCCCCGTCTATTTACCGGAAAACTGTAAGTACTAGTTTCTAAGTTCATCATCGCATGATACAATGTGGTTTTTGCTCGTACAAACATAAAAATGATAAATATTTACACAACCAAAAACTGAAACAGTGAACCCAGAGGACCCAGACCATCGATTTAATTAAAATAGCGGAAGATAGGTGACGTTCGACGTACGAAAGTATCTCAATCACGCAATGCCGCTCGGGTTGCGACTAAGTCAATAAGGCGACGTGGGCTCGATTTATGCGGTTCATGCACCATCGGCTAGTCACCTATATTCCGATTTTTGAATTTAATCAAAGCATCAAACTAAAAAATGTTTACTACGGAGCCTACCTCAGGAAGTGCGTAAAAATCTTCTGTTTCATACAAAACTTCTGTACCAAACAACGAGAAAGTTCGATGCTCCATTAAGGCTTATCCGTCCGGGAACACAACTCGTCATACTAATCTATGTGAAGTAGCGCGTAGCTCTAGTACGAATTTAACTTTAAAAAAAAATCATTCTATGTTGTATTGTGAAGAATGTTGAAAATTTTCATTTTCTTCGGATCAACAATGTAAGAGTTAACTGGTTACAACTGGATTTATTGTTCTTCAATTTTATTAATTATTATAGATTTCAAATAATACCAAATCACTTCTCATGTCGTGTGAAACCTTTTTTTGTCTGCCTAAAAAGTGTCATAGTTAATGAATAAAATCGTTACAAAGTTCCTTAATTTCACGGTATTTTGGAAGGAGGCCCCTTAAATAAAATTATTAATTACCGCAGGAGATTTAGCAAAACTATGAACAATAACTAATAAGTCTAAGTAAAAAGCTCCCCTTTAATAAAGGAGGTGTAATAAAATAGCTTGAACAAACTCCATAGTCTTATAATTTCCTCACAGTTAGTTTACAGAGTAAACAAACTGTCGATACTCATCTTATTAACTGACTTAAAAAAAAAGAGGTTCTTAGAAGATTGAAGTAGCTGTAGATGTGGTATAGTTGTAGTTACCATTTCTTGAAGTGAACTCTTTTATTTCTTACATTATACAACGTGTTAATTAATTAACGCAAAACTAGAAAGTAGTTTGTTAAGAATCGAGAGCAGAATAGAAATATCATGGTTTCAACATAGGTTAATTTTTTTTCAAAATATTAAACAACGTGTTAATGAATAAGCGCAAAACCTCATACACCACAACTGATTTATAACAAAATAATTAGATTGAAACAATAATTTCATTATTTTGATAGTTAAAGATTAAAGTTATTCGGATTTTAAGTTTTGAGGCAATAATGATTTGTTATCATTTCAGCAACGAATGAAAGCGCTAACATGCTCATGGATACATTTTAAGAATCGTATTGTGGTAGTAAGTAGGATGAGAGTGCCCGAGCGGTGGGTTGAGATCGAGTTCAGTAAATTTTTAATTTTTGAAACTTATTAATTAATAATTTGAAAAAAATTACCTATGTAATTCGAAACCATGATAATTCGATTCTGCTCTCGATTCCAAACAAACTACTTTCTAGTTTTGCGTTAATTCATTAACACGTTGTATAATTTGATTGTAAAATTTAAAATTTACTGAACTCGATGTCAATCCACCGCCCGGGCTTACTACCAAAACAAGATTCTTAAAATGTATCCATGAGCACGTTAACGCTTTTATTCATTGCTGAAATGATAAAAACATTTTTGCCTCAAAACCTAAAAATGCGAATAACTTTAAATGTTAACTAATCGTATTAAAATAATGAAATTAGTGTTTCAATCTAATTATTTAGTTATAAATCAGTTGGGGTGTATGAGGTTTTGCGCTTATTTATTAACACGTTGTATATGGGCTTGGATAAGTTATGTCAAGATTGACAGTCCAGTACTGGCCTCTAAACCTTATCCATATACACGCACACAAACACAATTTGTATGACCCTCACGCACACCAACCCAAAAAAGTTGGCTCCTTTTGTTTTATAAGGTAGAAGCATTACGCTCATTCTAGACATATGCTTTTTCTAAGATTATAGGTATTATATATAGCAAAACCAGCGGTTTCTGTCTACAGCATAGAGTTAGAAAAAGAAGGCAGGTGATTTTTTTATTTAAATTAAGGTTTGTCTCCATGGAGTTCGAATGATATTCTCGCGACCACTTTTACTATTTAGAGATAATAGTAAAAAAATTAATTAAACTCGATGAATCGCATAAAAATTTAAAAAGTTTTGTTAAAATAATGTCTTCTATCCAGAAAAAATACAAAATAACGTTAAAAAAAAACTTGACATATAGGTTTCTATAGTACCAAGTTTATAATGATTACGGATGTACACACGGCGACACATTAAGCTATACAAAACCAACATAAGCTGGCCGCGTGACATTATATGTTACTCGACCTACGTGCGGCCAGCTTATTTTGGTTTTGTATAGCTTGATGTGTTGCCGTGTGTACCGTAATTATTATAAACTTGGTACTATAGAATCCTATTTGTCAAGTTTTTTTTTAAACATTATTTTGTATTTTTTCTGGATAGAAGACATTATTTTAACAAAACTATTTAAATTTTTATGCGATTCATCGAGTTTAATTAATTTTTTTACTATTATCTCTAAATAGTAAAAGTGGTCGCGAGAATATCATTCGATCTCCATGGAGACAAACCTTTGCTTAATTTAAATAATAAAAATCACCTGCCTTCTTTTTCTAACTCTATGCAGTAGACAGAAACCGCTGGTTTTGCTATATGCGCAGATGACTATTTTAAACCGAAGCTATCACGATACTCTACGGTTGCACGCAAAAAATAATCTGCTTCTACTCGTCGATTGATTCCGCGCCGGTCGCATGACCGACGCAATCTACATTATATTGTCATTGACTGTACGGCAATCAATTTCCCACTTTAAAAGCGTAGTCATAAGGTTGATTACATTATAAAATAGTTTCGAGTCCCGTCGGGAAATGTTAGTCTCTATCTGCGCGAACGAAGATTTACGAGCGAAATTATTTTCCTAGTTTTTACTGACCTTTTTCACAAGTGATAAAAAATACTAAAGAAAATATTAACATTAACGATAACAGTCAATCTTTTTTTTATTTACCATAATTTATACTGTACAAAGTAAGTATTTGCTCATCCAACCAGTGTAGCAGCGCTTGGGAGTCGTCCTGGTTTTAGGGTTCCGTACGCAAAGGGTGAAAACGGAACCCTATTACTAAGCCTACGTTGTCCGTCCGTCTGTCCGTCCTACCTATTTAACTTTTGAACCGTAATAACTAGACAGTTGAAATTTCCACAGAATATGCACTATTACTGCGGATTTCTTAACAAATAATAAATATAAAAATGAAAAAAAGTACAAAATTAAGGGGGGTCGTCATACAAGAAACTAGTTTTTATCAACGTTTTTTCTTCTCACTCTATCATAAAAATGGTAATACATACATCCGTCAAACTTGGTGTGATTATAGAGCCAAATCTACAGTATAAAAAAATATATTAAAACTGGCCAAGAGTGAGTCGGTCTCGTGAGTGAGTTGGTGGTACGGAACCCTCAGTGCGCGAGTAGCCCGACTCGCACTTGACAAGTTTCATTTTATTCATATTCATATTCTTCTAAACTTCGAGAAAACCATTGACTATGAATAATTTGTTTATTAAAACAGAAAAGGAAAGCGGAAAAGCAGCGTAGGTGGACCAACGACCTGGTGAAGGCGGCGGGAACCCGTTGGATGAGGGCAGCGCAGGACCGGTCGTTATGGCGATCCTTGGGGGAGGCCTATGTCCAGCAGTGGACGTCCATCGGCTGAGATGATGATGATGAATTTGTTTATTATTTTACTCAAATATTAATATTCGACCTTTATTGACATACACTTTCTAGATTTGTTCTCTCATGTCAGTATGAGCTGTTGACAATCTCTCATGCTGAAGAGTAAAGATTAGCCTGTCAGCAATGGTCGTATCGAGGCTGACTGCCCAGGATGCGCCAGACTAAGGCTGCCTGTCCTCTGATGCGGAGCGAGGCTGCGGAGCGGAGAAACGAGGCAATGTTGGCAAATCTCCGCTCCGAGATTTTATGCACTATTGGTTGATATTTCTTCGTTTCTCCGCTCCACAGCCTCGCTCCGCTTCAATGGAACGGCACAGTAACTCAGGTTTCGTCAGTCGTGTAGGCTCCTTTCATGCACTCTTTTAAATTTATAGATTATAAATATTACTACAGGAGGAAATTGATATCATTAGCATCCTTTTAAACTAAGAGTATACCCATCAAACTGAACAACTTTTACTTTAGAAGCAAACTGGTCAAAGCAAAAAAAAAAAGCTTTTGCATACATTTGAGTCGAGTAGGCATTGCAGTTTAGTATAGAACAGCTTTTTAGAATTTTTTTCCTCCCATAGTACAAGTTTTTCAGTTTAATGGATAGAATCTTTTAAAACAAATTCTAAGGATATCAATTTCAACCAGTTTAGTGCGTCCAAGATAGCTCCGTGATTATGACAGGCGGTTTTAGAGATTTTATAGTACTTTTTAAAGCTGTTTGAGCCGTCTAAACTTTATAATACACTAAAAATATACAAGATTAATTAACATTTAACATAAAATTTAAGGTTAACCTTTAATTTCATTTCATTGATTCTTAAACTATTTTTATTCTGGAATTTCGTTCTGACATTATTTGGTTCAGTTTAACAATGTGTGCCAGAATCATAGCGTCAGTTTTCCGATTGTCTCTGCTTACCCCAGTAGGACATAAGTGTGAACGTTTGTATATAGGGTTTAACTTAATATGCAGACACTTTTTAAGGGGATGATCAGACCATCAAACTGAAAAACTTTCTCTATGGGACCAACATTGAAATCGCGAAAAAAAAATCTGCTGTCCCACACATTTGGCTCAAGTAGGTTTGCAGTTTTGTATGGAAGAGCTGATTTTTTTTTCACGATTTCGATGTTGGTGCTATAGAGAAAGTTGTTCAGTTTGACGGTCTGATCATCCCCTTAAAAAAGTGTCAGCATTTTAAGAAGGACCCTGTATTTAAAATATTCAAATTATTATATTCTCAAATGGAATTTTAAACAAACTATCGATGAAAGAACTCTTTGTATAAAGAAAACAAATTTTATTCCGTTTGTCTCGATGTTAGAATCCTTTGGGAAATCTCATAGATAAATTATTCTTATTCTCGCGACACCAGACAAAAGTCGTATCAAAAAGAATATAAAATGGTACATTTTCTCAGTATTATACGAGTTAAATAAATCATATTCTAAGAAACAAGTGATCGTTTATAATCACTGAACTGTAATATCCCCGCTCAAGCCATCTCGTATCAATGAGTTTTTCGAAATTCATGTACGATTTGTAACACCACAGATTTTTCGGTGAAGGAAAACATCGTGAGGAAACCTGCATGCCTAAATTTTGAGGCATGTATTGTACCCACTGTCCATTACAAGTGGCGACGGGCTCACTCCCCTTCACATTGGATAAAAGTTTCGGTACTAGTGAAACGTGGATGTTCTGAGTTCTCAGAATATCTCTGACTACCCCTTCGGGTCGTGAGCATATGCTTTGCTAATATTTTTCTTGACAAGAACTTCAATGTTCCTCGCTCTGATTCGTGATTGGAGTGGGCCTTACTCCACCATGTGAGCCCAGTGTGTAAGGTGGAGGTATGTCATTGGTTGATTCATACAGCTTGTCATTCATTTTTGTCGGTTGTGGCTATTTTTATCTTGGCATTTTCATATGACGCGGAAGTCTCCGAAGAAGAAGAAGATTTGATCTAGGTATATCCTACGAGGATGTACCTGGACGAAAATGGGTCTGATTTACTTTTTTATATCGACAACTTCCAGGAGTGGTAACTGCTGATTTCAACGAATGAGTTTCAAAAATCGCACTCCTGATCCTTTCCTGCATAATTGAGTCACATACATCCTAAAGTCAAAGTCAATATAATTTATTCAATATAGGAGCTTGCAGCACACTTTTCAAACGTCAAATCTTTTTTAAAGCTACCACCGCGTCGGAACGTGTTGTCGCTGTAGAGAAGATGCGGCCAGAAACTCTACAACATAACACGACTTAATAACTATTACAATATAAATTCTTAAGCTAAAGTTATGTATACAATAATACATAGTCTATTTAATAAAATAATTGATACTATACAGTAAAGTAAATAAACTATAAGCTAGTGACCTCAGACCCAAGCATTTTGATCATTTAAATAATCATCCAGTTTATAATATACTTTTTTACAGAGGACTTTTTTGATTTGAGTTTTAAACATGTTTTCGGAAAGATTCAAAATGGACTCGGGGATTTTATTATAACAACAACCTAAAATCTAAACATTTGTAACATTAGTAGGATAAAATGACTAAACAGAAGTTAGGTACATATTATTCCGCCCACTCACGTTCCGCTGATCGGAAACGGAATTAGGTATGGTCAACTAGTCAAGGGACGAGTGCACGCATAAATAGATTATTGTTTCTGACCGTACCCCGTGTGGCTACTGGACCGGAAATTATTATCTATACCTGTACTAGGTGGCCCTGATTTGGCATTTATGTTGTCAACTGTTTGGAGAATTGGGACAATTATATCTTACTCTACTTGTTATTAATGTGAGAATTTGGGACACAAAATAATTCTATTAATTTAGAATATAGGTTATATTTATGTGTTCTAAGGTCGTTGTAAGTGGCAATCTGTTGTCTCTGCCTACCCTAATGGGGGATAAGCATGAGTATATGTGTGTATGTATGTTTATATCAGCGGTATACTGTATAATATTAATTATTTATAATATTTTAATTTTAATTTAAAAAAAGCCGTTGTGTTCCAGTGGCTAGTAACCTTTCTTGCCGTGCAGGGGACGATGGTTCGATCCCCGTCCAGGCCGACTCGTATAAATTAGTTTATCGGAATTTATGTACGATTTGTTACACCACTGACTTTTCGATGAAGGAAAATATCGTGAGAAAACCTGCATGCTTCAATTTCGAGAAATGTATTGTACCCACTGTCCAATACAAGGGGCAACGGGCTCACTCCCCGTCTGGTGGAAATTCTGAGTTTTCAGAATATCTCTGACTACCCCCTCGAGGAATATATTCGTGAGCATATGCTATGCTATATATTTTAATTCCACGAAGTACCTTCAAAGTTTGTCATGACATCAGTTAGGCGAAACAAAAATAAAACTCAGACCATAAAGTTTTGCAAGAATCACAATCATTAACATACCTTTGAAAAACTAAAAAAACAATGTACCTCCCCTTTATTAAGTCGGCTAAATTCAAAAGGCAAACTTTTCTGGTATCTACCGCTTGGAACTCAAAGCTTACATCCCCCCAAAAGGGAGTTCCGTACTAATTATTGTTAATGTCAGTCATCAGCAATTATATTCCCCCATTGTGTAGAGTATAATATAACAAAGCGCCAAACAAATGAGAGGCCAGCATTTAATTATATCCTTTCTATCAACCTTAATTTAGACGATTGATTTGAGGCTTAAAATGTGCTTAAGGGGATATAGTTCGGAGCGCGCTCCATACAAACGTACTATGGTGATATTTTCCATACTAACCAGTTAAAGTCAATGAAATTTTGCTGATTTAAAGTACCAGAATGGTTTAAAGTACCAGAATCTAGTCTGAACATGTAGTATGCAAAAAAGCATAATTATTGTTTATTCTAACAAAAAACCTTACAAATTCAAAACTAAAATAAAATGGACAAAAACAAATTACACCGATACCTTCGTCAACAAGTCGTATGTCCGTAGTCCATTTGTTACATAAAATTGATTTACAAACCCTTCTTGCTAACAAGGGTGGATATCAATAGATCAAAGTGGAACATGACAGGTTATAGAACCTACTTAGCTTTGAAACGGAAATCGTTGGAAAACAAATTCTATTTTTAGAGTTCCGTAGTCAATAAGGAACCCTTACAGTTTCGCCATGTCCATCCGTCTGTCCGTCTGGCCGCGGCTTAGCTCAGAGACGCTTAGTACTATAAAGCTGTAATTTTGCATGGTATATATATTAATCAGTTAGCGAAATATTAAGCTTTAAACTGTTAAAATAATTTTGTTAGAGTGTCCCCCCCCCCCCCCCCCTGTCACTAATCGGTTGTTTCTGGATACGTGAAAAAATGCACGGTAGTAGTGAAATAACGAAGTGGTGACGGAAACCTATCACCACTAAGTAGGCTTTACAAGTTAACGAGTAATATTCGACCAACTTGTAAATTAGACTTTTTTAGCCGTTAAACCGTAGTATAGAACAAAAAGCCTATTTCTATGTCCATATATAGTGTCGGGCAACTACGAAACCCTACCCTGCGCGTGGCCCGACACGCACTTGGCCGGTTTTCGTATTGCCGTTTGACGCCAAACGTACTCGTGTGGTTCCGACTTACGAAGGATCACTACATTCATTTCTTCCTGTGGGTACAGTATAAGAACGAGTATCTACATACCGTGGTTGTCGTACGAAGTGACTAAGAGATTAGATTGCATGTATCGTGTGTTTACCACACTTACTTGCACCTGGCTCTACCATTTTGTATTAGCTCAAAATGGGTTTTTGTATATAAAACTATTCTTGAGATTATGATACTCATTACGATTAGCAGAAATGCCGTGCTAGGCGAGATACAAGCAAAATGACAATAATTTATAAAAAAGTAAAAACCTAACTTTAAGATACCTATAATTACTAATTTGTTTGTAAAATTTAAAATTTACTGAACTCGATCTCAATCCACCGCTCGGGCACTCTCACCCTACTGCCAAAGCAAGATTCTTAAAATGTATCCATGAGCACGTTAGCGCTTTCATTCATTGCTGAAATGATAACAAATCTTTTTGCCTCAAAACTTAAAATGTGAATAACTTAAAATTTTAACTATCAAAATAATGAAATTATTGTTCAATCTAATTATTTTCTTATAAATCAGTTGGGGTGTATGAGGTTTTGCGCTTATTCATTAACACGTTGTATAATACTCTAACAAAGATACTGTAACGTCCGCTCTGAAAAAATACGAACCTAACCTCAGAATAAAAAGAAAACGAGAACCTATCTTATCTATGTTTCATACTTGCCCACTATTATCCATAAAAGAATTTTTATTACTATTTTTTACGGCCTTCTTTTCTTTACCTTTATTACGGTAAAATCTTCACAAAAATGATTGACGATCATAAAATTTATTACGTACGCTCCAAACTTCATCTTTTAAAGACTTTGGGCAAGACCTCTGAGACTAGGTCTTTGAAACTTGGCTGAACTGCTGCATTATTTTAGCTAAAACTTTTGATAAAATCTGCCTTCGAAAACTGTCGTGAAATTTGTGATATTATTAAATGTTGAGGCTTCTAATGTTGTGATTCAGTTTCGAGGCATGTATTGTACCCACTGTCCATTATAAGTGGCGATGGGCTCACCCCCCGTCACACTGGACAGAGTTTCGGTACTACTGGTGAAACGTGGATGTTCTGTCGTATCAAAATATCTCTGACTACCCCCTCGGGGAATATAGTCGTGAGCATATGCTTATGCTATGATGAGGCTTCTAGTTCGCAAAAATTTGTCTCTCTTTCCCAAAAACAGTGACATTCATAATTACAATACAAGAAATAAAAATAAATTAGTATTCATACATTTTCGACTTAGTAAGGTCAACACATCTTTCATGGGGCACTGTATATGTTATTATAATATATTACCATAATACCAGAGAATATTCTAAACTTGACAGACAAAAAGTTTAAGTCCCATTTAAACAAGTCCTCTGTAAAAAAGGTTACTATAAACTCGATGATTATTTGAATGACCAAAATGTCTGGTCTTGACAATGTTACACTATGTAATTTAATATTAGATTTTCGTAATTGTACTTTGTATATTTTGTTTTGTTTAAAAGAAGTATATTGTAGAGTTTCTGGCCGCATCTTCTTTGCAACGGAACACCTTCCGACGCGGTGGTAGATTCAAAAACATGACGTCAAAAAGTTATCTATGTGATATTATTTTGAATAAATAATTTTGACTTTTGACTCTATTTTTTGTTCCTGGTTGGTTCAAACATTCTTTCACTTACAAGCATTTGGGAATAGGTCCGTTTGGCGTTGGATTAGACTGACGCGCTTATGAGAGTCTAAGCATAAGGGCCTCAATCCTAATGTGATTCGGCTGGAATTTGTCTCAGATGCTTCTGAGGTTGCTTGGATGCTTCCATGCCTATGTTATCCCTGGCTTCCCTCCGTTATTTTTATTCGTGTCTCTTCTACGCTTTGACGAGCCAGTTCTTTGAAATACCCTCAGAAAAAGGATATGACTAGAATGAGCCTCACGCTTCTGCCGTATAAAACAAAATGGGATCTTAGGTTGATGTGTGTGAGACGTCATACAAATTATGTCTGTGTGCGTGTATATGAACAGGGTTTAGAGGCCAGTGCTGGTTGCAATTTTTTTCAATGCTTTCGTAGCTTCGACTGTCTATCTTGACATATAACTTAGCATAAGCATAGCATAGCATAAGCATATGCTCACGACTATATTCCCCGAGGGGGTAGTCAGAGATATTCTGAAACCTCAGAACATCCACGTTTCACCAGTAGTACCGAAACTCTGTCCAGTGTGATGGGGGGTGAGCCCGTCGCCACTTATAATGGACAGTGGGTACAATACATGCTTCGAAATTGAAGCATGCAGGTTTCCTCACGATGTTTTCCTTCACCGAAAAGCCTTCACATATAACTTATCCCAGGAAAAACCATAGATTTCATTCCGCCTTGTTTTAGGTCTGCCTCGAACCCGAATTAGTTTTGGTGGTGGTTTTGTACCATCGGTCTAGCAACTCTAGCATGTGGCAGACATGTCCAGCTCAATCCTATTTTATATTGGCAGCGATCCAGAGTAGAGCGAGTAGTCCAGAATAAAGAATAATATTAATAAGTACCTACGTTACTTACCTAATGCAGTCATTTACTAGACATAATTCAATTTATATACCCGATTGACGATGTTCATAATCTACAACGTGTTAATGAATAAGCGCAAAACCTCATACACCCCAACTGATTTATAACAAAATAATTAGATTGAAACAATAATTTCATTATTTTGATAGTTAAAATGTGAAGTTATTCGCATTTTAAGTTTTCAGGCAAAAATGTTTTGTTATCATTTCAGCAATGAATGAAAGCGCTAGCATGCTCGTGGATACATTTTAAGAATCTTGTTTTGGTAGTAAGTAGGGTGAGTGTGCCCGTGCGGTGGGTAGAGATCGAATTCAGAAAATTTCAAATTTTACAAACAAATTATTTAATATTTTGAAAAAAATTACGTATGTTGAAAACATGATAATTTGATTCTGCTCTCGATTCTAAACAAACTACTTTCTAGTTTTGCGTTAATTCATTAACACGTTGTATAATTAAACGTTTTTACGGGTTCTTGCCGCGTTTTGGAACATTTGAGTTCCCGATATTTCGGCAGTGTTACAACTGCCGTGATTACGGGATGACTGGATATTTTTAAGTTGTTCATAATCTTAAAATATTATAATAAATTTATATTTTTTTTATGTCTACGAACCAAAACTAGTGTGAAACTTTTTTCATTACGTTAAAATCTTATTTGTATTTGGTGTCACAAATAAAAATACTGATTTCCGATTCGAGTTTTTTCGTTACCCATGATGAACATGACCGCTTGGTCATCTTAACCAGTAGTGCCATAGGGAACTGCTTTTCCCTTCAGCACTACTTTTTGATCCACAGGGACAAGTTTTGTCTCAATGACTCATTTTGAATGCGTGTTCTGATACGCACCAAGTCGGTTTTTGTTTGTTATTGCAAAAAAAAAATCCGCCGTTCAAGTTATGCATCAAAATTGTTGTGTTCAGGGCCATCTTTCTCTCCCTCTTTAAAATTAAGAAGAGGCATTTTCACTGCAGTGGAATTTAACTCGATATACCTACTATACTTTATCTTAATGTGGTCGAACAAAATGCACCTAGAGCTGAACAAATTCTGCACGCGTAATCCACGATTAGATTTACTTCTACCCTAAGACAGACACAGCGTCAGCAATTAAAAACATTCACCGAAAAAGTTTCGGATTTTAATTTGATTTCTTCGGACGAAAATTTTTAACTTACCGGTCGTTATAAAATAAGCGGCGACTTTCCAAACTCTACTCGAAGTTTTGAGACCAATTGAAAAGGTGCCGTTCGGTCTAATTATATTGAAAGTTGTGGAACGTTTTTATTCCAGCAGTTTGCTTCCGCAGCGGTGGAGCGGAATACTGAACAGTTTGCACGATTTTTAAGCAAGGCGGATATTTATTTGGAAGTTATTGGTTTGATGTTTAGTAATAGGCGGTTTTCATGGCTTATTTTATAATTGTGTTTACACAGGATGATGTGAAGCCAAAGGTTGTTGACATCATCCATAAACATAGAACTCACGACGACGATTTAGAGGTGGTTAGAAACATAGCACTGGTAGTGTAATTCTGGTAAGTATATTTTAGGTTTAATGATATTTAAGACAAATTAGTCACTAATATTTCACAATCGTAATCGGATAAACTGTATCACAGTTTTTAATGTGAAAATCACATGGAAGACAGCTCTGCAGTTTTTTCTTGATTTATGAAAAATAAAAGTTAATAATATATAAAAAGTTGATTTGGGGTTGCAGCCTTTATCCCAATCGCTAAACCGGTTTTTTTCTATATCTTTATTATAAAACATACACGAATGGACTGTCCATACTAAATGCAATCAGCTGATAGAACGTTTGTTTGAAAAGTCGAAAAAAAATTATCGAATTTCCTATCGGTTCTTAGGTCTTAGAGAAAGTTGACTATCATGGGTAGAATCACCCCTTAGAATAATGCAACTGTTTACCGTAACACCCTGTATAATAATATTCACGACGTGGTGGTTTAGAGTAGGATATGTTCCATAATAACGCACAAACTCCAAATAATAAAGATCCCGCTCAACTCCCGCCCGAACACACATTCGCATCAGTTCGCTCCTGCTCACTGCCGTGCCGTAGAGCTCGCAACTCGCATGATAAATGGCTATGCTCGGCGCAAATCCCGTTTGATACGACACACCTTATCACTGTCGTTGTAGCGTATGTAGTTTTATGTAAACAGATGTACCGTGCAGATATGTGCGAATGCGGAGGTGTGTTGGTACAGTAAATGTATTTGTATACTCCGCCTGTGTATTTATAGTTGTAACATAGTATCTACCTATCTAAACATAAATACATTATAAACTTCTGGTCTGTATTTTTGTTCGACTAATATTATAAATGTATCTAAATGTTTGTGACGTGCGATATTTGGATGTTTGTATGTACTAAATTAACATAATAAAATAATTTAAAAAAGGAAAGGGCTAAAGCTATTCGAAAATAATAGCAAGAAACGTTATTTGCCAGATAAAAGATACCTTCGCAAAATAGCCAGTGGTGGTCCAGTGGCGAGTAAACATGTCTGCCGTGCAGGAGGCGATGGTTCGATCCCTGTCCAAGCCGACTCGTACCAATGAGTTTTTCGGAATTTATGTACGATTCGTAACACCACTGGCTTTTCGGTGAAGGAAAACATCGTGAGGAAACTTGCAAGCTTCAATTTCGAGGCATGTACATAAGTGACGATTACGAAGTGAAGTGGCTCACTCCCCGTCACACTGGACTAGAGTTTCGGTACTACTGGTGAAACGTGGATGTATAGAGGTTTCAGAATATCTCTGACTACCCCCTCGGGGAACATAGTCGTGAGCATATGCTTCACAAAATAGAATGCTTTTTAGATTGATTATTGGAATTTCCAAATAGAGTTACGAAAAGGTTTGACTCATCATCATCAGCCTATAATTATGCGTCCCACTGCAGGGCACGGGCCTACCTTCCGGATCCACCACGCGGATTATGAACTTCACATATCACATACGCAACTTAATACAATTTCTTTTTCAGCGTAGGATGCAAGTTTCTTCACGATATTTTCCTTCACCGTTTGAGTAACATTGACATATTTGATCGCAAAACCCAGAAATAAATTTTATGAGTAGGAATATTAAGTTTTCAAGAACACCGTATTTTAGAGGTCTGTATGTAAACGACGAATTAGTACAGGCGCCATTTAATTTGTTATCTATCTATCTACAGAGTGAAATTGATTTTTTTAGCATCCTTTTAAAGTAAGAGTCTACCTATCAAACTGAACAACTTTTACCATGGGAGCAAATCGATAGGAGCAAAAAAAATCTGCTGTTCCATACTAAACTACTCGCTACTCGACTCAAATGTTTGCAACAGCTGATATTTGGGGGCGTTATGGATACGTAATGGAAGAAACACCATTTTTAGAATTTTGGTCTGTATGTTTGTTTGTTTGTGCATGCATCAAAGTCAAAGTCAAAATTGTTTATTCAAAATAATATCACATAGATAACTTTTTGACGTCATCACTTAAAAACCTATTAACGATTTCGATGGGGTTTTAACAAAAGCATAGGGCTTAGTTTGTGTTACCATTTAGGCTTTATTTCATCGCAATCGGTTCATTCAATCAAAAGTTGCGCGTGCAATGTCGCGGGCGCGGCTAGTTAATAATAACGAGTTTCTGACTACCCTAAATGTTATTAAACGATTTTTACATTTAAACACAAAATACGTTTTTCTTTACCTAAGTAGGTACACTTTGTTTAAAATTTCAATTTTGCTGATTGTTCAAACGTAATTAAAATCTGTTTACTTTTTATAAACCTTGCAATTTTTAAAGGGCGTATAGTGTTTTTAAAATGCTTAGTTTTCGTTTAATTAAATTTTATAGCCGACTAGGTATATTTAACTAAGATAAAGTTTGCATTTTAGTTTTTAGTAGTAGGTTCGAATAAAAGACAGAACATAGAATGTATAGAACAAAAATTGAACCAAAAATAAATAAACATATCGTCATGGTAAAAATGTTTGTGTCGTGGCGTAGGAAGCTTCGGTCACCGAATAGATATCCTTCCAGAAGGTTCCAACAGCTTCATACAAGCTTGTGGCGGCCGGTACACGGACACCCCTCCAGTCACGACTCACCAATACAAACTCACTCAACACAAACACCGCCGACGGTAACACAATCATATCCATGTTGCGTCGCAGTAATAATCGGGGTCCCCGTCGTCGCCGCGGCCGTCTTCTGGCCGCTAAACTATGTGACGGTCTGATCATCCCCTTAAAAAAGTGTCAGGATATTGAGAAGGATCCTATAAATATTCTATTCTTTGCTTTGTTGTTCGAAACGATTATCTAAGTTAAGCTGTGGAGCAAAGTGGAAAAAGGAATTCGTATTCAAAATATGACTTAATATTTTATGTTTTTGTTAGAGGTACTAAATTAGAACAAAGGAACATTCGAAAGACAAGACGTCACAATGCATAAAAAATATTGTTGCATCCACAGGGATCATTTTCGTTCTAAATGATTGAAGAGACGTCCATACTGTGTCATGATGGACGGTATTTTCAAGGCATGTTGTTATGATATAGGAATGGATGCAGCATTGAGTGATTTTCTTTCGCAGTTTACATGACTATCGAAAAAGAAATGCACCCTTTAATCTACCTACTACAAAATAAGATAACATTTTTTGAGCACTTGATTAAAGTCAAAGTCAAGGTCAAGGTCAAGGTCAAGGTCAAGGTCAAAGTCAACGTCAATTTAATTTATTCAATATAGGAGCTTGCAGCACACTTATCAAACGTCAAATCGTTTTTTAAAGCTACTAACATTAAGAATTGCTAATCTTAACCGATATTGACAATCAGGGGGTGATTTTCGCATAATTTGTTGTCGCCAAGTTTGAATTTGGAATAATTTTGACCATCCGAACTTCTATTTTGGATCGCATAAAGAAGTTTTTGGGTACGAAATTTAAAAACCGGTCAAGTGCGAGTGGCTACTCGCACTCCGAGGGTATCGTACTACACCACCACACAACATATTAACATTCACCATTTTTTTCCTCCGGGTCCTTTAGCGGGAGACTGACTCACACTTGGCCGGTTTTTATTATTTGTTGTTTTACTGTTGAGTTTGCTCTATAATCACACCTAGTTTGACGCTTGTTAAATAAGGTAAGTTTTTATCTCACAATTCAGTTCCATTGTAATTTTAAGCAAACAATTTTAATATTTAATTTCAACAGATGCGAATCCGAAAACAATGACTATCAGTGGTATATTTTCCCTTACATTAAAACAAAGGCCACGAACGATTTAATTCAACAAATGGGATAGTGCAGTGCTATGTCAGCGTTGCAGCCCGGCCGGCGTAGAACAACTAGGGAACAGAGGGTCGGCCATTAGCAATAACTTCTCTTGATAATGTAATTATATTTAAAATCCCACATATCCGCACCAAACGCCTTTCAGAATCTTTTAAAATGCGCATAGCCAAGGAGTGGAATGCCCTGCCTGCGTCAGTATTTCCGAGTGGTTACAACCTGAATTCCTTTAAAGTACGAGTGAATATGCTTCTTCTGGGTAAGCTCGCTAAATCTTCGACCCCATCTATGTCCTAAGGAATGGATTTAGGTCAAGAGCAAACCCATATATGTAGTAAAAAAAAAATGCTATCTCGAAGCGTGTCTATTGAAATTAGTATAATTTGTTAGATATTATTTATGTAAAGTTTTCTTATAACGTCCAACTTAATTTAAATATATACACGTCAAACTGGACAGAGTTTCGGTACTACTAACGAAACGTAAATGTTCTTTTCTGTATATTTCAGATTACCCCCTTGGAGAATAGTTGTCCCGAGGTGGTGCTCGGGGAATATAGTCGTGAGCATATGCATGCAACTTAATTTAAACATTAGTATAGCTATCTTGTGAATAATAAATTTAATTTGAAATAATTTGGTATAATTCCTGGAAGGGTAGGTGATTCTAATGTGAAATAAGCAATTCAAAAGACAATAATTATGTACCTGTAAGCCATGGAATAAATAATTTCATACAAATATCATTATCCTTGGCTTATTGGTGGTCACATGAAAATAAAGCATCGATCGTAGCAAGAAAACGTTTTAGATAATGTAATATTCACTATTTGCACACCAAAACATATAATTAAACAATAATCGCACAAAAGGGGAACAATATCAATCAATACGTTTGTTAGAAAAGTTTTAAGAAAAAAATACAATCATGAATACAATTACCTTTTTAAGTAATGGATCATATTTATGTTTTTATACTATTACTCTCTTTCTCCTCAATAAATATTATATCCATACTCAACCCTGTGTAGCTGACTGTCCTTGGAGAATACAGTCTTGAGCGTAGGTATGTAAACGCCACTTTTAACCCTTCTGCGGCATCTCTACTCTAGAACAGTATGCGATAAACAGGGCAACCGTAAACAGGGACCGCTGGATTTTACGAGCTCGGAATTGTCTCACACATTAACTGCAACTTGGGCACTCTACTGATAAGAGTAATTCTGCATCCGGTTAAATACATGGAAAACAGATACGGTATTACATAAGATTATGTTCCATATACAGGGTGGAATTGATATCATTAGCATCCTTTTAAACTAAGAGTCTGCCCATCAAACTGAACAACTTTTACTATGGGAGCAAACCGATCGGACCAAGAATAAAATCAGCTGTTCCATACTAAACTGCAATGCCTACTCGACTCAAATGCATGCAACAGCAGATTTCTGAGATCAAAGTTAAATTAAGGGATTGGTCTGACGCGAAAATTTCAAACCCGAAAAATAAGTCAAAACCTGTACCGAGATGATATACAAGTGTGCTAGTTTGTATGGACTAAATGTACTCGTTGTGTGCTTCAACAAAACGTGATTTGGGCATATACATTTATGCTACTTTGATCTAAGGCACGGTTTATACAGAGGAGACGTGTGGCGGTGGCGGATAGTCACACAATTATAAACCTTAATAGTACGTAGCATAGCGTCGTTTGGAAAGTTACGCCCACGCATTCAGGTCACCTCGAGGCGCGCGCGCAATTCTCCTTTACGACAAAAACGACGCTATACTACGTATTATAAGGTTTATATTGTGTTACTTAGATTATCCGCCACTACCACACGTCTCTTCTGTATAAACCGTGGGTAAGACTCAAATGTATGAACAGCAGATTTTTTTGCAATTCATGTTTGCTCTCACACACTAAAAGTTGCTCAGCTTGATGGTCTGTGCAACCCTTAAAATGTTTCGACTCATTTCAATGTCACCCTGATAATAAAGTATTCTATTCTATTCACCCTGTGGTTGTTCTATAAATCAAAAACCCAATTAAACGAACAAAAGCAAAAGAAAAACGCACCTCGAAACTCTCTACATTATTTATGTATAATCTTATCTCAATTTTGATAAGACAAAAAGTTATGTTCCAAGTAAAGAAAAAATAGCATGTATATTTGAGGCACCGTCCCGGCCTGAGGCCTTTTTTTGTCATAAAAAATATCATAGTACATGAGTGCCGTAATGCTTTCCTCCGGGTAATCCCTATGAGAATGCGAGGTACAGTACATCCATCTTTTTTGTAAGACTGACGTTTTTATAGGCTAAGAGCTAGTGTCTTTCTATGGTAGATAAAGTAAGTAATTGAAATTAAGTTGATTGCATGGACACAAAATTAACTTCTAACTAAAATCAAATATTGACGGCCCGATAGCACAGTCGGTAGTGAACCTGCCTGCTGTGCCGAGGGTCGTGGGTTCGAATCCCGCAAGGGACAAATATTTGTATGATGAATATGAATATTTGTACCCGAGTCATGGACGTTTGTATCTATTTATGTATTCTATATCGTTGTCTAGTCATCATAATACAAGTCCAGGCTAGATTCTGGTACTTTAAATGTGACTAGATAATTGATTTGTGTGACAATGTCCAAGAAAAAAAAAAGAAGAAAAAAAAATAATTTATATAATAAAATAATAAATCAGTTTATTGCCAATAAATATAACAAGATCAATACAAATGCTGACACTTCTTGAAGGGGATGATCAGACCATCAAACTGAACAACTTTCTCTATGTCAACATGGTCGATATCGCGAAAAAAAATCAGCTGTTGTATACAAAACTGCAAACCTACTTGATCCATATGTATGGGACAGCTGTTTTTTTTCTCGATTTCATTGTTGGTCCCGTAGAGAAAGTTGTTCAGTTTTATGGTCTGATTATCCTCTTAAAAACTGTCAGCATATTTCGTTGGACCCTGTATATGAACAGTTAAAAAAAACACAAAAAGCACACAATATTAAAAGAAGCAAATAAAATACACAAATTTGGCAAGAAGACAGGAGTTCAGATCAACATCATCATCATAATTTCAGCCGATAAACGTCCACTTTACAAATACACCTTATTTCCTTTTTTTTCTTTATACGGGTGACCTTCTTAATATGCTGACACTTTTTAAGGAGATGTCCAGATCATCACACTGAACAACTTTCTCTATGGAACCAAAATCGAAATCGCAAAAAAAAAAACAGCTGTCCCATATATTTCGCTCGAGTAGGTTTGCAGTTTTGTATAGACAAGCTGATTTTTTATTATAGAAAACTGAAGAAAGTTTGACGGTTTGATCATCCGCTTAAAAAAGTGTCAGCATATTAAGAAGGACCAGTACACTGTTGATTACATCTGGACGTGGTGGTAAGAGTGTATTATAAAATTGTCATTAAACTGTTGATTAGAGGGTTGGAGTATTGTATATGAAAGAGTTCTTATGTTTTTCTGAAAATTTAGGTTTTTTGATTGCGCCAGAAGGAGGGTAATATTTTTTAAGAATCTATTAGGTTAATTGGTCTATGGTAGCATGACATAACGAATATCGAATAAAGAAACATCAGAAGAGGACAAGGAAAATATGCTCAAATTAAAAATGTTCTCTGAAAAAAAAGTTCGCAGCGCCGTCAACCGGCATAAGTGGGTATTATGTAGATGACGTGGAAGAAATTAGTTAAAATCGTAGCTTTGTAGCCGTAGTTTTTACCCCCAAGATAGTACATTAGCGTGAGTATGTATCTACGTAAAATGTTTAAGAGAGGTACGCAAGCTTTAAATTGTTTTTTACTTGTAGCTCCTGGACTATCCATACTCGTCGGGTGGAAGGCTGAGTGGAAGTTATAAACTTGATATATGTATGAGAGTTCTTACTATGATCCCGGTCACTACACGTACCTGTCTCGCGGTTAAAATATTTAAACCTAAGAGTTAAATTTCACCATTTATGATGTAGTGTAGAAACTTCAAAGATAAAAGAACATAATATGCCTTCTTTACTAATATTATAAACGAGGAGTGTTGAGGTACTGACATCGTATTTTTAAAATTTTGGAAACTCAAATATTTAATACTAGCTGTTGCCCGCGACTCCGTCTGCGTAGACCTTAAAAAAAATATTCTATGTGTTAATCCAGATCATATTATATCTGTGTGCCAAATTTCATTAAAATCCATTCAGTAGTTTTTACGTGAAAGAGTAACAAACATCCATCTATACTTACAAACTTTCGCGTTTAAATTATTAGATTAAATAATTATTTTTTTAGTTACACTTGTTGTCCTATAAGTACTATGTTGAAGAGTGTCCATAAGAAGAGCTATGGATACTCTTCTAATTAAAGGGGAAAATTACGATGAAATAAAGGTTAGTTGTTACTCGTAGATAAACCCATAAACCATAGCATGTTATCTTACTACAAACTAAGTGGAACGCTGATTTTCCATAGACAGCTTCCGACATCTATCGGTGAGGTATCGAAGCACTATGTGTTGAATTTGGGTTCGTATGCAGGGTGTGACAGCCTAGCAAATACTGAAACGGTGAACTCAGACCATCAAACTGAACAACTTTCACTATGGAGCCTACCTCAGGGAACGCGAAAAAAATCTACTATCCCATACAAAACTGCTGTACCTACCCGACTCAAATATATTATGGGACAGGTGATATTTTTTCGCGTTTCCTGAGGTAGGCGCTATAGTAAAAGTTGTTCATTTTGATGGTCTGAGTTCACCGTTTCTTTATTTGCTAGGCTGTCACTTACACCCTGTATCTGATAGCTACTGTATGTACAGTCACCATCAGATATATCATAGCAAACAATATGGACAAATAATTCTAAGCGTTTCAAATTGAATAATTTGTTTCTTTACACAAAACTAATCAAAAATATCTGAACGCCTATAACATCAAATATATCTACGCAGTCAGGGTGATCATATACATCTGAGCAGTTTGGGAAAAAAGACCGTATTTCGTTTTTATACATTTCAATTTTAAATAACATTGTATAGAAATTATTGAAAATTAACTGTTCAGATATTTACGACCAAATACATGTTTAGATGTAATTGGTAATATTTACTGTAAATAATTTATTGAAAATTAGCACTGCTCAGAAATATTTGAACACCTTGTATGCTACGATATTGGCTATGTTGTGCAAAGTGGTGATGGGTGGCAGAAATGTGTACGTTTGTTGGACAAGCTGTGTTAAATATTCTTGAATCTATAAATCCTTAAAATTTGGCATGGAATTTTCTATTGACATCTAGATGCTCACTAAAAGAGATAAAATTTCAAAAAACCCTTTTTCCTTTCCAAGATGTGAAAACCGGGATAAAAGTTTGTAAGGAAATCGGCACTGCAACTGTCGTGGATTCTAGCAAATTGGTATTTTAAAATTGTTTATATCGATAATGTTGCTTATTTCTGTAGTTTTTACATTATTTTATTATAAAATAACAAACTTTTAACTAACATGTTACTTGAAATAATTCACGGCGGTCCGACACCGCCAGGGGTGCTAGTGTCGTGCACATAGCCAATTGCCTACTGTCGATGTCGTCTTCTTTCCGTCTTCCACGAAGGGGTGCGGTAACAATTTGTGAGTACAGGGAATGTCTGTACTGTATGTAGTACCATCCTTTTTCAACCGTAGCTGTCCCACGTAGCAATTAGGCAATAAGGGTTTCTTTTAATATTCATAAAATGACCGAAAAATCATCTGTCATTCTACACTGAAGCCTTAAAAAGACTTTGTACCCTTCTGATGGTGACTGTACTACAATTACTACTTTGTATGTTTGTTGTACGTTCACGCTTCAGCAGTTAAATCAATCGGCATGTAATTCGGTATGCAGTGCGGCGTGGAGATGCAACGTAGCTATATTGGATACTTTTTGTTCCGAAACCGAAACGGATTCCATGCGGGCGAAGCCGTGGAAAAAGAGAATATAATGCTCACGAGTACTAACTTCCCGAAGGGGTAGTCAGAGATATTCTGAAATATCAGAAAATCCACGTTACGTTTATATAGGGTGTTAAGGTAACCATTTGCATTACATTAAGGGGTGATTGTACCCATTATACTGAACAACTTTCCCTAAGAAACCTGTCGAAATAAGCATAAAAAATTATGGACTCTCCATAGTAAAATGGATCAGCTGAAGGAGCATTTGTATGAAAAGTATTTCGTATTTCCTATAGGTTTGTATGGGAAAGTTGTTCAGTATTATAGGTACAATCACCCCTTAAACTACTGCAACTGTTTACCCTAACAACCTGTATATAAATGGTAAATTGTATATCACCGTAATTATTTTAAGGGTGTGTTCAGGCATTGAAACTAAAAAAAAATCCATAAAGAACAGTGTCGATAGTGTCAACATTTTTTCGATTTTCTATGGGAGGTTAAAAAAATATATTTTTTGTTTGTTCCTTAAGGGTTTTTTCTTTTTTTAGTATTTTAAGATATTTTAAATACCTTTGCATGCACTTTTGCCATTTGCATTGAGGAAGGCAAATGGCAAAAGAAGAATAAATCATAAAATTTAATTTAATTTTCAGTTGGTTGATTTAAAAGGTCCACTACTGAAAAAAAAACTTTTAAATTCCTGCATATCTACACTAAGCCACGGTTTATACAGAAGAGAAGTGTGGCGGTTGCGGATAACCTAAGTAACACAATATAAACCTTATAGTACGTAGCATAGCGTAGTTTTTGTCGTAAAGGAGAATCGCGCCCGCGCCTCCAGGTGACGTCGCCTGGAGGCGCGGGCGTAATTCGATGCTATGCTACGTACTATAAGGTTTATAATTGTGTTACTTTGAATATCCGCCACCGCCACACTTCTTTTCTGTATAAACCGCGGCTAAGATAAGAATAAAGAAAGAATCCAAAGCTACCTTTTATAATACTGAATCTAAAACTGCACACAGTTTCACACAGTTTGCAACTCAAACGAACCTTTCAAATATTTAGGACGCAATCAGAATAAAACAGTCCCAACTCAACTTTTAACTAATCCAAATTCATTACAAACCAAAGGAATGAAATACTGAAAGTACAGAGAAGTTACTTCGTACGAACGCAAATATAACGCTAGCAGTTTACGCTCACTCGTTTAGCTTCTGCGACTGCTTCCTTGTTCAATACTTTATCTCTAATTACAGTGAGTTCAAAAAATAACAGTTGGTTGGGCTATTGCACGGTTCGTTGTGTAACGTGTTGTGTTCGCTCCAAGGTCCCCATTATACGCAGACCTCGGAACTTATGGGATTTTCATTTCATTCTTGGGTATGCAGGTTTCCTCACGACGTTTTCCTTCACCTCCGAGCCAGTGATAATGATATTGTAATTAAAGTATTTCGTCAGATGCTTACTGTGATGTATGCAGTAGCTAATACGTAGCTAGAGTTGGCAACACTGTTTGTCTCGCAATATACGTGATACCGAGCTGAAGTGATTTGTGTTATTTACTGCGCTCCCTTGTTTCCCTAGCCGCCATCTTTACACTTACAAAAGTAACAATGGGAGTGGACCTTCTTTTCTTTTCATATTGTACCATTGTTGTCTAAATAATTTGAATAATTTGATTTGGTATGCCGGTTGACTAACTGCTAATTATCTGACTGTCATAATTAGAAGGGACTTCGGACAAGGGTCGGATCCACAGAGCAATGTAATACTACACATCTCGTTAACATAGGAATAGTATAATGCTAGATACGCGCTATTTTTTAGGGTTCCGTAGTCAAAAAAGAAACAATTTTTTGATATTTGCACCTATTGAATCGAAATTCAGCATGAAGACAGACCCAAAAACACATACACTGGTAGTTAAGGAGAACAACAATTATTTGATTTAAGAGGCTATGTGAAAAAAATAGGATTCTTCAAAGCATCATATCTCATGAAGTACTAACAGTAGGAGTATGATTTGCGGATATGTGTAAATTGAACATATAATTGAAGTTTTGATTAGAGCCAAAACACGATTAAGACACATTTTCTCGATAGAAAAACAAGCCAAAGTAGCCTCCGTCTTTATCGATAAACGCTTGGAAGTGCTAAACGATGAATATTAGAAACAAGAGGCTTGATTTAAAAAAAAGAGATTGATATTTTATAAATTTTGATTGAAGCAGAATTGAACTTACATAAATAGTACAATTACAATTAAATAAAGTTTGTTTTATGCTTGCGTCGTTTCAGGCGCACGCGCCGCCCTGTCTCTTTCTCTCGCATCAGGCAGTAATATAAGCTATCACACGCCCATTTCGCTTCAATTATTTTTCGACATAGGCCCTTAACGAAAATCTAACTAAGAAACAATCTTAAACGTAAAAGTGGGTTAAAATAACTGTTTTCTAATGACGCTGACCTAAATCAAATCGCGTTTACGATTGCTTTTGAAGATTTCCTTAAATAATCTTAGCTATATCAGAATACACTTGTTATACAATGACTGTGGAATACTATCATGGGCGAGTCCGAAACACTCTTGTTTATACGTCTTCGTACCTACAATACACCACGAGTTTTAATTACCACCATAACTTTAAGGGTGTATTCACACAATGGAACAAGTTTTCTTAAGGAACATGGTCGAAAAACTGTTTTTTTTTTAATAATTAGTGCGGATCAGCCGATCGATTTTCTATAAGTGGTCCAAAAAAAATCTCGTTTTTCTGCCCATGTTCCTCAGGGAAAGATATTTAGTTTCATTTTCTGAATACACCCTTGAAGTTATGTTAGTAATTAAAAACTACAGTGGTTTATATACGTATAGCACCGAGTACTATAACGTATAAAAAAAAGAGTTTTCTATCTATCTACTTAAATATATACGATATTTATATACGTAAACCTAAAAAAGAGAACGATTATAGGACTCCGTCTCCATCATGAGGCGGGCGGATCGATTCCTGGTTTGTACCACAAGTTCTACAAAAAGACAATGCGGGTATTTAAATAATTATTATAAAGGGTCCTTCTTAATATGCTGACACTTTTTAAAGGGGAGGATCAGACCATCAAACTGAACAACTTTCTCTATAGCACCAACATCGAAATCGAGAAAAAAAATCTGTTCTTCCATACAAAACTGCAAACCTACTCGAGCCAAATGTATAGGACAGCTGTTTTTTTTCGCGATTTAGATTTTGGTCCCAAGAAAATATGGGCAAGCATGGAGTGAACACAAAAGACCAGCTATAGCAGTGTTATAAGCTTCGGCTTGTAATAGCCCTCCCAAAATAATAATAAAACGCTAAAATAAAAATTATCGTCTTTTATGGTGAGCAATATCATACGATTCAGTTTTTAGGGTACCTTGTTTTAGGGTTCCGTAGTCAACAAGGAACCCGTATAGTTTCGCCATGTCCGTTGTCTGTCCGCGGCTTAGCTCAGAGACGCTTAGTAATAGAAAGCTGTAATTTGGCATGGGTATACATTATTAATCACGACGACAAAGTGAAAAAATAAAATTCTCCCCTACACGAAAAGTGGGGATGCCATTTTTTTTGTCTCGACTATCCCATGGTGTGTAGTATAGTTGAATATGTCTTTTAAAAATATTGTGGGTGTGGGAAAACCATTTTTCGATTTAGGGATCCGTTAGCGAAATATTAAGCTTTAAAGTGAACATTTTTGTTAGAGTCAAGTCCGCCACCCCACTGCCAGCTAAACGGTCGTTTCTGGATACGTGATAAAATTCATGGCACTAGTGTATATAACGAATTTAAAAGGAAAACTATCACCGCTAAGTAGGCTTTCCAAGTTAACGAGTTATAGTCGGCCAACTTGTAAAACTTACTTTTTAGACTTTATGAGCCGTTAAACCGTAGTATAAAACAATAAGCCCCCTTCTAAGTCCGTATATTGTGACGGGCAACTACGGAACCCTACCCTGCGCGTGGCCCGACATGCACTTGGCCAGTTTTTTTTAATCTGAAACATTGAATACTGTACAAAATTTTTAGTACAATAACATGCTCAAAGGATTAATGGATAAAAATAAACTTCGCTTTGAAATAACGAGCGGTAGGAATAGCATGAATAAATCATTTTAAAAATAGTTTTCAAACTGAAATGGTATTAACAACCTTTTGTTATTTTACTAACACATTTACATTAAGGTACAGAATAAATAATAGTACAACATACAGAATGGCCACTTTCTGCCCATCGCTAACTTCAGGGGAGATTTTAGAGAAGCCGAGCAAGAAGCACAAAAACACAAACACAGACAAACAAAGACAGAATCTCGAAGGGAGCAAAGTCTTTGAAATACACAGTTAACAATTATCTGACTATCCTAAGCATAAACACACTGATAGAGCGAATCTCTCAGATCTGTGACAGTATCCTCAGTGCGTTTCCTCGCCCTCACACTGCAAGAAGATAATTTTTCACAGGACTGCTCGTTGTGCCGACGAGCGTTTGTCAGGCTTAGGTCCAGCTCATATCCCAGTGCTACCGCAGATCGGGACAGGTCTTTGAGACACGCTGATATTTGGGCTCTGGAAAAAAACAAATCAATATGACTGTATTTAAACAATTTCTGTAGTTTAATCAGTTAATTTCTCTGATCTGATTTTGTATGGACTTCCTTAACAATGAAACTTTTACAGGAATATTAAGAAAACGTCACTGAGTATAACTAAATAAGACCAAGTCAATCACGATGAGTAAATGGAATGGTAAAGAGGTGTATTGCTTCTATAACATGATGACCAATCTTCTAAATCGTGGGCCAAACTAGAATGTAGTTTACGTGACAGCTCTCTAGGAAAAATATTCAACAGGAACGTAATTGAAATTAAGACAGCTTACTTTTTTGAAGTCTTACGAGTGGTGATGGAGTTAAAAGTCTGGGCAGCTTTGCTGACTGTGACCTGCATGTGGCGCTTGGTGATAGCTATCATCTCTTCAGCATATTTGCCCATCGTTGTTATGGAAGTTCTTGCATCTTCAGTGCAGGCGTAGATCTGAGCGACGTGGTTACTAGCTATGGTACGAGCTGATCTGCGTTCTGCTTCACACATATCTAGAATGTTAAATTCCATATCTGATCCTTGTATGATAACTGTCAAATTACGATCCATTCCGATCCATTACGATCTTCACTAATAAAACACTAGGCGCTAAGACATATTTTGGTGAAACTGATGTTTGAATCTACAAGACGAACAATGATGCTTGTTTTCGTACTATCATTATTGAATTTGAGACAGTCATTACCTGTATTATACCAACATAATACAGGTGCACATAAGGAAACTCTGAAAAATAATACAACCTGATAGAGGTAAAAGTTTTTGCAGTATAAAGGCAGGCTGACCATGGAGGTTGATAGGTCATAAGAAGAGTTACCAGGTATTTCCAACTCATCGGCTAGTTCAATCAGCTCGTTATAAATCGACTGTTTCTTCTTCACGGCTCCATTGATTTCCTCTTTCAACTTCTTCAAGATTTTACTGGTCAACTGCTGATATGCATTTTGGATGTTCCTATGATATGTGTCCAAAAACGGAGCTAACACTGTGTCCATGTAGCGGGTGATTTCGCTAAAAAATTATAAAACGCTTTTATAGAAATAGATGAACAGTTAATTAATGTATCCCGTTCAACTAGGCACCTAAGTGGCAGTATTCCACGGTATTATAGATGCCAAGTTAATAAATCTGGATGACACAACGCGGACGCGACGGTCCACTTTCTAAACTAACTAACATTACTTAGTTGCGCGTTGGGCACTCGTGATGAAATTTCCTTGAGGGTAGGCCTGTGCCCTGAAGTGGGACGTATACAGGGTGGAAAGTTGAGATGGGGCACAAAGGGCAGCTACCAGAAGCATTATAGTTACAGGAAAATGTTTTTAGGAGACTAACCCTAACTTTTAGAGTATTTTATGAAATGAACAGTCATTGAGAACAACTGCAATTTTCACAGAACTTTTTTTTCATCCCATTCGATCCTCTTACTGATAAGTCTCTGGGGTCAACCGAGGTCGAGGTATTAGAACTCTCAAAAAACGCAAAATTAAATTCCCATACATTCAGTATAGGTTTACAAAATCATCACTACTTGATTTAATTTGTTATTTCCCTAATAAATATATAGGAATTTAATTTCGCATTTACTGCGAGTTCTAATATCTCGGCCTTGGTTTACCCTATAGAGACATGTTCCTTATCAGTAAGTGGATCGAATGGGATGAGAAAAAAGTTTTTTTTTTTAATTTCTTTCAGAGAGATTTACAGATCAAATAGTATCTTTAGTTAAAAATCTAAGTTTACACATGCTATTAACAAATCTTCACATTCAAGTTTTGTGAAAATTGCAGTTTTTCTCGATGACTATACATTCTTTTCAATATCTGTGACTGCAGAAGTAAAATAATCCAAAGTTTTGGGTTAGTCTCCTAAGAAAATTCTTGTAGCTATAATGCTTCTGGTAGCTGTCCTTTGTGCCCTATCTTAACTTTCCACCCTGTAAAGGTCGATGATGAAAATTTTGTCAGATAGCGATCAGCTGTCCCTGCCTCCCCCAATGGAACACAGCGGTTATTAAAATGTGTGTTAGTAGGTACCTATTAGTCAAAGCCGGATGGCTTTTCTGACGCCTGGTGGTCGTAGCATTATCACTCCATTTCTCCTTAAGCTTTAAGACGTGGTACTCTAGTTCCACAGGCTGATAATGCCAAGGAGGAATCTCGAAACAAAGGACGCCATCCTGACGAAGATGATTGCTGCGGTCCTGGTGAAATAAGCAGATATGATAGCATGCTTTGTAGGTATTCTATTTATGAATTGGTAAATTTCGTATATGCCTTGGAATCAATGTTCCTTTTCTTCATTATTATCATTAAAACTTTCAAGGAAAGGGTGACAAGCAATACAACCTTAACTGTTGTACCTTGATGGCTTGAAAAAGACGAGGCCTATTTAGGCAAATGATTGTGATGAATATAACCTAATACCGCAGAGTACCACACAGGGTCCTTCTTAATATGCTGACAGTTTTTAAGACGATGACCAGACCATCAAACTGAACAACTTTCTCTATGGGACCAACATCGAAATCGCGACAAAAAAAATCAGCTGTCCCATACATTTGACTCGAGTAGGTTTGCAGTTTTTATACTACTACGACTCAAAGGAAATACAAAGTAATAGAGCTCGATTTATAATGATTATAATGGTCAAAAACAACGAAACTTCCTTTTAATCTTGTACTATCAAGACCTAGTAGATCAAGACAGGTCCCTTGAAACGGGAAGGACAATCTTGAAACCTGTCAACCAGGCTAACCTTAAAATGGCTATGGCCTTTTGCCTACGAAAATGCTGCATTAGAACTCCCATAGTTGCTTTTTACAACATCTACGTGATGAAATAGAGTGGTCCATTACCAATTTTGCTAAACAAGTGGCCTTCACAGTCACACCGATACTATACTTCATTCAAAATAGGAACGAAATTTTAAGGCTATTTTGCTTTACAGAAAACAGAGATTTGAAACAATTACTCTCACTTATTCTTAGAAAAGCTTTTGTACCGTCCAAAATATGTCGGATAGTATATGTATCCAATAAATTAATTACATTTGGTAATCTGAATTGGCTAGAAAGCTAAATAGGAATCGGAAAATCTTATCGTCCTTATTTGGAATGAAGTATAGTTACTCTGAGCTGATGGCTCCAGCACATAAGCTGTATAATAAAATAATCAACAACCAATTGCAGCATGTTCTATCTTCGTAATGTTTACACTACTCAAACAGATTTTTACAATTAATTTTATTAAAGAGACGAAAAGAACTTACTCGACATGTTGCTCTTGAACCGATAGCTATTACATTAAACACAGTCAATGTAATAAATATAATAGAATTTCCGAACATGTATATTTGTTTAACTAAAGATTAAAATTAATGCATAAACTGTTTGCAACTATAAGCAACTATCGTTTTATATGCACTCTTATTGCAAGGTCAACTTTTAGCATCGATGATGATTTCAAATCATCAAAATGTATACGATAATTTGAACAAAATATTGTGCACTTGATCCACAAGACACTGGAGACGTTATTCTGTCTTGAAACCTAATAAAGCTAAAAGTTTACCTCACTACAACTGTGTTAGAGTGAACGAGAGTAGAGAAACTTCAACAAGCATTCCAAAACGCCTACAAGCCTTGGGGTTCACCTAACCTGTACCACAACCCGGGCACTCATAGAACGATTTCAGAAAACATGATCTACGAGTAAATAAAAAGAGACAGCGTAGGCACACGCGTGCACCTTTCTGTATTCAGTTACTTGGCTCCTCTAAAATAGCCCGTGAAGTGAGGGCACATCTGGAGTTAAGGAGGGGCAGGGAGAGAATTCTGTACTTTGTACTATTATACAACGTGTTAATGAATAGGCGCAAAATCTCATACAACCCAACTGATTTATAACAAAATAATTCGATTGAAACAATAATTTCATTATTTTGATAGTTAAAATTTAAAGTTTTAAGTTTTGAGGCAACAATGATTTGTTACGAGTATCATTTCAGCAATGAATGAAAGCGCTAACGTGCTCATGGATACATTTTAAGAATCAGGTTTTGGTAGTAAGTAGGGTGAGTGTGCCTGTGCGGTAGGTTGACATCGAGTTCAGTAAATTTTAAATTTTACAAACAAATTATTTAAAATTATGAATAATATTACCTATGTTGAAACCATGATAATTCGATTCTGCTCTCGATTCTAAACAAACGACTTTCTAGTTTTACGTTAATTCATTAACACGTTGTATAGGTAGGTACTCTAAGATCTGAAATTACTGTCGGGATATTGATTTTACTAATAGGTAGAGTGATTCACGAGGAAGGTTTGTTATTTTCGAGGTAACCTGCAAAGCCGGGGTGGTTCGATAGTTCCTTGCTAAATCATTATTTTGCTTCTAATGGTACACTAATATAGTAACAGTATGATCCTACTCTAGCTCGGACTACAAACTAATTATTTAAAATTATGAAAAAAATACCTATGTTGAAACCGTCATAATTCGATTCTGCTCTCGATTCTAAACAAACTACTTTCTAGTTTTGTGTTAATTCATTAACATGTTGTATATTCTTTGTCTCAGTATCACACAGAGATAGAAGTGGGGACAACTATTGATATGTCACTTTGTGCGTTTTTCACTAATCTAGTGGGAGGATCACATCTGGTAGGAGGGTAGGACATTGCAGGTTGAATCACCTGATTGTCTGAAAAGAAAGATGATTTTGTGCTTCGGATGGTACGTTAAGCCGTTGGTCCGAGAGATTACTATCTCTGATGGCAGTAGTCGCTACATAAAAACCACATCAGAGGCCGTAAGGCGGTCTGAAAAAACTCTGACACCAGGGCTCGCTGCCCACACGATAAGAAGAAGAGATAGAAGTGGTAGAGCGAGCTAGTTATTTCGCGATAAATTATTATCTTTGAGTGGTAATTTAGTTATCCCCGCGCTTGTTTCTCCACTTTCGTATACTCTGACTTTTCTCTAACAAAGTATGCTGGTTGCTGTAGCAACGTTACACGTGTTTCTGTATGTATGTGTAGTACAAGACACGCAACTGTATCTTAAGAAAAGTGTACTTATAAACCTGTGATCGTTTTACTACCTACGCAATAATACGCTTCATTGAATCATGACAAAGGATTCCAATTGAATATTTGTTTGAGCGTGGAACGTATAAGTTACTTGAATTAATACAGCTGAGTTAGTCACGTCTATAGACAGATTTAGGCTGCTTTTCCACCAGAGATGTGCGAGGCAGCGAGGCGGTGAGCGAGGAAACAATCCGCCAATAGCGCGATCGCTCGATCACGTCATTAGGAAATTGAAGCGCTCTCATTGGCCGATTTTTTCCTCGCTAACCGCCTCGCTACCTCGCACATCTCTGGTGGAAAAGCAGCCTTAGGGCTTTAATACGTTTGAATGTCAACGATGGTTCGGGTAATATAAAGATAAAGGATGTGCTTGAGTTTTTGGGATGGTTGCTTTGTAAAAAGGTATTTTATCAAAAGGAACCTATATGAAATTTCTAGTCAACAGAACTACAGTCAGCGTACCATCGCGTAAACTCCTTATTTCAAAGTCATATTCATCATATATCGTTCCCACCGTTCGTTTTGACGTGAAACTTCTATCATTTCGGTCAGTAGATGGTCACTTGCAAAAACCAAATTTAACGAAATATTTTATTACCCGATCGTTTATTACTTTGGGAAGTATAGCACCTACCGGAATTATATTATTACCGTTATTTAGAGGATAGAAGCCATTACACGGTACAAAAATGTCTCACGTACTTTTCTGCGGCTACGTCTCTGATACAACCTAAAAATTTTATGAATTTTATCTTTTTAAAAACATTTCCCTCCCTCTGGCGCAGCTTTTTGATTGAAACGACAGCAAATTGATTGTTTTTAGGGTTCCGTACCCAAAGGATGAAAACGAGACCATATAACTAAGCCTACGTTGTCCATCCGTCCGTACTACCTATTTAGGGCTGTAACTTCTGAACCATAATATATAGACAGTTGAAATTTTCACAGAATGTGCGTTATTACGACGGATTTGTTAAAAAATAATAAAAATGACAAAAAGATATAAATTAAGGTGGGTCCTCATATAAGAAACTAGTTTTTATCAACGTATTTCTTCTTGCTTTATCGTAAAAACGGTAATACATACAAGCGTCAAACGTAGTGTGATTATAGTGGAAACTCTACAGTACAGCACAAATAATAAAAACCGGTCAAGTGTGAATCAGTTTCGTTTAAAAACCCCAAGAAAAAACTTGTTTTTGTTATTATGTTGCGTGGGACCCTCGGTGCGCGAGTAGCCCGACTCACACTTAACCGCTTTTTATTACATTCGTTTTTTAATACAGAGTGTAAGGGACAGCCCTCCGCAAACTGAAACGGTGAACCTAGACCATCAAACTGAACAATTTTCACTATGGAGCCTACCTCCGGAAAAGCAAAAAAAAATCAGCTGTCCCATACATTTGAGCCAGGCAGGTACTACAGTTTTGTATGGGACAGCTGATGTTTTTCGCGTTTTCGTAGGTAGGCTCCATGGTAAAAGTTGTTCAGTTTGATGGTCTGAGTTCACCGTTCCAGTTTGCGGAGGGCTGTCCCTTACACCCTGTACCAAAGGAAACTATCAAAGATGCACTATCTGCAGGTGAGAGAAAGATAAATTGCCAACCCTAACTTAAAAGTCTGTCTGCACAGTAAATCTGCATTTCATCCGTGCATTTGACTTGAGAAATCACAGAGCGGCTTTATTTATTTCTTACCTCGAAAGAAGCTCTTACTTTCATGCTTTATGATCCGAGGCATAGATTTTACAATATAGTGGCTGGAAATCGGCCTTAAAACGATTTTTTTTTTCATTTTGCTTTAACCGCCGTCTAGCGTCACTACCCGATAAACAGCTTGTGCCTTCCGAAGGAAAGAAGCGCTCGAGATAAAATGAAGTGCTATAAAATGTTAGTACACAGATATCACAGTTCATGTATCTTATACAGTGTGATAGGGTGATTGTACCCATGATACTGAACAACTTTCCCTAAGATACAAATAGGAAATCGAAAACAAATCGACTTTTCATACAAACGTTCGATCAGCTGCATTTAGTATGGAGAGTATGAAATTTTTTTTTTGCGAATGTCCTATAGGTTTCTTAGGGAAAGTGGTTGTGTATCATGGACACAATCACCCCTTAAAGTAATGCAACTGTTTACCCTAACACCCTGTATAGTATTGAATCTACAGTAGTGGCACTAGCAGTCGGGGTCAACAATGCAGGGCGCACCGGGGTTTTTAGTAGTATTATAGTTAAGTAATACAAAGTCAAAGTGTCATTTTACCCCGTAACCATACTACAAGGAGGAACAGGTGTACCAGAATCCAGAAACCATAAAGGTGCACTTCTGATGCCAGCGGCCGATGCGACTGACGCGCGCGGCTTGCGGCCGACGGCCGATGCGACAATGCCTTGTCCTATGAAAACGTAAGCCGCCGCTTCCGATACCAGCGACTGACGCGTGCGTCAGACGCGCGTGGCCGATTCGATAGACATATGGCATATGACAGAAACACGCGTCAGACGCGCGCGTCAGTCGCATCGGCCGCTGACATCGGATGTGCACCTTAAGACTACGGAGGCAGTTTAATAAGTCGAAATTACGAAATACTCAATGTTGTGTATGTAAACTCATTACCTATAACAAACAATAAAAATAAAAAATAAATAATTCTGATACTAAAAATAAAAAAAATACATTTTAGTACTAAAACTAAAAATACTAATTTTTTTTGGGTTCGTCAATAAAGTATCTCAATATCATTTGTATAAATGATCTATCAAAAAACATTGCTTATTATAAATTATTTCTTTTCGACCCGTATTTTTCAATCAATCAATCAATCAATTATACTTTATTTTACACCAAAAAACATGGTTTACATAGAGTAAACAAACAGGAAAAACAGACGGTACAAAAGCAAAAGCTATTTTTCTGTTTATATTCTGGTGTAAAATAAAGTATATTTGAATTGATTTGATTAAATTGTTCATCTCCCGCTAGGTTAATATTAGTGGGGGGGCAAGAATGTCCATACTGTACCTACGTAGACATAAGTACTCTTTCTTGTACTGTGGCGTAGCACCGATCAGTCGCCGATCGATATTAATTGTTATTACATTGAGGGTACCTACTAACTCATTTCGCGTGATCGCGCAATGGCCAATTAGCACAAGCGACGCCTTAATGTTTTATTCACTTAGATAGTTATACAACGTGTTAATGAATTAACGCAAAACTAGAAAGTAGTTTGTTTAGAATCGAGAGCAGAATCGAATTATCATGGTTTCAACATAGGTAATTTTTATCAAAATATTTAATTATTTTGTTGTAAAATTTAAAATTTACTGAACTAGATCTCAACCCACCGCTCGGACACTCTCGCCCTAATTACTACCAAAACAAGATTCTTAAAATTAATCCATGAGCACTTTAGCGCTTTCATTCATTGCTGAAATGATAACAAATCATTTTTGCCTTAAAACTAAAAATGCGAATAACTAAAAGTTTTAATTATCAAAATAATTAAATTATTTTTTCAATTTAATTATTTTGTTATAAATCAGTTGGGGTGTATGAGGTTTTGCGTTTATTCATTAACACGTTGTATACTAAACCATAGTCTCCTTTCCATAAAACCTCTATAATGTTATTTTTTCTATCGCTAAGTGCCAGAGAGCTATGTTCCCCGTCCTCGGACGCTACCTGAATTAATTACGTACTTAATTAAATTTTTTTTCACCGTCTAGCAAGATCGGAAGCGTCGTGTTTCAAGTTTTTTACTTTTTTTTTTAATGTTTCTACTTAATGTTTTTTTAATCTTCTCATGTTTAAGTGGCTGCAGTACACGTTTTTGTTGCATCTACATAGGTTTTACATCTACGTTTAATAAAAGAGCGGCCCCGCAGTAAAATTAAATTTTGTGAAAAAATGTTGTGGAAATAATGTATAAATGAAATAAAATAAATAAATTGTTTTTCATGTTTCTGTGCAATAAATTAATATTTTAAACTTTTATCATCATCATCATCAGCCCACAGCGGGCAGCAGGGCGTCCCTCACTACGCCTATCAATTCGCGGTCTCCACTCTAGAACCCTGACACCCCATCGGTTGTCAGTCCTTCGGTAGATATGACCAGCCCATTGCCACTTCAGCTTGCTAATTTTCTGAGCTAAGTCAACCACTTTAGTTCTCTGACGTATCACTTCATTTCTGACATGATCCCTCAGAGCAACACCGAGCATATCTCTCTCCATAGCTCGCTGAGTGAACTTGAATTTGATGTACTAGTCCTATCGTCAGGGTCCACGTTTCCGCACCATATGAAAATATTCCTATAACAGTATTTCTCAATTAAACTGAAACCTTGTACTCCACACAATCCTTTCCATTTACCTGAAACTCCCACATTCTGAATAAAAGTAACATTTTCAAATTACACAAAATAAGATATCTAGTTCCGACACAATATTAAAAATAATATTTCTTTATTTTATTCAACATTCCTTTTTCTGAAACCTCTCTAACATTTCTTGAAGCAAACACAAAACGCGACCTAGGGGCAGACGCAATGAAAATATTTTCTCTACCTAGAATTTGAAGTGAAATTCAGCATACAAAATATACATGAAGTGATGTTATGCTGAAGTGAACCTTATGAATATGAAACTAGGACTGTTTTATTGTCAACTGCGTGTAAAATATTACAGTGATTTAGGAATTTTTATGAGGTGTGTCTTCATAGTTTAGTTTTGAAATAAATTCATCTTCACACATATTTCACTGACAGTGCCCAATTTTAGTCCAGTGTGGCAAGGTCATGATTCCTTTTAATGACCAGTGGACACAATAAATACCTCGAAATAAATAAATCTATCGATGAAATTAATCAAGCAATTAAGTTCAATTCTTTCAAAAATTACTCACTTCGTTCATTTCTTCTCACAAGATCATAGAAAAGGTTTTTTATTTAGGGATTTATACATACAGAACAGCCACTCCCCACCCCTCCGCTCTAATGTCAGAAACCCCACCTCACCTCACACTTTTTGGAGACACTTTAGGGGAGTTAAGCGAGGGAAGGCGTAGTAGTTATTTGACAACATAAATTGTATCTTTTCAGTGCAAAAAAAAACGTTGAAAAATAACGCTAAATTCTCATTTTCAGTATTTATTTAGATCAAATACTATTGTTACTAACAGAACGAAAAATTAAAGAATCGAAATGTAGATGACGTTTATACAGAGCGCGGTCGTTTACACAAATAATATCATGGATAGTTTGCACAAAGTGCGCATGTGCAGACGCCATTTCGTAAATAAAAAAAACATTCCGTAAAGTGATAGTCATAGATAAGTACAATACAAAGTACAAAACAAGACAACAGTAAAGGCAAAATAGGGAAGAGGCTTATACCCTGCAGTCTTTGACTATTTATATGTGGACTGGTTACGCGTGTAATTCTACTAACCAACATTTCTGCCACTTTTTGCGGGGGGCGAGGTAACATGAAATCCGCAACTTTGAATTTTAATCCCCATAACTTTAGATTCTAATTTTGAATGTTAAAAATCATGAAAAGTAGTCTCGTGTGAACCCCAAACGATCTAAGTTCGAAGTTATTATTTCGCAATTATAGGCTGTCTCGTTTAGTGATAAGGTGTAAAATTGAATGTAAATGCACAAGATCAATTGTGCTTATACCGTGGCAGAGGGGAAATGCTACCGCAAGGCAAGTCCTTATAATAATTAGTCAAAGCCTGCAGTGGGTGGACAAAAACTGACGTTGAAGTAATAATAATAGGTATTTAATTTAATTGTGTGTGTGTAATGTCCAAGAAAAAAAAAATTTTGTGAATCAATTCATAGTGCGTATCCACGTCAGACTTCGTCCAAGGAAATACATCAATCTCATCCATAACAGGCTTCGCTTCGATACCAGAGACATTAATTGAAAATATTAAGTTTCTGCTGCAATAACATTTTCCAATATGCAAATAAATAACATGTCACGTTACGTTTCGTTTCGCGCTCGCACCACAGTACCTCTAACGTCAACCAAAACCTCGTCGAAACATTGTGGAGTGTGACAGGAAATGATGCACGAGACAGCCCTGCGCGAAATGAGCCAAAGACACACCTGAGTTTGGTGCGCTTCGTTGCTTTACATTAGGGCCTGGATACATGGCAGGTGAATGGGAAAATTAAGCCCTATTGGCCTTGTCACAGTATAAAATGAGTTAGTACTACATACAGTACGGGCACTCCTGAAACCCCACCAATTTTTTACCTCCTCTTGGCAGACGGAGGCAAAAGACAGTATGCGTTAGAGTGTATTTTTCTTCGGCAGTATAATCCTCTCTCATTCACACTGATTGCTTGTTTTCATTTCCAATTCGTATGAAATGACAGCTAACCGCCCATTATGTGACCTAGTGTAGTACTCTGCATTTCATACAGAAGATGGAGTTTTTAATTTTGATCCTAGTCTTCTGTAGGCCAATCATGTGTTGATAATCTAGAACATTAGAAAGATTACCTCTAGTATGCTATTTATTTACACCGCGCATTTTGTACGACAAAATTAGTTCTCGAAGTAATCACTGGAACTGGGAGCGCTGTAAGAAATTCCACACAAAAATAGGAGCATAACTATAAAAATAACTAATACATTATACCATAAGCCTTTCGATAACCCTATCGTCTCGTGTTAGTATAATAGCGGCGTGTTAAGTCTCACTTCTATAGTGTAAGTACTTTATGATAAAACTACTGAAGTACACTACAGTGTCAACTCATGATATCAGTATCAATGAGGTTATGGGAATTCATGTATAATTTGTAAAAACTACTGGCATTTCGGTGAAGTGAGGTGAGGAAAGAGAGTCGGGTATAATATTATATTATATCCACTGCATAGAAATTGAGTACTGTTTTATATGATAATCTCAAAATGAAATAGTTCGATTAGAATATCTATACTATCTCTAAGGGAACACAGTAGTTTGTAAGCATAATCATGTTTCCTATTCAACTACTCCGATCAATTCACAAAATCCCAAAATAAATCAAAATCAAAGCGTACTTTTAAACATTTCTTAAAACCTTTTAAAAACAGTCTACGGGGAGAAAAATAATAATGTTTTCCCGTTTTATTGGAAAAGTCCTTCAACAAGATTTTACCATACGAAGAAAGCAATTTATGTGATAACGTTTCGAGAAAATTGCTTTTTGGCCTTTCTTGCCTCTATTGAATTTATTGCCCGGTTCAAACTGAGTAATATTTAAGTATTGTACAACTACATGCTTCGATGCTATTTTATTGCTAACTATGTGGTTACCTGTTTCTAACTTAAAACCTATCTACATCATCATCAGCCTATGAATGTGAGATATGCAAGAGATGAAGACTAAAGTTCGTCGTGGGTTCAATTCTTACGAGACACTTAGTGATATGTCACTTTGTGCGTTTTTCCCCAGGACATTGTAGGCTGATGACCCTGAGTGTCTGAAAAGAAAGATGATTTCGTGCTTCGTATGGCACGTTAAGCCGTTGGTCCCGGCTACTATCTATGGTGGTAGTAGTCGTTACATAAGAAACAAGTCAGAGACAGTAAGGTGGTCTGAATAACTCTGACACAAGGGCTTGATGTCCACACGATAAGAAGAAGAATAGTAACTGCGTCAGTTATTCACGTCTACAATCCCAGACACGATCCACGCGAGACCACCACACGACCTATTTTTGAATCACGCATCCTTTTTTGTATACGAATAATGCATAGATCGTATATGGATTCGAAAATAATACCCAGAAGAGCTATTTTTAAATCTCACACTTTCAAAATCATGATCGAATGGTGTAAAATCTCCACAGTAATGTTGAAATTTTTTACTGCTCATTTGAACGTGTAACTTTTAAAAATCGCACTACTGGATTAGTGAGCCATAGATAGGGATTCCAAATTTTCTGTATTTTTAAGCTGGGCTTGCGCTTGGCTTTATAACACCTGATGGAAAGTTGTACGCACTTTGACTAATTATTATAAGGACTAGCCTTGCGGTAGCATTTCCCCTCTGCCACGGTATAAGCACAATTGATCTTGTGCATTTACATTCAATTTTACAGCTTATCACTAAACGAGACAGCCTATAATTGCGAAATAATAACTTCGAACTTAGAACGTTTGGGGTTCACACGAGACTACTTTTCATGATTTTTAACATTCAAAATTAGAATCTAAAGTTATGGGGAATAAAATCCAAAGTTGCGGATTTTATGTTACCCGCCCCCCGCAAAAAGTGGCAGAAATGTTTGTTAGTAGAATTACACGCGTAACCAGTCCACATATAAAAAGTCAAAGTGTACGCATGAAGTCAAAGAAGAAGTGATACATTAAAGTCGCAAGAGATAGTCGCAAGATCGTATCTAAAGAGTTACACGTACTTATAAACTTAGATTATTCGGGAATCATTTTTATTGCATGTACCTATAAACATGATAATTTTTACCCTCCAGCAAACGTCAGTCAGACAGCCCGGTAGCTTAGTCAGTAGTGTGTGTCTGCCTGCTGGACAGAGGGTCGCGGGTTCGAATCCCGTAAGGGACAATTATTTGAATAATGAAAATGAATATTTTGTACACGAGTCATGGATGTTTGTATCAATGTTATGTATTCTATATCGTTGTCTAGTCATCATAATAAAAGCCAACTTTCTCTATGGCACCAAAATCGAAATCGCGAAAAACAAATCAGCCATTCCATACAAACCTGCAAACCTACTCGAGCCAAATGTATGGGACAGCAGAATTTTTTTTTGCTATTTCGATGTTGGTGCCGCAGAGAAAGTTGTTCAGTTTGGTGGTCTGCTCATCCCCTTAAAAAAATGTCAGCATATTAAGAAGGACCCTGTATATACATATTATACATACCTATTACGAATACATATCCATACCTACATATACAAAAGGACATATTTACAATACGAACCCACGTTCGTATTGTAAATATGTAAAATAAATAAGTGGTCCACACCACTCAACGCAATAAAAGGTTTAAAATAAAACATGACTGCTCATGCTTATCCGAAAACCAATAAATTTTACATTCCTCTTTATTTAACTCAGCGTAAAATTCGAAAAATATGTTTATTATTCTGTCAAATTAATCAGTGAATCGGCATTACAAGTATTTTCATGAAAAACCACAACTCATTGACTGAAATATTATCATGCACTTAAACACAATGCGGTGCGACGTTACCCTTTATGTGTATTCGGGCTCATTTTCAACAAAGGCCAACCACATAAACCTACTAGGCTGGCCGTCCACTAAAGAAGACACAGATGTATAAGGTGCCAGAGTTGCCAGAGATGCCAGAGATATGCGAAGTTCCAGAGATGTCAAGGATAAGTAAGATGCCAGAGATGCAAAGGATAAGCAAGGTGCCAGAGATGCCATAGATATGTGAGTTGCTAGAAATGTCTGAGATAAGCAGGGTGTCAGTGATGCAAGGTATATGCAAGGTCCGAAATTCCATAGATATGCGAAGTCAGGCACAATGAAGGTGTCAATGATGCTAGGGGTAAGCAAAGTTCTAGAGATGCCATAGACATGCGAGGTGCCAGAAATGTCAGGGATAAGTAAGATGCTAGTGATGCAAGAGATATGCAATGTGCCAGAGATGCCATAGATATGCGAGTTGCTAGAAATATCAGAGAAAAGCAAGGTGTCAGTAATGAAAGGAATAAGCAGGGCGCCAGAGATGCCACAGACGTGACAGGTTCCAGAGATGTCAGAGATGTACAAGGTATAAAGAAGTAATAGATGCCAGATAGGTGCGAGATGGGCGAGTTGCCAGATATGTCCGAAAAATTTGTATGAAACGGCAAATGGGTATTGAAGAAGTAAGATATGTGATTCAGTCATGATCACTGTACCAGGTAACCGTGATAACGTTTGCCATGTAATTAACCGTCTCTATCATGTTTGCCTAGTGATTAAAAACATACATACATATACTCACGCCACTATCCCACAGGGAAACTACGGCCACAGGTCCGGCACTTCAATCAACGTTTTGGATATGACATGATGACGTTCGCACATGCGCAATTGTCTTTGGCATATGTGTAGGGTTGACTTAACACGTATCGTATGAACATCATCTACATTTCGTTACTTTTTATGGTTCGTTCTGCTATTAAAAATAGTATTTGATCTAAAGAATTACTGAAAATGTGTACTTAGTATTATTTTTCAACGTTTTTTATGGACTGAAAGGACTCAATTTTATATAGTCAAATTCAACGGGTGCACGCGCCTGACTGCATTCCCTTGCTCGGTTTCCCTCAAGTTTCCCAGAAAGTGTGAGGTGAGGTGGGGTATCTGAAGTCAGAGGGGGGCGGGGAGTGGCTGTTCTGTATGTATTACCTATTCGGTGCTACGGCTCGGCACACAATACGATTCTGACATACTTCTCTCGCCTCTTCCATGTTCATGGATCTCTTCAAGTACTTCCATCGGTTGAAGGTTCTTCGCACTTGTCCTTTTCGGAGAAGACCATTTATTTGGTCGTGGTAAGTTCTCCTCGGACACCCTCTCTTGATTGTTTCACTCACATTGGATCGATAAATCTCCCTAGTGAGTCTACTCTCATTCATCCTTTGTACGTGACCGAACCACCTGAAGCATACCTCTTTCAAACCTGGTTAAAAACTAACCGCTGGAAGAAATTTCTTCAGAGATACGCGCTCCATTTTAACATGAATGTCTTATCTATTTTTTAATGTATTTGTATTATTATTTTCTATGTATTTGTGTCTGTGTGTAAAATCAATTTGTAAGTAAAAATAATAAGTTGGCGAATGTTTTCAATTTCATCCTGTATGATAGCAGGCAGTATATTGCATATAATGCGAATTGGCAGGAATGTAACAGTAGGCAGCGTTGACAATATCCAATACCCGAACACCATCAATAACTAACAAAAGAAATCAATCACGAATGCAAAACGAAATACGCGATGCAAACCAAAAAGCACCGACGAAAAAGGAGCACGAAAGCGCGCCAATACAGCGCGTGGTGTTGTCTTAAAAAAAAGAAACAGGCAACGCCTCGCCGGCGTTTCAGCCTATATTTCATTCGAGAGCCAGCCCTCGCCCGCCGCAAACCCGATAAATCCAGAGATTTCTATTACAGATAACGCTCTGATTCTTTCCGGATATTTAATTTTATGTCCGTTGTGCAAGTCACGGTTCTTATTTTAAATTTTTTAATGTTAACCAATAAGATTCAAGTTGAAATCTTGTTAGACGATTCTATTGGTTTTTCAATTTAATTTTTTAAAGGAAATATGTAACAGTGATTAATGCTAATAATTTTATTATTTCGGAAAGTCCAAAACTAAGTACATAATTTTTTTATCGTCCACTTTGACGGCAAATGTCTTTTTCTAAATCTCACATAGTTGACGACGGAGCGGCGATGGGCTCACCCCCCGTCACACTGGACAGAGTTTCGGTACTACTGGTGAAACGTGGATGTTCTGAGTATTCAGAATATCTCTGACTACTCCCTCGGGGAATATAGTCGTGAACATAATTATGCTATGCACTTTGTCGGCGTGATAAATATGTATACCCATGTCAAATTACAGCTTTTCATCAAGCGTCTCTGAGCCAAGCCGCGGACAGACGGACAGACGGACAGACGGACGGACATGGCGAAACTATAAGGGTTCCTTGTTGACTACAGAACCCTAAAATCCCACTATCTGTCAATTATAAGGGCTTACTCCATCCCCGTCTGGTCAGAGTTTCGATATTACTAGTGAAATGTGGATGTTCTGAGTTTTCAAAATATAATTGACTGATGGGGAAACCCTTGGGGAACATCGCATTACCAAAATTAGTACTTACTCTTTGTAACATTTTCTAGAAACAAAGTTTGTTTTCATTTTCAATTCATGGTTACTCGACTGACTTTGTAGTACAAATATTTCGTCAACATTCTTACGGGATTGAAGTTCGTTTCGCCACCTCGCAACTAACCCGCAATGCAATTTCGTTGTTCACGGGTTTTCTGCGAAACTGGTATTTCTGGGATATGTTTTTCTTTTATAAAAATGTTAATAAAGTTCTTTACAATCATATAAAACAGTTCCGTGACTGATTTCAAATTAATATTCTACAGGGGAAGTAAGGCACCAAAGAACTATTCGAAAATCAACCTCAAAAGGGGTGAAATGGACAGTAAACAAACGTTTGTACCCCACAAGGACAAGGTTGCGGACTAAAGCTACGAGTAGTCTAATATTCCACTGGGGTAGGCAAACACGTCATATCGTGGCCCTAGCATGCCACCCCCGACAAAACGAGAAAAAACGAGATATGCCTTTGTCTTTATTACTTTAGGCATGCCACAATACCATGTTTGACTCAATAATATCGTTTTCTGGTGTCCCTTATTACTTATACAACGTGTTAATGAATTAACGCAAAACTAGAAAGTAGTTTGTTTAGAATCGAGAGCAGAATCGAATTATCATGTTTTCAAAATAGGTAATTTTTTTCTTAATATTAAATAATTTGTTTGTAAGTTTTAAAATTTACTGAACTCAATCTCAACCCACCGCACGGGCACACTCACCCTACTTACTACCAAAACAAGATTCTTAAAATGTATTCATGAGCACGCTAGCATTTTCATTCATTGCTGAAATGAAACAAATCATTTTTGCCTGAAAACTTAAAATGCGAATAACTTTAAATTTTAACTATCTAAACAATGAAACTATTGTTTCAATCTAATTATTTTGCTATAAATCAGTTGGGGTATATGAGGTTTTGCGCTTATTTATTAACACGTTGTATATTATAGCCAGCAGTGGTGGTTATAATCCACAAGGACAAGGTTGCGGGCTAAAGCTAGTCTAATATTCCACTGGGGTAGGCAAAGACGTCATATCGTGGCCCTAGCATGCCACCCCCGACAAAACGAGAAAAAACGAGATATGCCTTTGTCTTTATTACTTTAGGCATGCCACAATACCATGCTTGACTCAATAATATCGTTTTCTGGTGTCCCTTATTACTTATATATTATAGCCAGCAGTGGTGGTCCAGTGGCGAGTAACCTTGCCTGCCGTGCAGGAGGCGATGGTTCGATCGCCGTCCAGGCCGACTCGTACCAATGAGTTTTTCGGAATTTATGTACGATTTGTAACACCACTGGCTTTTCGGTGAAGGAAAACATCGTGAGGAAACCTGCATGCTTCAATTTCGAGGCATGTATTGTACCCACTGTCCATTATGTGGCGACGGGCTCACCCCCCGTCACACTGGACAGAGTTTCGGTACTACTGGTGAAACGTGGATGTTCTGTGGTTTTAGAATATCTCTGACTAACCCCTCGGGGAATATAGTCGTGAGCATATGCTTATGCTTATTGCATAGATCTTGTTGCAACTAGGGATAACGTCCGTGCGTTCACATGTTATTGCCATACTTATTACTGGAAGCAATTTAGCTATAAGTCATAGTTTCAGTGCAAAGGTTCCTCTTCTTTTATGTTTTTTGTTATATTTTGTTATATTAGTGTTATATTTTTATATTTTGGTGATTTTGCGGTAGGGTCTTCAACTCTGCCATAAATGATCTCTGAAATTGGCTCTCTAATAGCCTTGCTTTATTCTTATTACTGTCTCCCGTTTGTCTTTCTTTTTCCTACTCCTCCTATCTTCTTTGATTAATTCATTGCGGTTTCCAAGACAGATTAGAGTCATCCCGCGGAGTCGCTGGGCTTCATTGTCTAGTGTTGTGAATGGTTGCCGCATTTGATCCTGGTTCACAGTAGTTACAGCGGTGGTAATGTGTGCAGGGCCTATACCCGATTTAAAAAAAAATCGCGTTAATTTGGATTTCTAGTTTTGACACTTTGTCGTACTCGGCATGCTAGAGGTACTGCTACCATTCTAAAACAACGGTTAATTAAACTAAAACGCTACATAACCACAAATAAGCTAAAACAAGATTAAATAACAAAATAGTGCTCAGAAAATTTACAAAACTGCGCGCTCGAATGTCAGGGGTGCTCAACTGAATTCACCTATTTAGCAACATTAGTGCCACGAGAGAGACCAAATGTTTGCCGCACCTGCACCGTGCCATTGTACTGGTTGAGAGGAATTGAGAAAATGTGGACGTTAAAAATAAAACCAGGGAGTGGTTAGTTTCAGATTACTTTGCAGAGAAAATTTGATGAGAGACGAAATGGTACCCTTGGTAAGTAAAAGTGTAGGTAGTGTGTGCATAGTCCACACACACGTAGTCTTAAGTTAGATATAAGCTATTGTGTAAAAGTATATTCGTGCATTATACGTCTAAACCTGAGACTAATCGTTTCTCTGAAGTACACCTTTAAGCCCCACACCGCATGGCGACCCTGCCAGGGCTGCCTTTGGGCAGTGCTGGTCAGATGGTTTAGCAAGAAAATTGACAAGATTGTACCAGATAGCAGATAATAAGAAGAAAAAGTTATGAAAAAGGAGCACGGAAAATGAAGCAAGAAGATTTTATTTTATTTATTTTAAGAAGAAAGACGTTTTTATTTTGCAAGAAGAAAGAAGAATATACATATAATTTTTAAATATGAAGTTTAGAAGAATTCAAGATTTTTTTAAAGAATGATGAAATTAAATAACGAAGCACAGATTATTGAGGAAACTAATACTTTTATCAAGAAAAAAAAAATGTTGGCATCGGACGAATTTATTAGAGAAAATAATTTAGAACAACATTCAAATTATGAAGATATTATAGAAGAGAACAAGTTAAGGTGTGAAGTTCATCCAGGCTGCCGGGAGATGTTGGTGTCGGAGGTGGATGCAGCCGGGTGATGTTCCTGTCCTTGAGCGCACCTTCGGCCAATTGTTTTTCGGTAAAATCAGATTTCATTTTGTTTTAACTAACTTAAAAAAATTTTACAAACAGCGATTTAATTATACAACATAAAAAGCGATGTGTTAAAAAAGCGACTGAATTCTGAAGTAGTCAATTATACATTACGAAATAAACAATACAATCTGGTTAGAGGGGCACTGACGTCCAGAGAATGTGGGCGCACATTTACTTACTACAATAAAAAAAATAAAAAACCCATCTCTGCGTAAAAAGTATACTGAAAAGAAAAACAAAATAAGTCCAGCAGTCTAGAATTCTGTTAAGTAATATTGAAGCGAATTTCACAGTCGGGACCCATTATTGGGAAAATTTTGATCCCGTCTAGAATGTTTAATGAGTTTATTGATTTTTCAAATGTACTTTTTATTTTACACCTTTCAGTTTTTTCAACTTTAAATCGTTATAGATCCTAAACGGTCATTCGAAATGAGAAGAAAACCCTAAAGATGATTTTTAAGTACCGATTCAATGATACCCCACTCGATATATAGGTACTCGTAGTTCGTCAACATTCATTTTTTCTTTTCACAATATGGCGTCTGATTGACGCCATATTGAATTTTCATTCCTGTTATGTCTTTCGTGACAATCGTAAGATCACTCATAAGCTCAGAACCTGCCTTGCGGTAGCATTTCCCCTCTGCCATGGTATAAGCACAATTGATCTTGTGCATTTACATTCAATTTTACACCTTATCACTAAACGAGACAGCCTATAATTGCGAAATAATAACTTCGAACTTAGAACGTTTGGGGTTCACACGAGACTAATTTTCATGATTTTTAACATTCAATTTAGAATCTAAAGTTATGGGGAATAAAATCCAAAGTTGCGGATTTCATGTTACCTCGCCCCCCGCAAAAAGTGGTAGAAATGTTTGTTAGTAGAATCACACGCGTAACCGTACACATATAAATAGTCAAAGCTCATAAGACAAGTCGAATGACGTAAGAATCATCAAAATCGGCCCACGTGTTTGATGGTCTCAAGTGTGCCACAAAGGTACAAACTTAAATACACACATAGGCTGATAAACACATTACCCTTATTTTGCGTCGGGTAGTCGGGTAAAAATCGGGTACGAGAGCACAAAAACGCCTCTGTCTAATTTGAGTAAATTGCCGCTATGACCGATAATGGTCATGATGATGACTAAACGAAGCATGTTCAGAATATTCACATATTGCATTACAACTAAGGCGGTTCTCACATTATACCGCGCGTCGCCTCTGAAATACAATGCAGACCTTACCAGGACAAAATTAAAATTTTCTAATCAAAAATTTTAAAGACGCTATGAAAAGCCTATGCTTAAAAATAATGCCATTTTTTTTCGCCTATTTATTTTAACGAGTCCATCAATCAAAATTCAATTTTATAGTTCAGAATAAAGATACAAACAAAACTTGTGATTAAAAAAAATATTTTTATTCCCCCTTTCTTTTCAAATTCACAGACGCCATTTTGAAATAATATACCCTATGCACCTCATACGTTAAAATCCATCAAGCCGTTTAGGATGTAAGGCAGGCCAAAGAAATAGACATACAAACATACATACATACATATACAACGTGTTAATAAATTAACGCAAAACTAGAAAGTAGTTTGTATAGAATCGAGAGCAGAATCGAATTATCATGGTTTCAATATTAGTAATTTTTTTCATAATATTAAATAATTTGTTTGTAATATTTAAAATTTACTGATTTCGATCTAATCCCACCGCTCGGGCACTCTCACCTTACTTACTACCAAAACAAGATTCTTAAAATGTATCCATGAGCACGTTAGCGCTTTCATTAATTGCTGAAATGATAACAAATAATTTTTGCCTCAAAATTTAAAATGCGAATAACTTTAAATTTTAACTATCAAATATTGAAATTATTGTTTCAATCTAATTATTTTGTTATAAATCAGTTGGGGTGTATGAGGGTTTGAGCTTTTACATACATACGGCGCAGTCGGGTAAAAAGGTTGATTAGGAGTCAAGGACACCTAAAACCACATCGTCATCTTTTTTTTTGTAAATATCTTCTATGTTCTGTACATTTCACACACTTTTGTTACAGTTTTATAATAGTTAAGATTCTTAAAAGTGGAATGTTTAGAACCTATATTTTTATAGGTTCTAAACATTCTATTATATAAACATGTTTTGTTGAAAGATGAAATAACACTATTTTTGATTTTCATTGAGAAATCTTTAATGTTGTGATGAGGGTGCCACTGAACAGTAACAGGACTCTTAACTAGTAAATTTCAATGTTTTTTTTGTTGGTAAGTCCGTAATTACAATTAGTACCTCCTTTTCCGTCCAACGCTTACATAAAGTGCTGTTTTTGTGAGTTCCTTGCCCTTTTTAGATAAGGTGTTATTGACCTTTCTTCGCTTTAGACAGTAGTGACTTTTCTTTTTTGCTTTCCCTTGGGTATTTTGGGGAAGAAAATGTCATAATAAGTTTGTTTAGAAGTTTTCTTCCTTTTAAGATCGTCGTTGTAAATTGCATAACATACTTAAATGTTAATAAAATTAATTACAAGTCAGGAATAAACGAAAATAATTTAAAAACAACAGTGAAAAGGGTACAAAGTCTTTTTAAGGCTTCAGTGTAGAATGACAGATGATTTTTCGGTCATTTTATGAATATGAAAAGAAACCCTTATTGCCTAATTGCTACGTGGGACAGCTACGGTTGAAAAAGGATGGTACTACATACAGTACAGACATTCCCTGTACTCACAAATTGTTACCGCACCCCTTCGTGGAAGACGGAAAGAAGACGACAGTAGGCAATTGGCTATGTGCACGACACTAGCGCCCCTAGCGGTGTCGGACCGCCGTGAATTATTTCAAGTAGCATGCTAGTTAAAAGTTTGTTATTTTTATAATAAAGTAACATAAAAACTAAAGAAAATAGCAACATTATCAATATTAACAATTTTTAAATACCTATTTGCTAGAATCCACGATATTTGCAGTGCCAAATTCCGTACAAATTTTTATCCCGGTTTTCACACCTTTGGAGATAACATTTCAAAAAACCCTTTTTAGTGAGCACCTAGATGCCAATAGAAACTTCCATGCCAAATTTTATGTTTGTAGTCTTTACAGTTTTGGAGATTTCGTCTTGAGTTAGTTTGTGGATTTGCATAGATTCAAGCATATTAATTATTAGCACATATCTAATAATGTAGTTCTCTCTCACTAGCACTTGCACTCAGTATTGCACTTACCTCTTCTTGTCAGTGCGAGTCCGTTTGTATTCAGAGTTCGTCTCCAGAGTGTGCCCACGAAGAGCAATAAAATAAGATAGTTGACTCTAAGTTGGAACCACTCGGCACTATTCTAAAAACATAATAAACCCAGTACCAGATGCAGTGGGTATTAGAGTCTCAATCTCACCGATATATCCCCGCTAGTCAATCCGTCGCGTAACGCCCATTGCCGAGGTCCGTACCCATTATGGGTGCCCCTTGGGCAGGTTGCTTAAGATCATTCACTGGTTCGGTAGACCTACTAGGGTACTTCGCCGTCACTGGTGTGGTCCCCCCAATAACAAGCAATAACTGCTCCCTGAGCAAACTGTATATGTCATTAAAAAAAAATATATTACGAGTCTCAAAAGTTCGATATCGAAGTACTGAGGCATAAAAAAGTAGCAAAAGTTCGGTACCGAACTGCAGAGACAAAGAATTGTCAGTTGTTCGGTAGCAGTATCAGTTGTTCGGTAACAGTGAAGGCCTTAACTACTAAGATAAAAAAAGTATGTGAAAACTTTGGTACCGAACTACTGAGACTAGACATGATACAAGTTTCCCTATCAGTAAGTACGTAGCACTAATTATATTATTCTGTGCTGTCACGCTAAAAAGATTTTGGGCACTGCTAGAAAACATATTGATGACAACGCATATCCTAAACTGAAGATAGAAACATGAAATTTGGCATACATATTCTTACAGAGGATATTGTAGGGGTGTACTAAGAAAGGTTTCGAAATTCATCCTCTATCTAAAGGGGGGACCTCTATCGAAATCCACGCGGGCAAAAACGACGAGTAGTAGGTATGTCCAAATTTTTATTTCAACGAAAATTGTTATTCCAAAGCCCCGGTTACACATGTTAATCCAGGGTCGAAAACATTGTATTATTAAAAGACAAACATATCCGATATCTCTTTGATAATGATACTTATAAAATAACAAAGAGGAGAATTCTGTTACAGTATAATTAAACAAACTCGATGTTAAAAACGTTAAACCCTTCCTAGAACATTGTGACATTTTGATCTGTTTGCCAGTTATGAATATAAAGGTAGCTTTTTAATGTGGAGCAGCAGGCATTGGGGATTAAGTCTCTTACTATTATTTCAGAGGAGTATCTGAAAAAGATAATGCCTTGTTTCCAAAGAAACTTAGGCCACTAGTGTACGCATATGAAACTATATGTCAATAATAGTATGTAATGCCAATTATTACAATTGCAAAGGCAAATGTTTGTAGAAAGTTCGTGGTTTGCTATTCTACTGTGGAGGAACTACTGTGGAAGGTTCCTCCGATGAAAAGGGAAGATCTTCCGCCAGGGTAGGTGTGAAGCCTGGGGACCGGCCGTGGTCCAACAGATCTTAGTTGGACCCTGTATATATATCGAATCTCTGTGATTATTTCTCTTGCGCGATTCATGTCTTGTATACGATTGTGAACCTTATGTGTAGCGGCTAACGGGTTACCAATGTGACGTCGCAAGTTGCCTTACGTACACATTTGCGAGTGCGACCGTAGCGCCATCTGTTAGCTTCGTTGCTATAACTTGTGAGTGTTGACATCTGTGGCAAGACTACTATGCGAAAAAAACCTATATTTTATTTGCAGTTTTACTTAATTTTGGGATGATAAATATTAAGTAGTTTCCAATTTCATAATGGTCCCGGGATCGATTGGGAGGCTTTTATACTTAGAGAAAGAAAGAAATCATATGAAAACAATAATAAAACAATTACGAAGTATATTCAATAAAAGAAAATATTCATTCACTTATAAGTGAATATTTTATCAATTCATACTAAACCTAATTTGATGTATAGGTACACTTCTCTACCTCTACGATATGGTTTTTAGGTGTCCCTGACTCCAAAACACTTATTTTTGGATTTTTGTCTGTCTGTTTCTTTGCGCATCACGCGAAACCTTCTGTACCAATTTTGATGAAACTTTTTGTGTTTGAAAGCTTATGTCTTAAAATCTGGGTTATCACTTATCTAGCGAGATAAGTGATAACCCAGATTTTAAGACATTCTTTATATTTCTTGCAGCATACCAGCAAAAGAGACTGTTAATTATCACAAGGCAAATTTAATGTGTACAAACAAACAGTAAATAATTTAGTTTTGAGGTTATCATTTTTGAAGACTTACATAATATTAAATATCTACTTAAATTTACGATATTAATCGGGGATTATTATTGATATAAGTAAAACATATTAAACGAAGCTATCCTGTACAAAATCACCAGTTGTCCTTTTTTTGTTCATACCTAAATTTCATGTTTTGTAAATGTCTTAATTATTCAATAATACACAATAAAAAATCGGGGATTATTGAAAATATATGTTTTTCAGGTATGTATCTACTATATTCCAAAATAATCACCTACAGTGCAATTAATGCAACCTACTCCATACAAAAATCCGTAGATTTCCCCGACTATTCTTGTTATTTATTACGATAGCACTCTGTGATATTACGTAGGTAAGTACATTATTTTGTGAACGCTGTACAAAGCCGAAATCGATGTACAGGATAGCTGTTTGGTACACAGGTACTTTAGGTTAAAATCTCTTATAGTATTTGTTTCATAAATATTTAATCAGCCGCTTTCTACCCAGAGGAGCCAAAACTTGTATATACTTTTAGATTTTTATAAAACAAGTGGATTTCACACTGGGTGGGTAATTCCAAAAATGGATTACGTCAGAGTTGACTCCTGAGATTTTTTTTGAAAACTGCCGGTCATGATTGTTCTTACCTAAAGTACCAGTGTATCAAACGGCGACCCCGTAAATCGAATTGCCATTTTTTTTTCATAGGTCTTAGACTAAGTTTGACAAAGATATCTGAAGCAATTTGTCAGTTTTTCACAAAAAAATTTAAACAAATTGAGGGATCTAAGTCTTCATTCAATCAGATCAGCCCAGATCAAACCACTGATGGGCCTATGCTTCCCTTTTATTGCGAGTCCTCACGGTCCTGTGCTAATCTGATCCAAGTCTTATAAATGCCAAAAGACATCATTAGATTTGGTCCATAAGGTGAAAGTGCCGGCCAAAAAAATTAATGCAATATTCTGTTAGAACTTCTCCATCTAAACATTTATTATGTATGTATGTATATGCTCACGACTATATTCCCCGAAAGGGTAGTCAGTGATATTCTGAAACCTCAGAATATCCACGTTTCACCAGTGGTACCGAAACTCTGTCCAGTGTGACGGGGGGAGAGCCCGTCGCCACTTATAATGTACAGTGGGTACAATACATGCCTCGAAATTGAAGCATGCACGTTTCCTTACGATGTTTTCCTTCACCGAAAAGCCAGTGGTGTTACAAATCGTACATAAATTCCGAAAAACTCATTGGTACGAGTCGGCCTGGACGGGGATCGAACCATCGCCTCCTGCACGTCAGGCAAGGTTACTCGCCACTGGACCACCACGGCTTATTACAACATTTATTATTACGGCACCAAAGCTGTAGGTCCATTGTCCTTAGTTTTATTTGGTTTCGAAAAATCAGCAATTTCATACATTTTCGATGAAATTAGCTAAGGCTATATTCGGTTAGATCTTGTCTGTCTCAGCAATTTTTATTATGTCACCAAATATGTAGGACCATTTTCCTTGGTTTTAAAAATGAGCCTTTTCATACATTTTTGATGTAATAATAGTTACAGAAATAGCTTTCATGCCATAAGAAACACTTAGATGGACAAGTTCTAACAGCATATAGCATTGTTTTTTGTTGGCCGGCACTTTCACTTTTGGCCCAAAATTGTATGAAAAGCCGATGATGACTTTTAGGGCAAACAAAAAAAATTTCTTCTTAACATCCTCCTCCGAATTTCAAGTTGGTTAAAAAAGCGGTACATTTAGGATCCGCAGCAGCCATTGACCCACGGTACGCCCTGCCACTCCTTCTAACAAAGTAAGCGCTTTGCTCACTAATTACAAGAAATATGCTACAGTACTACCACGATTTCGTGATTTTGTCACTCGCTAACGAGACGCTCAGAAGGTAATTGCCTCAATATTTGTTTAGGCACGCTCGGGCTAAGGTTGCCAGCTAATGACATTCAACTTCCTTTTAATATCCAGGGCGAGGAATCGGAGTAACGCGACTAGATATGCGTGATGCTTACGTCATTGATTTAATTTAAGGTCTTTTTGTTAGGGTTTTGTAGTCGGACGGGAAAAACGGTACTCTTATTATTTACTTCAGTTCGTTTTTCGTTTGGTTGTTAAATTGAGCCTTAATTCGATGGAAATTGAAAGAAATTCCTATAAATTTCTACGCCTATCGATAATAGTTTCGAACCATTATTAAGGGCCTATGTCGAAAAATAATTGAAGCGAAATGGGCGTGTGATAGCTTATATTACTGCCTGATGCGAGAGAAAGAGACAGGGCGCGCGCGCCTGAAACGACGCAAGCATAAAAGAAACTTTATTTAATTGTAATTGTACTATTTATGTAAGTTCAATTCTGCTCTAATCAATATTTAAAAAAAATCTATCTCTTTTTTTTAAATCAAGCCTCTTGTTTCTAATATTCACCGTTTAGCACTTCCAAGCGTTTATCGATAAAGTCGGAGGCTACTTTGGCTTGTTTTATATCAAGAACATGTGTCTTAATCGTGTTTTGGCTCCAATCAAAACTTCAATTATATGTTCAATTTACACATATCCGCAAATCATACTCCTACTGTTAGTACTTCATGAGATATAATGCTTTGAAGAACCCTATTTTTTTCACATAGCCTCTTAACCCAAAAAGGTATACAAATCGATTAATTTTAAGATTAATTATAAATAGGTTTTTTCTGTCTCGAGATTTCAAACTGAGTTTTTTCTGCTAATTTAGAATAAAACGTGGGAATGTATCTGGTAAAAACAAAACGTAATTTCTGCTGGACAGAGTTTCGGTACTAGTGAAACGTGGATATTCTGAGGTTTCAGTATTTCTCTGACTCGGGGAATATAGAAGTGAGCATATTTCCTATGCTGTATTTTCTGCCACACGTGGCGTTAAGCAAGCTTCAATAACTTGTTCTGATGAAACCAGATTGTAATTTTCCAATAATGTATATGTACCCAAATTGGACGAATGATATAGGGTACTTCATTAACATTAATAGTAGCTTAGAAAAGTCAAAGTCAAAGTCAAAATTGTTTATTCAAAATAATATCACATAGATAACTTATTGACGTCATGTTTTTGAATCTACCACCGCGTCGGAAGGTGTTCTGTTGTAGAGAAGATGCGGCCAGGAACTCTGCAACACACTTCTTTTAAACAAAACAAAATATACAAAGTACAATTACATAAATTCAATATTAAATTACATAGTGTAACATTGTCAAGACCAGACATTTTGGTCATTCAAATAATCATCGAGTTTATAGTAACCTTTTTTACAGAGGACTTGTTTAACATGGGACTTAAACTTTTTGTCCGTCAAGTAAAGAATATTCTCTGGTATGTTATTATTATAACGTATACAGTGCCCCAAGAAAGATGTGTTGACCTTACTAAGTGGAGAATGTGGGAATACTAATTTATTTTTATTTCTTGTATTGCAATTATGAACGTCACTGTTTTTGGGAAAGAGAGAAAAAGTATATGGTCTAGAATGAGCCTAACGCTTCTACCGTATAAAACAAAACGGGCCAACTTTCTTAGCCAAGTTTTATACAGAAGAGACGTGTGGCGGTGGCGGATAATCTAAGTAACATAATATAAACCTTACAGTACGTAACATAGCATCGTTTTGTCGTAAAGGAGAATCGCGCCCGCGCCTCCAGATGACGTCGCCTGGAGGCTCGGGCGTAATTCTCCAAATTCTTGATAGGGTTTAAAATTGTGTTACTTTTACTATCCGCCACACGTTTTTTCTATGTAAACTGCGTCTTAGGTTAGTGTGCGTGAGGCGTCATATAAATTATGTCCGTGTGCGTGTATATGGATAGGGTTTAGAGGCCAGTACTGGTTGAAATTTTTTTCGACGCTTTCTTAGCTTCGACTGTCAATCTTGAAATATAACTTATCCCAGAATAGTAGATTGTTAACCAAGGGATGAAAATCAAACATTTCACACGAGATATTTGGTGCCCCGAACGACGTGAGGTGTAACTACCACGCTTGCTCCAAATGCGGATTGGCAGACACTAGCAGCAATCACATCCGCATCAGAATTTCTTTTCTATCTTCTACTAAAAAGCAGGGTTTTTGATATTTTCCTTCAACGTTCCTCATAAAAAAACATCCATATCTCACTCACTACAACTCGTAGTTTCCCTACGAGATAGAATCCGAAATGAAGAGCTTCTTAGAAGAACCAGAGTAACCGACACAGCCCAAAGAATTGCTAAACTAAAGTGGTAATGTGCGGGGCACATTGCTCGCAGAACCGATGGCCGAAGGTGCCGAAGAGTACTCGAGTGGAGGCCGCGTACCGGAAAGCGCAGCGTGGATAGGACCCCGACAATGTGGACCGACGACCTGGTGAAGGCGGCTCCCGTTGGATGAGGGCACCGTAGGACCTGTCGTAGTGACGATCCTTGGGGGAGGACTAAGTCCAGCAGTGGACGTCTATCGGCTAAGATGATGATGATATTTCAACGAACGCGCGACTCCACAAAATTATTTAAAAAAAGAACCCCTTATAAAATATTTATTACACGTGGAAATACTGCCTTTTCTCAAACATCCTATCACATCTCGTATCCGTTTACGTACATATTATCTCCCTTGCTTTACAAAATGGCGGCTGTAATGTATTTAAGGCAAATGTCAAGGGGAAGCATTATTCACGGGGTGCTGATAATTCTGAAATTCGCTCCTTTGTTCAATATCGACCTTTCGACTCACGGTTCGGTTGATCTTTTATCTAAGTAGGGTATTGTTTTGTAGACTGTTTTTTTACTAGGCATATTAGGAATCATTTCGCGTCTTCTTAATTCATTCTACTCTATTTAGGTGGCATTTCAGCGCTCATTACTTTCTTTTGTTTCCTTTCAGATAATAGAAAAAAAAACCAGGCAACCAGACAAAATCCCCGGGATGTTTAGCGCAAGTCTGAAAAGTTTTTTAATTTTTTTTTCTTTTAATTATGCTCTATAATCAAACTAAGTTTGACGCTTGTATGTTGAATTAGGAACCTAACGTTTTTTACTACAGAGCAAAAACAAAAAACTGAAAGAAGACGTTTCTTGTATGGGGACTTTTTGCTTTTTCTATTCTTTGTTAGTAAAGCCGCCATAATAACTTATATTCCATAAAGATATCAACCTCTCTAACTATTATAGTTCAAAAGATACAGTCCTTTATATAACGGGTTAATGAATTAACGCAAAACTAGAATGTAGTTTGTTTAGAATCGAGAGCAGAATCGAATTATCATGGTTTCAACATAGGTAATTTTTTTTCAAAATATTAAATTATTAGTTTGTAAAATTTAAAATTTACTGAACTCGATCTCAACCCACCGCTCGGGCACTCTCATCCTACTTAGTACCAAAAACAAGATTCTTAAAATGTATCCATGAGCAAGTTAGCGCTTTCATTCATTGCTGAAATGATAACAAATCATTTTTGCCTCAAAACTTTAAATTTTAACTATCAAAATAATGCAATTATTGTTTCAATCTAATTATATTGTTATAAATCAATTGGGGTGGACGAGGTTTTGCGCTTATTTATTAACACGTCTGTCCTAAATAGACAGACAAACAGCTTGGCTTATAAAATAAGGTCCTGTTGGCACCTTTTAGGTATCGAACCCTAAAAAGGCTCAAAATATTTTAAGAAGGTAGTTGTAGTGAAGGTACTGTCCACCCCAAAGAGGACCATGGACGTGATTCTATGTATCTAAACAGTAACCATGAAGAATTTTGCAATGTTAAGGATACACAAAGCATGCAAGTGGAACACTGAAACAATTTTCTAGTAATTAAAACGTACGGAACCGCGGTCGGCCTAGCAGAGCCGAGGGATTTGGAAGGAAAACACGCGCAAGGAATTAATTTACGCTTTTAAATGCCACTTGCAAGGAAACAAACTAACCTATTTTACTTGTTATTTCTTGGAAATATGCAATATAGTGTGAAAAGGATTGAGGAAGGAATGCTTCGTTGGTTTGAACATTTGGGTAGGCCTATAAGGGGCCGGTATTATTTACGCGAGGTGTTTTTGGCGATATTTCGACCGCCTTGGTGAGATATCGTGAGATTTGGCTCGACCCTCCTCCCCTAACCTCAAGTGAGATTTTTCAAAATGCGTATTTTTCTGAGCTTAATTGCGTTGGATTTATTTAAAAAAAAACACATAATATGCTGAATTTATTTTTAAGGGTTGCGACACATATCATTGTTATAACAAAATTACGTGATATTTGGGAGGGGGAGCTCTCCCCCACGTGATATTCGGGCTTGAACTAAGGATCCAGGAGAAAACAATTTTTTTTGGTAATAATGTATTTTGCTACGGAACCCTCAGTGCATGTGTCCGACTCGCACTTAGCCGGTTTTTCTTTTTATTCGGGGACTGCTAACTTCAAAATCCGCATAGGGCGTTACAGACAACAACAGAGGCTACAAAATAAAATGTAATTACAACAAACTCAACGCTTCAAGTATAAGATACAAAGATTTCAAGTTAACAAAGAGATTTTAATTAAAATGCGAATGAGAATGGTCTGTGGACGGACATGTTGGGACAAGACTTTAACATTTAAATTAACCGTTTCTACGCTGTAAATTGTCTTTCCTGTGTGACCTAGATGAAGTCTATTGTATTGTAATTCAAACTCTATTGTATAATGTAATACAGTTTGTTAATAATGAAACAATAACATGTAGGTACTCTTGAAAGCGAAATACATCTATCAAACTGGCTGGAATAATTTAGAAACACATGCCATCGACTGTAATAAAAGGAGATTTTGGGCCGAAATTTTAGAAAAAAATACTTATGTAGTACCAGGCCAGTCTCACTCCACAGCTCAGGTACGTTTGACGGCCGATCCCCACCGAGTGGTGAATTGCAATAGGTTAGGTATACCGTGTAAACTTCTTGGTCAAATCTCATTAGACTTGCCGCCATTTTGTGAGTAATCAATGCAAGACTTGAAAACCTTAGCGATGTTACGCTGCTAGCACGTGAAAAAATTAAAGAGGGAGACTATGTAAAGGAAGCTTTCATGTATAATGACTCGGTTCATTTTTGTTTGCACGTGTGCCGATGTGAGGGTTGGTAGGTTATTCGCGAATTGTACGATAGGACGGGTGCGAATAAATTTGCACCTTATTGCCGTGTAGAGAGAGTCGCTATTTATTTAAATCTGTTTCCGAAGTAATCCTCCTGTACCAGTACAAGTATTTATTCTGTGGTAGTACCCACAGACTTTGGTGTTACAATAGGTAGTACCTACTACTAGTAGTATCTGTTCTGTGATATACCCATATCACTACTAAATAGAGGCCAGTGGCCTGGTGGCATACTAATATTTCTAGCTTTTTACTATACAATACACACAAATATCATTTAACACTTTATTACATACATATACATATTGATACAAATAATTTTATACTTCTGGTATTATTATTAATAGATGCTTGATTTTACATTTATAAAACAGTACAAATATACATATTAACAAACGAAAACGTTTTTATTTTTTGTGTCAATTGGTAAGATTCGTGGCTAGGCATGGTAGAATCTTTTTAAATTTTACTTTAACATAATTCATCTGAGTTACACCCCTAGCAAAATTAAGAAAAAAGTCGACCAAACAAAATTTGCCCTGTAGTGAATTTAGCTGAGGTTTATTTACAAGTCATTAATCTCCAACTTTGCTGGTTTATAAAAACTTTTCGCCGACTTTGTACCTCTAGAGAAAAATGTTAAGTCAAACTGCTCCCTGAATTATTGTACTAGGCCTAATGATTTCAGCTAGGGTTGTTACGAAACGATTATATAGCATACGCTAATAAAATCACGAATCTTCGGCTTCAGGGTCATTCAAAACTTTGCTATAACGACTAAATTGTGTTTTTGTGCAAAGTTGACGACAACTGTTGACATAGGTACTAAAAATATTTTTCCTGTAGAAATTTCAGGATTACGATAATTTCGTATTATGGGGGAAAAAACGTCATATTTCAAGGACACACAAACTTATCAACATTCAAAATTATTGGCATCATGTGGGTGGACGGGGCAGGATAATTTTTAATGTCAAAAATTTCAGTCAAGTGGCTAGGCATTCTAGTTAGCTCAACTTCTAAATCTGTTAGCATAAAATATGTCTTTGACGGCTTATTCAAAAAGTCTATTCACGCTTTATTAGATTTACATCTGTAAAATAATAACTCATTTCATGTAGGTATTGCGCGCAAGCTACTTCAAATGAGTCCCAAATGTGCATAGAATTATAGAAAACACAAGACATAATTATCTTTACACGTTAGTGGAAAGTGAACGCCTATTATATAGCAATGATAACAATAAAAGTTATATTGTCTCATTCATTATCCGCCAACGTGTTAAGACGTTCCCACTCGCCGGGTTTGCTGGTTTTTAGAAGCTATCTTCTCGTTATTTGAAAGACGTACAAGTTAATCAAAAATAGAGCAATGATTTTCAATATCTCGGCTTTATTTGCTATGGATCATATTTCTTATTTTTCCATAAAATACATATGAAACCTGTGTTCAAAGGAAAGCCTAAATATTAAAATTGCTTCTTCTTTATAAGTTGAAGTCACTTTTACTTTCGACACATATCATTTTGTAGACAATAATATTATGATCTAAAATTGATCAAAATATTTTTTTAAACCAATATTCAATGAGGTAATTAGATACTTTGAACTTGGTGCAAATTCTTATGATTTTCGAATTTAGGTTCGGTAGGGTGGATTGGAAGGCACCACAGTGACATAATGAAGGAAAAGCCAGTCAAAATAGGTATACCTACTAAATTGACGTAGATGACGTTAGGTAGAGGTAAGGTAGTTCTGAAAGGGTCAAGGTCGTTCAGTGGGGGGTACGTCTTAAGAAAAGGCATGTGTTAATCAAACAATCTTATAATACGACACTACAGCTATAATACAAGCAAATCTAGTTCGTGGCTCTGATCAAAATAGTCTGAGATTTTGAGTATTTTCTCGACTGTGCCCACCCATTTTCTTGTATTTTAGAAGAACATTTTAAACCTTCCTGACTACTTGTATAAAATGAAACATTGTTACTAAAAGAAAAAGAAACGCCAGTTAATGCAATGGTCGATTAAATATTATAACCTACCGAAGCGACGTTTTATGGAGCACGGATCGTCATTTTGTCACTGACAGTTTCAATAGGGGCCGATTATGGTTTAATCGAGCCATTAGTCTAACAGAGCGTCGGTATTGGGGTTAAGTAAGTAATTAAGTGAACTGACTTTGACAGTGTATAGAGTTTTGGATTTTGATCAATGGATGTATTTATTTTGGACTGTTAATATAACATTACTGTGTATACCTTTAAGTGACATATTCATAAGACCTGATGCTCATGTATTTTTAAACCTTTAAATCCTTGTGAATGTGTCGTTATTGCACCTAATAAATTATTATTAAATATTTGAGGAGGTGATTGGTTTGTTGGGATTTGCCGTCATGGGTCCATTACACACGTTATAAGCTATATTTCGAAAAGAATACCTAACATATCAGCTCCGCCTGCAGAGAAATGGTAATTAGCACCGAAAAACGTATCGTGGAGAAATAAGTCTGCTTCTCATCAGTTAACACACATAATAACAAAAGGATAAACCTAAAATACACCTATTAAACTACTACAATATCCCACTTACCTTGGTATGTAATAACTACGATTGTGGACTTATTAAGTATTATAAAAATTAAATTAACACTATGACACATCATATTAACATGTTACTCTTAATACTATTGCGTATACAAGTATCTAATTAGTAAGTAAGTAAGTTATATCCTATAGAATCCCACTGCAGGGCAAAGGCCAACGGCCTCCTGTACGGTCCAACCACCGAACATTTGTTTGCGCACGCGGTGACCTAGTTTGGCCGCGTGGAATAGCGTTTGTTATAAATATGCATGTATCGAGTAATAATCATGAGAGACCATATTCAACTGTCACGCAAGACACATTAGAGAAAGATTCGCCAACTTAACTTTGTTTCTTATCTTATCTTCAAGTAAGACTTTATATCTTCAACTACATCTTTTTTCTGTCATCTCTCCTCATCTTAACTACAACTATCAAGCAACTTCACTACAATCAAGTGTACGCGCTAACTGTACCCGTACACCTCCTCTCACGAATAAGGGTGAGAGGGAGTGGGTCATACTCCACCACGCGACTCTAGTGCGTGTTGGTGGAGGCAAGTTAGTGGTCAACTGCTGGCAGAGAATTTTCAAGCTGCCTTAATAGGCCTCTGACTGGTCAATAAGTATCTAATTTGACGGCCCGATAGCACAGTTGGTAGTGAACCTGCCTGCTGTGCCGTGGGTCGCGGGTTCGAATCCCGTAAGGGACAAATATTTGTATGATTAATATGAATATTTGTACCCGAGTCATGGACGTTTCTATCTATTTATGTATTCTACATCGTTGTCTAGTCATCGTAATACAAGTCCAGGCTAGATTCTGGTACTTTATATGTGACTAGGTAATTTGTGTGACAATGTCCAAGATATTCATTTTATATTTTTAATTATAAAAAAACTCGCTTAACTTTGCTTTGCGTGAGATCGTATCTCGAGTGCCAGGTAGGTTCTGGCAGAATAACAGCGCTGTATTTAACGCTGCAGCAAGACAGAGCCTGGTTCATTGGAACAGCAATTCACTAATCGTCACATCGCTATCAAAAACATCGATGAGCTCACAAATGTAACATCCTTCTTGCATCCTTCAGATCGGTGTACTATTACCTTGGCGAATACCAAATTGACAGCTCGCCGATGTTTCAACGACGAATTTAAGGGTATATTACTGTTGGCGCGCTCCATACTAACGAAGTCTGGTGATATTTTCAATACTAACCGATTAAACTCAATGAAATTTTGCAGCAACAATCTAGAAACAAATCTCTATGCTTGTATCATGTCAGATTTTCCTTAAAATGTACAGTTTTAAAGTTACAGTGCCTCAAAGATTACCATACAAATCTTAAATTACTCCTAGCATTGAAACTGTATATTTTAACGAAAATCGGACACGATACAAGCATAGATATTTGTTTCTAAATTGTTTCTGCAAAATTTCATTAAGTTTAATTGGTTAGTATTGAAAATATCACCATACTTCGTTTGTATGCAGCGCGCATTTACGCTCGGGCTTAGAGAATTGCATTCCAGATCGCATACTGTGAATGATTATTTACTAATATTTTTATTGTACTCTTTCTTGTTTTGTTCACTTAATAATAATAATAATAAGCCCACAGGGCAGCTTGTGGCGAGCTGTTGGTGAGTGGCGACACCACGGACCCGATTCTCCAGAGGGCCCGGATTGATTTGGCCCTCGCCTCCTGTCTTGCCTTAACCGGCCGGCCAGGAGTGGAGTTGCAAGAGCGGAACCTATGCTCCAGGTTGGAAGTGTAAAATGTTATAACGCCGGGACCTGCTGACTGGTGCGCTTAGCGCCGGGAACCGGCGCCCGCAGACTCACCTCTCTACAACCTTAGCCGCTGAGTACATGTTGCCGCCTTGTCGCTCCTTGCGAGCGGCCTTTTTGGGGGGCCCATTCAATGAGTTGGCAAGTCATCGCCTGCTAGATTTTAAATTTGTGAGATATTTAACTAGAGCAGGCGTCCGTTATCTCACTCCATAGCCCAGTTATCCAGTACACAGAATCACATCCCCATAGCCCAGACAAATTTATCCCTTCCTGGCAATAGTTCAGCATCTGTCGGGAATTATCTTCTAGTGCATCTCCATGGTGTATTTAGGGATAGGCCTCGATAGGTGCATGCCATCTCACATTTAGAATAAATGGTACCAAAAAAGGCCTCTTCGTGTTGGCTTCGGCCTCCCAAAGGACCGGGTCCCAGTGGACCCGTGCATCTTTCATGTACCAACATAATAATAATAATAAATTCTTTTTTGTGATACACAGGTTTATGGGTTGACATGGTGTTTTATATAATGTTCAATGTGATCCGCCAAAAGGCATACAATAGGTAGGTACATATAAATGATGCACTACATTAATTATTACTTGTATGTATTATGTACTGTTTTAAATTAACAAAGTGTTATCTTATCTTACTGCATTTAGAAACTATTTCAAGTCTCCCAAGATATTTCTATTAAAGTATAGCAAATACTCTGGTCCAACTCGATGTGATTCTGGGAATGGTAGGTAATCAATTAATAGGGGACCCGTAGTCTCAAGGCGTGACCAATTTGCGGTCCGAAACTTTGCTTTAATTAATTTCTAGTATTAATTTTGAGTTAACCTCAAACTAGGGGACTTGTACTGTTTTATAAAATTGAATTATCTTGTTGAGATTCTGTTTCGAGTTTCGAATGTTTGAGTTCGATTTAGCGAGGAATCAATTTTGGACGCGATAATCTTAGTAAAATAGACACTTTTGTAGAAGTTAGCTAGAATTGTTTTAAAAGACCATGTATTAAGTATAACCAATTTTATGGAAAAAATCAGTAGTGTAGGAAAATCCTAATTTTTTCATCAATTTAGGACTCATTGGTCACACATTGGTGTTGATTGTCTTTGGAATTAAGCTACTTATGTCACAGCAAACATAATTCTAACTTTCTTCATTGGACTGACTTTTAATGCGTAGCACCTTCAAACGACGGAAGTGCATGAAAAGATGTATGAATGTGAATTAGGCTAAAAAGGTGCGTCAGAGTCGTAGCGTGTGGCGGCGTGGTCTCTGTCTACCCCCATGGGACAATGGTTTTAGCTTATGTATGTATGTTATTGGACAGACACAAAGTATAAATGAGACAAAAGAGTTTTTTCACGATTTCGATGTTAGTCCAATAAAGAAAGTTCGAGTAAAGGGTCTTCAGTAGTTATTAATCTTGAATATCTGACCAACCCTTAAAAATCATCAGCATATTAATTTTAATTTTAATTTTAATTTTAATTTTAATTTTAATTTTAATTTTAATTTTAATTTTAATTTTAATTTTAATTTTAATTCTAATTCTAATTCTAATTCTAATTCTAATTCTAATTCTAATTCTAATTTTAATTTTAATTTTAATTTTAATTTTAATTTTAATTTTAATTTTAATTTTAATTTTAATTTTAATTTTAATTTTAATTTTAATTTTAATTTTAATTTTAATTTTAATTTTAATTTTAATTTTAATTTTAATTTTAATTTTAATTTTAATTTTAATTTTAATTTTAATTTTAATTTTAATTTTAATTTTAATTTTAATTTTAATTTTAATTTTAATTTTAATTTTAATTTTAATTTTAATTTTAATTTTAATTTTAATTTTAATTTTAATTTTAATTTTAATTTTAATTTTAATTTTAATTTTAATTTTAATTTTAATTTTAATTTTAATTTTAATTTTAATTTTAATTTTAATTTTAATTTTAATTTTAATTTTAATTTTAATTTTAATTTTAATTTTAATTTTAATTTTAATTTTAATTTTAATTTTAATTTTAATTTTAATTTTAATTTTAATTTTAATTTTAATTTTAATTTTAATTTTAATTTTAATTTTAATTTTAATTTTAATTTTAATTTTAATTTTAATTTTAATTTTAATTTTAATTTTAATTTTAATTTTAATTTTAATTTTTATTTTAATTTTTATTTATTTGGCACAGTAACAAAGTACAAACTAATACATTGATCTTAAAAATAATACAAATTAAACTACATCGAATTTGCACCTCAATTATGACTGCGCACAGCGTTCTAATTTATTTTTACGAATTTACTACAAGTTTTTAAATTACTTAAATATATAACTTTTAAACATAAGAGCTAGCTAGGTACCTATATGAATACATGAAAAAAAAAATGTTTTTGTTTTTGAGAAAATAAGAATAAAAAAATTTTTTTGTTACATAATTAAAATGAAAGCAAGACACTATAATTCTTGGCGCATCAGCAGCTTAACAGAGCTTGCGTACTGTCCTGGGCTTTGATGGAATATATCAAGGCTCTTACAATGATCATTATTATTATTCTTATTAAAAAGGAACCTGTAAGATAGAATGATTAGGTTTGATTGTGCCCAACAATCAAATGAAGGAGATGGTAATTGTATGGCAATCGAAATATATTAACAGCCATTTTAACATGTGGAAGCTACAATAAATATCGCAGTATTATAGTGTCTTTGACTAATTATTATAAGGACTAGCCTTGCGGTAGCATTTCCCCTCTGCCACGGTATAAGCATAATTGATCTTGTGCATTTACTTTAAATTTTACACCTTATCACTAAACGAGACAGCCTATAATTGCGAAATAATAACTTCGAACTTAGAACGTTTGGGGTTCACACGAGACTACTTTTCATGATTTTTAACATTCAAAATTAGAATCTAAAGTTATGGGGAATAAAATTCAAAGTTGCGGATTTCATGTTACCTCGCCCCCCGCAAAAAGTGGCAGAAATGTTTGTTAGTAGAATTACACGCGTAACCAGTCCACATATAAATAGTCAAAGAATAGTGTGATAACGGCTCAATGGCTCAGTCGGTAGTGAACATGCCTGCTGGGTTCGAATCTCATAAGGTACAAAATATTTTATAAAAATGCCTTTACTTTGACGAAACATCAGGTATACTTCAAATACGTACCGAGATGACAGACCAAGTGTGCTACTTTGTATGGACCAAGTGTGCTACTTGTGTGCTTCAACTAAACGCGTTATGGGCATATGCATTCATTTTACTTTCATCTATGATTTTGAGTCTGTGGGTGCCTTTGACTATTTACATGTGGACTGGTTACGCGTGTAATTCTACTAACAAACATTTCTGCCACTTTTTACGGAGGTAACATGAACTCCGCAACTTTGGATTTAATTCCCCATAATTTAAGATTCTAATTTTGAATGTTAAAATCATGATAAGTAGTCTCGCGTGAAACGTTCTAAGTTCGAAGTTATTATTTCGCAATTATAGGCTGTCGTTTAGTGATAAGGTGTAAAATTGAATGTAATTGCAAAAGATCAATTGTGCTTGTACCGTGGCAGAGGGGAAATGCTACCGCAAGGCTAGTCCTTATAATAATTAGTCAAAGGTGGGTGCGGTTCCAAATTCAAATCACATTATTGACCAGGGGGTTGTAATGAAATTCAGTACAATATTAGTGCCCCACTGTAGGGCTAATAATGACTTACTGTAGGTTAGATTTACATGAGATATAATTGGTCATTTTCGAGCGGGTCTGTAATAGTCATAATTTAGAAAATTACAGCAAAATGTTTATTCGTAGATTTTAGTTTTCGGATGATTTTTCACTTCTAATACGAGTAGGTATCAAACAAAAGCATCAATATTCATAATAATTTTGCTTTTTGCCAGTTTTATCAAAGTTCTGAGCACCCCAAAAGGGAATATGGTCGTGACCCGCTGAGTGTATGTATAAAGTAATTTTTGTTTGACAAAAAGTTGAAAGAATTTTCCCAAAAATCCTTGTGTTTTGTAAGGCACAGGATTAGGCTTATAATGATGAGAAGATTTTTTCTTATATTTTTGGTAAAAATTAGATAAAGCCCTGCTTATTTTCCTTGTTCAAGGTACTACCACCGGTTGCCCCGGTATCTTTGCCAGGAGCCTGGCTTGATATCTTTGCTTTATAATGTAACCGGCTGCAGGAGAGAAAGATCTATAAAAGAGTATCTTTTAAGAGAATGATCTTTGTAGAGCGCCGAAACGAAGATAGATCCTATTTGCTTCATCAAGTTTGGTTTCCTATTGTGCATTGTATTTTGTTTTGGTGTAAATAAAGTATATTTCATTCATTCATTCAATACTAACCAGCTTAATTAATTTTGAATTTAATTTTTATTTTAATACTTTATTGTTTACACGGAAATAAACGTGAAAACAGCATAATAGACAATTTTAAAGGGTGAGTTTATCTCTAAAGAGATATTAAAGAGAGATAGATTTAAGTCTTTTCATGCACTTCCGTCGATTGAGGGTGCTACGTACTTGTCCTTTTCGGAAAAGATCATTGATGTATGAATGTGAATGAGGCTAAAGAAGTGTGTCAGAGTCGTAGCGTGTGGCGGTCCTTGGTCTCTGCCTACCCCCATGGGACAATGGCGTGAGCTTATGTATGTATGTATGTAGATTTAAGTCTATGAAAGACACATGATCTAGATTTAAATGATCAACATGCTTGGGTCTGAGTGTCACTAATTTATAGTACTGTACAGTATCAATTATTTTATTAAATAGACTATGTATTATGGTTTACATAACCTTAGCTTAAGAATTTATATTGTAATATCTTCCTGCTTGGATCCGGGGAGGTTTAAATTTCGAGGTCAATGAGTTTTAGCCAGTCTTCCGCTACCGAGGTTAACCTATGGAGTTCTTCAATTCCACCGGGGAAACGGCGCACAGTGCTCAAATTTACCACATGGGTGAGGGTTTGGTCAGATGCACCACAGTCGCACATCGAGCCCCACTTGAAGAGGTGATAGATACTACAGGACCAACATTGTTCGATATATTAGGGTCGAGTGTACCATTTGTCATTTTCTATCGAACAATCATTTTTTTCCCCTACTATTAGTTTTGGTCCCATAGTAAAAGTTATTTAGTTTGATGGCCTAAAAAACCCCCTTAAGTAATTAACGCATTTAAGTTGACACCCTGTATAAACTCAAAGCCTCTCTTTTTAAACGTTATAAAAGAGAGGATTATAAGTATTACATCTGTGGGAAGCTGACATTTCCATATTTCTTAGGCTATTTTTAGAAATTATTTCTAGAAATAGAATTTCATTGAATTATTTACAAGAACTTTCTCCGTCATATTCACTCAAAACCGTTTCATATAATAAACTCTAACTCAACTACGTAACGTACAACGTAGCTTACGTTTACCTCACGTAGACCTATCATTGTTACCTCCCACGTACCTTTTTACGGCACTTAGAGGAGGTTCACATATCATAACCCCGTTGCCATGCAAATTAAGATTAAGGGTGCGTGTTGCTACCCTTAAATTTCTAATCACCCTTTGTATAATACAAACCTACACTTAATATTACTGAAACATTATTATAAAGGAAAAGGGGTGTAACTTACAAAATGGAATAATTTAAGTACCTAAACTTATTCTAAAGATTATTAAATATCAAAAGACATATTTAGCCACGGTTTATACAGAAGAGACGTGTGGCGGTGGCGGATAATCTATGTAACATAATATAAACCTTATAGTACGTAGCATAGCGCTTTTTGTCTCTGTAGTAGACATAGTCTAGGAAAAATAAGGTTTGAGATTGCATTAAAGACACTTTAGTAAATTGTGTTTGAAATAATATAACTGTTAGTTTACAACATTTTTGTCGAGATTTCGTGGATAAATTGGCTCAGGAACCTGAGAAATACCTTAAAATCGATATAAATGTACAAAGGGCAATCTTATTTCGAAAGATATTTCTTCCAGCATACTAGCAAAAGAGACAGTCAATTATCACAAGGCAAATTTAATGTGTACAAACAAACAGTAAATAATTTAGTTTTGAGGTTATAATTTTTGAAGACTGACAAAATATTAAATATCTACTCAAATTTACTATATTAACCGTGGATTATTATTATTATAAGTAAAGCGTATTGAACGAGGCCATCCTGTACAAAATCACCAGTTTTCCATTTTTTGTTCATACCTAAATTTAATGTTTTGTAAATGTCTTAATTATTCAATAATACACAATAAAAAATCGGGGATTATTGAGAATTTATGTTTTTCAGGTATTTATCTACTATATTCCAAATTATCACCAAAAGTGCAACCTTCTCCATACAAAAATCCGTAGATTTCCCCGACTAACAGAGATTTAGCTCATATCATTTACTGTCTAGTTGGTCTAGTGGTCTAGACAACCGGCTTACGATTCGGGTGGTTCTGATTCGATCCTCTTGTCAGCCGACCGTCAATTTATTTCACAATGTGGCTCCCCCTGGTGCTAATAAGGAGTAACGCTAATAATTAGACGTCCTAAAATCCCAGGCGACTTACCTATCTACAAGGTGTCAGAGTAAACATTTGCATTACTTTAAGGAGTGATTCTACCCATGATACTAAATAAATTTCCCTAAGAAACCTAAAGAAATTAGCAACAAAATAAATTTACCTTTTCATACAAACGTTCGATCAGCTGACTGCATTTACTATCGAAAGTCCAAAAAAAAATCCGCGAATTTCCTGTAGGTTTCTTAGGGAAAGTTGTTTGATATCATGGGTAGAATCACCCCTTAAAGTAATGCAACTGTTTACCCTAACACCCTATACAAGTGTTACAAAAATACAAATAAACATGGGGGTGGTTTAGACCATGCATGCTTCAATATCGAGGCATGTATTGTACCCACTGTCCATTATGTGGCGACGGGCTCACCCCCCGTCACACTGGATAGAGTTTCGGTACTACTGGTGAAACGTGGATGTTCTAAGGTTTCAGAATATCTCTGACTACCCCCTCGGGGAATATAGTCGTGAGCATATGCTTATGGTTTAGACCATCAAACTAAACAACTTTCACTATAGGACCAACAAAAAAAACGGATGTTCCATACTAAACTACAAATCTACTCGAACTAAATGTATAGGACAGCTGATTAACTTTTTCGCAATTTCGTTGTTGGTCCCATAGTGAAAGTTGTTCAGTTTGATGGTCTAAACAACCCAATTAAAAGTTTTAAATGTTTATTTTACTTTTGTAACACCCATTATAACCAATATACATATTAATCTATGACTTACTATGTCCATACTCATTCTTATACTGTAACAACGCGTTAACTTTTTTTTTTTTTTTTTATATCTTGGACATTGTCACTATTTGAGTGACAATGTCCAAGATGTAAAAAAAAAAAAACTAGTCACATTTTAAGTACCAGAATCTAGCCTGGACTTGTATTATGATGACTGACAATGATATAGAATAAATATATAGATACAAACGTCCATGACTCGGGTAAAAATATTTATATTCATCATACAAATATTTGTCCCTTACGGGATTCGAACCCGCGACCCTCGGCACAGCAGGCAGGTTCACTACAGACTGAGCTATCGGGCCGTCGACGTAAATAATTACTATCAACACTTACACCCTTTTCACAGCAAGGAGCATGCATAAGTAAGACGGCATACGTATATTAACAAAGTACGATGGGTAATTGCTCGAAGGAACTGCGCAAGACAGCCTCCCTGTTATTAATGATGCCTACCCTCCCTTATTTACAAGTCATTAACCAACTCCGGGCCGTGTTTGTGAGCAAATATTGCTCGAACTATGGATTTTGAATAAATCTTTAGGCTTTGTGTTTTCTTAGGTTATACAGGGTGAAATTGATATCATTAGCATCCTTTTTAACTCCCGGGATTCTGTCAAAGTCGGTCTGTCTGTCTTTTTGTCTGTATGTCGTTCTGTCTGTCGGCATCGTAGCTTCCAAACGGGTGACCGATTTCAAGCCGTTTTTTAAGTAATAAAGCAAATTTTTGCGAGAGTGTTCTTAGCTTTGTTTCATGAAACTGGGTTCAGTAGTTTTCATGTAACTTTAAAAATTATTTAAATTACAAATTAAAAAAAACCTCAACGCCAAAAACAAACATTTAAAAAGTGAAAAATAATTCGGTTATCTATAATTTTTGATGTAAGCTTTAGTTCTTAACTGTCTTTAAGATATTTTAGGTCAAAATATATAGTTTTCCCTACAACCTTCTTCTGTCACTGTTTGTCATGTGTTGTTCAGGTGAAATAAATGAGTTATCTATCTACATACATCTATCTATCAATCGGATAAACTGGCACTAAATAGATTTTTCTGGATTTTGTAATTAAATCCTACTTGATTATAAATGTTTGGATGTTTGTAGATGTTTGAGGTAGGTAGGTGGACTAACAGATAGGATACATTTTTCGTCTGTGACAGATGAAGTCGCAGAAAACAGGTAGTTAACATACTGGCAATTAGTACTTTGTTGCACACTCTAAGTCTCGACTAAACTCAAACTCAAAATGTTTTATTCAAAATAATATCACATGGATATCTTTTTGACTCTACCACCGCGTCGGAAGGTGTTCCGTTGTACAGAAGATGCGGCCAGAAACTCTACAACGCTAATCTTTATTAAAAAAAGCAAAGTAGAGTTACAAATACAATATTGAATTACATAGTGTAACATTGTCAAGACCAGATATCGAGTTTAAAGTAGCCGTTTTTTACTTAAACTTTTGACCTAAACTTTTTGTTATAATAGCGTATATAGTGCCCCATGAAAGATGTGTTGACCTTACTAAGTTGACAATGTGGAAATACTAATTTATTTTAATTTCTTGTATTTTAACTATGAACGTCACTGTTTTTGGGAAAATGAGAGGCATTTTTGCGAACGTATAACTTTTGTTCGTAAATATATCGACTGTAGAAAGTCACAATACTAATATCTTTAAAAAGCTCTAGTAGCGAATCTCTACAACGAATACATACATACAATACATAGAAAGAAACAGTCCAATCATTGAGGGGTTTGAACATGACAGTAATCTGAAGAAATTATTGGCAGGTGTCCATACAAAGAATCTCCTTATTAATAGTCATCATCATCATCATCAGCCCATCATCGTCCACTGCTGAACATTGGCCTCTCCCAAGGCGCGCCACAAAACTCTGTCCTCGGCCTTCCTCATCCAATCCCTCCCCGCAAATGCAATGGCAATGGGCTGGTCATATCTACCGAAGAACTGACAACCGGAGGGGTGTCAGAGTTCTAGAGTGGAGACCGTGAACTGGTAGGCGTAGTGTGGGACGCCCTGCTGCGCGCTGGACAGACGACCTAAAAAGTATTAAGAGAAGTTTATTCCGAATGCGTAAATGCGCGCTGCATACAAACGAAGTCTGGTGATATTTTTAATACTAACTAATTAAACTCAATGAAATTTTGCTGAAACAATCTTGAAACAAATATCTATGCTTGTATGGAGTCAGATTTTCGTTAAAATATACAGTTTTAATGCTAGGATTAATTTAAGATTTGTATGGAAATCTTTGAGGCACTGTAACTTTAAAACTATACATTTTAACGAAAATCTGACTCTATACAAGCATAGAAATTTGTTTTAAGATTGATTCTGAAAAATTTCATTGAGTTTAATTGGTTAGTATTGACAATATAAAGCGCGCTCCGAATTATATCCCCTTAATAGTACTAACAGTAAACTTCGAAGTAGGCACTGTAATTTCCTAAAATTAAAATTATATCCTGTAAAACGACCAACAAAGTTCGCTGCACCCATAAACAACTCTAACTTATAACTTATCAAAATAAAATCGCACTTTATTAACATTTATTACGTAATCATCGTTCTGCAACGGCGTAAATTCCGCGCGGGTTCGCGCGTTAACCGCAGACAAGTTTTAATTTTCGTGTTTACGCATAATTGTGCCTCGTAATTTGGTTTAAAGGCCCGTAAATCTGTCCGATTCGTTATTTATTCGCTATCATGGTTGTAAGTAAGCAGGCGCGGTTGAAATAGCGTCACATTACTAAGTGGTACATTTAAGGTTAACGATTTCTTGATCGTGTCGGCTAGAGTAAAAATCTTTTCACTTCTGTAAACAATCGTAGTTTAACAACATTATAATTGTATTTGATACTCGTATATAGCAGATTATAATGAGGAAACCTGCATGCTTCAATTTCGATGCATGTATTGTACCCACTGTCCATTATAAGTGGCGACGGGCTCAACCCCCGTCACACTGGACAGAGTTTCGGTACTTCTGGTGAAACATGGATGTTCTGAGGTTTCAGAATATCTCTGACTACCCCCTCGGGGAATATAGTCGTGAGCATATGCATGTATGCATGCATTATGATGTAGTACACATAGCGAAAGGTCAAGCTATACATAACAAACATAGAAAAGCTAGCCACAAATAGGTAGGTTGTGTATAGCTGAAAGTTCGCCATGGATACTTAGATACATTAATTTTAACGGGTTCTTACCGTTTTCTTTTTTATTATTTGAGTTTCCATTTCCCATTTAAATGCTTAATTTAAGTTTTTTAAACTAATAACCACGTATCTCTAAAAACTGAATAATTTTATGATATTCAGTTTTCTAGAGTTACGTTACAACTTATTGAATTCTAAAAACGTTTGTAATGTTTACATGCTGACGTTGCCGACTATACCAAAAGTATTTTACTGCAGTGCGCGGACGCAGTCTATTTTGATTTGGAGCGAAAGCTTTCTAGCGAAAAATCGAAAGGTTAGACGTAACATGTTAGTCGTATCGTGACCGTGTCGTATGATTATAAATATAAAAGTACATAAGTCGTAAATAAATAGCGGCAGTCGTGAAATTATTTCACTGGCGCGTGACAAGTCATATCGAGTAGTACCTACCTGAAAACTATGATTATAATGAGCGATGAATTTCTAAATCATTAGAGATTTCCGCCGTTTCTTAACGTATACTTACATATAACATTATACAAAACAAATACAAAATACAAATATTGAACCAATATGATGACTTAAGATTAACAACATTAGATTACCGATATACATACATAGCACGGTTCACTAATGTTTGTCCAAAAACTTTTTGGCAAATTATTACTTAACAAGCAACGTTTCATGTAATATTCATTTTACAAACACCTTGTTCCGCAAATTGATCATTTTACAAATAATCGCTTAACAAAAATATTTTTTGCAAAAGCTTGTCTTTACAAATGTACCTAATGTATTTTTTTCTTTTATGTATTTTTCATGTAATATTGTTACTATTTTACAAAATCACGTATTAACAAAATAGATAGCTTATAGAATATGGAACAGAAAATAACATTGATTTCAAACCAAAAGTCTGCATATTAGACTTTGAAAAAGCAGCTATCTTAAGCTTGCGATAAAATTTTGAAAACACAGTCCTGCACGGTTGCAATTTCCATTTGGGCCAAATAATTTACAGGTAAGTAAGTACTAAAGTTTTTTTTTCTTTCTAAAAACAAAAATGGTTTCTGGCATCATTGTTGTCGCAAGTCAAACCTAACCTAACCTACTCATTTAACTTGAATATCCTAGTGAAGTCGGCTAAACTAGTTTAACACGAGCGATTCGGTTCTGGCACTCGCCGGCCGCTGCCGCGGCACACTCGCTCCGCTCGCTCGGCTCGTGCGGCGTGGTCGCAAGTCAAACCTAACCTAACCGACTCATTTTACTTTGGATAGCCTAGTGGAGTCGGCTAAACTAGTTTAACACGAGCGATTCGGTTCTGGCACTCGCCGGCCGCTGCCGCGGCACGCTCGCTCCGCTGGCTCGGCTCGTGCGGCGTGGTCGCAAGTCAAACCTAACCTAACCGACTTAATATATTTTACTTTGGATAGCCTAGTGGAGTCGGCTAAACTAGTTTAACACGAGCGATTCGGTTCTGGCACTCGCCGGCCGCTGCCGCGGCATGCTCGCTCCGCTCGCTCGGCTCGTGCAGCGTGGTCGCAAGTCAAACCTAACCTAACCGACTCATTTTACTTTGGATAGCCTAGTGGAGTCGGCTAAACTAGTTTAACACGAGCGATTCGGTTCTGGCACTCGCCGGCCGCTGCCGCGGCACACTCGCTCCGCTCGCTCGGCTCGTGCAGCGTGGTCGCAAGTCAAACCTAACCTAACCGACTCATTTTACTTTGGATAGCCTAGTGGAGTCGGCTAAACTAGTTTAACACGAGCGATTCGGTTCTGGCACTCGCCGGCCGCTGCCGCGGCACGCTCGCTCCGCTCGCTCGGCTCGTGCGGCGTGGTCGCAAGTCAAACCTAACCTAACCGACTTAATATATTTTACTTTGGATAGCCTAGTGGAGTCGGCTAAACTAGTTTAACACGAGCGATTCGGTTCTGGCACTCGCCGGCCGCTGCCGCGGCATGCTCGCTCCGCTCGCTCGGCTCGTGCGGCGTGGTCGCAAGTCAAACCTAATCTAACCGACTTAATATATTTTACTTTGGATTGGAAAACTATTAAGATCGTTAGCAATCCATTTGAAATTAAAATAGGCTGTTGTTAATTTTTACTTTTGTTGATTTATTAAAATTACGAATGATAATGATGTTTTTTTTTATTAATTATTTTGGTTGACATTAGTAAAATGTGTGCCTAATAATAATGCAACATGTCAAATAATGCAATACACCAAGTGTTGTTTGTTTAAATAACATGAATGATAAATGAATCGTTTGTCAAATGATATGTCGCAAAATGAAAATAAGTCAGGTGATTAGTTTAATACTTGAATAATTTGTAAAATCAGTAATTGTGTAAAGATGAAATAACGATTCATTTTTTTGCCAGTAGTTGGTTGTCAAGTAAAAATTTGCAAATTGACGGTCGGTGAAATGACAGGACACCACATAGCACATTGGATACATTAAAAGTTGTAAGCTGTGATTCCGCACTAGACACAGGGCCTGGTTGACGAGGATCAACATTACTATTAACATTTAATACAAAATGAGCGAGCTATTTATAATATAGTGATGTTTTTATGTCTGCAAGGTTAATATGGTTCGTGTATTATTTGTATGGATGTGAATGAGGCAAAAAAGGTATGTAAGGATCATAGTATATGGCGCGCTCTGGTCTCTGCCTACCCCATTGGGAAAGAGGCGTGACGTTATAGATAGATAGATAGATAATACACATGGCTTAATAGCCTTGCTCTCAAAAACGTTTTATACTGGTACTCGTTTGACCAGGTGAATGATTTTTACTCTAGCACTATATTTTAGTATTTTATTATTCTTAGGATGATTTACAGCAATGATTACAAAGTAAACAAATCTTTAAATAACTGTAAGCTAATTACAAATCTCCACCTATAAAAATAAGCCACCTAATATATAGGTTCTTTCTTAATATGCTGACATTTTTTAAGGGGATGATCAGATCATCAAACTGAACAACTTTCACTATGGGACCAACATCGAAAACGCGAAAAAAAATTGGGATGTTCCATACAAAACTGCAAACCTGCTCGAGTCAAATGTATGGGACAGCAGATTTTTTTTTCGCGATTTCGAATTTGGTCCCATAGAGAAATTTGTTCAGTTTGATGGTCTGATCATGTCCTTAAAAAAGTGTCAGCATATTAAGAAGGACCACAGGGTCCTCAGGATCTTTTCATACTGTACTCTATACATGTTTGCCTAATTCTTAATAATAAGAAAAATACCCTGCGGAACATGGATCGAAATCAAGAAACATTTTGTGCTGATCACAAATCGATAGAAAATCGATCACCGATCGATTTTTTATGAGAGGTCCAAAAATTTGTCTCATTTTTCGATCCATGTTCTTTAGGGAAAATTGTTTAGTGTCATTATCTGAATAGGTAAACCCTAAAAATGTGTCTCATCATAAAACAATAGGGTTGGATCACCAGAAATTATTTGCAACATTGATTTCGAGCGTAAAATCAAAAGAGGTTGCCTTCTAACGTCTTTTATAAAACTATAGAAATGTCAGTAACCTAAAATCTAAAAAGGCTACAAATATTCTATAATAGGAATGAGATACCGTTAAACGTTTTAAAAGCTATTCCGAAAGAATTTCACTCCGCATCGGACCGGTTTAATCCAGTCTAGTCGAGCTATCTAGTTTTATGGCAGCTCATATCGCTACTTAGATGACTTCGAAATTTTAAATCTAACTTTGAAAATGTTCTGTAGGTATTGAAACCGTGTATGATTAGGGTGCTTGCAATATGGCAACGCGTTCATTGAGAAGTATGTGTGAGCAGGCCTGTCTCACTCCACAGCTCAGGTAGCTACAACTCAGCTTGACGGCCGATCCCCACCGAGTGGTGAATTGCAATGGTGAAATAACGTGTAAACTTCCTGGTCAAATCTCATTAGACTTGCCGCCATTTTGTGAGTAATCAATGTGAGACTTGAAAACCCTAGCGATGTCACGCTGCTAGCACGTGAGAGAGGGATACTATGTAAAGGAAGCTTTCATGTCTAATGACTCTGGTCATTTTTGTTTACACGCGCGCTGTTGTGACGGTTGGTAGGTTATTCGCGAATTGTACGATAGGACGGGTGCGAATAACTATGTACCTTATTGCCATGCAGAGAGAGTAAAATAGAGAGTCGCTATTTATTTAAATCTGTGGTCGAAGTGATCTTTCTGTACCGGCCGGTATTTATTCTGTGGTGTGAGTATATTATTAAGCAACGCTGAACATTGAAAGAAAAAGTAGAAAAGTCTTGTGAGTAGATTTCCAGGGAGTTTACGCCACATATTATGTGTCAAATCAAAACATACAATACATTGTGTCACGTCCCATTTTGCCAAAAAGTAATTATAATGTAATCAAAACGTCCGTCGCGTCGTAAAACATACAGGGTCCTTTTTAATATGCTGCAACTTTTTTAGAGGATGATCAGACCGTCAAACTGAACAACTTTCTTTATGGAACCATCATCGAAATCGCAAAAAAAAAATCAGCTGTCCCATACATTTGGATAGAGTAAGTTTGCAGTTTTGTATGGAACATCCGATTTTTTTCCCAATTTCGATGTTAGTGCCATAGAGAAAGTTGTTCAGTTTGATGACTATCCCCTTAAAAAGTGTCAGCATATTAAGATCGATCGATCATATAGATCCCTGTATAAAATCGATCGTCATTAATAAAACCGGTCAGGCTACTCGCGCACCGTACTCCGGTTCCGTACCACACCAAAACAACACAACATATTAAGATACAAAAAAAAATCTCCGGGATCTTTAGCGCGAAACCAACTCACACTTGGCCGGTTTTTATTATTTGTTGTTTTGCTGTAGAGTTTGCTCTAAAATCACACCAAGTTTGACGCTTGTATGTTTTACCGTTTTTACGACAGAGCGAGAAGAAAAAACGTTGATGAAAACTAGTTTCTTGTTGAGAACCACCCTTAATTGTTACTTTTCCATTTTTATTATTTGTTAACAAATCCGCCGTAATAACGCATCTTCTGTGAAAATTTCAACTGTCTAGCTATTACGGTTCAAAATTTACAGTCGTTACGTTTTACGGACAACGTATTCTTAGTAATGGGGTCCCGATCAAAGTCAAAGTCAATATAATTTATTCAATATAGGAGCTTGCAGCACACTTATCAAACGTCAAATCTTTTTAAAGCTACCACCGCGTCGGAACGTGTTGTCGCTGTAGAGAACGTGTTGTCGTTTTCACTCTTTGGGTACGGAACCTCAAAAATTAAAACAGAAGTCCATTCATTGTGATAGTCGTGTAAATATTTACTTTCACTTGGTCACACGCTTTTTACTTGGTCATTGAACATTAAAAAGTGACAATTTAATTTGTGCTTTTTGTGCGTTAATAAGCGTGTTTTTTAGTTTTTTTTAACTATAATATTTATATAGAATGATTTTATAGGTTTTTATTGCTCTGAACATATACATTTTAAAAAGAAAAAAAAAACTGCCGTACTTTCTTTTATTTCGATATTCTTAAGAGTTGAATGTTCAGAACCTATAAAAGTTTTATATATTTGTAGTTTATTGCAGCAGCACTTTTTTATTTAAGTTAAGCTTTCTTTATTGAGAAATCTTTAATAATGTGATGAGCGCCCTCATCACAATATTCACTGAATGGTAAAAGGAGGTTTAATTTATGAGGATGTCAAAAAAACGAATTTCTTAGATTAGTAGAGGAACTACTGTGGAAGGTTCCTCCGGTGAAAAGGGAAGATCTTCCGCCAGGCTAGGTGTGAAGCCTGGGGACCGGCTGTGGTCCAACAGATCTTAGTTGGACCTTGTATATATATCGAATCTCTGTGATTATTTCTCTTGCGCGATTCATGTCTTGTATACGATTGTGAACCTTAGGTGTAGCGGCTAACGAGTTACTAATCTGACGTCGCAAGTGGTCTTACATACACATTTTCGAGTGCGACCGTAGCGCCATCTGTTAGCTTCGTTGCTATAACTTGTGGGTGTTGACATCTGTGGCAAGTCCCCACAGATTATTTATTGTATACAAATACACATAATAGGCGAGCTTATCTCTAAAAGACTTTTGTTCCCGCAAAACTGTTGACTGAGAGGAAAAATAATTTGTTTCGGTAAAACCGGTGTGCTCACAAAATAATAAAGACTCCCATTACCATTGAAAAAGTTGTTAACATGCTTTGGCGTTTGACTAATTATTATAAGGACTAGCCTTGCGGTAGCATTTCCCCCTGCCACGGTATAAGCACAATTGATCTTGTGCATTTACATTCAATTTTACACCTTATCACTAAACGAGACAGCCTATAATTGCAAAATAATAACTTCGAACTTAGAACGTTTGGGGTTCACACGAGACTAGTTTTCATGATTTTTAACATTCAAAATTAGAATCTAAAGTTATGGGGAATAAAGTCCAAAGTTGCGGATTTCATGTTACCTCGCCCCCCGCAAAAAGTGTCAGAAATGTTTGTTAGTAGAATTACACGCGTAACCAGTCCACATATAAATAGTCAAAGGCATTGGCGTATGGCAAACTCTAAATACAGGGTCCTTCTTTATATGCTGACGCTTTTTTTAGGGGATGATCAGAAAATTGAACAACTTTCTCTATGGGACCAAGATCGAAATCACGAAAAAAATCTGCTGTCCCATACATTTGGCTCAAGTAGGTTTTGTATGGAACGGTAGATTTTTTTTTTCGCGAATTCTATTTTGCGTTCATAGGGAAAATTGTTCTATTTGCTGGTCTAAACCATCCCCTTATAATATCTCCCATCTTGTATAATCAAGTTAGGAACTGAGTACAATAATTATTAATACCTACTTAAAAGCATAACATTTACAAAGTTTACAAAACAAAGCGAAGATGCCAATCTTTTTAGAAAAATAACAACTCTTACTTTTTATTCAAAAATATATATTTTCCGAACACTCGCAGCAAGCTCAGTAACACTTAAAATAAATTGGGAGTCCAATTACATTTACTTGCAAATTCCATTTTGCTCTTGCGTTACCTTCCTCTACCAATTTCATTCGGTTCCTTTACAACGATCGTAAGTTTGCGTTAGTTTGAGAAGCGCTGGTGCGATATAAAAGCTGCGATGCGATGCATTCTTGTTGTGTTGGAAGTTTGGGTGCTGGTGTGTTTTTGTTAGTTTGAGAGAATTAAAAAAATCCTTATCAATCGAGTTTGTAGCACGGTTTCGTCCACACCATATATACTTAAACATAAACATAATCAAATTACGGCTAGCATGCCATGCATGAGAAAGCAACTAAATGAGAAAACTGTCGTACGCGCTCGCTTTCGCATACGAAAAGTGAAAAAGACGCACGCCTCGATTTTTTTCGTTTCCTCTTGAAAAACGAGTTATACAGGGTCCTTCTTTATAAGCTGATACTTTTTTAAGGGAATGATCAGACCATCAAACTAAACTACATTCTCTATGGGACCAACATCAAAATCGTGAAAAAATTATCTGCCGTCCCATACATTTGGCTCGAGTTGGTTTGCAGTTTTGTATAGAACAGCATTTTTTTTCGCGATTTAAATGTTGGTGCCATAGAGAAAGTTTTTCAGTTTGACGGTCTGATCCCTTTAAAAAGTATCAGCATATTAAGAAAGACCCTATATTAGTTGTTTCTCTCTTAAAATATTTCCAAGCCTACAAAACATCCTTGAAGGGTGTAATTGTGGCTTGAATTTTTAAGATTAATTGATCCATTCTGCAGATCAGCAATGCAATTCTCGAAGCGCAAACATCGTTACAACCTTAACTTCGTCCTTGAAACATCGGCGAGAGGGCAATTTGGCATTTGCTAAGGTTATGTGTATATGGTACAGTCAAAACTCATAATCGGTCAAAACCACTTTTGACTGCAAAAATCAGGCAAAAGTGGTTTTGACTGGTTATCGGTTTTTAGACCTCTGATCTAACTCAGTCGCTTAGGCTAGCCAGGAGCAAAGCGACAAGCATGTTAGGCTTCTTGCTATTAGGATTGCCAAAACCGAATTGCTACTCGAAAATATAATTATGACTTAGAGCATCCGGTCAAGAACCACTTTTGCCTGATTTTTGCAGTCAAAAGTAATTTTGACCTGTTTTGACTGTAACATTTATATTAAAACGTAAAAAATATGAAGGATGCTACATTTGTGATGTGACGCTTATACTCCAGAATGGACCACCTACTGGCAAGTTCTGCGTAACCTGCCTTCTAAAGCATGAAGGAGCTTAAGATGAAAATACGGAACCGGTCCAACCTAACCTATCCAACCTAATTCGACACAGCTATCCGTAAAAGTATGCAGGGGTGGAGAGAATGTCCCAAATTTGTGTCCACACGTTGTTAGAGGCACGTGACCGGACTCCGACTCTTTGGACCGAAACTCGGCGTGAATATAATTTCGCTAAATCCAAAACAAATTATGTACCCAGCCTAATATGTGTAGCATGGATTTTGTTTAATGTCATTTGGCAGGGATAATGCTTGTTTTACTGTGTATTATGTTTATGTATACACCGTTTTTTTATTATGTCGTTTGGGCTTCGAACGTGAAATTTTAGATACTTAACATACATAACGTATTTAAGAGAATTAGAATAGAATATAATAGAAATAGTTTATTTGCCAAAATACTTTGTTAAAAGGGTGTTACAAAATTGTTCAGTAGCTGTATTTAGCCTGCTTGCAGGGGTGCAAATTTAGTTTGTTCGTCGATAAACCTTATTAAAGCTAATATAGTTAACTTCTTATCTTCTACTTGTACTTATTGTCATAATTCAAATATTCCTCTACGCTATAAAAACACATTTCACACGGCCATTTCGTTAATGTGGTTTTGAAAAACTTTCCCTGTAGCAGTTTTATACAATCAGGTAGTTTGTTATATATAAGTTTGCTCATATTATACACGTTACGTTTATATATATTTATGACAGGAAGGCTGATATAATTGGTGTAACTATTGTGATCTAGCTTGCCTAGTGTAGACTTCAGAACGCTTTTATAATATTCGGGAAATATATTTTAATTGTCATAGTACATTACCTAGTACCAATGACTATCAATACAGAAGGACTTTCAATACACAAGGACTTCGCTTCAGTGCGCTATTAACGGGACCCAAGTTATGCCTAATTGTTTTACATTACTGTTTTGTGACCGAATACATTTGAAAGAACTGAAATGTCAGCTGCAATGTATGACAGCCGAGCATAACTGATGCATACAAAGGTGACATTAGAGACATGTGCCATTTTTAACCGACTTCAAAAAAGGAGGTTCTCAATTCGACTGTTTTTTTTAAATGTTTGTTACCTCACAACTTTCGACAGGGTGAACCGATTTTGAAGATTTTTTTTTTTGGTTCTGTTATTGTATGAGTGGTGAGTATTATCATAGTACAAACGAACCAATTGAAGTCACATGATCTACAAACTAATCTCTGTGCCTGTGGTTTGTTAGATTTCGTGTGAAAGCTTCATAAATCTCTATATTATGCCTCAAATTGGTATGACGTAACAATAGAAGAGTAACCGTTTCAGGGAATAGTTTATTAAGCACATAAATATTCTACCTAGTTTAACTTCCACGATAATACACAGCATTGCATATTTTGTAATATGTGTTTTGAAATTTCCCTGTAGTGCAATTTTATGTTATTTAATTGGTAGTATCAAAGCTTCTGAACACCTTGGAAGGGATTATGATCGTGAGTTTATGTACGTGTGTATGTAATTTTTCATCCCCCCATCTCGGAAAGAGTATTTTTGCTCTTCGATATCTGAATGCAAAAGCCGTTTTTATCCGCTAGAGGATAAAGTAAATTGAATTTAGAACATCGTATGCACTAAGTTTGTGAATTCAACTTCTCCCTCCATGGTGCCGAATTTATCATACAACCTTTTTTTTTGCATTTTGTCATTTCCTCGCTGAGGTGGGATGAAAAGTTACGTGTTGAACTCGAGTGCAAAGATTTTTCACCTCGTGCTCTTTTCATTCCCTCGCTAACGCTCAGGATTCTTATTTTTTAATCTCTCGCTGCACTCGTGATTTAATTTTATGATACTACGCTTGCTCGGTCATCAAAATTAAGCACGCGGTTAAAAAATGACTTTGCACTCTTGTATAACAAATAATTATGTTATAATTTTATTTTTTTAGATAATTGGGGGACCATTTTAATTAACATAAATAACAATAAAATATAACTGATTTAAATATAACTTACTAAAATATAACTAACTAAAATATAACTATAACAATATTTCGTTAAATAGTAGCTTGAAATTAGTCTTCGATTATTCAATTTTCAATGCCACGAGAACACACGTTCATAGATAAATAATATGCTCAAGAAGTACGCATTTGATTTGATAAGCGTACGTACGTCTAGGGCGATCCTTATTTTATGCAATCAATTTTCTTTCACTCGTCCTTGCTTTATTACCAAGCCACCATAACAATCATTTTTCAATCCTTGAAGTTTACTATTAGGTGATTTTTAAACACTTTCCAAATTTTCAGGGGTGGTTCAGATCATAAAATTTCACAACTTTTATCATGGGAGCAAAGAAGAAATTTACTGAAATTGCGAAAAAACCTGCTATTTCTTACATTTAATGTTGAGTTGGCAGGCATTGCAGTTTAGTATGGAATAGCAGTTTAATTTTACAATTTCAAGTTTGCTCCTGTAGGAACAGTTGTTCAATTTGATCGTTTGAACCACCCCTAAAATTTACACAACAGCATTTCAAAAGGAACTGGCTATAAAAATATGAAAAAAGGAAGGAAAAAAACTGAATAATGGTTCATTCCTCATCAATTTACATGAGAAATAGCTCATCCAGCCGCAGAAAGGCCTTCTACTTTGTGATTCAAATCGTATTACCTCCAGAAGGTTATAAAAATCAATATTTCTTAAATTAATCTGCTTCACGTACCATATCTAATTATACGGCGTGCGGTATTCACCGGGTTTCTTAAGAAGCCAGTGAGGATCGTGATACCTTAATAATTCTTTGTGTTTATTGAATATGTCTGTGATCATAATGTTATTTTAAAATAGGTGAGGATCGAGAGTTCTAAAGTTTATTGAATAACCCAAATGAAGGAAACTCTGGTAGAATAAAATTTGAATAGCATTGATTGTTGTTATACACTTCCTGAAATCTGAAGGCTTGTGTTTGTGCCGAGGTTTCTGATTACACCTAGTAAGGTCGTGAGTTTGTGTGCGTATGTGTCTATTATATAATCTTTACTCATATAATTCTGTGACTGATTAACAGGCAAAGCACGGCCTAAACCGTTGAAGATATAAACATAAAAGGACATCATCGAATTTGGTCCAAAAAATAAAATAACGCGATATTCTTATAGGACTTGTCCGTCTTCCGTCTAAACATTTTTTATTATGGCACCAAAGATGTAGGTCCATTGTCCTTGGTTTTATTTGGGTTCGAAAAAAGTGCCTTTTCATACATTTTTGATGAAATTAGCTCAGGCTTCTGTTAGAACTAGTCCGTCTCAGAAATTTTTAGTATGGCACTTAAGTTGTAGAGCCATTTTCCTTGGTTTTATTAAGGTTTGAAAAATCTACCATTTCATACATTTTTGGTGAAATAGCACTTACAGTTACAGCTTTCATTTCATAACAATACATGTTTAGACGTACAAGTTCTAACAGAATACAGCGTTAGATTTTGCTGGTCGGCACTTTCGACCTAAAATGTATGAAACGCCGATGATGTCTTTTATACGTATTCTACAGAGCATGTCAGTGTGCACTAAGAAAGGATTTTTCTAAAATCCGAAATCAACGCGGACGAAGTACCGGAAAATTAAAAATTAATTATATACAGCTATAATACAAGCTCTAGACCATAATCCCGTTTGGGGTTGTAAGAAACTAACTATCAAACTTTTTAAGATGACAGCAAACTTTTAACATTTCTGAAAGATCCATAATGAAATGACATGACAACAGGTAGCAAAATTATGCTACACAAAAAACGTCACGTTACAGTTTGTTTACGTTTCCATCCACCCCCCTTTTGAGCATTCATTTCCAAAACTATTAGTCCACCACGCGACCACGCGTGCCCAATGCGAATTTGTAGACTTCACATACGCATCGGAATTTCTTCTTCAGCCTATGCAGGATTCCTCACAACGTTTCCTTCACCGTTTGAGAGCAGTCGGTATTACGTACATTAGTTAGAAAAACTCATTGATATATGGAATGTCGTCCGTACGCATTCGAACATGGACCTCATGATTGAGTTTCCATAGCTTTCCGCAACGCGCCACCACAGATTACTTAATAGTTACTACCTTAACAGAGAGTTCACTCAACCAGATTTTTTGAATTTCGAGCTTCAGGAACGAAAAATAAAATGCGCTTTATGTCAATGAGGGACGAGTCACCCCCTCGGTGGAGATCGGCTGTCAAGCGTACCTGAGCGTGGAGTGAGACAGGCCTGGCGCTACCGACGTTCCTTAAAGCTTTTAAATAGTAAAATCTCTTAGAATCTCCACTGGGCGACCGAGCTCTGTTTTTTCAGAGATGAGACCTATCTAGATGGATTTTTTGCTACCATGTAGCCCCTTACCCTGAAAATTTTCTCGAAATCCTAAGAGCCGTTTTTTAGAACGCGATTAAATATGATGTACACACATACATAAACTCACGACCGTAATCCCTTTCGGCACCTTTCGGGGTGGTCAGAAACATTGCTACAACTATCAAATTCAAGTTTAAGAATTTACTTGTAGCAATTTAGTTTCAGGATGAAATGAGGTGTCAATTTTCATATATAAGTTTCAAATAGTCACGTTGCAGGTTCTGACCTGAGAGCTTGTCTCGCATGGTTTTCGCGCATCGCGTTTTTACCCGCCACGAGGCTCCGCAATACTTAATCTCTTCTTGTTCTTGATCAATAATAATCCCTGAGATTAGGATAGATACTCCCATAAACTACTTGACATTGGCGGAAATGCAGTGCTAACGCACAGGCAAGAGTCCATTAATTATAAACAAAAACAAAAAAGGTTCAAAGAACAACCGTTTGGCCACCGTTGGCCCTCAGGTAACCTATAGCCTGATATAGGCTGTTGATGCTCCCCTTTCAATGGAGAAACATTTCACTTTGTTCCTAAATCCTACTAATATTATAAACGCGAAAATTTTTAAGTATGGATGAGTGTTTGTTACTCTTTCACGTAAAAAACTACTAAATAGATTTTAATGAAATTTGGCTCACAGATAGAATATAATCTGGATTAACACATAGGATACTTTTTTAAGATCTACGCAGACGGAGTCGCTTACTAGCTGTTGCCCAGCTAGTAAAACAATATTTTGCAAAGGCTCGACTCACAGGCCCCTTAACGAACATATTTACACATGAACCGAGTCGAGCGAAGGCTGCAGCTAATCAATCAAGTTGAAACTGTTCAGTATTCGTCTCCCGTTCCTATGTCTACCATTGATTTTCGATGCCAGGGTTAATACCTACTCTGCATATTCCTGATTATTCTTTGTGGACTCTGTGAAATGAAAAATTGTACTTTATTGATACATCTGAAGCGCTCGTTGGCGTAGTGGAGCTTCGGTATTGGAAACGATCACCGAAGTTAAGCAACGTCAGGTCCGGTCAGTCTTTAGATGGGTGACCGTTTAGTGGTATTTCATCTCGAGCGTTTCCGTGCTTTGGAAGGCACGTTAAGCAGTTTCATTTCGGAAGGTTTCGTCAGATTGTAACTATTCGTTAAGCCAGGTCAGAGGGCTATTAAGGCGGCTTGAAAATTCTCTGACAGCAAGTTGGCCACTAACTTGCCTCCAACAACCTGCATGGGCCCTAGTGGTGGAGTATGGCCCACTCCCTCTCTCCCTTATTCGTGAGAGGAGGCCTTTGCCCTGCAGTGAGTTTCTACAGGCTATAACTTTCTTTATTGAGGATATATTTCTACATCTGAGGCGATCTCTGGTGTAGTATAGCTTCGGTATTGGAAACGACCATCGAAGTTAAGCAACTTCAGGTTCGGTCAGCCTTTGGATGGGTGACCGTTTTAGTGGTATCTCGAGCGTCTTCGTGGATTGGTTCGGAAAGAATCTCGTGCACTTTAAGATGTTGTTCACGGATAGATTCGTTAGCTGGCTGGTGTACCTATTTGTTCTACCAGACCAAAGGCATTTTAGGATGGTTTGAAAATTATCTGACAACAATATGCCAACCAACTGGATCCACGTGGTGGAGTATGACCCACTTGCCTTTGCCCTACAGTGGGATCCTACACTACAGGCTGTTACTAATTTCCCTTAGGTAGATTCGCTGGCGCATCATTTATCTAAGTTACTTCCATTGACATAATTATCTGTTCTGATTTGGTTGAACTGGAACTGTAGTGTTTTTAAGCCAATTAAGGTCTAAAGGTTAAGAGCATTGGGTTCTTGACACGGAGGTCGTGGGTTTGATTCCCACGTGGGTCACCTAGTGATATGTCACTTTGTGCGTTTTTCCCCAGTTGGTTAGAACATTGCCGGCTGAATCACCTGATTGTCTGAAAAAAAAATTATGTTTCCGTGGTCGTGGTTGGTCCCGGCTGCTACCTATCTCTGGTGGTAATAGTCGTTACAAAAAACCACTTCAGAGGCAGTATGGCGGTCCAAGTCAAGTCAAAGTTGTTTATTCAAAATAATATCAGATAGATAACTTTTCGACGTCATGTTTTTGAATCTACCACCGCGTCGGAAGGTGTTCCGTTTGTAGAGAAGATGCGGCCAGAAACTCTACAACACACTTCTTTTAAATCGTCCAAAACTCTGACACCAGGGCTTGCTGCCCAAACGATAAGAAGAAGAAGAACAAGTTAACAAATTCATTCTCGTTTTCTAATCGCATTGTACCAAAAAATACTGCAACCAGGTTACACAGCTTTTTGGTTAGTGATTGTCTTGAAACTGGCAGTTCTAAGAACACCCTCAAATGTTCAACTTATCGATGTTCATTTGCGATGCTGCGTAATCATACACGGCGACTAATTTATTTAAACTTGTGCGAATTATCATTTAAGTCATTCTTTACAAGTCAAAAACATCTAAAATTATAGTCTATTTTTTATGGATCGAAAACAAATTTTAAACGAGTCACCGAACTTCACTTAGCCCTTTCGACCCTACGTGAACACGTTCAAACGTCACATAATCCGGAATCGATATCACGCTGTACGTATGCGCAGGGAGGGATCTAGACAAACTTTGTAAGGGGCGAAATAACAAGAACACTCACAAGACACTACTCAATGTGATTCACTGATCTACAAATGCAGTCTCTTTCTGAGGTTCTTCTTCTCTCGAATCGATATGGCATAGTTTTGAGTTTTAATTGCCATTGTAATGAGGATATAGCCATTTAGAGGCAGGATGATGCTGATTATAAATATGTTAAACAAAATTCTTGGATGAGAATATTGGACTTCAAGAATCGTGAAATTAAGTAGGGAACTGTTTGTCATTGAATTTTGATAGTTCGATACGTTCAATACACAGGTGTAACAAAACACCATAGTAATATTTGAAAGGGTGTAGACCATTTAACTGAACAACTTTTGCTACAGAGACAATGTCAACAAGTGTCTTAAAAAGGCGTTTCTAGGAGCCTTACAAAGATCTGGATAATAATGTTTAATTCGGTCGTCTCATCTACGTCATTCTCTTTTAGGTTTGGGTGTTTGGGCACATGCTAACCTAACCTAACTTCATGGAGAAGGCGTATCTATAGAAATTATTCCACAACGCATGCCCGATGCGCACTGGCCAACAACAAATGCCTACTTAACAGTGAAATTTTTTCTTCAAAGTGCGCAAGTTTCCGTAAGATGTTTTCCTTCACCATAGAGCTAACTAACAGGATGTAAGAGAGAGCCCTCCGCAAACTGAAACGGTGAACTCAGATCATCAAACTGAACAACTTTCACTATGGAGCCTACCTCAGGGAACGCGAAAGAAAATCAGCTGTCCCATACATTTGAGTCGGGTGGGTACAGCGGTTTGTGTGAACCAGCTGATTTTTTTTCGCGTTCCCTGAGGTAGGCTCCATAGTGAAAGTTGTTCAGTTTGATGGTCTGAGTTCACCGTTTCAGTTTGCGAAGGGCTGTCCCTGACACCCTGTGTTAAAAATGGTATACCCACTCATATAATGTTTCTAGAAAACGTTTTACATGTCTGTTTTCAGAATCTTAGCTCTACTAAACCATTACATCTTTCTATCAACTGTTCTCGGCCCCTCCTAGAACCGGCCCCGGTAACTAGATCGAGTTTGGGAGAATCGAGACATTTAAGGCGGCGCGTGACTCCATTACCGACGATACAAAGAAAGGAGTGCCGACATCAAAGAGAGCTTTTGACTCGAGAATAAGTATTCAACTTAAAAAAAAAGTTTTTCTTCTTTGTTGCTTCGATGTTGTTAAATGTGCCAAATTGTTTGCCGGCCGTTTGTCTGGATTTCGGAGCAATAGGATTTTTTTATGTATAATGGTATGGGGGACGTTTTTTTCTTTTCTTGACGATAGTAGGGTGCTACTATAATGCAGCTTTATTTTGAATTATAAATAAAAAATAAAAATGTTAAAGTTGTTCAGTTTTATGGTCTGAAGCACCCCAAAAAGTATGTAGCGCCTTTAAGTTTACACACTGTATATTTTAGCTGTGTAGAAAATGTTTAAAAGGCTGCGCAACTGAAACTGCTCTGTGCCTGACTGTACAACTTTGGTTTGAGTTGAAAAAAACAGGTTGTAACAAAACACCGTAGTAAATTCTTCAGGGGGTACTGCAGCCCATCAAACTGAACAACTTTAACTATGGAGCCAACTACGAAATCGCGAAAAATAAATCAGCTGTTCCATATAAAACTGCAGTACAGATTCGACTAACATGTATGAGACAGCTGATTTTTTTTCGCGATCGTGATGTTGGCACTATAGTGAATTACTAGGGTGTTTTATTACACCCTGTATAAGTAGGGTGTAAACTTAAAGACGTTACATACTTAAGAGGGTGCTTCAGACCATAAGACAGGACAACTTTCACTATATATATTACTTAAATGATCCAAATGCTTGGGTCTGAGGTCACTAGCTTATAGTTTATTTACTTTACTGTATAGTATCAATTATTTTATTAAATAGACTATGTATTATTGTATACATAACTTTAGCTTAAGAATTTATATTGTAACAGTTATTAAGTCGTGTTATGTTGTAGAGTTTCTGGTCGCATCTTCTCTATAGCGACAACACGTTCCGACGCGGTGGTAGCTTTAAAAAAGATTTGACGTTTGATACGTGTGCTGTAAGCTCCTATATTGAATAAATTATATTGACTTTTACTTTGACTTTATAGGGACAACTTCGAACTAAAGGAAAAAATCTGTTGTTTCAAACAAAAGGGTCGAATCACCATTTACGTTTTCTATGGGATAGCAGTTTTTTTTGCCATTAATATTGGTCCCATGATGAAAGTTGTTCAGTTTGATTGTAGGAAGTACCCCTTTAAGTATGTAACCACCTGTTTTAGTACATATTCATCAAGATTCGCTTTGAGGCTCTATTCTATTGCTTTCTATTCCAAAAATGTTTGAGGTTTTTGAAGCAGCTTTTAAATGTCTTGTGTATTTTTTTGGTAAAGAAATAAACGTCTTTTATTTATTTATTTTAAATAGCGCCTCAGAAAGGTTAAAGTACGTCCCCGTTCGTCTTTCAAATACTGTTCTTTTGACTCTGAGATTGGGTCATGCCCTTTTAATATGACTATATCTCTTTCATCTCAAGATTGATAATTGCGTGTTTCTTACTTTGAAATAGTATCATGTTTTATTTATGTTGAACAACGTATACTAGAATAATAGAAATACGAATAAATAACAATTCGTAATAAATTGATGATGAATGATTTTTGTTTCGGGATTTCAACTTTGATCCCATAGAGAAAATTGTTCAGTTTGATGATCTGATCATCCCCTTAAAAACCGTCAGCATACGAGTATTTAGAAGGACCCTAATTGACCCTATATAGACAGGGTGTAACATTTAATGCGTTACTTACTTTATGGGGTGCTTCAGCCCATCAAACTGAACAACTTTCACTATGGGGACAATGTCGAAAATAACGGTCTCATAATAATATAATAATATTCGAAATATTACTAGTTTTGATTTTTTATTTTTCCCGACATTGTGCGAGTCTCTCTACATTTCTTCCTCTTCCTTCTTACCTTATCTACCTTCTTAATATGCTGACACTTTTTTACTAAACAACTTTCACTATCGGACCAACATTGAAATCGCGAAAAAAAAAAACAGCTGCTCAATACAAAACTGCAAACCTACTCGAGCCAAATGTATGGGACAGCAGATTTTTTTTTCGCGGTTTCATTGCTGGTCCGATAGAGAAAGTTGTTTAGTTTGATGGTCTGATCATCCCCTTAAAATAGTCTCAGCATATTAAGAAGGACCCTGTATAGTGAAAGTTGTTCGGCTTGTTAGTCTCAGCCACAAACTTTGTTACATCCTGTAACAAATCAAAAACTGTAAAAAAATTATTACATGAGATTTTTTCAATGGAAAATGTAAAACAAAAAAATGTATTTGGTGCTCTTGTTTATAACACTAAGATATTTTTAGTTCCAACACACTACCCCACTGACCCTACCTACTTAACCTACTTTCATTGTCAAACCATAAACCTCCCAAAAAACCACACGTCATCCAAAAAATAGACGAAATCCAATACAAAAGAACATTATTACCGAAGGATCATAATGGTTATATGGGCTGAAAATGAACGTAACACCGTACATGCGTGAAAAATTGCTTTCGACTCCATTGTCCGTGGTAGCGGCTATTTTTTTTTCAGTTTTACGACCGTCCTTTTAGGGGAGTGAATGACGGACCTACGAGTACATGTATTGGGTGGATTTTCGGTGTGTTGAATGCATAAGTTCATTTGAAAGCTGGTCAGTATCCAGAGCATGAGAGCACTTGGAATTGGTTGAATGATTGAAAGCGAGCAATACGTTCTTTTGGGGATATAACTTTGTAGCTGGTGCAAAAATACTTGAACGGAATTGGTTTACGTTATAATTACACAATTTTTCACAGAAAATTGCTCGAACATATTCACAGCATTTTTCTATTTGGTGTTTTAAAATACTTTAAAGGATAGTGGACAGCAGTATTCCATACTACGTTTGAAATGGGGTTTAATATAGATCATTTTTTATACGCGGCACGAAGAAAAAAGAAGATATAAAGGTTTTTTTTTGTTTAGCGGCTTTTCATACTAACGTTGACATTTCACCGCTATTTCCATCTGCTGCTTGCATTTCTTTGTATTATTGTTTTTATAACATCATTAATGCAAAAGAATCATTAGCCCTTAGCATCTCGAAAACTCAAAACGAGAAAATCGTTATTCCATCATGAAATTGTCGTAAGAGCCTTAATAACTAATTTTAGTAGTTGTAGCTAAGTGTTTGATCACCTTTAAAGATATTACACCTTTCGAACCATAATGTAAAAATTATTTCTCCCAAAAACGACCACCAAAAAATAAAAGACCCATATATTTGTTTTTTCTCGAAAATATTTCGATGCCCTTTGTATGTTTTAGGGCCTGGCGGTTAGGGTATCCTCTAACTGTCCCAACCTTTGACTATTTATATGTGGACTGGTTACGCGTGTAATTCTACTAACAAACGTTTCTGCCACTTTTTGCGGGGGGCGAGGTAACATGAAATCCGCAACTTTGGATTTTATTCCCCATAACTTTAGATTCTAATGTTGAATGTTAAAAATCATGAAAAGTAGTCTCGTGTGAACCCCAAACGTTCTAAGTTCGAAGTTATTATTTCGCAATTATAGGCTGTCTCGTTTAGTGATAAGGTGTAAAATTGAATGGAAATGCACAAGATCAATTGTGCTTATACCGAGGCAGAGGGGAAATGCTACCGCAAGGCTAGTCCTTATAATAATTAGTCAAAGATCCCAACCTGTGCCATAGCGGGGGTTTCTTGGACCAGTGGCCATACATTTTTGCTCAATGTCCTTTCTCAATTAAATATTATAATAGAAAAATATAAATTCAAGACCCAATTGTCTCCTCAGTGTTTTTAAAGTATCTTAAAGCTTAAATTATAATTTAGGTTGTACCGTTAGGCACTTATTTTATGTCACTATAGGCATTTCAGAAAAAGTTCACATAATATACAACGTGTTAATGAATAAGCAAAAAACCTCATACACCCCAACTGATTTATAACAAAACAAGTAGTTTGCAACAATAATTTCATTATTTTGATAGTTAACATTTAAAGTTATTCGCATTTTAAGTTTTCAGGCAAAAATTATTTGTTATCCTTTCAGCAATGAATGAAAGCGCTAGCGTGATCGTGGAAACATTTTAAGAATCTTGTTTTGGTAATAAGTAGGGAGAGTTTGCCCGCGCGGTGGGTTGATATCGAGTTCAGTAAATTATAAATTTTACAAACAAATTATTAAATATTTTGAAAAAAATTACCTATGTTGAAAACATGATAATTCGATTCTGCTCTCGATTCTAAACAAACTAGATTCTAGTTTTGCGTTGTCTCTTTTTCCTTTCACCCCAAAAAACACTACAAAAGACACAATTCAAAAATGAAGATAGGTAAATTGTAGCACTAGAGAATTCCAAAATCAAACATACCCGGTCAAACTTAATATGCTGACAGTTCTTTAAGAGGATGATCAGACCATCAAACTGAACAACTTTCTCTATGGGACCAATAACAAAATCGCGAAAAAAAAATCTGCTGTCCCATACATTTGGCTCAAGTAGGTTTACAGTTTTGTATGGAACATAAGATTTTTTTTCGCGATTTCAATGTTTGTCCCATAGAGAAGGTTGTTCAGTTTGGTGGTCCGGACATCCCCTTAAAAAACTTTCAGCATATTTTGAAGGACCCTGTATACATATAGCTAGAGAGAAGAAGATGCAGTCATAAAATCGACAGCACTCTCGATTCTTTTAATATTTCTTGCAAATCGATAACTTATAAATGGAATGGCAACACCAGTGCTGACCGTTCGCTTACCCGCCAGTAAACTCCATTACCCAAACAGAACTTTCCCGCATTTTAATTTCAAACAAAAATATATCTCAACTACGAAGCAATATAGCGAAGTTGGAGCAACGGATAATAGTGGACTCAACGGATAATGTTGGCGGATATATCCGATACCCGAACATTGTATCCAAGAGATCCCAAGCTATGAGATCGCTTATAACTTTGTCTTGTGACAGCTTGGCCAACTTGCTTGATGTCTTGAACATGCTATTCTGTAATAGCAGATTCTGTGGACTCCATTTAGTTTCGTACAATGTTAAGCTGCGAATGCAGTTGGTCTAAGGCTATTTGTATAATAGGTCGAGGAATTTGAAATTGCATTAGGCAGGTAAATATAATCTAAGCTATTATAGTCTAGGAAAAATAAGGTTTGAGATTGCATTAAAGACACTTTAGTAAATTGTGTTTGAAATAATATTACTGTTAGTTTGTAACACTATTTTAGAGATTTCGTGTTTATATAGGCTCAGGAACCTGAGAAATATCTTAAAATCGAAATTAATGTACAAATGGCAAGCTTATTCCTAAAAATATTTCGACCTGCATACCAGCAATACAGAGAGTTAATTATCAAAAGGAAAATTTAATGTGTAAACACAAACAGTAAATAATTTAGTTTTGAGGTTATAATTTTTGAAGACTTACAAAATATTAAATATCTACCCAAATTAACGATATTAACCGGGGATTATTATTGTTATAAGTAAAACGTATTGATCGAAGCCATTCTGTACAAAATCACCAGTTTTCCATTTTTTGTTCATACCTAAATTTAATGTTTTGTAAATGTCTTAATTATTCAATAATACAACGTAAAAAATCGGGGATTATTGAGAATTTATGTTTTTCAGGTATGTATCTACTATATTCCAAATTTTCACCAAAAGTGCAATTAATGCAACCTACTCCATACAAAAATCCGTAGATTTCCCCGACTATTATAAAACTGTAATAGAAGTGTGTCTGTACATTGAAGATATTTACAAGAAAAAGATTACAATATGGTTTTTGGGTATCCCTGACTCCAAAACAACCTTTTTTAGAAATTTTGTCTGTATGTCTGTTTGTTTGTTTGTATGTTTGTAACACGCAAAAACTACTGAACCGATTTTGATGAAACTTTAGTCGATTGATAGCCTATAATGTGACTTAAAATCTGGTATACTGGGTGGAACGTAACGAGGGTCTTTCCTTTTAAAGGTGTATTCAGACAATGAAACTAAAGAACTTTTCCTAAGGAACATGGATCAAAAAACGAAAAAAAAATGTGGACCTCCCAAAGAAAATAGATCGGCTGATCCGCACTTTTGTATGGGAGGTCCAAAATTTGTTTTCGTTTTTCGACCTATGTTCCATAGTTCCAAGAATGACCAAAATGTTTGATCTTAACAAAGAAAAGTTCTGTTATGATAGTAATCAACTTTGCATTTTTTATCCGACTGCGCGACGCAAAGGAAGGGTAATGTGTTTATCAGCCTATGTATGTATGTTTCTATGTAAGTTTGTTCCTTTTTTCCGATTTTGATGATTCTTACGTCAAACGATTGGTCTTAATCTTGCGAGTGTCAACTAAAGACAGAAAGCAAGCAAAATTCAATATGGCGACAACCAGACGCCAAATTTTCCCAATAATGGGTCCCGACTGTGAAAGTCGCTTCAATATTACTTAACAGAATTCTAGTCTACTGGACCTATTATTTTCTTTTCAGTTTTTATATAAAGTTCACGCAGACGGGTTTTTTGATATTTTAAATTTACTTTTTATTTTGTAGTTTTACTAAGAATGTTTTATTTTGTTTAAAATATGTGATGTTGTAGAGTTTCTGACCGCATTTTCTATACAACGGGAAACCACTACGATCAGAGAAGGGGCTTGCGTCCCATCCAGGTTGTTGTAGCTACTGATACACGCTGTCGTAATACAGGGTTAAAACTTAAATGCGTGACATATTTAACGGCCTCAGTAATAGTGAAAGTTGTTTAGTTTGATCTAAAGCACACGGTTTAATATGTAACGCATTTAATTTTACACCCTGTATCCATACCTAGCCAGCTTTCACCCAATGATAGATTCTGACCAGTGATTCCATAACAACTATGAATAGACATCGAGACGCAACCTCAATTCTATTGTGTTTGGTACATCATTTGCTTATGAATATCGAATACGAAATTATGGTATTAAACTTGGTATCCGTATATTACGTGAGATTGCTTGTTTGTTGTTACGGTGAAATGGAATAGAAATTGTGGGCGAGTCCTAAATATCGCGTTATTTACTCTGTGTATAGGTGAACTCCGCGATTGTGTGCGTGCGCTTGTGCTTCCACACTCTCGTGATCTGTGACCACAGTATAAGGAAGAGTACCATACCACAGAATAAATACTAGTACCTACCGGTACAGAAGAATCATTTCCAAAACAGATTTAAATAAATAGCGACTCTCTCTGCACGGTAATTAAGGTACAAAGTTATTCGCACCCGTCCTATCGTACAATTCACGAATAATCTACCAGCGGTCACAATGGCGCGCGCGTGTAAACAAAAATGAATCGAGTATGAAAGCTTCCTTTACATAGTTTCCCTCTTTCATTCTTTCACGTGCTGGTAACGTGACATCGCTAGGGTTTTCAAGTCTCGCATTGACTACTCTCAAAATGGCGGCAAGTCTAATGAGATTTGACCAAGAAGTTTACACGGTATACCTAACCTATTGCCTATCACCACTCGGTGGGGATCGCCGTCAAGCGTACCTGAACTGTGGAGTGAGACAGGCCTGACCCTACTACGATACTATGTATAGTACGGACACTACCTGCCCTCCACCAATGTTGTCCTCACCCCCTATCGGTGGTACGGAACGTGGAAGACTATAACCAGTTATGTAATCCTCTCACACTAGCCAATATCGGATTGATATCCTAACAAAAAACAGCTTTAAACAAGCTCGTGGCGGCCGGTACGTTCACCCCTGATTGATTGTTGGTTGGGCTATTGCAAGCTTGGGTCGTTATTGGCTATGTGCACGACACTAGTGCCCCTAGCGGTGTCGGACCGCCGAGAATTATTTCGAGTAACATGTTAGTTAAAAGTTTCTTATTTTTATAATGAAATAACTAATGGAAAAACTAAAGAAATTATCAACATTATCGATATTTAAAAAAAATTAATATCTATTTGCTAGAATCCACGATATTTGCAGTGCCAATTTCCGTACAAACTTTTATCCGGGTTTGACACCTTGGAGATAAAATTTCAAAAAACCCTTTTTAGTGAACACCTAGAAACCAATGCCAATAGAAACTTCAATGCCAAAATTTAAGTTTGTAGTATTTACAGATTTGGAGATTTCGTGTTGAGTTAGTGTGTGGATTTGCATAGATTCAAGCTATTTTACACAGCTTGTCCAACAAAAGTACACATTTCTGTCACCCCGGGCAATGCGATTGATTTGTCAGTTCCCACCACCACTTCACACATAGTCAATAAGAGCGATGATAGTCCATAAGGAAGAGAGCTAGTGACTCAATCATGAGGCGGAGGTTCGATTCCTGGCCTGTACCACTAAGTTCTATGGAATTTATGTACGGTTGTATTTGTCATTATCACTAGCTCGGCGGTGAAATAAAATTGTGAGGAAACCTGGATACACGAAAATGAAAAAAAAATTGTTCGGATGTTTCACGAACGTCGTCCTGAGATAGGCATGATTCAACCTGCTAGCCCCGTAACACGACATGATAAGACTGCCATTTTTACCTTTTTGGTTTGCTTTAATATTGTTATTTTATGTTTTTGGTATGCAAATAAAGAGTGTTTTATTGTATTGTAACACATGAATAAATATCGTGAGTGCACCTGTTCGTACGTACTCTAACGCGCGCTGTGTGTGAGTACACTGACAGCGGCTGCTTGTATGAAGCTTTTGTTCTGTAAGGATATTTATTCATGTGCTAATAATATTGTGTTTTATGCACTGTTTATGTACACCTTGGACACTTAGCTGTCATTTGATATAAATGGGAAATATTTACAAGAACAGATGAGAATGTGCGATCCAGTATCACACATGCTTGCCTCTTCTCGCATTAGCATGAATACCTACGCCATTGCCTACATTTTACGCCATGCTTCCTACCAAGCGGGGATGAGGTTTAGCTCAGTCATTTTACGGTTTGAGCTGGGACTAATTAAGAATTGATATTTTTCGGTGTATCATTTAAGAGCCAATTTGAGCCTAGAAATATAGCAAACTTAAAAAAAAGGCACGTCCGCAATTGCCCCAAATTTGAAATTAGGATTTATCTCATTCTAAAAAACCTAACGGTAACATTTTTATTTTCACTTTTTTAAGGCTTTACCATTATGCACCCTTCAAACACGGAGTAAATATTTTCGTCTACTTAGAAAGCTTTGAAAAATAGATTTGTATTTTCAATTCAATTCAAAATAATTTATTTCTTAACAACATATATAATATACATATTATATAACACTTAACTTAAAGAAAAAACATAAGACAAAACTTATACCTACTATAAATAAAAAACAGCCTAGGAGGCTGGCAGCGTTGCCTTCAATTCAATTCAATTATACTTTATTGCACACCCAAACAGAATGTACATTTGAATTTTCATTCTCCTTTTTTTTTGTATTTTTAATGAATAACTCATTTTTTATCTCTCTATTTGGATTTTAGTGCTCAAAAGTAATTGGTACCGGTAACAGTTTAAAAGTCCCATTCATAATTACTCCCCGCCCCTCTTAATAAAACTCCATAAAATGACTGGGCTAGTTAAAATTGGTGGGGGACAGGAAGTGTCCATATGGTATTAGATACTCTTAATGTGGTTTAAGTTAGGATTTAAGGGTATATTACTGTTGGCACGCTCCATACAAACGTAGTCTGGTGATATTTTCAATACTAATAAATAAAAGTCAGTGAAATTTTTCAGAAACAATCTAGAGAGTAATCTCTATGCTTGTATCTTGTCAGATTTTCGTTAAAATGTATAGTTTTAATGTTACAGTGCCTCAAAGATTTTTATACAAATCTTAAATTAATCCTAGCATTGAAACTGTATATTTTAACGAAAATCTGACTCCATATAAGCATAGATATTTGTTTCAAGATTGTTTCAGCAAACTTTCATTGAATTTAATTGGTTAGTGTTGAAAATATCACCAGACTTCGTTTGTATGCAGCGCACATTTACGCATTCGGAATAAACTTCTCTTAAACTGGGTTAGCAGCACCTGTACTAAAATCAAGCTCACTCAATCTTCTTATTTCACACAAGCAAACCCGTATCACAGACAAGTCTACCAAAATCCCTGCCGTCAAGTCACATGCAAATTTCGTTTCGGTGCCACGGATTGCTTTCAGAGTAGATTTTGTTATACAACAGTGACAGCTCTCTTTGTGTGCGGAATTGTGTTATTTTGTGTTCGGATATCCTTGACGTTGTGATGTAAGGATTTTTAGTATAAGAAGAAGAGATTTAGGGTGGTGTGGCTTTTAGTAAATGTAGGGGCCTTCTTATTAGGAGATGATAAGACCACATATTTCTCTATGGGACCAACATTGGAACCGCGAGAAAAAATCTGCTGTCCAAAACATTTGGGTTTTGCAGTTTTGTATGGAACAACAGATATTTTTCCCGAGGGCCCTGTATATGGCCCTGTCTGTGATGGTGGTTACTGAAACCGTGAATTCAGACCATCAAACTGAACAACTTTCACTATGGAGCCACCTTCAGGAAACACAAAAATAAAATCAGCTGCTCCATACAAAACAGCTGTACCTACTCGACTCAAATGTATGAAACAGTTGATTTTTTAACACGTTTCCTGAGGGTGGCTCCATAGTGAAAGTTATTCAGTTTGATGGTCTGAATTCACCGTTTTGGTATTTGCTAGGCCGTCACTTACACCCTGGATACGTCCCACCGCAGGGCACAGGTCTACGCCCAGAGAGATTGCATGGCCGTTAGTCCACCACACGTACCCAATGCGGGTTGGTAGCTTAAAATAGATAATCATCAAAATTTCTACGTGATGTAAAAATGATATTTAGTTATATCTGTTTATTTGAACACTTTATTGTACTAACACGCGGAAATAAATACAAAAGAATACAAGTTTAAAGGGCAGGTTTATCCAGTGACGGATTTGCAGTCTTGGCCGCCCCAGGCCCCAGGCCATGTAGTAAGTACCAGCCTCTTCTTTTTCAGTTCAGCACCCATCACATACAGGGTGTAAAATTAATTGCGTTACATATCAAAGTTGGTGCTGCCGAAGAACTGACAACCGGTGGGGTCAGAGTTCTAGAGTGGAGACCGCGAACTGGTAGGCGTAGTGTGGGACGCCCTGCTGCCCGCTGGACAGACGACCTAAAAAAAGTAGCGGGGAGCGATTGGATGAGGAAGGCCAAGGACAGAGTTTTGTGGCACGCCTTGGGAGAGGCTTATGTTCAGCAGTGGACGATGATGGGCTGATGATGATGGAACTGCCGATTTTCCTTTTGCGATTTAGATGTTGGCTCCATTTTGAAAGATGTTCAGTTTGATGGTCCGAAGCACTCCTTTGAAATGTAACGCATTTAATTTTAAACCCTGTAGAGTACGTAATGAATTAACGTTATTGACAACTTTTATCGAAACCTATTCAGTAACTTAGTTAACTATAATAGCTGCTAAATTGTAATGTTTACCGAGGTTTCAGGGATAATTGTACATTTAAATGTACGAAAGTGATTTAGGAAAATTATTGTTATACGATGCAGTGCAGTGCGGCCCGCTGTAATGTGCGGGAGCCTTATTTAGGGATACTTTGAGCCGTGGTGGTCCAGTGGCGAGTAACCTTGCCTGCCGTGCAGGAGGCGATGGTTCGATCCCCGTCCAGACCGACTTGTACCAATGAGTTTATCGGAATTCATGTACGATTTGTAACACCACAGGCTTTTCGATGATGGAAAACATCGAAAGGAAACCTGCATGCTTCAATTTCGAGGCATGTATTGTACCCACTGTCCATTATAAGTGGCGACGGGCTCACCCCCCGTCACACTGGACAGAGTTTCGGTACTACTGGTGAAACGTGGATGTTCTGATGTTTCAGAATATCTCTGACTACCCCCTCGGGGAAAATAGTCGTGAGCATATGCTATGCTATGCTTTGAGTTATTTCTTGTTATCATCAGTGCATTTTTTGTCAAGATTAGCCCTAATATCTGGCCACCCTAGGCCCGGGCCTACGGGGCCTTAGGACAAATCCGCCACTGGGTTTACCTCCGATCAGATTTTATTTCATTAGACCCGTCACAGAAAGAAACAATACAAAGCGAGGCTATAGTGTGCACATTTCGAACTACATTATTTGGAAAAAAAATATAAATAATATTATAATATCTTTCATCCTATCAATATAACGTATCTAGACATGAAAAATTCACCGTGGATGTGATATTTTACTTATTTTTCCAGTGCAAAATAAAAAAAGGGATATAAATACTTTCATGAAACAACTCTTTCACTGCTTAATAATGGTAGAGATCATCATATCATCTTTCCAATTACAATACCAGTGCAGAATCCTACAGGATCAAAACAATACCGTACTAGGTATAAAATCGTATGTGTAATCACAAGCCGGGTAGCACAGGTATGGACTTAGAATGATTAGGAAAGTAGGTACCCCAAATTGTTTCACAGTTGGTATGCCAGATTAATTAGCATATACTTTATGCTGATTAATCTGACACTCTGTGAAAATAAATTATATGCGGCGACTTGAGAACCTCGTTTTTTTTTCGTCGGTTAAAATATTTGAAATGAAGAAACCGGGAGTTTTTTCGGCTATCAGGGTGCTTACAAGATACTTTCGGTGAGAAGTCGTGATCCCTGCCACCTGTCACCACTTGACACATCATTTCATGCTGAGATTTAAATTGCTAAATGTGAGCATTGCTATAACTACATTCTTAAACAGAAAGTTTGCAGTTGTAGCGATGTTTCGGACCACCCCGAAAGGGATTACGGTCGTGAGTTAATGTATGTAAAACGGTCGGTATACAAAAGCTGACTTGACTTCAGTGATCGATTCCAATATCGAAAGCTTCTCTCTAGTAGGTCACATTCGGGTTGCTCTTTGATGTAGATTATAGAGAACATAAAGCTAATAGCTTTTCTTAACAAACTGACGCAACTTAAATTTTTCACATTCAAAGCCAAACTTTCTAATCGTTTGTATTTCCGCATGCAGCATACAAACGAAAAAAGCTAGTCCTCTGAAATTGACAAAATGTCAGTTATGTCACTTAGAGCGTAGAGAGACGAGTTGCGTCAAAAACACAATTTCTAACTCTAGCCATTGAAATATCAATCCTGCATCCTACATTATAGGGCCCCAATTCCTTAAATCCATCCCTGCACACAGTTGTTTGTGCAACCGCAACGATATTGGTCTCAATAAACTTGAGATACGAGCAAATATTATTGAGCTAACGTTTCGGTACCTAGTACTGTACCTAGTACATACTAGTTACATACGTAGTACGCAATATCGCCCGTTATTTGTATTGGACAGATTTATTGGAGGATATTGCTGAAGGTAATATTAAAATTGACATCGTTTTGGTTAGTTATTGGCCTGTAACAATACTTTACGTGTTATAAACAAAAGTAATTTTATTTTTTCTTCCATTTAATTAATATCGGTTTTATTTTGTTCTGATGGTATTGGTTTCAGGATTATGCCTATTCAATAAATACAGGGTGTAAATTTAAATGCGTGACATATTTTAGGCATTGCTTCAGACCATCAAACTGATCAACTTTTTAATTGGACTTTTATAAAGTTACGCATTTTTGACTTTACGTTGACCTCTAAACTCATTTTAATAATAACTCTCATTTAAAAACCAATTTCCAGAACTCTTAAGGTACGCCCAAACAAGCGCGGTCTGCGGTCGCGGTGGTGAACTTCTGCACCTATTTACGACTGAATGTTTTTCATTAATATGCCCTTGATGAAACCGTCAGAATTCTTAGTAAAGAATAGTGACTAGTTCAAGATTTTCCTAAGTATAACTAATACACTCTTCAAGAAATATGAAATTTTTGTTTCCTATTTCATTTAATTTTCTGCTTCTTATTTCCGTGAAAAGAATCCAATTGATACAAACTATTAAAATTGTATGCAGAGTATTGAACTTAAATTTGTTACACACTTATAGGGGTGCTTCAGGCCATTACTTTCACTACGAGACCAAAATTGAAATGTGTAGAACAGAGTGAAAAAATTGCATGAGCAACGGTAATCGGCGTCTTATTTACTACCACGTAGGTTATCAATTTATCATCATATTTTGTGACAAAGATATTTGCAATCTGTGGGAGAGCAAGCAAGAGTAACAGCCGGTGATAATCAGGGGGAATTTTAAAAAAAGACGTACTGTAACAGAATGGATAATACTTAGTACTGTTTTTGAAGGATAGCTGGTATGGTAGATATTAGACAGTGATCGCAAACCGCTTTAGTATGAGTGTATATTTAAGAACTTCAATTTTCCAATAAATTTTAATATTCCTGATTAATAAAATTCAGATAGACCTATTGAGATAAAAAGTAATTATCAAAATGTTATATTAATGCTGCAATTACGTTCGCCCCGTAAAAGATTGGTTTTAAAATTTATGACAGACTTTTGTACCGTCCATTGTACCAGCAATTTCTGATTTCAATTAAAATTTCAATATATGGTAATGAATCACGGTGGATATTGTAAAAGCTGGAACGTTTCATTATTAATTCCTAGTTGGGTTTGTTAAGGGTAGGCGTCTCTTGGTGAAAATGGGGTAAATTCGTTTATTTATTTTGAACACTTGACTGGCTGTTTTTGAGTATTGTACTTTGAAAGTAAATTAAAAACATGGCTTATAAATTGTGCGTTTTACGACATTGATGAGTTTTATAACTTCGTAGAAATAATGTTATTGGAATGTAGCTGGATGGAAATATACATAATATAATTATAAGTAGTGCATTTGACATGTAAAATTATTTTATGAAATAAATGAATATTAATATAAGGTTTAGATACTTTTAATATGGATCGATATAGAAATAGGTGGACTAAGAGGCCTGGTAAAGGTGGCGGAAACACGTTGGATGAGGGCCTCGTAGCGCAAAGTTGGTCGTTGTGGCGATCGTTGGGGAAGGCTATGTCCAGCTGTGAGTGACTTTCAGCTGAGATTGAGATGATGATAATAATGTATATGGATTACCTATTCGTAGTGTAGTACTCATTGGGCATCAAGGGCTCATAATATTGATTTTTTGCGAAGTTTGTTGACTAATGAGAAATTTTTCATTAGCTTAATTTTATTAGACGTCGATCGTGTGGGATTTCGTGAAAAGGGACGGAAGTGAGTAACAGGAAGCCGGGGAAGCGCAAGTGCGCTATTTCATTAGACCAATGAGCGCGCGCGTTGGTAGAGTTGGCTCTTTTTCCGAGAGGTTGGTACTTGTGAGATGTCAGATGTTGACACATCATATGCGACTACTATGAGGCCCGCTCGTTTTCAGGGTTCCGTACTCAAAGCGTGAAAACGGGAACCTATTACTAAGCCTACGTTGTCCGTCCGTCCGTCCGTCCGTCCGTCCTACCTATATAGGGCTGTAACTTTTGAACCGTAATAGCTAGACAGTTACAATTTTCACAGAGTATGCGTTATTACGGCGGATTTGATATCAAATAATAAAAATTACAAAAAGTTAAAAGTTTCTCATACAAGGAACTAGTTGTTATCAACGTTTTTATTTTATCGCTCTATCGTAAAAATGGTAATACATACAAGCTACAAACTTGGTGTGATTATAGAGCAAACTCTACAGTATAACATAAAATAATAAAAACCGGCCAAGTGTCAGTCGGTCTCGAGTTAAAGGACAAAAAACATTTTTGTTATTATGCTGTGCGGTGCGCGAGTGGCCCGACTCGCACTTGACCGGTTTTATTTTTGTATTTACCTATGCACGATATTTAAATGAAGCCTCTAAAGATAAGGATACTGAACAGCCGAAACATTGTAGAGCCAAATAAAATTCAAATGAGTCCGAATAAAAAAATTAAAACGTACTCGTAATAGACTTACTTACTTCGACAAATTATTATAAGGACTAGCCTTGCGGTAGCATTTCCCCTCTGCCACGGTATAAGCACAATTGATCTTGTGCATTTACATTCAATTTTACACCTTATCACTAAATGAGACAGCATATAATTGCGAAATAATAACTTCGAACTTAGAACGTTTGGGGTTCACACGAGACTACTTTTCATGATTTTTAACATTCAAAATTAGAATCTAAAGTTATGGGGAATAGAATCCAAAGTTGCGGATTTCATGTTACATCGCCTCCCGCAAAAAGTGGCAAAAATGTTTGTTAGTAGAATTACACGCGTAACCAGTCCACATATAAATAGTCAAAGCTGACTTACCCTTAACAAACAGCTGGTAATATTGAAAGAATCGACGAACACGTGGACTCGTAAATGGCCAGTGATTAGCTTTTGTGAGAAATGGCACTTTCCATGAAAGCTTTGCTCGTGTAACGCCCTGGAAAAATTTACACTCTATATTATATTAGCACATTTTCGAATGCTCCTTCAGATTAAAAAATTATTAAATTTTGCTATTAGGACCATAGTTGGTAGTTGTAGCCTTTAGTAATCTGTATTCTTCCGAGTGGTGAAGTGACTAGCGTTTACGGGAATATAATTCGGAAAGCGCTCCATACAAACGAAGTCTGGTGATATTTTCAATACTAACCAATTAATGTCAATAAAAAATTTCGGAAACAATCTAGAAACTAATCTCTATGTTTGTATGAAGACAGACATTGGCTTCAAAGTGATAACACCCTGTGATGTTAGAAGTTTGACGCCAATGTCTGTGTGTCTGTCTGTCTGTCTGTGGCATCGTAGCTCTCGAACGGATGGACCAATTTTGATTTTTAAATGTTTATAGTTGGCGTTGGGGGTTTTTTTTAAATTTGTAATGTAAATACGCAGCACAGCGACTGCGTATTTACACTACAAATTAAAAAAAAAACCCCAACGCCAACAAAGTCAAAAATGGAAATGGCAAAAAAAAAAAGAATTTCTTACAACCTTGAAATGTATTATTGTAGTGAGTTTTTGTATTTATCTTTGTGTCAATTGAAATTTGAATTGAGTATAAATTTAATGTTCCAATTTCTTTATAAGTACACAGCTTTGATTTTTCTTTTAAGAAAATTTCCTTCGTAACAGATTTCTTCTGAACGTTTGATAAAAAGCTAAATTTTTAACGAGGTAACTTTGTCTATGTTCAAAGTTACGATAAAAGCATTCTTCGACAAGACTGTTTGTTAATTTAATTGATACAGATTTGAAACGCGTAAATACACGTTTTTTCATTATTTGCAAGGAATTAATTCCAGGAAAATGTATTTAATTTTATTGAGTGCATGCTGTTTATAAAAAAATTATTAACTTCCGCCTGCGTTGTCTTGAAAAAATAACCTACATATTCTGGAATACAATATGCTGACAGTTTTTAAGGCAATGATCAGACCATCATACTGAACAACTTTCTCTACAGGACCAAGGTCGAATTCGCGAAAAATAAATCAGGTGTTCCATACAAATCTGCGATCATACTCGATCAAAATGGGACAGCAGATATTTTTCTCTATTTCGATGTTGGTCCCATAGAGAAAATTTTTCTGTTTGATGGTCTGATCATCTTCTTAAAAAACTGTCATCATATTAAGTTGGACCCTGTATGTTAATCTAGAAAATATTCTATGTATGTAAATACGAATTTGAAATGCGCTCCACACAAGCGAAGTTTAATTATATTTTCGATACTAACCAATGCCGTGCAAGCAAGTGCCGTGGTGGTCCAGTGGCGAGTAACCTTGCCTACCATGCAGGAAACGATGGTTGGATCCCCGTCCAGGCCGACTCGTACCAATGAGTTTTTCCGAATTTATATATGATTTGCAACACCACTTGCTTTTCTGTGAAGAAAAACATCGTGAGGAAACCTGCGTGTTTCAACTTCGAGGCATGTCCTCCCACTGTCCATCACAAGTGGCGACGGCTCACTCCCTATCACACCGGACAGAGTTTCAGTACTACTAGTGAAAGGTGGATGTTCTGTGGTTTCAGAAAATCTCTGACTACCCTCTCGGGAATATAATCGTGAGCATATGCATGCATGTATGCATGCATACTAACCAATTCAACTCAATATTTTTTAAACACTATCTAGAAACCAATCTCAGTGCCTGTAGTGTGTCAGATTGCCGTTAAAATATACAGTTTCAATGCTAGAATTAGTTAAAGATTTGTATGGATATCATTGAGCCACTGTAATTTTTAACATTTTTTTTTTAAATCTGACAAACTACAAGTACAGAGATTAATACCAGATCACATTATAAAAAATAAGTTACTTTAATTTGTTAGTATTGTGAATAATATTAACAAACTTCGTTTGTTTGGAGCGCGCGACAAGGATACATCAAAAAGAAAATTACTTAATTTCTAATATAACAACATATGAATTTTACAGCGCCAATTACATGATAACACGTTTTAAAAACTGTTTAAGGTACAAAGGACAAAACGTATAAAATATGAAAATCTGGACAAATGAAAAGATAACCTAACATTTAGAGTCGGGCCAATTTAATAGGTCACATTTGACATCTATTGATACTTCATCAAACGTAACCTTGTAACGGCGGGCATGTAATAATATTTATTTTTTCGAAGTTAGAAATGCACAAATGCTTTACTTTTTTAAATTACGAATACATATTTATTGTAATAATGACCAAAGAAGGTAATTTTACGGTTTACTTTCACTAATAAACCATTCTAAACATAATAAACAATTTCTGTTCCAAAGAACTGAACGTCGTTACAATATTGCGTCAGTGAACACTTTTTCTTTTTTAACACTAGGGATGAAACCCAAAAAAATCGATGTTAAACGTAGTTCCAACAAACCGCGATATTCACATATCATTCATTTACTTTAATCGATGTTTTTAAGCAGGTCACCTCACTACGAAGCTAAAACTGACAGATATCAAATGTGACCTATGGAATTGGCTCGACTTTAAACTAAGTGCTTCTACAGAATACATACATTATCTCGTTTTAGCTTTGACTATTTATATGTGGACTGGTTACGCGTGTAATTCTACTAACACACATTTCTGCCACTTTTTGCGGGGGGCGAGGTAACATGAAATCCGTAACTTTGGATTTTACTCCTCATAACTTTAGATTCTAATTTTGAATGTTAAAAATCATGAAAAGTAGTCTCGTGTAAACCCCAAACGTTCTAAGTTCGAAGTTATTATTTCGCAATTATAGGCTGTCTCGTTTAGTTATAAGGTGTAAAATTGAATGTAAATGCACAAGATCAATCGTGCTTATACCGTGGCAGAGGGGAAATGCTACCGCAAGGCTAGTCCTTATAATAATTAGTCAAAGCGTTTTAGGTACAAAGATCAAAACGTACAAAATATGAAAATTAGGACAAATAATAAGACCCAACATTTAAACTAAAGTGTTTCTACGTGATACATTAACATACTCAACAACCAATTCGGTCATACAATCACAGATTCGGCGCATTTAAAGCACCACCAGTACAAAAGTGATAAAAATTACTGTTGATATAAATAGAATGGTGGACTGTACGACCAAATCGCTTGCTTGCTTGCTTGGGATGCTAGTTAATGTACAGTTTGTCGTCGCCGCTGACCACCATGGGTAGCATGGCAGCGTGATATAGCGCTATCACATCTTAGCTCTCTTTCTATTTTCACGCGAACGAAAGAGATAAGATGCTTGATACAGCCGTATCACGTGTAACATGCTACGGCTTCTGATGATGTGTTGTGTTTGTGTGTAAACAATTGTGTCGGTGTGTATGCGTGTGAATATAGGTATAGAAAATAGGACGGCACTTCGTTTCAGCTTTCAAAATAAACTTCTCTTAAGGTTTATTTGTATTTGCAATCGGCAGAACTAGAAATAGTATTTAAAAATTTAGGCATGAGCGAGCATACGCTGAATTCGGTATCTAACGTTTTTTTTTGGTCTTCATTTTATATTTTTTTACTGATAGAAGACATAATTTTAAGAAACCAATTTAATTTTTATTGCGATTCATCGAGTTCATCATTATAAATTTAATTTTTAATTTTTTTTTTTTAAATGTTATTTAATAATTTAAATAAATCACCATTATTTATTCAAATTCAAAACAATATAACAAAATTAATCTAAATTACTATTTACTTACTATTTAATTTTTAAATTACTTTGATCTGTAATCTCTAAATGCAAAAATGGTGGAGAGAAAATAATTTTAACTCCTTCGAGAAAACCTACTTACTGCTTTATTACAAAAAATAATGTTGCCTTCTCTTTCTAACTCTATGCTGGAAACAGAAACGGCAACATCAAATGTCAAATGCTGACATTGTGAATTTAATTTTTTCATAGTGGCCAGTTATTTTAAGTTGATTTTAAGTTTACCAAGGAGTTCACAGGTTTTCCAGTGACGTCACTGGACGGACCGAAAAACGACGTTATTTTATTAAAATATCTGTATTCCTTTCATTTTAAAATCTCTGACATAGAAAATATTATTATTGAGACAATTATATCGAAATGGTTTACAATTCTGCCCTGCAAAAAAAAACACTTGACATACCGAATTGAAAAAGCTTCATAATTTGCCGTCGTATATTTCAACTGTATCAAAACGGATATACTTAGCCAAAGCGTGCAATAAAATAACCAAACCCCGATAAATTGTGTACATAAAGATGGTACCTCGAAATTAGGTTAATGTTTGTAGGCCATTAATTCAAGCGCACTAAGTCCACTTGGGACATAAGTTAAGAGCCAAGGCACTAAGAAGATTTGAAAGCTTTTTTGTTAAATATAACGAGAAGCATAATGTGCTTAGATTTTGTTTTAAAAGGTTTTAAAAGCTTAAGAGATGTTTATTCCGAATGCGTAAATACGCGCTGCATACAAACGAAGTATGGTGATATTTTCAATACTAACCAAATAAACTAAATGAAATTTTGCAGAAACAATCTAGAAACAAATCTCTATGCTTGTATCGTGTCAGATTTTCGTTAAAATATACAGTTTCAATGCTAGGATTAATTTAAGATTTGTATGGAAATCTTTGAGGCACTATAACTTTAAAACTGTACATTTTAAGGAAAATCTGGCATGATACAAGCATAGAGATTTGTTTCTAGATTGTTTCTGCAAAATTTCATTCAGTTTAATTGGTTAGTATTAAAAATATCACCAGACTTCGTTTGTATGGAGCGCGCCAACAGTATATACCCTTAAGAAATTATCATTAGCCTACACAGGGTGTGAAATTAAATGCGTTACATACTTTTGGCGGAGCTTTCAACCATCAAACTGAACAATTATCACTATAGAAACATTGGACCGTGAAAAAAAAATCTGCTGATCCATATACCTAAATTGTAAATGGCTACTCGATCCATATAAAACGTGTTAATGAATTAACGCAAAACTAGAAAGTATTTTGTTTAGAATCGAGAGCAGAATCGAATTATCATTGTTTCAATATAGGTATTTTTTCAAAATATTAAATAATTTGTTTGTAAAAATTAAAATGTACTGAACTTGATCTCAACCCACAGCTTGGGCACTCTCACCATACTTACTACCAAAATAAGATTATTAAAATGTATCCATGCGCACGTAAGCGCTTTCATTCATTGCTGAAATTATAATAAATCATTTTTGCCTGAGAACTTAAAATGCGAATAATTTTAAATGTTAACTATCGAAATAACGAAATTATTGTTTCAATCTAATTATTTTGTTATAAATCAGTTGGGGTGTATGAGGTTTTACGCATTAATTAACACGTTGTATAATGGAAAAGAAGTTTTATTTTTCACGATTTAAATGTTTCTTCCATTGTTTATTTTGATGGTCTAAAGCACCAACTAAAGTATATAACGCATTTCAGTTTGCACTCTATATTCGTTTCTCAAAGGTAGGTACATACCAAGAAGGTGACAGGGAACGGAACACACTCCTTCACGTAGGCTCATTGCACATTGGTAGAGGCAAGTTATCGAAGGCGTCACTAATATGTTACACTATGTAATTCAATATTGTATTTTGTAAGTGTACTTTGTTTTTTTTTTAAAGATGTGTTTTGTAGAGTTTGTGGCCGAATCTTCTACAACAGAACACCTTCCAACGCGGTGGTAGAGTCAAAAATGACGTCAGAAAGCTATCCATGTGATATTATTTTGAATAAAACATTTAGACTTTTTTTTTGTTGAATCACCTTCCTTCTGGCGCAGTCGAGTAAAAAGGTCACCCATCCATAGTCATGGGCCGTTTCGCTTCGGTTATACAGTCATAATTTTTATATCGATACCTTTGACTAATTATTATAAGGACTAGCCTTGCGGTAGCATTTCCCCTCTGCCACGGTATAAGCACAATTGATCTTGTGCATTTACATTCAATTTTACACCTTATCACTAAACGAGACAACCTATAATTGCGAAATAATAACTTCGAACTTAGAACGTTTGGGGTTCACACGAGACCACTTTTCATGATTTTTAATTCAAAATTAGAATCTAAAGTTATTGGGAATAAAATCCTAAGTTGCGGATTTCATGTTACTTCCCCCCTCGCAAAAAGTGGCAGAAATGTTTGTTAGTAGAATTACACGCGTAACCAGTTCACATATAAATATTCAAAGGTCGATACAGATAAAGATAAAACTAAATCTTGTTTAAAGAAACTACGTCAACGCGAATGGTAGTATAAAGTGACACAATTATGTATCGTAGAACATTGTAATGCATGCATAGTGATCCCAATGAAAATCCTGAACACCAATATTTTTACCGCGACTACGCCAGAAGGAGAGTTATTACCCTCTTGATCTTGATGGGTAATTCGAGTCCCAAATGGATGCAGAGGACGAGAGACAGAACTTAAACTAACCACTAAACCAATACATAATAATGGTCCATGTATGGCTATCTGCCTTTTCGGTGAATCAAAACATCGTAAAGATTATCGTAGATATTTAAAAAAAAAATTCTACATAATGTTCACTCTCCATTTTATAGTGGCGTCAAAATGTATAGTGGACTTAATACAGACACAAAATTGAAGCAAACGGGTTAACTACCTGTCACAGACAAAGTTAGGGTTTATTACCGCATCCAACAATGCACCAACAACTAACATTCTTGTAGACGACACAGAAATGCACTAAAAGCATAGCACATGAATCCTGAGAATTATTTATTGAAGCGGCAAACTTGTGTATGTACATTCATGTGTCGTATAATACTTAGGAAGCTGACTTCATTACTCTTATTATAAAGTTTTGAGTCTAAAGTTTTGGTGGTTAAGGCTTAAAATTAAAGTTTTAACACTGTAAGATAAGCTAAAAGAATTATTGTGACAAGTTCATGCGGGCCTACCATACTCGTATGAGTTGACTATTGTACTATTCAAGTTTTATCGCACACGTCTGTTAATGGAATATTTAATTATTTACGAATCATTTTGACCTAACATTGTTTGCGTCTGACATGGCTGTATGGGCACGATCCCTTGGCCTTAAAAAAAGGCATACTCTTGACATGATTTTGATATGATCTCGCGAACGTCTCTATGGAGCGATAAACATGCCATCTGTTGGTTTTTTTTAACTAAATTTAAAAAAGAAAATAATAACGCTCATTGTGGTGTCAATTAATGTTACTGGTAACCACGAAGTAACCAGAGGGGGTGCCATACTGTATGCAGTACTAGATACACTTTCTTATACGGTTATGTGACTGAACGAAATTCAATACAAAACTCATGATCAGTAAGCTTATTAGTAACGTTAGCGTGTCATTATTGAATGATGCATAATCTCCATAGTAATTTTGACATTTTATACTGCTGAATTGAACGTAATTGCACTCCAGTAGGTCATAGGTACCATGAGTTTACGCTGTAGTAGTTTTGTATATTACAGTATACTACACTGTATAAAACAGTAGTTTTACTGTACTTTACTACAGTTTTTGTATTTAAATTAGTACAGCGCACCTAGTGGTTACGTTATGAACTAATCCTGTCATCCAAAATTGACTACTCATGGAAGACCTAACGGGAGTAAAACTTCAGTAGTATAGTCCTTCTCAAAATGCTGATGGTTTTTAAGGGCCTATGTCGAAAAATAATTGAAGCGCAATGGGCGTGTGATAGCTTATATTACTGCCTGATGCGAGAGAAAGAGATGGGGCGGCGCGCGCGCCTGAAACGACGCAAGCGTAAAACAAACTTTATTTAATTGTGATTGTACTATTTATGTAAGTTCATTTCTGCTCTAATCAAACATTATAAAATATCAATCTCTTTTTTTTAAATCAAGTCTCGTGTTTCTATTATTCACCGTTTAGCAGTTCCAAGCGTTTATCAATAAAGACGGAGGCTACTTTGGCTTATTTTTCTATCGAAAAAATGTCTTTTAATCGTGTTTTGGCTCTAATCAAAACTTCAATTATATGTTCAATTTACACATATCCGCAAATCATACTCCTACTGTTAGTACTTCATGATATATGATGCTTTGAAGAATCCTATTTTTTTCATATTAAGGGGATGATCAGACCAAACTGAACAACTATCTCTATAGGACCAATGTCGAAATCGCGAAAATAAAATCAACTGTCCCATACAATCAAGCAAACCTACTTGAACCAATGTAAGGGACAGCAGATTTTTTTTTGTGCGACTTTATTGAGGAAGAACTTGTATTATTAAACTGTAACGGAAGTGTGTTTTTACGTTGAAGATATTTAATAAGATTTTCCAATGCTTTCAAACGGTGAAGGAAAACATCGTAAGGAAAACGTATGCGCTGAAGGAGATATTCCGATGCGCATGTGATGTCTGCCCTCATTGGGCACGCATGGTGGACCAATGGTGGACTAACTCCCATACACCCTCCCTAATGGTAGGCCTGTGCCCTGCAGTGGGACTTCTACAACGTGTTAACGAATAAACGCAAAACTAGAAAGTCGTTTGTTTAGAATCGAGAGCAGAATCGAATTATCATGGTTTCAACATAGGTAATATTTTTCAAAATATTAAATAATTTGTTTTTAAAATTAAAAATGTACAGGTACACACACCCTACTTACTACCAAAATATGATTCTTAAAATGTATTCATGAACACGTTAGCGCTTTCATCTATTGCAGAAATAATAACAAATCATTTCTGCCTCAAAACTTAAAATGCGAATAACTTTAAATTTTAAGTGTCAAAGAAATTAAATTATAGTTTCAATAGAATTATTTCATCATATGCTCACGACTATATTCCCCGAGGGGGTAGTCAGAGATATTCTGAAACCTCCGAATATCCACGTTTCACCAGTAGTACCGAAACTCTGTCCAGTGTGACGGGGGGTGAGCCCGTCGCCACTTATAATGGACAGTGGGTACAATACATGCCTCGAAATGATGATTAGAATTATTTTGTCATAAATAAATCAGTTGGGGTGTAAGAGGTTTTGCGCCTATTCATTAACGCGTTGTATAAGCTGATGAGGATGATGGTATTTTAAATTTTAACACAATATCTCTTATTTCGGTACCCAACAATTATCACACGAAAGACAAAGGAATATTTCCTATCGAATTATCATATTTTACGAGCAACAAAATGTCTGTTTAACTTTGTACATAAATATAGTTTAACGTACAAACTGTAAACGTAAACTATATAACTGGTTGTAACAGGAATCGATTCACTTGCTGGGAGGGAAGTTTAATGAATATTTCCATTTGCCGTCTAGTAATAAACGGTTTCCCGGTCCTTAGTCCTGGAGCTAGCGTGCTTTTTGCAGTCTATAGTTATAGAGCCTGTAGCATCCCACTGCACGGCAAAGGCCTCCTCTCACGAATATGGGTGAGAGAGAGTAGGCCCTACTCTACTGCTGGCCCAGTGCGTGTTGGTGGAGGCAAGTTAGTGGTCAACATGCTGTCAGAGAATTTTCAAGCCGCCTTAATAGGCCTCTGATACGCGCTTCAAATACGAAGGCAAGGTAGCAAGGTGGCTATGTAAGAATGTTAAACAAGGGTGTTTGTGGTTAGATTGAACAGTATAATATTGATTTATATCGATTTATCTTAATAACTAGCTTAGTACATTACACTATAAATACTACATTTTTAGGGTACCTTAGTGAAACAAGGAACCCTTAAACTTTCGTCCATTCTGTCTGTCTGTCTGCCCCGCCTCAATAACTCGCTCATTTTTGCACCTATCAAATGGAAATTCGGCGTACCCCGTAAAAAGGTAGATTTGAAGTCAGGGACACCTAAAAACCATATCGTCACCTTTTTTTCCCCCTAAATATCTTCAATATACAGACACACTTCTGTTACAGTTTTATAATAGTTAAGATTAGACAAAATACTCTTTTAGAAAAAGTGACAACAAGCTCCTGACCTAACAGAAATAGTGTTATTGCTTTACTTATTGCGAGAGCGCAACCACGGGGCTTAATTAAGTGTTCAAACTCAATTAGTTTAGTGCATGGTTCAAACGGTACCAGGATACCAAGGCAGTGGGGGGGTGCCTTCTTGTAAAACTTTGTCCTATATGACTTCTTCCGGTCGGAAGCATCGATTTTATGATGTTAGGAGAAATTGTAGACTAAAACCGGCCAAGTGCGTGTCGGGCTACGCGCTGGGTACGGTTCCGTAGTTGCCCGTCACAATATACGGACTTATAATGAGTCTATAGTTTTTCTTTTAAATTCGCTATATACACTACTACCGTGAATTTTTCACGTATCCAGAAACTAACGTTTAGCTGCCCCCCCCCCCCCTACACACACACACACATACTTGACTCAAACAAAAATGTTCACTTTATAAGCTTAATATTTAGCTAACTTTAATATTTAAAAAAAAACGTATGTTGAAAACATGATAATTCGATTCTGATCTCGATTCTAAACAAACTACTTTCTAGTTTTGCGTTAATTTATTAACACGTTGTATATATTTATTCCATTCCCAACTTCATAAGCGAAAGAGGGTTTTTAACCTTCAATGGAATTTCACGTTTATCCTACAATGATAATAAAAAGAACAAATTAAAACAATATTGGAACAACTCAGAGTGTAGTAACTCACTAAACACTTTTTATTAGTCTAGCGTATTAAAAGTTCGACACTATTCTCGAACAAGTGAAATAAACAGAACTAAAACAAATTACACAAAGAAACTTACGAAAAAATAGATAAAAGAGATACTGAGAAGGGTGACCATGAGATTCTGCAGGATACCTAATGTGATAAATTTTTAGTGTCAAAAAATAAACAATAGGTACGTAGCATTAAACCTACCCACAAATAAATATTCACTAAAATTAATATTGTTATTGTTAGTCCCGGCACCTATGTCTCGTGGTAGTAGTCGTTACATAAAAACCACGCCAGAGGCCGTAAGGCGGTCTGAAAAAACTCTGACACCAGGGCTTGTCCACTCGATAAGAAGAATATTGTTATTGACTCTATAATGAAAAATAAAGTGTTACAATATTATTTATACAAGGTGTAACAAAACCCTATTAATACTTAAAGGGGTGGTTTAGTTTAGACCATCAAACTTACCAAGAGCGTGTCGGACTCGCCCATGATACGGTTCCGTATAAACACTATTTTTGACTTTGACCGCAGATATCTCGAGACAGAAGCATTATAACGATTTAGTTTGTATGAATTTTTGATCAATTGTACAAGACCTATCCAACGACACCTCACTCGATTTATTAAAAATACTTTTTTTTTCCAACCCCTTTTCGTTGTATGGTAGTGTCATACAGACGGAATGGATGAAAGTATAAGAGTTCCTTATTTGACTACGAAACCCTAAATAAGAGGATGTAAATACTTGAAAATACAAAATATTCCTGAAAAAAGATTCATAATCATCATCATCATCAGGCTGTATAAGTCCCACTGTAGGACACAGCCTTTCACTCAAAGAGGTGTATGGTAGAGGTACGTTAGTCCACCACGAGTGCCCAATGCAGGATTGGTAGACTTCACATAAGTACCAGAATTTCTTCTCCCGTGTATAAAGTGCTAACAGATAAGGATAATAATATTTTTAATAACGTGTGTTCATTTCAAATTAATTAAAATAAATAAATATCTTGGACATTGTCACACAAATTATGTAGTCACATTTAAAGTACCAGAATCTAGCCTGGACTTGTGTTATGATGACTAGACAACGATATAGAATACATATGTAGATAGAAACAACCATGACTCGGGTACAAATATTCATATTCATCATACAAATATTTGTCCCTTACGGGATTCGAACCCGCGACCCTCGGCACAGCAGGCAGGTTCACTACCGACTGTGCTATCGGGCCGTCACGAAATTCAGTGACTTGATCTTCTTCTTCTTATAGTGTGGGCAGCAAGCCCTGGTGTCAGAGTTTTTTCGGACCGCCATACGGCCTCTGACATGGTTTTTTGTAACGACTATTACCACCAGAGATGGGTCGCCCTCGGCACAGCAGGCAGGTTCACTATCGACTGTGCTATCGGGCCGCCAAATTTCTACAAAACTTTAGATACTTTTTTATTATAATAAGTTTCTACTCCAAATTAACCACAATAAACAAGGACTGATGACCCTAATTAAATTATTTTATTTTAAACTTCACATCGAGAATAAATAACAGAATACATATTTCAGTGAACCAGTGAACATTGTGCATTGAAAACAGTGCATGTGAGTCTAACATTAGCGTGTTTAAAAATAATAAGGTACTTCCAACCGTCCCACTTCAGTTGCTCGTATTACAATCACATGTACCGATAACAGTAATTCGCTTTTATTGTAAATTTTATGGTCATAGTACTCGTTTTGTATTTAATTTGCAATATTGTATGAGAGTAAACCGACTACAAGACTTGAGACAGATAGCTGGATGAGAGTTTTTTTCATGCCTTGGAAGAGGCCTGTCACTGTTTATGAAGGAAGTACGGATCTACACATATCATACCAATGAAATTCTATAAACAAGGACTTCACATCAGTGCGCTATTAACGGGGCCACTACAAATGTGTTTGACATTACTGTTTTGTGACAGAGGATATTTGAAAGGACTGACTGAGGCATACAATGGTGACATTAGATATAGGTGTGTGTATTCTTTTTTAGGTTTTGTTATCAACCTGAATTATAACGTGGTGAGTACACGTATATAGAATGTCATTGCAGGATACAGACACTCCCAGACCCCACAAATGTTGACCTCACCCTCGGTGATACGGGATGAGGCAAGCCGTAAGCAGTGGTATAATCCTCTTTCACACTTGTCAGTACGAGCTCGTTTGTTTAAAGTATATACTATATTGTGTCGTCAATTTCCTCTTTACCTAAACAGAATTTTGCCACGTGTTGTATGCTCATTAATTAATACCGAACTTTAACATTTAAATAAGGACAGCAGATTTTTGTGGACCCGTGTCAAGCTGTAGGTATAAATACCTACGCCACGTGACCCCGTCAACGGGGTGAACTCATAAATTTCATGCCAACCCTGTGGGCGTCGCATATCGCGATGCGTACCGTCTGCTCTCGAACCGAGAAGGAAATCGTCGTGAATGTGCACGTTGCATACCCTGAAGATGAAATTCTAATGCGTATGTGAAGTCTTCCAATCAACATGACGCACGAGTGATGGAGTAACACCCATATACCCTCTCTGAGGGTTAGCATGTGCCCTGCTGTGGGTAGTGTGATCTGACGATGCCTGTCCACTCAGATTTCACGACATTTGTGGCCTTCCGAAGCTTATTTTGCCCTCTACTTTGACTATTATTATAGTCTGAAGCAGCATTCAGCAGCTCATTCCTCAAGATATGATCAAGATAAAGGTAAGAGCGATGATAGCTCATACGGAAGAGAGCTAGCGCCTCAATCATGAGGCAGCGGTGCGATTCCTGGCCTGTATCACTAAGTTCTACGGAATTTAAGTACGGTTGTATTTATCATTTACTGGCTCGGCGGTGAAGGAAAACATCGTGAGACAACCTTCATTCCCGAGAATGAAAAGAAAATATTATGAGTTCGGAGGTATGCCAATTAATCAATCAAGGTAAAGGTAGGCGACTTTCCTCCTTTTATGGTTGTAAATATTCCCGGGACTTCCTGCCTCGTAGTAGAACTTCCACATTGGTGACTCGTTGAAACCAACTAATTAGCAGGATTCTTCGGCAAAACCACATTTATATGGCTTCTAGTTTCTGACGATGATGATGATGTTGATGCGTTTATCGGTGATCATGATGACCTTTCTATAAGAAACTTTTTCCGTTAGACAGTTGCTACCAATTGCAGGTTCGAAACTAAAAATCTTTTTGTAGATTACATGGCGCGTTGAGTAAAACAAGGTTTTCAACAAAGGGTCAGTCGGGCAATTCCCCTGATAAATTGCCGCGGTTAGGATCATTACGCACGCCGTTCGGGAGTGAAAGAGCCAGAACGATTCGTAAGATTAAATGGTTGCTTACTCTTCTCAGTGAATGCCTTTGCTTATTTTCTTATTTCGCGAATTTCTGGAAGTGCGTTTCTGTTTTTCATTAATTGAATTGGGTCAGCTAATTAAATTAAAGACAGACGAGCGTTATTCCCTTTTTGGATGGGCATAAATTTTGCTACAACTACAATAGCAACTTTTAGAGTCTACTTCTAGCTGTAGCTAGATGGTGTCTTTAGACATAATTAGTTTTGTAATTTGTGAACGTTACCGACTGTTTTCAAACGGTGAAAGAAAATATAGTTAGGGAAACTGCGTATGAGAAGTCCACCTACCGCATTAGCTGTCCCGTACCTTCTACTATACTATGGAATTGGAAATAGAAAGCCTACTAAGGTAGGCTTACAGTTTTTTACAGAATTGCCGATTATTTTTTTGCAATCCACGGAGGAAGTCGATTAATGCATTGCAGTTCAATATCAACCTGTATTATTCTTCTTCTTCGTGTTCGTCTCCATTATAAGATTAGCAGTTATCTTTGCATATATCTATAGTGTGACCTACTTCTTTTGTCTGATAGTGTTCATTCTGTATGGTTTTCATGAAATAAGTGAGTTTTCTATCTATCTACGTGGCCTAGCGACGCTTCTTTTGCCCTCCCTCTACTTTGCCCATTAATATAGACTGGAGCAGCATTCAGCAGCTCATTCCTCAAGATACGACCAGGTTAAAGGTAGGCAACTTTCCTTCTTTTATGGTTTGCAAAAGCTCCCGGCACTTCCTGCCTCGTCGTAGAACTTCCAACATTGGTGACACGTTGAACCCAAATAATTCACTGAATTCATAGGTACAACCCTAAGAGGAAGGATCTCCATAGAGTCCGCATAAATTTGCGATTGTAGTTGGTCTCTTTTGTCTTATGACGTACCTTTAATAGTAGAAGGAGATGGAACTATAGAAACTTGTTTATGCGGCTGTCCACTTTTTTTTGAGCTAGTGTGTGTGAAAAGTGACCCTAAACATAAGGCCATATGTCACTTGGTGCCTTTTGTCCATACTACTTGACACCACACACTCAAACCTAAACGTAAAAAAAAGTGGACACTTTTCTATTGGTATGGCTCACTCGAGTCTTAAAGAGAGATCCTTCCTCTTAGGTACAACCATATTTCTATGGGTCTTTACTTTCTGGTGAGTAGCTTAAATAATGGTGCATGACTCGCAATCGTATAGAACTATTGACCATAAATGTAACTCTGTATATGTAAAGTCTAAATCCATTTGTAGTTATTAACGGTCACCCTACATTAAAAGCTAGGAAGTCAAGTGGGTATCGGCTGAACTAATCTGGTACACCTGCGACAAGAAAAATGTTGCCTTTACACGCCTCCGCCCCCGGCCCGGCCTTTTAACTTTACTGTTGGATAAATACCATTATAAAGAGCACTTCGATTTAGTGCTTTCGGATTTTTAAACGGTTTTCGGTTTTTTAGTAGTTTTCTTCCACACTTGGGTCGTTAATTGATTTCATGTTTAATCTAATTGTTTTATAGTCGTATGGATTAGTTTGTACGACTACAAACTTTGATATGTTTCAAATATGTAGGTATGAGGTGCAGATTACAATGAAGATAAAATAAATATGCCGAAATAAATGACTACCGCATAAGGTACCTTTAAAAATTATGTGAATGTGTGTTTTCGCTCAACTGTTTTATGCATAATCATCTCAAACTTTAATAATTATGTACTTAACCAAAACGTCGTACCTGAACTAAGCATCTTAGGCCCTTTACACACTGCGACTTTTAGCATCGATGCAGTCGCGCGTTTTTGAGACGCGCGACAGTATCGCTACACCAGCAATGAACAGATTTTTGCATCGATGCCGTCGCGCGTTAGTATCGATACAGTCACGCGGTAGCATCGATACACACGCGCGACAGCATCGATGCAGACACGCGTTAGCAACGATACAGTCGCGCGACTGCATCGCGAATAAATGAAATAAGGCCACCAATTCCTACCCCTGATCGTGACGACTCTGCTGATGAACATGTTTTAACATCAAATAGCCCACCTAAAAAGGTTTAGCGATGTGAAGACCCGCAAGAAAAGTTGTTTGAGGTTACAGCATCGATGCTGCATCGCGATTGCATCGATACTGCATTGCTAGAGTTCATTGGCCAGCTTCTGCATCGCGACAGCATCGCAACTATATCGCGACAGCATCGCGACTGTATCGATGCTAAAAGTAGCGCAAGTGTGTAAAGGTGGACCATTTGCGACTCCATCGATGCTGCATCGCGACAACATCGCAACTGCATTGCTGCTAAAAGACACAGTGTGTAAAGGGCCTTAATGCTAAAATAACGCAATAGGTACCTACAGTATTCAATTTCACTCTGGTATTATTGATCGTATCGGTTTCCTATTCCATCAGATCCAGGAGCGAAAGGACGTTTACGTCCACTTATGCCGCCGAATAAGCACTAGTAAACTGTACTTATGTACTTACAAATATTTTTCGTAGTACCTGAAGTGCTATTTTTGAATTTCAATAATCTTGGTTTAACGCTAAAAAACTGAAAATTTCTGGAAGGAAAGAAAAATAACGTGACGATCTAAGAGGAAGGATCTCCATAGAGTCCGCATAAATTTACGATTGTAGTTGGTCTCTTTTGTCTTATGACATACCTTTAATAGTAGAAGGAGATGGAACTATAGATATTTGTTTATGCGGCGGCGTTTTGGCGACGGGTTCACTTCTCGTCACATAGGACAGAGTTTCGGTAGTACTAGTGAAACGTGGACGTTCTGAGGTTTCAGAATATCTCTGACTACCCCTTCGGGGAATAAAGTCGTGAGCATATGCTATGCTATGCCGTAAACAAATTAGAGTGTGATTGTGTGAATTCGATTGTGAATAGCACTCCTGACTAAATTTCTAATTGTTTGCTGCAGTGGAATTCGGCAATGAGTATTTTATTCATTCATAATTTAATTTTGTATACCCTGGAGTGCGATTTTTGAAATTCATACGATGCATCTTTTGGATTGGATTGTGATTGTTGAAAGTCCAATCAGCAGTAGAAAGATGCATATTATCTCGATAGTAATTTTGTCATTTTCAACTGCTGAGTTCAACGTATGAGTTTTAAAAATCGCACTCCTGGCATTATTTTACACTTTGAAATGAATAATTGAGGATTTTGTAACGATCGTATTTCTGAAGAAATTTTCTTCCAGCAAATTATACATGATTAATTCCTTTTTCAATTCGTGTTCGTGTATGATATTGCGAGAATTAAATCAGGCAACTCACTTTTTTATTTTGGCGATGCTTAGCCTTTTCCATTTTATTTTATTTCATACAGTGTCCAACTTATATGCTGACAGTTTTTTAAGAGGATGATCAGACCAGTCAGACCGATTGATCAAACTGAACAACTTTCTCTATGGGACCAATGTCGAAATCTCTAAAAAGACATCAGCTGTCCCATACAATTGGGTCCAGTAAGATTTCAGTTTAATATGGAACAGCTGATTTTATTTTCGCGATTTCGACATTGGTCTAATAGAAAAAGTTGTTCAGTTTGATGGTCTGATCATCCTCTTAAAAAAGTGTCAGCATATGAAGAAGGACCCTTTATGTTCAAACGTACCTACTATTAAAGTATCCATGGTAATAATGTACGATGCAATGTGAATAATGTTTATTGAGTTGAATCTTTGACTAATTATTATAAGGACTAGCCTTACGGTAGCATTTCCCCTCTGCCACGGTATAAACACAATTGATCTTGTGCATTTACATTCAATTTTACACCTTATCACTAAATGAGACAGCCTATAATTGCGAAATAATAACTTCGAACTTAGAACGTTTGGGGTTCACACGAGACTACTTTTCATGATTTTTAACATTCAAAATTAGAATCTAAAGTTATGGGGAATAAAATCCAAAGTTGCGGATTTCATGTTACCTCCCCCCCCCGCAAAAAGTGGCAGAAATGTTTGTTAGTAGAATTACACGCGTAACCAGTCCACATATAAATAGTCAAAGAGTTGAATACATAAGACTTAATGTCATTGGTTCCAGTCTAGACATATTGACATTAGTTTTAAAGGTCAGTTAAGTAATCACACCTTACTTAATCATGTGCACTGACACAGTTAAAACTTTTTGGGTTACTATGATTGAATTAATTTGACACCATGTTTTGCATCGTTGATATAATTGAACATAAATGTAATTGTAGGGATTGTATTGCATGCTGACATCAGCAAGTTGCAGAGATACCTACTAGGATATTTAAAATTGAATTTAAAAGCGTTAAGAGGATATAATTCGGAGCGAGCTCCATACAAACGTACTATGGTGATATTTTCAATACTAACCAATTAAACTCAATGAAATTTTTCAGAATCAATCTAAAAACAAATTTCTATGCTTGTATAGAGTCAGATTTTCGTTAAAATGTATAGTTTTAAAGTTACAGTGCCTCAAAGATTTCCATACAAATCTTAAATTAATCCTAGCATTAAAACTATATTTTAACGAAAATCTGACTCCATACAAGCATAGACATTTGTTTCAAGATTGTTTCAACAAAATTTCATTGACTTTAATTGGTTAGTATTGAAAATATCACCATAGTATGTTTGTATGGAGCGCGCTCCGAATTATATCCTCTTAACAATTAACACTAAAGATTTGTATGCAGGGCGTAAACTTAAATACGTTACATATTGTTTGGGGTACTTCAGACCATCAAATTGAACAACTTTTACTAAGGTTTGGTCCCTCTCAAATAGCGAAAACCATATTTCTGTTTTATACAACCTTGGTCGTAGTTATGTTGAGGTTTTCTATGGTACTACCGATTTATTATCGCGATTTTAAATTTTGGTTCCGTAGTGAAAGTTGTTCAGTTTGATGGTCTGAAGCACCCCCTTAAGTATGTCACGTATTTAAGGTTACAGCCTGTATTTAAATGACATAGGTATTTAATAAGTGTTAACAGTTAATAAAAAACCTGTGAATCATGAATAAAATTTAATATTTTCTAAACATCATAATTTTGACAATTTCATCATCAGCCCATCATCGTCCACTGCTGAACATAGGCCTCTCCCAGGGCGCGCCACAAAACTCTGTCCTCGGCCTTCCTCATCCAATCGCTCCCCGCTACTTTTTTAGGTCGTCTGTCCAGCATTTTGAAAATTTAATTTTGTCTAAATTTGTTTTTTTTACCGACAAACTATGTTTTTGAGCTTTCAAACCAGAAATTGACAAAAAAGTCATAAAGTATGTGTATAAATTTGAGTCGAGTAGGCATTGCAGTTTAGTATGGAACATAATTTTTATTTACAATTTCAGGTTTTCTCCCATAATGATAGTTGTTTAATTTGATGCAGTTTAAAAGGATGCCAAGCCAAGTGGTTTTTTGAAAATCACCAATGTTCACATCAGTAGAAAATGTCAAATTTACTATGGAGATTATACATCATTCGATCATGATTTAGAAAGCATGAAATTCAAAAATATCACTTCTGTATGAAAAACTTTACCCATCCTTCATACTAAACACACATCGCATTCACATTCAGATTACCAAATAAAACACAACCTTAACTCAATTACGGTACAGTGTTGAATCATTTATTGACACAAACTCGACCAACAGAGAAAACATTAGCTTTGCTAACTCGAAATTCTTAACTAAACAATAACAATACTAAATGTAGAACTCGAAATTCGGCGCAGAGCCGGCAATTTACTTAATTAAAAGGTCCAACATTAATTTGGCCTGTAAACAACTTGTATCCGAAATCTAACTTGATTTATCTAAAGCCGCGTGTTCATTTACTGGCCTGCTGGATGATGGATTAACTCATATTTTATTACTGAACATTTTTGTACGTTGAAGACTTACTTAAATTAATAACCACCTCGGTGTCTTCAAGGCAAGGGTGAACATTAATTCTTAACCGTCCAAGTGCGAGTCTGACTCGTGCACGGTACCACCATACAATAAAGTTCAGTAGTCTAGAATTCTGTTAAGTAAAATTGAAAGGACTTTAACAGTCGGGACCCATTATTGGGAAAATTTTATTCGGTCTAGAATTTTTAATGGGCCCCGAGTGTTAAAATCGCTTCAATATTACTTAAATGAAAAATTTTTGTTTATATTTTCCGCAGACGGGTTATTTAAATTATCTTTTTTATTCTACAATTTTTAGTTTTATTCAACTTTAAATCGTTATAGATCCTAAATGGTCATTCGAAATGAAAAATGGTAAGAAAAACCTTAAAATGATTTTCAAATACCTATTCAATGATACCCCACTCCATATAGTTCGTTAACTTTCATTTATTCTTTTTCTCAATATGACGTCTGGTTATCGCCATATTGAATTTTGATTACTATCATGTCTTCAGTGACACTCGCAAGATAAAGATTAAGATAAATCGACTGACGTCAGAATCATCAAAATCGGCCAACGAGTTTGGTCTAAAGTGCCACAAAGGAACAAACTTACATACAAAATTACATCGGCTGATAAACACATTACCCTTCCTTTGCGTCGCGCAGTCGGGTAAAACAACCTTACGTTACTTTTTAGTGTTTAATCCGGTGCAGCGATCTCTCTCTCTGATTACGAACTTTCGAGCCCAAAGTAGAAGAAGACCTAATGAACATAATATTCACACTCCAGTCATACATCAATTATACGAAACAGCCAAGCTTCTATTTAGCGTCCTGTGACCCTTGAAGACATTCCACTGGCAACCGAAAACTAATTTTAATACGTTTTGATAAAGTTGTCACAACCCACTGGGAGTGCGCAGACATCATTTTTATTTACTGAGTTCCAAAGTCACACTTAAAGTTCATATAACTAATAACAAAATTATGTGTTGTGCGACTAGTTTCAACTTTAATTAAATGGCGCCAGAGGTATCATTAAAAAATGCCAGGTCAAAAGTAGCCGAAATCGATGGGAATGTATGACAAGATGTATGGACTTAGAGGAAGCAAGAGAGGTGTGTCAGAAAGTGGAGATCTATAGTTTCTGCCTACCCCTCTGGGAAAAAGGCGTGAGTTTATGTATGTATGTATGCCAAAGGTTGAAGTTGAAGCAAGAGTTTTATAACAAGAGTTTTATAACACGAAAATCGTTTATAACATAGACGTAAAATATTCACCCCTTAGTTTTTAATTACTAAAAAAATGTAAGGGTGTATTCAGACAATCTAAACCACTTTCCCTACGGAACATGGTTGGAGAGTCGCGCTGCAAGTCTCGCGGAGTACGGACGCGTGCGTATCGGCGCGTTGGGCTTGCACGTGGCTCCACCATTTTGTGAACTCTTTTATGTTTTAACCTTAAAACAATCACTTCAGATTATAAACTACTTACATTGGCAAAACTGTCACGCTAGACTTAATTAATACTACTGATCATTTTCCTTCGTATACTCTCCACATAACGAGACAATGGCTGAATTGTGATAACACATCGGATGCCACTAAACAAAAATTGAATTGAATTGAACATGGTTGGAAAAATTTTCAATGAGAGGTCGAAAATGTTTTCTTGTTTTTCGGTCCACGTTCCTTGGGGAAAGTTGTTAAGTTTCATTGTCTGAATACACCCTTAAAACTTATTAAGTAAATTAACAATAGTGGTGTATTATAAACTAACTATGTATTATAACACCCAGGTCTTCTTGCGCGCAGACCACTGTCTTTAAATACTTATAAATTTAAATTAAATTTAAATAAAAAAAAAAAATACTTATAAATACATAACTTTTGATTGAATGAATCGATTGCGATGAAATAAGCCTATGCTTTTGTGAAAACTCCATTCAAATCGGTAGCGGTACCATGTAGCATGCGCAGTAGTCAAACCGTGCAAAATCGCATAAGCATATGCTCACGACTATATATTTCCCGAGGTAGACAGAGATATTCTGAAACCACAAAACATCCACGTTTCACTAATACCGAAACTCTGTCCAGTGTGACGAGAAGTGAACCCATCGCCAAAACGTTTGTTTACGGAAAATGCCAAAATAACTATGGAGTTTATGCATAATTATACCTCATCGATACATCCTCGAGATTTACATTCTCTAATGTAGTACACTCTTTATCGTACTAGGTATCGCACAAATTTCAGAGCTAAAAAAGCAAAAACGGAACGCATCCTATCGTACCCTCTGCGCGTCCCCGCGCCCCGCGTCCGAACTGACATTGACTATTTTCTTTGTACGTAGCACCACTTGCCATAGACAGTGAGTACAATACATGCCTCGAAATTGAATCATTCAGGTTTCCTCACGATGTTTTCCTTCACCGAAAAGCCAGTGGTGTTACAAACTACAAATCATACATAAATTCCGAAAAACTCATTGGTACGAGTCGGCTTGGACGGGGATCGAACCATCGCCTCCTGCACGGCAAGCAAGGATACTCGCCACTGGACCACCACGGCTTTAAAAAAAAATCGAGATCTACTAAATCTTCCTCTATCTCACTCCAAGTAAAATATGAAAAGGGCGCGAAAACATTTAGCCAATAGGGGCAAGGGATTTCTGGCACGTGATGGTGGCGCATCCTCATAGGTCAATATAATGTTAGCATAGCATAAGCAAATGCTCACGACTATATTCCCCGAGGGGGTAGTCAGACATATTCTGAACCCCAGAACATCCACGTTTCACTAGTACCGAAACTCTAACCAGTGTGACGGGGAGCTTTGACTAATTATTATAAGGACTAGCCTTGCGGTAGCATTTCCCCTCTGCCACGGTATAAGCACAATTGATCTTGTGAATTTACAATCAATTTGACACCTTATCGCTAAACAAGACAGCCTATAATTGCGAAATAATAACTTCGAACTTAGAACGTTTGGGGTTCACACGAGACTACTTTTCATGATTTTTAACATTCAAAATTAGAATCTAAAGTTATGGGGAATAAAATCCAAACTTGCGGATTTCATGTTACCTCGCCCCCCGCAAAAAGTGGCAGAAATGTTTGTTAGTAGAATTACACGCGTAACATATAAATAGTCAAAGGACGGGGAGTAAGCCCGTCGCCGTTGTAACATAATTTTCGCGCTATAAAATTTTGTCAACTGCGCGATATGTGCAGTGAAAACTCTGCCTTACACCAAACATGATTAAGCTTAATTCCGTTAAGCCTGCTTTTGTTTGCAATTGATCGAGTTATTTTGTTTTTTGCTTCAATTGGAGACAACTTTGTAAGTTAATAGTTTACGTCAATACATTTTGATCAAACCCGTTAGATTCAAACATATACCTAAACGGGAAATGTGTTACATCATTTTTAAAGGTTGCTTCAGACTATTAAGCTGATTAAGATGTTGAGTCTGTCTTTATCCTTCAAAAGCGGGCAATTCGAGCCATTTATAATCTGCGTTGTCGAGATTCACTACGAGATCTTTTCAAAGATATCAATATTCTGACTTTCTACAGTCAATATATTTACGAAAATATTTTATACGTTCGCAAAAATTTGTCTCTCTTTCCCAAAAACAGTGACGTTCATAATTACAATACAAGAAATAAAAATAAATTAGTTTTCCCACATTTTCGACTTAGTAAGGTCAACACATCTTTCATGGGGCACTGTATACGTTATTATAATAAGATACCAGAGAATATTCTTAACTTGACGGACAAAAAGTTTAAGTCCCATGTTAAACAAGTCCTCTGTAAAAAAGGTTACTATAAACTCGATGATTATTTGAATGACCAAAATGTCTGGTCTTGACAATGTTACACTATGTAATTTAATATAGAATTTATGTAATTGTACTTTGTATATTTTGTTTTGTTTAAAAGAAGTGTGTTGTAGAGTTTCTGGCCGCATCTTCTCTACAACGGAACACCTTCGCGGTGTAGATTCATTCATTCATGACGTCAAAAAGTTATCTATGTGATATTATTTTGAATAAACAATTTTGACTTTGACTTTTTGACTTTATAATTTTCACTATAGAGTAGTAACATTTTCTTACCACCATTTTTTGTGAGTTCTGTCTTAGATCAAAGTAAAATTAATGGATAGGCCTAAAGCGCGTTAAGTTGAAGCACACAACTAGTGCAATTGGTCCATACAAACTAGCACAATTGTCTGTCATCTCGGTACATATTTGGAGTATACCATTCAGGAGGAGGTTTGCCGCCATTAATCTGTTCGGTCGGTGTTGTATTTGATATTCGTGAAAAATTGGTTTTAGTGGTTTTTGTGACATAATTTCGTGCGGATTGTGAACCAAAAAGTTGCGTAAATCGGCCAACATAACAGGAATCTCAAATATATACGAAGAAAGAACAAAAGTTTTGGTGCAAGTTTATTCGTTCATGGTGATTTTGGCGGCAACGCGCGAGCTTACAAAATCGACCACAATTTCATTGTCATCTTTCATCTATCATCCCATCATCATCAGGAGAGTTTTGCACGGGAATCGTGAAGAAAAGGACGGGCTTTGTTTCTAAATTTCTTAAATTAGTTTTTCGTGGCTATTATTTTGTTAATGTGGTGGATTTGTTTAATAATATGCCATTAATGGAGAACAATATAGTATAAGTGAGAAATAAAGAAGGCGCTCCCGTTTGATTCGGATTGATCCTTGCGTAAAACTCCCCTCAACATTGGAATGTGTGTACCACCCTCGCATTTCAAGAGTAAGGTATTAAGTACAAAGAAAAATATCACTAAGATAATATCACATAAGACCAGGCTGAAAGGGCTAGTTCCCATTGCCTTTCCGAAAGGATAAAATATTTAAAAAAAAGTATACCATTCATTTGTTTTGACTCATGTTTCTGGTTTGAAATGTATAAGGCCTAATTTTACTTTGATCTAAGATACAGTCCACAAAAAAGTAGTAAGAAAACGTTACTACTCGACTATAATGTAAGTTATAACAGATTTTATAGTGATTTCAATGTTAGTCCCATTGTGGAAGTTGTTTAATTTTATGGTCTAAACGCATTTTTATTTTTTTGTCACTTTACATTTTTCTTCCTGCACATCCCACTATAAGAAACAGACATGCTAATACATAGCATCAAACTGAACAACTTTCTCTATGGGACCAATGTCGAAAACGCGAAAAAAAATCATCTGTTCCATAGTAAACTGAAATCTTACTCGACCCAATTGTATGGGACAGTAGATTATTTTTTCGCGATTTCGACATTGGTTCCATAGAGAAAGTTGTTCAGTTTGATGGTCTGATCATCCTCTTAAAAAATTGTCAGCGTATTAAGTTGGACCCTGTATTCATGCACGTGAGGTGCCAGTGTTTCAAAGACCATCGGATTTAGTATGTTATAGCCTGTATAGTCCCACTGTAGGGCAAAGGCCTCTTCTCGCAAATAATGGTCTAAGGCAGTGGTCCACACTCAACCACGTAAGCCCAGAGCGGATTGGTGAAGGCAAGTTAGAAGTTAACTTTCTGTCAGAGAATTTAGAAGCCACCTTAAGGCGCAATAGTAGGACGAAATACCATGAAGGCATCTTTTATTTTTCATTTTTCGACTAGATTTATACAATTTACCGAAACCAAAGTCATACCTCAGTATTCTTGGAAAGTTTATCTAGTGAAATCATAAATTGAATACACAATTGAAATTACTTCACTCGATAGAAAATCGTCACAAAGGTATTTTCATGTATTTTTAAACATTTTTCTAGTTTTAGAAAGACTTAAAATAGTTTCAGATTTTTTTGTATTGATACTCACATATTCACCATTAGTTCACCATAGTGAAATCATAAAAATATCTATAAACAGTAATTTTTTTAAATTCTTTATCATCGAAAATACGACACACGCACGCACTTTTCAGAGGGCTGGGCAAACGCGTTCGTCATAGAAAATATTCGTCTGAACCTATAGCCCCTTAAAGGCCTCCTGGCTGAAGGAATAGTTACACCAGCATCATTCGGAACCCTCCAGGCACCTTACGAAGCACAAAGGCACTTGAGATGAAATACCACTAACAGTCACCCATCCAAAGACTGACCGGACCTGACGTCGCTTAACTTCGGTGATCGTTTCCAATACGAACGAACCTACACTATACCAAAAAATAACTAAATTTTAATTACTAAAGTAAACCCTAGACCTAACTATGATGAGGGTCTACCATTTATTCTTGTGACCGTCGGTCAGGTCTCCTCAACGCTATAGATATATAAATATTCGATTATATTTAATAGTCAAAGGTCTAAGCTCGCCCGCTATGCAAATTGTATGGCATAATTACCATGGAACTGTTTAGAAGGGGACGAGTAATTAAGAATACAGAGTTAGAGAATTTCACTTTCAAATTCACGGATCGATTCACTGGTCGGGTTTGTACTTGGGTGGTTTGTTAGGCGTTCGTAGACCGGGCGTTTTTTTGATGCTCTGTTTAGGAACTGGAAGGCATCTCCTTCATTATACCTTTGTTGTTGATACTGTTCAAATATACTCCATTTCAAATAGCAACGAAATTTTAACGCTATATTGAATTACGGAAACAGAGATTTGAAACACTTCCTCTCACTTATTCTTAGAACAGCTTTAGTAACGTCCAAGATAATTATGTCTGATAGTATATCTTTCTGATAACTAAATTATATTTGCAAATCAGAATTGGCCAGAAAGCTATATAGGAATCGGAAAATCTTTTCGTCCTTATTTGAAATGAAGTATAGCTGCATACGAAAATATTTAAAAAATCTGCCACGAGTGAGTTGGACGACTAGCGCACTGAGGGTTCCGTACCACCACATAATATATTTATAATTTCCAAAATATTGTGTTGGATGTGGATGGCAATACTTTTTGGAAAATGTTTATTTTTTTTGGAATAAATTTCTCTTAACATACAGCGTGCAACTTAATATGCTGACAGTTTTTAAGGGGATGGTCAGATTATCAAACTGAACAACTTTCTACATCAGAACAATGTCAAAATCGCGAAAAAAACATCTGTCCCATACATTTGGGTCAAGTAGGATTGCAGTTTTATATTCACTACTGTTTTTTGCGATTTCGATGTAGGCCACATAGAGAAAGTCGTTCAGTTTGATGGTCTAATCATTCTCTTAAAAATTCTTAAGAATGAACTTATTCCCTGTTTGCATTATTTAAAAGTCCCAGCTTGCCAACGCCTGTTTAAAGTCAAGCCTATTTTCGGAAGAAATTCTCAGCAGCTTCCTACCTATCTAATTTTTGACGGAAGATTTGAGCAAAATTTGCTTTTCAAAGCTCCCGGGTAATTTGCTTTGTTTCCAAGGATTTTGTGTAATAATGCAGAAATGTAGCAAAAAAAATGTGCTAAGAAACGTGAATGACTTAAAACTTTCATAGATAACGTATCTACTTACACTAAGGAGTGTATCAATTTTGTATACAGGGTCTAAGGAAAAGGATCATTAGTCTACCCATCAAACAAAACAAATTTTACTACGGCAGTAAACCAATCAGAACAAAAAAATTATCAGCTGTCTCCTACGTTTGAGTCGAGTAGGCGCTGCAGTTTAATATGGAACAGCAGATTTTTTTTTGCGATGCCATGTTTGCTCCCATAGTAAAAGTTGTTCAGTTTGATGGGTAGAGTATATGATTTAAAGGTTAATGATACTTTTCCTTACACTCTGTATTGATGGAAGAATAATACATAGGAAAATACATCAGTTCAATACTATGTATTCTTGACAGTGTGTTTCTTGCAAGTAAATTAATTTTAAACTGAATCTAAAGAAATTAATATTCTATAAGTATATTCAAAATCTGATAAGTATATTGTTTGTTATATGAGAAAATTTTATTGTTCAAAATAGGCAATTTGACAGGAGTAACGGTAGCAGTAGTGGTGAGCTTAAAATCTTGTTGTAGATGGCTACTCGACCTAAATGTTTGAAATGGCTCCATAACGGAAGTTACTTCGATTGATTCGTTTGAAGCTCTGAAGCACCTCCTAAAATATATTTGTAACGCATAAGCATAAGCATACGCTTACGACTATATTCCCCAAGGGGGTAGTCATAGATATTGTGAACCTCTGAACATCCACGTTTCACCAGTGGTACCGAAACTCTGTCCAGTGTTACGGGGGGTGAGCCCGTCGCCACTTATAATGGACAGTGGGTACAAATACATGCTTCGAAATTGAAGCATGCAGGTTTCCTCACGATTTGTAACGCATTTAAGTTTATACCCTGTACACGTTAAGTCTATGAACCCCATAAAACAAACTCGAATCGATTTAACAACCAACTGTCTAGTTCTAAGCCTAACAAAACATAATCCTAAAAAACCCAATCTGAACACATCGTCGAAGAATCCAAACACGAAATCGAAGCAATAAATTTCACCGCATCGGTTGCTCCGTCCGCGTACAATTTATGCCCCGGAGTCGCGTCTCGACCCAGAGATGTATTGTATCCGATCCTGGTATAGACGTGTTCATTTGTGCAGTAGATTTATGTCGATACAAAAGGCAATGTCAAGAGTGTCTTGGAATAGCTTGACCGTTTCATGCGATGGGTTACTATTGTGTAATAATTTTAGTACAGTTCTACACACGCCTTTTGTCTGTAGTAAGGGTGAAAGGGGTATTGTCTACCAGTGGCGTGCACTTCATAGAGACATAAAAACAGTGGAACCCTCATCAAATCAAATCAAATCAGCCCACATCAACCCACTGCTGGGCACAGGCCTCCTTTTTATTGCGCCACTCCTCACGGTCCTGTGCCAATCTGATCCATGTACGACCCACAACCCTTACAATGTCGTCTGACTATCGCATCGGTGGTCTACCCACGGACCTCCTTTCTTCTCTTGGCCACCATTCCGATATTGCCTTGATCCACCGGCCGTCTTCCCTTCTAGTCAAATGTCCCGTCTATCTCCACTTCACTTCAACTTTGTAATCCTCATAACTTCTACCATTTAATGTATTTTGTTTCCCAATGATTTTAATTTGTTTAAATACAGGTAATTAAACAATAAAAAGTCATTTAGAAAATAACACACACACACACACGCTTACGACTATATTCCCCGAGGGGGTAGTCAGAGATATTCTGAAACCTCAGAAAATCCACGTTTCACTAGTAGTACTGAAACCCTGCCCAATGTGACGGGGGGTGAGCCCGTCGCCACTTATAATGTACAGTGGGTACAATACATGCCTAGAAATTGAAGCATGCAGGTTTCCTCACGATGTTTTCCTTCACCGAAAAGCCAGTGGTGTTACAAATTGTACATAAATTCCGAAAAACTCATTGGTACAAGTCGGCCTGGACAGGGATCGAACCATTGCCTCCTGCACGGCAGGCAAGGTTACTCGTCACTACCACCACGGCTATTAGAAAATAAAATGTGTTAAATTCTAGAAGTTATGAGAGTTTCACTGTCTATTTGTCTCTATAGAGCGCACGACACTTTTGTCTACCACGTCTCTGTCCTGTGCATAGTGGCACAGGCAGTTAGTTATAAGTAAAATTGTTGTAAAAGAATTATAAGTGTGTTTAATACACAGGTAGAATACTAATGTCACAGGATTACAGTAAAAAATTGTAATCTTCCAGATTTTCGTCAATCAACTCTAGTTCTTACGGACGAGTATCAGTAATTGGCTTTGTCATTAACCAGGGTATTAATGCGATGCAATAATGGGGTGCTTTAGACCATCAAACTGAACAATTTTCACAATGGGGCAAACATCGAAACCGCGAAAACATTTTTTTTTAACAAACTTTATAGGTACACACATTAGAAAATTTTTCTGATTTCACTCTTTTTTATTCGAAACCCTGTACAGATAGCCCGAATACCTAGAATAGCGTTGTGTTTTGACGATCCAAAAATCTAAAAGGCAAATTTTTGTGCGATCACAAAGGTTTTTCTGCCATAGTCAAAAAGGAACTCGATCTACGTTCAAACTAGCGTAATTATAAACTACCAACAATCCTATCTCTCGTTAACCACCAACCAAACATGCTGTGAAGGTACACTATTAAAAAAAATCATTAAACGTCACAAAGCCGTGTTCAGGCTTGCTTTGGCTTTCAAAAGACCCCTTTCAGACGCTGCATTATGCCGAGTTTTTGAGGGAAAATTGTTTTTGGAATTTTTGAATTTTCATCGTACATTGCATGCGTGATAACTTCAAGCTGCTTGTAACAAAACTATACATAGAACAACATTGTTAAACAATCCCGTTTTACGGGTATTTGGATATGGGTAACCTACAAATGATTGAATTCCCAAACACAATGGAATGAGCGAATGGAAAGTTCGAGTTTATTATCGTATTTCCATGGAATTGAACGTGTACATTTTATATTTAGCAATTCGAATACCCAATAAAATTCATCTATAGTTTATCACCTTAAAATTAATTTTATTTTTTGGAAAACATTCGTTATTCTAAAGTGCTAAAATTTTGCTACAAATGTTCATAATAAACCAATATTTTTTGAATATAGGTATATTTTATGTGATTAGTTAGGTACTTACTTACTTACTTACTACTGAACTTTATTATTCATACAGGTTCACCCTGTTCAAAGCTGTAGTCTCCAGGGTCCAGTCCTAATGATAGCCAACCTCTAGTAGGAGATAATCCAATCATCTTCATTTGTTGTGCACATGAACAATTATGTTAATGTGAATAATGCTTAATATTTACGGGCTCACTGACGTCGCACTGATGTTGTGAGGATTCAGAATATCTCTGACTACTCTAGACTACACAGAATATAGTCGTGAGTATATTCTATGCTATGCTGAGTAATAGGGATCTGCTGCTATTCTTTTATGAAAGTTCAAGGTCAATCAAGCATTATCGGAGATTAGTCGAAAATCTAACAAAAACCAGCCAAGAGCGAGTTGAACTCGCCCATGAGCTATCCTACCACAACACACTTGATTTATTAAAAATTAAAAATAAATTTTTCGTTGCGTGTCTATAAATTTCTGTTTTTTCGATTATTGTTAAATTTCGATTCAATAAGTCAATAGTGAGCGAGTAATTGAGGCGGGGCATACAGACATACATACAGAATGATCGAAAGTATAAGGGTTCCTTGTTTGACTACGGAACACTAAAAATCTATTAGATATCATCGCATTTAATACTAGAGTTTACTCGCGATTTCGTCGCACAAATTATGTACTAGATTTTAAGTCAAATCTTAAGCTATCAAACAAAAAATTTGTCATCAAAATCTGTTTAGTAGTTTTTGCGTAATGCTCGAACAAATAAACAGACAAATGAAAAAGGTGAATTCGGAGTATTTTAAATATCTTCAATGTACATGCACACTTCTGTTACAGTTTTACAATAGTTTAGATTAAACATGAAAAGTTAAAGTTTCAGTAACAGAAATACAATCACAGTGTTAAACAAAAACTGGTAAAGCCGCTGGGGCGCGAATTTCGCAAACTCCTTCATTGCGGTATTCGGAAACTGAATATTTGAAACGTTTTAATGAATCTTGGGGATTTAAAATGTCGTAATCTTTGTTTCTGTTGGATTACTTAGGTCCTATGCTACTGTATTTTATAAATTTACGAATTCGCATTGCTCATTTTGACTAAAACCACTGTTTTATTATTATGAGAATAGCTGTCAGGTTAGAATTGCCAGGCGTCCGGATAAAGCCATACCAAATTACGCTATGGTCATACCATAGTTAAGGCTTTTCGGATGTGTGTCCGGCCAAATTAGATGGTGTCCGGCATGTCATGCCAATAAACATACAAACACAAAAATTCTAAAAAAAAAGGTTGATTTGGAGGCAGGGATACCTAAAAACCATAATATCGTAACCTTCTTCTTGTAAATGTCTTCAATGTTCATTACTTGATTGAAGATTTTACTCACTACTGTTAGTTTTGTAATAGTTTCGAGTTTTGTCTAATTTTGTTCTTTATTGCAAATTGCTATAAAATCTGATTTAGTAAATTTTACTGTTACTTTCTTCGAATTTAAAAAGATTTCGCATATAAATTTTTGTTGTATTAAGACAAAAAATCTTCATTAATGAAGGGTGTCCGGTCTTTTTACCCAAATGTCCGGCTAAACTGGCTGGTCTGTCCGGCTATTCGGTTTTAAGACCTGGCAACCCTCAGTCAGCTTCATTGTGAAGTACTGATGCAACACTCGTAATCAGTATCGCGTCGTAAGCTACGTGGTACGTAAGCTGCGGCGGGCTACGTATAAGCTGCGACGGGCTATGTATACGTGGAATTTTTTTCTCAGTATACCTCGCCCTCCGCAAAAAGTGGCAATAATGTTTGTTAGTAGAATTACACGCGTAGCTCGTCCATAGTTATATTGTCTAAGGTAGCAATGTTTCTACCAAACTGCGCGAACGTTCACTTACGAGAGTGAACGTATCGTGTGTGAAGTGGTTTTTTCTGGCAGGATATCTATTCGGTGGCCACACGGTGCGTGCATTATAAGGTCCGTCACATACATACGGCGTTCCACCAAATACTATACAACAATACGAAACCACAATAAATATGTTTGCATCCAATAATTTGTATGTTAATTCGTGCGGTGGAATAGAATAGCAATGGACGGCCACCTTCCAACCACATATTTTCACACCATTTGTGCCATAAATTGTACTAGAAAACTAATTTCATCCAATTAAAAATATACCTTAACACAATGAACGTTTACAGTTTAATTTAACAGCAAAAAACACATCAATTTTGCACCATTGTAACAACAGAAATTATCTCGGAACTTCAATAGGTACGAATAACCTTTCGCTTTACAAACGCTTCGAATTTATGGTCGGATAAATCATCCTATCTGACCTATTGGGCAACTACAGAAAGTCACATAGAATTCATTTTAATGAATTCGGTGGGTCGTGTCTTTGTGTCGATGTATCCCTTGAACTGAGTCAAATTAATATATTTCAGCGCTGAAAATAGTGACACTAATTTTTTACATAAAATTCAAGTCGGCTTTATAAAAAACAAATTATTAAAAGAACAAACGTCTTTTCAAGTCGCATCTATAAGAACGTTGATTTTTTTTATCAGAGTCGCTGTCAAGTCGATAATGATTTACGACTAGGCTTGGCTTGGCTTGGTAGGTATTAATTTAAAAAAAAATTTTTAGACACAATGTTGTTTTCCAGACTAACTTGACTAACTGATACGTGGATGTATTTATTATTATACATAATATAAATCCACCAGTGAACTACTCTCAGATGTGATTGCTACACTGTTTCATATTCAAAATAGCATTACGTGCGATTTATGCATCTTTCTATTGCTGATTTGACTTTCAAAAATTATTATATAGGGTCCAACTTAATATGCTGACACTTTTTTAAGGGGATGATCAGACCATCAAACTGAACAACTTTCTCTATGGAACCAACAATGAAATCGCAAAAAAAATATCTGCTTTTCCATATAATTGATTGAAGAGCTGAGTTTTTTCTGCGATTTCGATGTTGGTGCCATATAGAAAGTTGTTCAGTTTGACGGTCTTGTCATTCACTTAAAAAAGTGTCAGCATATTAAGAAGGACCCTGTATATATAAATACATATTTCTACTCCTGATTTGACTTTCAAAAATCATACTTCAGGATTGCGATTTTTGAAAGTCAAATCAGCATGCATAAATCTATAGTAATTTTGACATTTTCAACTCCTGAGTTCGCTGAGTTCAACGAATGAGTTTCTAAAATCGCACTCCAGTTGGTTTATGGGGCGACAAAATAAATAAATGTATTTATTTATTTCAAACGACAACTGAGTGAGTTAGATGCAACTAATACCGATAGTTGTACTCAGAACCCCTTTGAAGCCATTGTACGCACCGGACGAGGCGCCAATTCCACGAAAACCATTCAAATCTTTGTCTCAATTCTACCACGAATGGCGGACGACCAATTATTTGCCTTGTAAACATGATTAATAGAAGCCTCTAGGTAATCTCTTCCTCCACTGTATGATTAATTGAACCCAATCTAGGGTTCGATGAATAGAACTAATATATACCTAGTGTTGATGTTTAGTTTGTAGTGCTGCAAGCGTTTGTCTCTTGGATGTTTTATTGACTTGGTGAGTAGCATTAATGTGTCATCAAAACTCATAACTGTGAAAGCGTAGGGCTAATGTTTGTCAGTGCGACTACGTTACTACAAAAAAAAAACCGACTGCATAAAAAACCAATTAACTGAAAAAAAACAAGCTCTAAAATCAATAAGCTATAACAACTTTGTTTGAGCAAATATAATGTGATTGTTATTAGGAAGTATTTTGTTTCAGAAACAAGAATTTCTGGGCACTACGGTCGTTTGGAGATGGACGATTTGGCGATGAAATGCCCGAGTAGAATCAATTCAACCAGTTTTTTTTGACGAAGCATCATTGGCCTATATAATTATGATGTCTGCCTGGGTAGCACATGCTTCTTCTACCGAATAAAAGTGAGACAACGTGAGGAAACGAGTTATCGTTCAAGTAGTTCCATCGTGGATTACTGTACACGAGACCAGATGCTGTCAGCGTATTTTTACAACATAGTTCCATTAGAACACAGATGTGGATTTGAGTCGTTTTTATTGCTTATTTGGCTATCAGTATCAACCTGTACTTTATTTCAAATAAGGACGAAAAGATTTCCGATTCCAATACAGGGTGTAAGGAAAAGTATCATTAACCTTTAAACCATGTGATTTGCTCCCAGAGCAACTTTTACTATGTGAGGAAACCTGTCAGAAAAAAAAAGACTGCTGTCCCATACTAAACTGTAATACCTACTCGATTCAAATACGTATGGGACAGCTGATATTTTTTTAGTTCTGACAGGATTGCTCCCATAGTAAAAGTTGTTCAGTTTGATGGGTAGAGTTTTAAAGGGTTTGAGGTTTAAAGGGTAATGATACTTTTTCTTACACCCTGTTTAGCTTTCCGGCCAATTCTCATTTGCAAATATACTTTATTTATCAGAAAGATATACTATCCAACATATCTTGGATATTACTAAAGCTGTTCTAAGAATAAGTGAGAGGAAGTGTTTCAAATCCTTGCAATTTCGTTTCTATTTGGAATGGAGTATAGTAACATGAATATTACGTCTATATAAAACCAAAATGTGAATGGTGAAATAAATTGAAAACGTCCAACGCAGAAATCTTAAGTAATCCATACTATATCCGCCACTTTATCTAACACAAGAATGATAGGTAGTATGCAAAACGTAAACTAAATATGATAGCCCATTGAAGATGCGTGGTATTCGCTAGATCCACCTTGAGGCCCCTTTCACAGGGTTTCAATAAGGACGAGTAAGCGACGGCTTTGCTACGTAATGGACGGATATTTTAAGGCAGGTTTTCATCATGGCTTTTCGGTGAAGGAAAACATCGTGAGGAAACCTGCATGCTTCAATTTCGAGGCATGTATTGTATCCACTGTCCATTATGTGGCGACGGGCTCTCCCCCCGTCACACTGGACAGAGTTTCGGTAATACTAGTGAAACGTGGATGTTCTGAGGTTTCAAAATATCTCTGATTACCCACTCGGGGAATATAGTCGTGAGCATATGCTATGCATGCATGCTTTTCATCATGAGCAATGATGTACCGTAACCAACACTGCTATAAAAAACAATGTTCTCAAACAGCGATGCCGTTCTACAGGGAGAAATTTATATAATTAGCATCCTTTTAAACTAGGAGTCTACCCATCAAACTGAACAACTTTTACTATGGGAGCAAACCGACCGGTGCACAAAAAAAAGCAGCTATTCCATACTAAACTGCAATGCCTACTCGACTCAAATGTATGCCTGAGAGCCTGAGGAGACTTGCAGCGCTACTCCCCTCCATTTTGTAGGGCTATCATGCCACGATATAGCGACAAAACGAGAAAACCGTAGATATAATATGTAAAGCCTCACATGCAACTCCCGAGAAAACGATAAAAATTGAGATGTGGTTCCATCTTTGTTATTTAACGAAGCATGCTAGCCGTGCTGGCTACTGTAATTATAATCGTGAGCACAATCATAATACAATTTATACTTCATCGTCTCAGCCGATGGACGTCCACTGCTGGACATAGGCCTCCCCCAAGGATCGCCAAAACGACCGGTCCTGCGCTGCCCTCATCCAACGGGTTCCCGACGCCTTCACCAGGTCGTCGGTCCACCGTGTGGGGGCCTACCCACGCTGCGCTTTCCGGTACGCGGTCGCCACTCGAGAACTTTTCGGCCCCATTGGCCATCGGTTCTGCGAGCAATATGCCCCGCCCACTGCCACTTTAGTTTATCAATTTATACTTGAAAGTATAAAATCTATATTTTTAAATTTCGAATGCTCTTGGTGTGGATTCTGCTTAAGCTGCTAGTTGCCGAGTCATGGGTAGGAAACAATTTGTTTTTGGTGTTCAGTGAAAAGAGGATAGTGCCTACAGTATTTGTTTTTAGTTTTCCATGCTGTAACATTTATGTATTGGAAAAACACAAGACTAATAGGAATTATACACTCGTTCTTCCGTCTGCTGTTGTAGATTTTATTAAAAATTATTTGACGATAGACAGTTGAAATAATGACAAGTTTTATCTAACTACATCGCACATAAGGGTATAACTTTGACTATTTATATGTGGACGCGTGTAATTCTACTAACAAACATTTCTGCCACTTTTTGCGGGGGGTGAGGTAACATGAAATCCGCAACTTTGGACTTTATTCCCCATAACTTTAGATTCTAATTTTGAATGTTAAAAATCATGAAAAGTAGTCTCGTGTGAACCCCAAACGTTCTAAGTTCGAAGTTATTATTTCGCAATTATAGGCTGTCTCGTTTAGTGATAAGGTGTAAAATTGAATGTAAATGCACAAGATCATTTGTGCTTATACCGTGGCAGAGGGGAAATGCTACTGCAAAGCTAGTCCTTATAATAATTAGTCAAGGAGGATAGAAAAATAGGGCGGTGCCATTAGTGCCCAGGAGAGGCGCAGAAATAACCAGCACGTCTAGTATGATTTCTCTAAACGCGCGCGACTTGGCTTTTTTCCATATAAAATGTCGTGGCAAGCGAGGCTTTTGGTCTCTGAAAATAGCGCGGGAACAGGTTATTTTCTATGCAGCGAAGGTACATTGCACGCGTGTAGAGAAATCATACTAGACGTGCAGGAATAAGTTTTGGTGCATGGTAGAAGGATGCCTACATGTTTCATTCCATATACGGGTGCAGAGTAGTCGAGTCCTACTGGCACTATATGATATTTGTCGAGCGCTATTTGTAATTACTTCGAGTAGTCATAATATTACTTTTAATATTTTGTAACACGAAACTACTTTATTTGGGGCTATTTTTGCAATTGGATTTGATTCCTATGTAATAATTATATTATAATGCGTATAGCAACGCTATCATATGCATATCACAAATTAGCCGAACGGCCCATACACGCACGCATGTTGTCAATTTCGATTTTACAAAAGTACGATCATCCCTTAGTCGCCTCATCCAACTCTCACTGGAAGAAATATCCAGTCTAATCTAAAAAACTACAATGCATTGCGTTATCTGCCTTTATATCTATGAAGTATCTACCTCTATATAAACGAAAATACAAAATTAAACCACTGTTTTTCTTTTGGGGAACGAAATAATTTTTTTCCTCTATGTTGTCCTATAAATGATTCTTTTTTCCTCATTCTTTCCTTATCGTCTTAAACGACGGAGACTTTTTGGAGAAATGTTTATTATATAGACCCTGACTTCTTAGATAAAAAATTCTGCTACGAAAAGAAATGCTACGTGTTGTTCTTAAGGATGAAAATTGTAGATAAAAACAAATACTATCTCTCAATTTTCTAACTGTATGTTGACTAGTAATTCTACACTGGATCAGGCCTGTCTCACTCCACAGCTCTGGTACGCTTGAGGGCCGATCCCACCCAGGGATGAATGGCAATAGGTTAGGTATACTGTGTAAACTTCTTTGTCAAATCTCATTAGAATTGCCGCCATTTTGTGAGTAGTCAATGCGAGACTTGAAAACCCTAGCGATGTCACGCTGCCAGCACGATAAAGAATGAAAGAGGGAGACTATGTAAAGGAAGCTTTCATGTCGGTAGGTTATTCGCCACTTGTACGATAGGACGGGTGCGAATAACTTTGCACCTTATTGCCGTGCAGAGAGAGTGGCTATTTATTTAAATCTGTTTTCGATGTGACCTTTCTTTACCGTCAGATACTAGTATTTATTCAACAACCAAATAATAACAATAATTCAGTATAATTAAAAAGATTTGTGGATTTAATCAGTATGTTCCTCAAGACCATTTTCTTAAGCACTGAGTAGTGAGTACCTAGTCTAGAGTAAGCATCTTCCTAATAAACAACAGAATTATTCCATGTAAGGACATTAAAACCTCATTTCGCGTCCTACGAAACAGTCGCCCGAGCAAATTTATGCAACCACTTGCTACAGTCGACATAAAGAGTCCCTTCATTTGATTCTTATCCCTTTGAGGTAAGAACGAAAATGTGAAGATCTGCGTGATTTCGTTTATGGAACAAACTAGTCGAGTAAACGCGCGACAAATTACTGCCACATAACGTTTTAAATCGTTTCGTCGGCACCTGTGTTTTTCTATAATGAGCGCTATTTGTTTCAATGTAAAGGTGCATTTTTCTGTGATTGGTTTGGCTAGATTTAAAACGTGTTTTGAATCATCAACTTACTTAATGAAGGGCTATTATGTAAGTTTCTGATTAGGTATATCGTTTATAAGGTAACGTAATATGACTGTGCTAGGCATTTTTTAAGTAATATTTTGTTAGTTCCGAACGAATCGGGTCACAATACGACCGGTCGGGAATCTTGTCTCTATTCCGCATTATGCTTTCAGTTCTTGACTTGATACAACACGACATCGACTTTCGAGACATATAGAACGTACGAACCGGGGCACAAACTTAGCCGGGCTATGTGCGCACCTGTTCGTACGACCTCTAACGCGCGCTATGTGTGAGTGCACCGACAGTGGCCGCATGCATGAAGCTTTCGTTCTGTAGGGGTATTTATACTATACAGGGTCCTTCTTAATATGCTGAAACTTTTTTAAGGGGATTACCAGACCATCACCATTTTTTCCACTAAAACGAATAAAATAATCGTTTGCCTTATAATCCACTCCTTTAGTATGGTAGTATAAATATACAGGGTCCTTCTTAATATGCTGACACTTTTTTAACCGTTTTTGACCGTCAAACTGAACAACTTTCTCTATGGGACCAACATCGAAATCGCGATAAAAAAAATCTGCTATCCCATACATTTGAATCTAGTAGGTTTGCAGTTTTGTATAGAACAGCTGATTTTTTTTCGTGATTTCTATATTGGTGCCATAGAGAAAGTTGTTCAGTTTGACGGTCTGATCATTCACTTAAAAAGTGTCAGCATATTAAGAAGGACCCTGTATATTTATACTACCATACTAAAGGAGTGGATTATAAGGCAAACGATTATTTTATCCGTTTTAGTGGAAAAAATATTAGCTTGTGCTATTTTCAAGCATATTTTATATGTCCTCTACTTAGGTCTATTAGGAATATAATCTCCAAAAAGGCTTAAAGTTAAAAACGACTTCAAACAAACCCAATTAAGCGTTCCACGAAAATCTACCTTTACATCACATGTTCCAAATAACTCCTATGTAATTAATTTATATCTATTCTACCGTGACAAGGGCATACACGTTTACAAAGATAACTTTGCGGGCGCGACAATAAACTTTTCTCACTGGCAACGTTGTCAAATTAGTTTATAGCACGAAAATGTAAAGTTGTTTCAGTCGACTTCATTTTCTGCCCCCAGTTTCAGGCAAGGGTTGAATAAGGTGTTAATTATATGCACATAGATAAGAGTGTATACCTAAATTGTTGGTATGTGATGTTTTAGGGTGTTATTTTGATTACACTGTGAATATGTGAACTGATAATCATTGGGTTGGTTTAAACTTAAATGCATTACCTATACTTTTGAGGGTGCCTCAGACCATCAAACTGAAAAACTTTTATCATCGGACCAAAAATAACTTCGCGAAAAAAAAACGAGCGTCGCGTAGCTATTTTTCTATAGAACAGCAAATTTTTTCGCAATTTCGATGTTGGCTTACTAATAAAAGTTGTTCAGTTTTATAATATGAAGCACCCTGTTATATAACGCATTTAATTTAACACCATGTAGAAGCGCGGCTGTTAAACTTATGTTTTACATCTGATAATTTACAAAAGCAGCACGGGAACAGCACGACAACATTATCATCATCAGCATATACACTTCCTACTGCATGGCACGGGAGTTATATGCACTACGAAATCGGCACATGCATTCTCTTACGAATAAACGTCAGAGTGCGGTACAGTGCATTTAAAGTAATTAGTTAGAGCTTACGTACAAATAGGGGTTTCGTCAAGTATTTTTTTTCTTGTCATTTACCTTCTTGTCAGCCTATGTTTGTCATAATACCATTTTCGTCAAGCTGAAATAGGCACCTTCAAGTTCAGCTGGATTCAGGGTGCATATCTGTATTTAAATCAACAAATAATTAACATCAAATATTAAAAACCGACATCAAAAATAAAAAAAAGTTAAGAATAATGCAGCCGATGACTCTTACGATCGCATTGTCTTATCGAAGTCGCTGTCAAGCCGGTACGATTTCCCACTGGGCAGAATTTTTTTGGCTTTGCTTGATACTGACTTGAACAAAAAAAAATTAATGTTCTTATAGATGTGGATGTAAAAGTCATTGCCTGCAATATAATTTTTAATTTTTTTAGGTTTGAAGTAATTTTTTTGTTATAATTTTTCTTATATCATAATATCAGTGGAGAAATAATATAAGTTCGACTCAGATACAGATGACGAGTCTGTCTTTATCCTTCAAAAACGGGCAATTCGAGCCATTTATAATCTGCGTTGTCGAGATTCACTACGAGATCTTTTCAAAGATATCAATATTCTGACTTTCTACAGTCAATATATTAACGATAATTTTTAATACGTTCGCAAAAATTTGTCTCTCTTTCCCAAAAACAGTGACTTTCATAATTACAATACAAGAAATAAAATAAATTAGTATTCCCACATTTTCGACTTAGTAAGGTCAACACATCTTTCATGGGGCACTGTATACGTTATTATAATAAGATACCAGAGAATATTCTTAACTTGACGGACAAAAAGTTGAAGTCCCATGTTAAACAAGTCCTCAGTAAAAAAGGTTACTATAAACTCTATGATTATTTGAATGACCAAAATGTCTGGTCTTGACAATGATACACTATGTAATTTAATATTGAATTTATGTAATTGTACTTTGTATATTTTGTTTTGTTTAAAAGAAGTGTGTTGTAGAGTTTCTGGCCGCATCTTCTCTACAACGGAACACCTTCCGACGCGGTGGTAGATTCAAAAACATGACGTCAAAAAGATATCTATGTGATATTATTTTGAATAAACAATTTTGACTTTGACTTTGATATCAGATGCACGCAAAGGGTACATCTATACGAAGCAAATGTTTCATTTGCCGATGATTTGCTGTCAACTTTTGAAGAGTTATGTATGTCGCTTCGAAGCGCTTCTTAACACAAAATTAAAATGGGACCACCTCAAGAATATTTATAAATTTTTCAAATAAAAAAAGTCTTTTCAAAATTGGTCCACGTCCGAGTTAGCGAAGAAAGTTTACAGGATGGCTAGCCGTGATTAATACTCCACCATAGTTTGTAATGTTATTATTGTATCGTCATAGTTTGTATTATTATTAGGTACGTATAATAATAAGGTACGATAGTTAATACAAAATGTATTAAGGCCCTGTAACAAATAAATTAAAAAAAAAAAAAATGGTCCACAATTGACGAAAATATTGGTGAATATACAAAAAAAAAATCTTACAGTCGAACACAGACATACCTCCTCCTCATTTGAAGTCGGTTAAAAAGTTGTTCATATTGAACACAAACAAAATGATCACCACATTATTCTACGGAAATTGCCTTAAGTATAAAACAAATAATTTATACAAAAACTTAAACGAAGAAAAAAATAAGAATATTACTTTTATTGCTTTATATCCAAAATGATCTCGTCACTATTAGGTACCGATTCGAAATAAGCATTTTCACAAGAAATTGCGCCTTGCCAGTCACTTCCTAAATTGGCGATTTTCTATAGACAATAAGGGGAAAACGGTAAAAGGCACTCACGGATATTTAGTCCTACATAATAGCTATTAACACATTATATGAACAACCGATTTATTTATAAACGGATTACGATCGTGTGTTTATACAGGGTCCAACTTAATATGCTGACACTTTTTTAAGGGGATGATCAGAATATCACACTGAACAACTTTCACTATGGGACCAACAACTAATCGCTTAAAAAAAATCAACTGTCCCATGCAATTGGCTAAAGTAGGTTTGCAGTTTTGTATGGAGCAGTTGATTTTTTTTTCGCGATTTCGATGTTGGTCCCACAGAGAAAGTTGTTCAGTTTGATGGTCTGATCACCCCCTTAAAAAAGTCTCAGCATATTAAGAAGGAGCCTGTATAAGTATGTATAGTGTTTTATGTAAAAATAATCTTTCTTTTATAATGTAGATCTTGCTTTTGCTGTTGGATTTGGCAGTTGGATTTGGATTAGAGTCTTAACCTTATTATAGAGAGTGGAAAGAAAGAAGATATTTACGAGATTGCAAAAGGAGTGTGGCCAACACCAATATATAGAGGTACACCGGTAAAACTTGAACCCAACAGGACCGCCGGTAACACAATCATCTCCGTGTTGCGTCGCCGTAATAATCGAGATCCCCGTCGTCGTCGCGGGAGACAGTTATGATCTCTGCCCACTCCATTTTTTTCTGGTATATACAGACGCTACCAGTACATCGCTGGCCGGTTCTCACCGATAGTGCGCGTAGTCCCAGCAACGCCCATTGTCGGGGTAGGTAGGTTCATTCACTGGTTCGGTTGACCTACCAGGGTGCTTCGCCGTCACTGGTGTGGTCCCTTCATAGTCCGCATTAATAAGCAGTCGATGTTCCCTGAGTAATGCTGCATTTGTCAGTCCGAAAAATAAAGGTAAGACTTGAATGCGATTGACACATTTAGGCAATGTACTTAAAAAGAGCCAGTTCACGTCTACCCGAAACCGACTAGCATGAATGAAAGGACTAATTAATATGGAGGAGACTAAATATGTCTATCAGGATGGTAGCAGGTGGCGTTCCGTTGTCTCTACCCCTACCCCAGTGGGAGACAGGTGTGAGAATATGTCTGTATGTATATATTATGTAGATGTACATGCGATTGTGACGAATCATCACAACATAAATACCTTAATGTTTGTATAGAATATGCGAAATATTCGCCCTTAAATTACACTGTACAGCAACCATAAGTATAAGTAACATTTATTCCAAAATAATTGCATTAAAGAAGAAAATTTAATTAAAACAAAAATACCAAATTGCTAACGAAAACGGTTTCATTAGCTTTGAAACTTTTAACATGAAAAAAAATACATGGAGTACATGCAAGCACTGAGCTCCAAGCGTAATGGAATAATTTCCTTAGCAAGCGATAAGGAACACAATTTTAATTAAGTCTTACAAGGGAACATGGGTCGTAATAAGTCGGGTACATTTTGATGCTTGCACACTCGAATTATGCTTGTTGTGCAGTTGGTGTCATTGTTAAGTGGACTTCTTTTATGGTGATGACTATGAAAAATGTATGTAAATGTGTTGTATGTATAAGTATAAAAGAATATATTCCCTTTCCTTCGCCACATAATTATACATCTATATACCCTTGTAGTGTAGGCACATGTATAATTAATTAATAATACAGATAGGCTTGTAGGAAACGGATTAGGCATTATTGTATCTTTTAGTCTGTTTTTGTGGGTGAAAGGATCGCTATCTATACAGAGTGTAAACCTATATGTGTTACTTACATATTGAACAGGGTGCTTCAGGCCAACATCGATATCTCGAATAAAAACAGCTGTTCCATAGAAAATATCAAAATATACTCGACCAAAATGTACGAAACAGTTGTTATTAATTTTCGTGACTTCAACGTTGGTTTGGTCCCATTGTAAAGTATTTAATTTTATATCCTGTATAACTTGACATGAACTGGACATGCCGGAGAATGTGGACCAGTCGTTAAATACTTATATAATTATTTGAAAAATTTTTGCTAATGATTCTTCTTCTTCCTGCCCTTATCCCATTAATTGGGGTCGGCGCAATATGTCGTTCGTATTCATCTCTTTTAGCCGTCATTTTTGCGCACACACCTTTTTTACACACATCATCTTTCACACAATCCTTCCATCTTTTCTTTGGTCGTCCTCTCTTCATGCAGCCATGCTAATGATTATTAGACAATAATTGTACTAAACAAATTTATTACAATGCCAAAAATGTATTACTCTTTTATTCTAAAATCTAACTAAGCTAAAATTTAATCGTTCCTCCAGAAAAATGAGGACATGATTTTATGTATGACCAATAAAATGCCACAATATAGACACTTTAAATATTTTCAGTTACGTTACTTACACCATTATCTTGTCCGCCAGTGTAAACTCAAGTGCAGTAGTGGGATGATAGGGCAGCAAACATGCTTCCCACAGGATATTACGCTATGTACCGACTAGAGGGGTGCTTTGAGCTATCCGATATTGTGATACTGGTAACGTTAGTTATTTTATAGGTTGTGAAAAGTGAGGTGCTCGTAGCAAAGAGGTTTACGATCTTCGGAGTTAGGCAACGTGGAGAATGCCTTTGGATAGGTAACGGTTTTGGTGGTATTTTATTCTCTAGTGAAGTCGTGTCAAATTTGATTTTCTACAGGTCGATTTCGGACTTTCAGGGTGTGTAAGGCGCGGTTTATATAGATGAGACTTGTGGCGGTGGCGGATAGTCAAAGTAACCCAATTATAAACCTTATAGTACGTAGCATAGTGTCGTTTGGAGAATTACGCCCGCGCCTCCAGGAGACGTACCCTGGAGGCGCGGGCGCGATTCTCCTTTACGACAAAAACGACGCTATGCTACGTACTATAAGGTTTATATTTTGTTACTTAGATTATCCGCCACCGGCACACGTCTCTTCTGTATAAACCGTGGCTAAGGGTTCACCCTCGTATGTCAGCACGGAATCATTTTTTTTTATGCTTTATCCATTTCTGTCGCTTAACCTGTTGTATTCCAGGAAATACAGACACAATATAAATCATTTGTTATCGTCGCGCGGATCCGCGTTCCGGCAGCCGAGAGGTTAAGTAAGTCATTGCTTGAGCGAGAAAAATAGAGTAAGTGCTATAGCACGACGCAGCATCGGCAGTGTTGCGACCTTTCTCTTTCTATCTTCTTCTTCTTAGTCGTAACCTCATGGCTGAGGAACGTGACCACCGTGGGCCGCTTGTATCACCACATCTCTCCAGGCCGCTCGATCTTGGGTCCGGTGTATGCTGGCCTGTAGTGTTGTCTCGGTAATTTCAAAACTTTTAAGGGGGTTGTTTAGACCATCAAACTGAACAGCTTTCACTGTGGGACCAACATCGAAATCGCGATAAAATAAATCAGCTGTTAGCCATACATTTAGCTCTAGTAGATTTGCAGTTTAGTATGGGACAGCTGATTTTTTTTCGATGTTGGTCCCATAGAGACAGTTGTTCAGTTTCGTGGTCTGGACATCCCCTTAAAAAGTGTCAGCATATTAAGTTCGACCCTGTATAGGTAGTAGTAAACTCATACCTTGGTGAGGCTGCGTTCAAGATCAAGAAATGCCTACCCATAAACCTACCGTCTCAAGGAAGGTTGGTTTTTCTGTTGCTGGGAACGTCATTTGATAGAAGCTGATAGAACGACATCTACAGGGTCCTTCTTAATATGCTGACACTTTTTAAGGGGATGGCCAGACCGTCAAACTGAACAACTTTCTCTAAGGCACCAATATAGAAATAGCAAAAAAAAATCAACTGTTCCATACAAAACTTCAAATCTACTCGAGCCAAATGGATGGAGATTTTTTTTCGCGTTTTCGATGTTGGTCCCATAGATAAAGTTGTTCAGTTTGATGGTCTGATCATCCTCTTAAAAAACTGTCAGCATATTAAGTTGGACCCTGTAGATGCCGTTCTATCAACTTCTATCAAATAACGTTCCTGAGCAACAGAAAAATCAACCATCCTTGAGTCGGTAGGTTTATGGGTAGGCATTTCTTGATCTTGAACGCAGCCTCACCAAGGTATGAGTTTACTACTACCTATACAGGGTCCTACTCAATATACTGACACTTTTTTAAGGGGATGTCCAAACCATCAAACTGAACAACTGTCTCTAAGGGACCAACATCGAAAAAAAATCAGCTGTCCCATACATTTGGCTCAAGTAGGTTTGCAGTTTTGTATCAAACAGCTGATTTTTTTTCGCGATTTCGTTGAGGGTGCCATAGAGAAAGTTGTTCAGTTTGATGGTCTGATCATCCCCTTAAAAAAAGTGTCAGCATATTAAGAAGGATCCTATATAATTACATAGTGTATTCGTTATTTGTGTTTCAAAGGTTCCAAGATAATGGTCATCCCAAGGCTATCTGGAGTTCATTGTCTAGTGTTGTAAATGGCGACAGTTGTAATATAATGTTTGTGGTCTTTTGCCTGAAAAAAGTACTTTGTCAAAAGTCAAGACTAAATAATGACTAAATGAAACGGACACAGCTGTAATAACTGTCTACCTAAATTAAAACAATTTCTTTGCACAGTAATAATTGTGATAAATATTATCCATTTATTTTTATAACCAGGTATGGCATTAACTCTAAAGATACAGCCAGCTGAAAAGCGTTTTATCTCTTCCTTGACTGGTTGCGACCATGTATGTTACTGTCTGTAATTTTGAAAGAACATAATAATATTGGTTTTCAATATTGTTGTTACCAGATTCTATTACGTCTTACGAATGTACGCTCTGCTGGTGCACCTGATCCACCATATGGACTAATCAGTTTTTGACCCGATTAAATTTTTGACTAATGCCTATAGGATGTATTGGATATCCACCACGCGTGATCAATGCGAATTTGGAGATTTAAAGACTTTATATTGAAGTCTCTCAGTGTGGATGTTAAGGTGTGTCCGTAATAGTATGTGCCAATCCCCCTTTAATAATATCATGACCATTTACAATGTGTACACTTTAAAAGTACACGTTTCAAGTGATGACGGGCTCAATACCTGTCACACTGGACTGAATTCGCGTAAGGCTAATGGTTAATGTGAATATGGTAATTATGAAGACGATGCTTCGTTCGTACACATGCGTGGGTTCGTACACAGCGACTGATTATTGTATATTTAATATTATACACAACCCAACCAACAATTTGGTCGTATAGGTGTCGTATAGTTGAACATAAGACGCATAAAGCACCAATATATGACGAAAAGTAATAAAAATTACAGATTGTTTGCTGGGAATGCTATTATAAATTTAATAGAATTGTCAACTTGGTGAGGATGATGAACATTGAAGATATTTGCTCAAATATTTGATAGGGATACGTTTTAGATATGGTAATGAGGGGTACGTTTAGAACATGGTAATGGAACCATTTAAAATTTTTTTTTTCTGTAAACCTGTTTGTCTGTTTGTATGTCCAAACTAATGAATTTATTTGGTTAGAGTCTTCAAAAAAGCATAGAGCTTAATTTTGATTCACATTTATGTTTTATTTCATCGCAATCTGAGGTTTATGCAATCAAAAGATTAGAGTATTTAAAGTCAGTGGTCTGCGCGTACTAAGCCGCTGGCGCCGCTAGTTATTCATAAAACCATGTGTGTTCAATGTATTGCTGTCATAATGTAGCCTATCTAATCTTAGATCAAATTAAAATTAATGGATAAAACTAAAGCGCGTTAAGTTGAAGGACACAACTAGTGCAATTGGTTCATGTCATCTCGGTACAAATTTGAAGTATACCATTCATTTGTTTTGCCTCATTTTTCTGGTTTGAAATGTTCGCGAAAGGCCTATCCATTAATTTTACTTTAATCTAAGTATCTAATCACCCGCATACATACCATCACGCGACCCATACCTGCAGCGACCGCGTACCTTTATTGTGCCAGTGACAAACTACATCAGACGTTTAATAAAAGCAACTTTGAGAAATGTTGCTCCAGCGTCCAGAGCCCTTTGTTACTCCACCGTTTGTAAATGCGCCTCGAATAAATATTTCCGCGGGGGTTTGAAAATATGCCGTCGAGAAGGAATTGTTAATATTAAAAACGTGTTTGATCTCCGCTTAAAGCATTCTTTGTGGAAAAAATGATTTGGTTTTGCTTATTAAAGAAATATAAATTTTATTTAACTTCTTTTTGCAATTCTTTGTTTTATAGATTCAGATTATCGTTGTGTCTCTTTATTAAAACATGAAAATAAATTTTGGACACTTTGCACCTGTTTCACAACTCTTGAATAAGTTTCTGACAGCTTCGGTCATCTAAAGATACGTCAAAAGATTTGTCAGATAAGTTAACAATAACTTATGAGTCGCGCTGCATGTCTAGCGGAGTACGGACGCGTGCGTATTGGCGCGTTGGGCTTGCACGTGGCTCCGCCATTTTGTGAATTCTTTTGTGTTTTAACCTTAAAACAATCACTTGAGATTATAAACTACTTACATTGGCAAAACTGCCACGCTAGATTTAATACTACTGATCATTTTCCTTCGTATGCTCTCCACATAACGAGACATTGGCTGAATTGTGATAACACATCGGATGCCACTAAACAAAAATTGAATTGAACAATAACTTATTAAGAAGTGGTGAAACAGAAAGTTAAAATATGACTGGTGGTCTCATGTATGGTTGCTAAACATTATACACGGTCCTTCTTAATACGCTGAAGGCATTTTAAGAGGATGATCAGATCATCAAATCAAACTAAATTACTTAAACTTAGAAATCTGGGAAAATTGCATGTAACTGAAAACCTAATACTCGATCCAAAACGAGACAGTTGAATTTTATTTCGAGATTTCAATATCCCAAAGAGAAAGTTGTTCAGTACGATGGTCTGATCATCCCCTTAAAAACTGTTAGCATAACTATCAAGAAAGACCCTATTTTTTTATATGGTGCATAGTCCCATCATTCCCACCGCTGCTGTAACTTCTGTAAACCAGGATCAACAGCGGCGACCATTCACAACACTAGACAATGAAGTCCAGCGAGCCCGGGGGATGACTCTAAACTGTCTTGGAACCTCGCAATGAATTAATTAAAGAAGATAGGAGGAGTAGGAGAAGACCCTATATTGTATAATTTTGCTAATGCGAACTGAAAAAACCAGAGGCCTGAACATTAGTTTCTACCTTTGACTATTTATATGTGGACTGGTTACGCGTGTAATTCTACTAACAAACTTTTCTGCCACTTTTTGCGGGAGGCGAGGTAACATGAAATCCGCAACTTTGGATTTTATTCCCCATAACTTTAGATTCTAATTTTGAATGATAAAAATCATGAAAGTAGTCTCGTGTGAACCCCAAACGTTCTAAGTTTGAAGTTATTATTTCGCAATTATAGGCTGTCTCGTTTAGTGATAAAGTGTAAAATTGAATGTAAATGCACAAGATCAATTGTGCTTATACCGTAGCAGAGGGGAAATGCTACCGCATTATAATAATTAGTCAAAGGTTTCTACATAATATCTGTAAAACGGCATAACCTCGTATAAAGCGCGCTCATGATTGATCTCTCTGCATTAGCAGTCTATAATTAATTGGTCTATGAAATAGGGCCAGAATATACACTCGTGCACAACCATTGACTTACCACTACTGGACGGAGGGTCCGCGCTCAAAAGTGTCCGAACCAAAAGAGCACCAACACGTAAAAAGAGAACCAATTACGCGATAGTCCTCGTTTGATCAGCCGACTACGTATAAGCGCGGGCGCTCGGCGCGCACCTTGCCGCGATGGGGGAGTGGAATGGAAAAGAATTTCAGCATTTTTAAATGTTTTTAGTTGGTTTATATTACAACACGTACTTAGGTTTGTGTAGTTTAGTCTCGGACACTTTATTGAGAATTTTGTACTAGACCCGGCGTCCATAGTATTCTACGTCAATGGCATTAGCAGTCTATAATTAATTGGTATATGAACTACGGCCAATATATACACTCATGCACAACATAATATAATGTAAAATACATTTTGCATCACAATTTGTGACATATGTCACAAAACTGACATGTCTGTATACGATGGTTCACATGCAATACACTGATCAAACAGTAGCGACACTACAAATACGTTACATACTTTTGGGGGTGTTTTAGACCATCAAACTCTGTAATTTGTCATATATTCACTCTATAGTTTAATCGTCAACTTTTACTATGGGACCAATATTAAAATCGCGAAAAATAAATTAGTTGTTTTATAAAAATTTCAATGGTGACCCAAATTTTTTCCCATCGTGAAAATTGTTCAGTTTAATGGTCTGAAGCACCCCCTTGAGTGTGTAATGCGTTTAAGTTTACACCCTATATTCGCCCCCATACCCACTACTCGCTTATGTGGCCGGCATCGTTACTTATTCCAGTTACTTGCTACATGTACTCGTACAAAATTGCGTGTAGCCCGCGAAATGTTTGGAAGTCACAACATTTTTGTTATTTTGAACAAAGCATTTTTGATGTGAAACATCTATTGGAGCGCCTTGGCAGTAAAATTTACTCGTGCCATAACAAAATAAGCATGACGCGTGAGACGCCATTTTGTATTGAGTATTGACAGCTGCGATTTAGTTCGTCATTTCTGATGCGCAAACTAAAATTTTTTTTTTAAATAGCGCGTGATATTGGGAGACTGCGGTGTTTAGTTGTTTCACATCTGCCAGGCGTTCAGCGACGGCCTCTTTTTTTTCAGTGATCCAATGACATTACTTGCACCAGTTTTCGGCACTCGCGTTTGACAGCTGTGGTAATTACCTACGGCGCAGAGTATCTCATGAGATACAAGCTGTCGTGCAGTGACATAAAGCGCGTTATTTCGTCGTTCGTCGCGGTTGGCTGTAAAAGTGCGCAAAATCAGGATAGTGCAGTATACGTTACAAAGTATCTATTAAATAATCTGTGGCCACACAGGAAGAACCAAAAGATGTTGACAATAGGACCTACCTGAAGGGATTTTTCACTGAGTATGTATACTGCTTGAATGGTGTACTTGATTATTAATATGGAGCAGGTGTAAGAGGGTTGTCAGAATCGTAGCAAATAGAAATCTGTCGTCTACCTAAATTGGGATAAACGTCATTATATTTGTTAGTTTGTAATAATTTGTGGCTGTAAGCTAAAGTTAGGTCCGTTTTTGTGTTCCCACCTAAACTCATTCCTTTCTCTTTATGTCAAGGAAACGAAGCGTTGGAATAAAGAGTTTACATTTTATACAACGTGTTAATGAATTAACGCAAAACTAGAAAGTAGTTTGTTTAGAATCGAGAGCAGAATCGAATTATCATGTTTTCAACATAGGTATTTTTTTTTCAAATCTTTGAGGCACTGTAACTTTAAAACTATACATTTTAACGAAAATCTGACTCTATACAATCATAGAAATTTGTTTTTAGTTTGATTCTGAAAAATTTCATTGAGTTTAATTGGTTAGTATTGAAAATATCACCATAGTACGTTTGTATGGAGCGCGCTCCGAATTATATCCTCTTAAGGAGAAAAAGATTTTCCGATTCATCAGCTTCAGCTTTCTGTTTCTGTGTGTGTGTGTTTCTGTGTTTCGGTACTAGTGAAACATGGATGTTCTGTGGCTTCAGAATATTCCCCTCGGGGAATACAGTCGTGAGCATGTGTATGTGTTGTATATAGCTTTCTGGCCAATTCTGATTTGCAAATATAATTTATGTATCAGAAATATAGTTCTACTAACCGACTCGTACGTCTCTTGTACGTTACTAAAGATGTTCTAAGAATAAGTGAGAGAAAGTGTTTCTAATCTCTGTTTCTGTAGTTCAAAATAACCTTAAAATTTTATTGCTATTTGAAATGGAGTACAGTACACTAAAAGGTTTTTAAGGCGAGGATCAATCAGACTATAAAACTGAACAACTTTCACTACGGGAGTAAAAACGAAATCGTGAAAAAATATCAGCTGTTTCAATGATAATTAAGTGTTTTGTTCGCTTTTTGCGCCCATAATAAACGAGTCTTCAAATCAAAAACAGCCATTTCCCGTCTCAATAAGGTCCATTGTCAAACGACAGCAACAACAGCTATTGTTTATCGTGAACTTCAATATCGCAAACGTCCGTACTCGGAGAGACCTGACACAAACGCCCGTCCACTTACCAATTCTGGATAACGTCACATTCCTAAATTGATACGAGGCCGTATTCTGTTTTAGATAGGATTTGAAACATTTGTCGGTGAATTTCGAGGCGTGTATTGTGTTCGATTTCCATTAAAAGTGCCTGCTACCTATGACTGTATACTATTTGGACAGCGTCTAATGCATTATGCTCACGACTATGTTCCACGAAGTAGTCAGAGACATTTTGAAAATTTTAGAACATCAACGTTAGTACTGAAACCCTGTCCATGGTGATGGGTAGTGAGCCCGTCGCCACTTATGATGGACTGCGGGTTAGGTACAATCAAGAAGATTAAGAAAATCAAGTAGATCAATCGAGAAGATTCCCCGATTTGGAATAGTGCGAGACTTAATTTTTAAATCTTTAATTTGATAACATAACTGTAGATTGCATTTCAAACATTTTTTGAAGCTTAAATCTGAGCATGGATGACGACACAGATATTTTCCATCCCTTTCTTTAGGGTGAAAATACGCTATTGATGACAACTCCATGTAAAAGGAAAGTGAGATGGAAAATATGAGTGACGTCGTCCAAGATCAAAAAAATGTTTGAAATGCAATTTCCAGTTGTGTAGGTATTTCATGTTCTCGGGTACAATAAATGCCTCGAAATTGATGCATGTAGGTTTCCTCGCGTTGTTTTCCCTCACAGAAAAGTCCGTGGTGTTACAAAAACGTATATAAATTCCAGAAAACGTATTGGTACGTACGAGTCGGCGTGGATGGGGATTGAATCATCGGCACAGCAGTCATGATTACTCGTCACTAGACCACCACTCTAACTTCTAAAATCCTGGAGTAAAAAATCTGAAAAGATAATAAAATATAGATTTCGGTAAGTACTTTCAATGAAAATTATAACTGATGCTGTAGCCCAACCAGTTTCGGGAAAAAACAGTAAAATAGATTTTGTTCTCTAATGACAAACTAGATGGCGTTGCACGAAAATAAATCGGGAATTGCTCTTAGGCAAGATATACAGATTAAAAAACTTTTCTTCTTTTTCTACGTATACAACGGCTACGGAACGTTATCATGGGCGAGTCCGACCCGCTCTTAACCGGTTTTTTAGAGTTTATATTTAAAGGTGTTATATAAGGAACAAAAACAAAACGAATTAGAGTACAAAATGGCGGAGACTTGTGGCCAGCAAAAACGCGCACAATGTATACAGTCGGCTTCTACACGTCTACTAAAAGGTCATCTATAACAACACCTGCCCAGATATTACAATGAAAAATCAATTTTAATTATTTTTTGTCACTACAACAACGCAACATGATTTCCGTTCAAGCTTAGTGACCCTATTCACTTCACGGCACGTTAGGCGAGCTCCCAAAATAGGTTCATTTACTATTTTCGTAAATAGAACCCGGGTCGCTCCCAGACAAAAGCACGTGAAGGTAATAAATGCAAATTGGCTGAGGCTCGATCCGCGTAAAACAGTTACCTCCTTTTGCGCTATGGGTGAAAGGAAAGCTAAGCTTATCTATATCATTTTCTGTATAACTGAATGACGACAAGGTAGTGTATTTGTTGTTCATCTTACTGATTAGACCAAAGGCTTGTAGAGACGGCATGCTTTAATAATGGGAAGATAACCAGACAATATTTGAATACCCTATATTATAGTCATATGGAGTGTAACTTTGAGACTTTAACAGAGAAGCTTGCCACAGCATTTTTAGGTTTTTATACCCAAAGGGTGAAAACGGGACCCTATTCATAAGCCTACGCTGTCCGTCCGTCCTTCCTAACTTCAGAGGGCTGTATCTTTTGAACCGTATAAAGTAGCCGGTTGAAATTTTCACAGAATTTGTATCGTTATATTGGATTTGATTTGATAAACAGAAAAAGTAAAAAATTTAGGGGTTCCCATATACAGGAATCGTGTTTTTTCAAGGTTTTTTGTTTTTGCTGTACTAGTATTTATTCTGTGCTACGGCCAAGTAACGGAGGCTTCAACGATCTTCCATTTCGCTCCATCTCTAGCTTCCCTTCTCCGAGATGTTTTTTTTGCCTACACTCCTTAAATCTTCTCCGACAAAATACTTCCACCGCTTCCTGAGGCTTCTTTTCGGTCTTTTTCGTTGCGGGCTATTTCGAGATGGTTTCAATAGCCTATAAACTAGTGATGATAAACAAAATGTTTTTGTCAACCATAATGTAAAGCCGTGGTCACGTACCCAATAATCCGGGTGGCGCAATGGTCGGCAAAGGTTGCTAATAGTCGTTAGTCGCCATCACGTGCCGCAGGCTAGGCGTTTTAATCACTCCTAATATAAGTCGAGGCGCGTTTATGATGCTGTGTTCAACCCTGTAAGCTTTGTAAGTAATGTGTTATTATTGTGAAGTGCTATTGTTCGCATGAGCTTGTAACAGCGGCCTTTCACTGATCTTTAATTTGTGCTCAAACCATATTTTTTACACATACCTAATATTTTTTCTTTGTTATATTTGTTCATAAAAGCCTTGTAATCTATTCTTAAAGTCAATAACATTAAAGCTGATAAAAACCTAAAATGGTGACATAAGTTGATAAACATCATGTAGACCAAAAAATTGTTTTTTTCTTTTTATGTATGTACAAGTAAGCTTATAAAACGAGTAATATTTTTGAATATCCTATACCTAAAGGTAAGCGCATATTACGACGAACCGCATCGGGAAGGGCCACAGCAGCTTTAAAATCGGGTAAAGGTATAACAAAACACCCTAGTCATACTTAAGGGGGTGGTTTAGACCATCAAACTGAACAACTTTTACTATGGAGCCAACATCGAGAGCATTAAAAAAAATCTGCTGTTTTAGTCGAGTCGGTACTGCAGTTTTGTATGGGACAGTAGATTTTTTTTATTTTGTCTCGACGTCGGCTCTATAGTTAAAGTTGTTCAGTTTAATGGTCCAAAGCACCCTCTTAAGGTTTACTAGGTTGTTTTGTCACATCCTGTATGTGCTTACCTTAACGATTAAGATTTTTACAATCAGAAAAGTATGCATGGGTTGCTAGAAAAATATCAACGTAAAACGTTGTGTTATATGTTCAGGTTTTTCTTTTTTGACGTGGTGGTCCAGTGGCGAGTAACCTTGCCTGCCGTGCAGGAGGCGATGGTTCGATTCCCGTCCAGACCGACTCGTACCAATGAGTTTTTCGGAATTTATGTACGATTTGTAACACCACTGGCTTTTCGGTGAAGGAAAACATCGTGAGGAAACCTGCATGCTTCAATTTCAAGGCATGTATTGAACCCACTGTCCTTTATGTGGCGACGGGCTCACCCCCCGTCACACTGGACAGAGTTTCGGTACTACTGGTGAAACGTGGTTATTCTGAGATTTCAGAATATCTCTGACTACCCCCTCGGGGGATAAAGTCGTGAGCATATGCATATGCATGCATTTCTTTTTTTAGGCATGATAAAAATGCAGGTATTAAGCTTTCGATTTTTTTTAATTGTTGATAGGTTTGTAGAATACTAACACATTTTTCTATTCACAAAAAGAAGTGACATTAAAGTAAAAATACAAAATTTTATACGAAAAATTGAGCAATGATCTACTATATAAAAAACCCTTCACACAAATAGTTAAATAATTTGAAGCATTAAACCAGCAAGAACTCGCAAAATTAAACAACAGTATCAAACGACGCAATCACCAACGGGAATAACAACTGATCATATCTAAACAGCACTCATTAATGCGTATGTATGTAACGAGCTTTGGCGAATATTCGTTCGATGCGATATGCGGACATGTGCTGGGTAAACGTACATTGTATCGCATCTAATCAAAGCTGACTGTTGTGGTAATCTGAACTTCGTATTACTTGTTATTTTAGAACTGATTCAAATCAAAAATAGAGCGAAGTACATGTATAATCTTTTTTGGGTAAAAACGGTGTAAAAAATACCCTAGTAATATTGAATAGCGTGGTTCAGACTACAGGGTGTAATTGATATCATTGGCATCCTTTTAAACTAAGAGTCTACCCATCAAACTGAACAACTTTTACTATGGGAGCAAACCGATCGGAGCGTAAAAAAATCTGCTGTCGCATACATTTGAGTCGAGTAGGCACTGCAGTTTAGTATGGAACAGCTTATTTTTTTATGCTCCGATCGGTTTGATCTCATTGTAAAAGTTGTTTGGTTTGATGGGTAGAATCTTAGTTTAAAGGATGCTAATGATATCAATTTAACTCTGTATATAGAGCTATCACGGAGAAAACAAATCTGCTGTTTCATACAAAACTGTCTAACTTACCTAACTCAAATGTAATGTGATTTCTCTATAGTGAAAGTTGTTCAGTTTGGTTATTCTAAAATAGACCTTTGAATATTTTGGTACAGGCAATTTGAACATTCGCTTATGCAGCAACCCTGTCCACTGTGACAGGTAAAGAATAAAAAACAAAAAATTTAATACGCCATCGAAAATATTCCCCAAAGGCTTAAGAGATGCATGCATGCATATGCTCACGACTATATTCCCCGAGGGGGTAGTCAGAGATATTCTTAAACCTCAGAACATCCACGTTTCACCAGTAGTACCGAGACTAAACCGTAGTAGTACCAGCTTAAAGGATGCTCTAAATAATCCATATTTATAATGTCCACTAAAATTGTGTCCAGTAATTGTGATAGGTAGTGAGCTAGTGAGCCCTTCGCCACTTTTATTGGACAGTAGGCAGGATAAAAATGCTATGGAATTGAAACACGACGTTTTCTAACTGAATTAATAATTTTTGGTACCGACCCTCATACTAGATCAGTCTGCTACCATTTTTAAAGACAGTGTATAATGTGTTTCCCTAGATTTTTAAACTGATAAACTTACATTTTATACATCAAATGGACATGGACAGGTCGCGGGTTCAAATTAGGGTTGCCACCTTTTCTGGTGGAAATACAGTACCGGTGGAAACCCTAGTTCAAATCCAACCACCACAAAAATATCTTTAATCGCATCACAAACAATACATGATTAAATTCATGCTCGAGCTACAGATAGAGCAAAAAACCAATTTGCTTTTAAAAGTAAATGCAAAGAAAAAAGAAACACAAACAAATTCCTCCTTATCTTTTATCTCCAACCCCTCTTATCACCTCAAAAAAACAGAAATAAAATTTACGGCTACAAATAAGCCGAAGAAAGGCCAGTGACTCCGCAAAAAGTTGCTCTAACCTTTTGTTTTGCACATGCCTTACCTGCGAAGCTGTAAATAAATGCAAATTGCTTGGAGCACTCTCTTTGGACCCTCCCCCCGCCCCGCTAAATGCCAACACCCCCCGAAAAGGGCAGTTGGGTCACTCTAGTTGAATTGTTTTGGGTTTGATACGCTACGGCGTAGCGGCTCGTAGCATAACCGTAGCAGTTAGCTACGGAATTCTACAATTTATTATATTGACTTGTCAAATATGAAGATCGTAGACTTGAAAGTGAATATATAAACTAACGACTTTAATCCCTTTCAGGGTAGGTTGAATTATTGCTATATCTACCAATTTTATCTCTAAAGAGTGCGAGAAGTTCATGCAGGCAAGAATTTTGATTCATGTGAAAATCGTCGAGTATTTTATTTCAACATAATAAAAATATAAACCATTCTAGCTATTGCCCGTGACTTCGTCTGCTTTGACTGTGCCAAATTCAGGGCTACAGTATCCAGAGTTTGAATAGCCTTAAGGGTGTATTACCGTTGGCGCGCTCCATACAAACGATTTTAGGTTTTATTTGCAATACTAACCAATTAAAGTTAGTGAAATTTTTCAGAAATAATCTAGAAACTAATCTCTATGCTTGTATGTTGTCCGATTTTCAATAAAATGTATCGTTTTAAAGTTACAGTGCCTCAATGTTTTCCATACAAATCCTTAATTTATCCTAGCATTGAAACTATATTTTAACGAAATTCGGACAAAATACAAGCATAGAGATTTGTTTATAGATTGTTTCTGCAAAATTTCATGGACATTAATTGGTTAGTATTCGTATACTTCGTTTGTATGCAGCGCGCATTCCTGTTTTCGGAATAAACTTTTCTTAATGATAGCCAAGAAGAATGAAGTAGGATAGTATAGCAATAACTTTTATACTACATTTATCTGGATTTCTCAAAGAAAACTATGGACATCGACAAAATAGCATTCAGCATTGCCCTAATAAATTGTTTTACTTATTATTTTAACAATGGTCAGTTATTCATAATTATAATTTATATGACGATGGACTTTGTTCTATGACATTAAAAAATTATTATAATAGGTTATCCAGAACATAATGTGTGAAAATTTCAACCCAATCCGTTCAACCATTTATGCGTGATTGAGCCACAAACAGCCAAATAGCTTTCATATTTTTAATACTATTAGCTTACTAAAATCTCGAATCTGATCTTAGATTCTAAACAACTTCAACTAACCATCCAAATACGCATTCCTCATTCAATCAATAATAAAATAGATCAGTAAGTATCCTTTCCATTTACGAGGAACTTTCAATTGCTTTTCCCGTAAGGAAAAGGGCGCATCTGCTATTGAAGTGTTATTAGCTGAATTGGGCAATAGATCTAATGCGCCTGCGTTAGCCCGAGTACAGTTTGTATGGGGTCGTAAATTCTGACCGTTGCTTACAATCATGGACTTTATAATAAGAGGGATAAAGTCTAAAATGTGGATTAATGTTAAGGTACTCGACTTGGGCAGCACGTCTATGGGGTTGAATAAAAATTGTGTTAAGTTAAATTAAGGCTATGAATATGGTTTTTGTATTCATTAACAGTGTTTTTAAACGTTAAGTGTTGGCAACACCAACATAAAATGTAGTAATTATAAAAGTTGTATTTCCGTTTCCGTCTTTCATATTGGTACGGTGCTTGTGCGTGTAACTAACTAACTCTTAAATAAACCTCCAGTGCTGCAAACAAGACTTTCCTTTACATCGAACCACTCCTGCCACCAGAAAAACCACAGTCCACTAAAACCTCTCCAGCGGAGCCGATTAAAACACCGGTAGGTCACGTTTCCTACATTTAGTACATGGTAGAGAACAGAAAAAAATGTTTTGTAAATATAACCAAACTTGTGTGACTTCCAAATGTTTTGTAGCAGATAATCAAACATTGCCGGTGCATTAGGTGCCGTGGTGGTCCAGTGGCGAGTAACCTTGCCTGCCGAGCAGGAGGCGATAGTTCGATCCCCGTCCAGGCCGACTCGTACCAATGAGTTTTCCGGAATTTATGTACGATTTGAACACCACTGGCTTTTCGGTGAAGGAAAACATCGTGAGGAAACCTGCATGGTTCAATTTCGAGGCATGTATTGACCCACTGTCCGTTATGTGGCAACGGGCTCACCCCCCGTCACACTGGACAGAGTTTCGGTACTACTGGTGAAACGTGGATGTTCAAATATAGTCGTGAGCATATGCTATGCTATGCTATACTATGCAATGATAATAGTTCTGAATAGAACATCACTAAAAGATTTATTCTAAGGTTTTTATTTTTACGAAATATTTCAATTATAAGTTACGTAGATCGGAATGTAATTTCAAACACCAATCACCGCAGTGACGAAGCGATTAGCAACTTGCGTGCGTTAGAAGAGTACGGAAACATATTATAGCGGATGATTTGTGATGAGCTTCATGCGTCATGAAAAGGAGTGACGTCACGTCATGCCAGTGAGCGTTTTGGCGCGGAATTTGAAAAGTCAACTTTTGATTTGCAATAAATAAATGATTTGTGCATATTTAACCATTTTTGTTTCTGGTATTTTATATAAGCCTTAAATCTTTATGATACACTAAAAATATAAAACTGTGCTAGTTCCCCAGTATCCGAATACACCTTTAAAATATTTCTGGTAAATGAAAAATAGTGGTGTATAGTTTTTCTCCGTGTAGGCCAACTGGTATTGCGGGTATAACTTCACAAAACACGTACGGAACGACATAGCTCACCTTGAACTAAAACTTTGAAAATACTTGACGTTCTAGAAATTTGCGAGTGGTTGAGTGAAACCACTATAAAGTGGCAAGTAACCAAGTATTTCTAACTTACCACTCTTCAAGTATGCAGCGAGTTGAAGAATTCGTAAGTTTTCAAGGTCTTTTTTGGTAAATTCCTTGGGATTTGTTTTTGGGTAGGTAAGCAACAGTTTGTGTTCGAGAATATTTTACAATAGTTAAAGTTGGTTCGTTCCCAGGTAGGTAGTGTTTAAGGCAAGCCACATACATGCGGAATTAGGATTTGGTATGGATTTGCATTCTCCTGAATTTCGTTCGGAATTACAGAGACATCAAACCCATACAAAATCAGAATTCTAAATCAGAATTCAGTTACGGAATTCCGGTTGTATGTGGCCGACCTATTGATTTTCCTGGGAGTAAACATTGATTTAACACTTAATAAATGTGACTGTTATGGGTTTGCTGGAAGAAATCTCTTATGGAATAAGGTCGTGCTTTGTTTATGTCTTTTCTATCGTTTATATCAATATGTCTGTGTGTACAATAAATTATAATAATAATATCGTTATGTTTGTGGGCAGTGTTTGAGATACGTTTGAATATTTATTATTGCCATAGCTGTATAGCATTTCACTGTCAACGAACGTGTTAGAAGGATACTTGGTAGTTATAGCAAAGTTTTTAATCATCTCGAAAGCTTACCGTCGTGAATTTATCTAACTAGACTATTCTACTCTTGTCTTAAAATTGTGGCTCTATTTTGGTGTCGATGATTTTGCCAATCTCGAGCAAAAATTACAAAATTGCTTGGCGGGGTGATCTGGAATTTTGAAAGTGGCTCCTGTGAATAAAAGCTGCGCGGTAATCGGTTATCGTGGTATGGACATGTGATGAGAAGAGATGAGTAGCATATTACAAGACAAATGTTAAATATGAATGTGGATGGCTGCATGAAGAGAGGACGACCAAAGAAAAGATGGATGGATTGTGTGAAAGATGACATGTGTAAAAAAGGTGTGTGCGCTGAAATGACGGCTAAAAGAGATGAATGGAGGAAGACGACATATTGCGCCGACCCCAAATAATGGGATAAGGGCAGGAAGAAGAAGAAGGGGTGATCTCAATAATTGTTTTTGTAAAAAGTACGCACGAGATGCAAAAAAATGGTGAAGTCCCGTAGCAAGCCGGAAAGCAGACGACTGCCCAGGCAACGCGACGCGACAACCTATAGGCCGTCAACTTCGTGCGCAGCGCGCTCTAGGGGTACAGACGTAGGCGGGGGCGAGGAAGCACGCGATGCGCGCATGTTCTGCGCATGTGCGAAATGTACCCTTCACACTCGATAAATGCCCGATTTTTTCCAGCCGACTTCCGAACAAAGTATCACTTTGACTCGACTTTTTTCTTACAACTAAAATAGTAAATTTTCATAAAGGAGTTATAAGGGCTTTTGGTTAGAATTCATATTTAAATTAGGTACCTCCATATGGATAATGTACTCTGTGCAACTGACGAATCGGAAGAAAAAATCGGGCGTCGTATATTGCCGCGTGTGAACACTACATTATAGAGAGAGACTTGGGGCTGCCACCTCAAAAATCGATTGAGCGCTAAAACTTAAAAAAGAGCTAGATTCAGTACTAACTCTTAAGATGTTCTCTTCTAAGTAGTCTTTCAAGGCACTCTAGACTTATCAGTCAGTCCGAAACCCGTTACGTTCGAATTTGAATCTCTCGAACCCTGCACTTTCTATGGACTCGATTTTACCATAGATTATAGCTATCTATAATTATATCACTATGCGCTAAATTATCAGATACCCTCCCGCTTCGCCGCCCGCTCCCCGCTGTCACCTTTACGCCCCCCCGCAGACCATGGGAGTGCCGTGTACGAACTTGATAGCCATACACTGATATAGACAACGTGTTAATTAATAAGCGCAAAACCTCATACACCCCAACTGATGTATATCAAAATAATTGGATTGAAACAATAATTTCATTATTATGATAGTTAAAATTTAAAGTTATTCGCAATTTGAGTTTTCAGGCAAAAATTATTTGTTATCATTTCGGCAAAGAATGAAAGCGTGGTCGTGGATACATTTTAAGAACCTTTTTTTGGTAGTAAGTAGGATGAGTGTCCCTGTGCAGTGGGTTGAGATCGAGTTCAGTAAATTTTAAATTATACAACAACAACAAAATGTTTTGGAAAAAAAGTTCTATATTGAACACATGATAATTCGATTGTGCTCTCGATTCTAAACAAACCACTTTCTAGTTTTGCATTAATTCATTAACACGTTGTATAAAAATTATAAAAGAGCTGCGTCAATGCTTTTTACCCCATTAATAAAAGAAAAGGATTCTACACGTAAAAGTACGAGTTGTACCTTGAAAAGGTAGTATCATGGTAGTATAATTAGCGGGTTATTTTCCACGATGAGAGTTAAGCCTAAAAGTTTATATAGCATGAAACATAATGCTGAGGTTTGGGACCTTTTTCATTGCAGTCACACGCTGTGTACCCCGTGTTTTTATTGTGCATTCTGTCCCGCTCCGATGCCCGGAAAACAAACAAGATAAAAGAACTGTCATGACGCGAGTACGTTCATAGCAAAAAATCCAGGTGTTCTGGTCGCTTTGTGTTGTACGTTTCTTGTTTATGATACGGACATTTTAATTTTGGCGTGTAATAAACAAGCTATTTCCTGCTGCTTTATCTGCATATAATTTTTAGGCGTATTATCTTTGCCAGAGTTCGTGCTCAGCTCTATGCCTACTAAATATCAAAATCGGTTCAGCGGGTAAGCCGCGAAAACATAACAGACCAACAGAGAGACTTTCGCGTTTATAATATTAGTAGCATCATCATCAGCTTTTATTAATGTCCCACTGCAGGGCACAAGCCTACTCTCAAGGAACTGTATGGGTCTAAGTCCACCACGCATGCCCAATGCGGATTGATGACTTCACATACCCATCAGAATGTCTTCTTCAGCGTATGCAGGTTTCCTCACGATTTTGAGAGCCGTTGGCATTGTAGTGTACAGCAATAAAGAGTAGTTAATGTGGAAAGCGCCGGTAGCGCCATCTATCGGCAGGTGCGGTCTATGGTGAATATCTATCGTGCATTCGCTTGGTATTCACTCACCGACCGCCGTGCCGTGCGGACGCACGCTGAGCCACATTCACTAGTGAATACTATATCTGTGTTTTATTATATACATCAACCTCAACCATCCCTGTAGAAAAGGTGTATTCTACAGGCATTATGTACACAAGTTAGAAAAGCTCGCAGGAACTTGGCATGTCGTCCGTGCTGAATCGAACCCGGATGTGACTGATTCAGTGTCTAGATATACAGTTCTGTAGATCTTTGATCTGCAGATCGTTGAACATACGAAAATGGGGGGTAGGTAGGGTCAAGTGCTACCTCCTCAGCGCCAAATTTTAACCTAGACCCCAAGCAAGACTTGAGCAAGACTTAATTTAAACTTTAATTATTTTTATAAGTTTTATTATGTAGCCGATGTTTTTAAATAAAGATTAGATTTAAATTGAACGTTTCATTATTTTAAGTTTGCATTGATAAATTTCACAAAACATTTAACTTTCCACATTTAAGTAGAATTTCGTTGAAATGGTCCGGCTAGGTAAATAAAATTCATAACTATGGTTACAAAACAGATATCAAAGCAAACAACATACCGTTAGAAAGCTTATATTCTAGAAATGTTTTAAAAAAAATCAAAAGTCTTCAATCAGTTTTCGTTTTTTATTTATTGCAGTGCAAAGTTCAGCTTTAAAAACTTTCTGAACTCTTTTTTAAGTTTGAGGGCCCATAACTTTGTTTCTAGCAGTAACCAGCAACAGATATCAATTTTAAAGAAACCTAACAATAATTAAGATTCTAATAAAAAAATGATTATCCAGATCTCTCAATTAAAAATAAAGTTATAGGAGTTTAAAGGCATGCAAGTGACGACTTTCCAAAAATTCAAAAAACATACACAAAAAAAATTTGGGGCCTAGGTCAAATCTTTGGGGCCAAGTAGGTACTCGTAGCACATGACCCCGACCTATCCCCCATTTTCGTATGCTCAACTATCTGCCGAACACCCTGTATAAATCTCCGAAACGCGCCACCGACGCTCTAATAAAAATAAAGTTTACTTACCCATACTCCATTTCAAATAGCAACGAAATTTAAAGCTAATTTTGAATTACAGAAACAGAGGTCTGAAAAACTTATTCTTAGAATAACTTTAGTAACGTCCAAGATAAGTTGGATAGTATATCTTTCTGATAAACCTATATAAATTATATTTGCAAATCAGAATTGGCCCGAAAGCTATATAGGGTGCTAGGGTAAACAGTTGCATTACTTTAAGGGGTACTTGTACCCCTGATACTGAACAAATTTCCCTAAGAAACAGGAATGTAACAAAAAAAATTCGATCTTTCATCCTAAAGTTCAATCAGCTGATTGCGTTTAGTATGGGAAGACCAACATTTTTTTCACGAATTTCCTATAGGTTTCTTAGGGAAAGTTGTTCAGTAGCATGGGTACAATCGCCCCTTAAAGTAATGCAACTGTTTACCTTAACACCCTGAATACAACGTGTTAACGCAAGACTAGAAAGTAGTTTGTTTGGAATCGAGAGCAGAATCGAATTATCATGGTTTCAACATAGGATATTTTTTTCAAAATATTAAATAATTTCTCTGCAATATTTAAAATTTACTGAACTCGATCTCAACCCACCGCTCGGGCACTCTCGCCCAACTTACTACCAAAACAAGATACTTAAAATGTATCCATGAGCACGTTAGCGCTTTCATTCATTCCTGAAACAAATAATTTTTGCCTCAAAACTTAAAGTGTCTATAACTTTAAATTTTAACTATCTAAATAATGACATTATTGTTTCAATGAAAGTATATTTATTCATTACAATCAAAAATATATAATGTAAACCATTTCAAAACAATTAAATATTTTATATTATTATTATTATTTGTTTATTTATTTTTGTTTCAATCTAGTCATTTTGTTATAAATCAGTTGGGGTGTATGAGGTTTTGCGCTTATTCATTAACACGTTGTATATGAATCGGAAAATCTTTTCGTCCTTATTTGAAATGAAGTATAGTCATTGTGGTCTTCAAAACACTAAAACCCGCAAAGTCTTTCTTTCATCGTGAAACAGTTCCTCGAGACATTCCGACAAATTAACCGATTTGTCTGTCTTACATTGTACCTGAAGTAAAGCCTATTTACTTAAGTTCTTACTGACCTCAAAGAAGCTTGAAATATTTAACTTGTTTCAAATTAACTTTGTTTCTTTGATCTTAACGTTAAATTAGATTTTAGGAAAACATTTATTTTAGAATTATAAAGTTTTAAAAGCTTCAAATAAGGGGTTTTCATTAAGTGTATCGACGTAGTCCATTAATTTATAACTAGTTACTTAGGCGAATGCGATAGCGATACTGGATTATGAGCTAATATTTCGATCGTAATCCATTAAAAGTAAGTTATAGCCTGTAGAGGCCTCCTCTTACGAATAAGGGTGAGTGGGAGTGGGCCATACTCCACCACGTAGGCCCAGTGCGCGTTGGTCGAGGAAAGTAAGTGGTCAACTTGAAGACAGAGAATTTTCAACCCGCCTTAATAGGCCTCTGATCTGGCTTAATGAATAGTTACAACGCCATCTGATGGAACTATCTGAGACCATGGAAATGCTCGAGATGAAATACCACTAAACGGTCACCCATCCAAAGACTTAACGGACTTGACGTTGCTTAACTTCGGTGATCGTTTCCTATACCGAAGCTCCACTACGCCGCTATTTTACCTGCTCATGATACTGAACAACTTTCATCGAGGAACGTAAAAGCCTAGATAAAGAATATGTTTAGATTGAGCCTCACGCTTCTACCGTATAAAAAATTGGCCAACATTCTTATGTTTTTGTGCGTGAGGCGTCATACAACACATCTCTGTGTGCGTGTGCGCGACACGGTTTATCACCAAGAGTATAAGTAAATTACGTGTAAATTCTACTATTCATTTTCAATTAAAAATATGTTGCCGCCACGTGTTGAGGTTGTGTTGTGTATGTGGCATGTGATCTTATAATTCAAATCCGTGTTCACATTTTGATAATGCCATTACAGCAATAAGGTAAAAAAAATATTTATCTGACTATTTTATTTGGCACCACTCTGTTTCATACTTCAGAATCAAATTGAAGTATCCAACATACGTATAATACCTATACTCATGCCGGTGTTTTATGAGGGTAGGCAGAAACAATCGATAACCATATGCTATGATCTTGGCATACCTCTCTTCCACAGTAATCAATCATTTTAAACACGATTGTCGCTTCCAGGTACAGCCAGTACAGTCCTTCTTGAGTAAACTGCCAATTTGGTCTCCTTGACGTCCTCCGACGTCCAAAACGATAATAAATAAAGCCAACTCTGCACATACCTTTTTAAATGAACAAGTAGAACATAACAAACTAGATCAAACGAGAAAAAAAGAACACATCCCCAACATTTCCATAGCCACAAACGTGCCTGCCTTATGCCAGCTAATGCCATTGCCCTCAGAAATATCACGAGTCGCTACGTGAGCCTCTACTAAGCCGGGATTATCGTTTTTTGTTCCTTTTACTGGAACTATGTTGCCTGTTTCACTAGGTGCAAGGCAGTACGTTTTGCTTCAGGCTGTCTTGGTGCGAAAATATAGATTTAGGTACGTTAAATATGGAGAGGAAGAGAGGTACAAAGTCCATTCATTATCATGGGGGTAAACTGATCTAACGCGTAGGGGCTGATAATGGTGATGAAGGTACTTTATAAGCATATGCTCTCAAATATATTCCCCAAGGAGGTAGTCAGAGATATTCTGAAACCTCAGAACATCCACGTTTCACCAGTAGTATCAAAACTCTGTCTAGTGTGACGGGGGGTGAGTCTGTAGCCATATAATGGACAGTGGGTACAATACATGCCTCGAATCGAAGCATGCTGATTTCCTCACGATGTTTTCCTTCATCGAAAAGCCAGTGGTGTTACAAATCGTACATAAATTCTGAAAAACTCAATTGTACGAGTCGGCCTGGACGGGGATCAAACCATCGCCTACTGCCTCCCTAATGCATGGTAGGCAAGGTTACTCGCCACTGGACCACCACGGCTTTCCCGGCTCACCGTATGAAGGTACTCACCGGAGGAAAACTTTAAAAGTAAACCTGCATATAATAAAGACTACATCGATACTAACTAGGAATAAAATTGTAACCTTTTGTTCCTGTTTATTTATTTTTTGTTTATTTTTTAACGATGCATGTTGCAGATACGGACATGTTGCCATTTTCACGAAGCGTGTTGCTCTTAGACTTCATATATGAGGACAATTTACGCGTGTAAATTCTACTAACAAACTTTTCTGCGGGGGGCGAGGTAGCACGAGATACGCAACTTTGCATTTTATTCCATTAGTTTAGATTCTAATTTTGAATGTTAAAAATCATGAAAAACAGTGTCGTGTGAACCCCAAACGTTATAAACTCGAAATTATGGTTCCGCAATTATAGGCTGTCGCGTTTAGTGATAAGGTATAAAATTGAATGTAAATGCGAAAGATTTTTTGATCTTTCACGTTGGCTGAGGGGAAGTGCTAAGGCGAGGCGAGTCCACATATAAGTAGTCTAAGGTGTTGCTGATTTGAAGTTTGTACCTAATTTCTTATAAATAAACGTTATAATGTGTGTACATTGAAACTCACTTTTGCAATTTGCAGGATAGCACATAAAATATAACGTTTTTATTTCTCTCTGGATTAATCCTGGTTGCCCCACGAATACACCAAGTAAATAATTGATTGAATATAATTATTAATAGCTTATTCCTGATTCTAGTTTCGGCTCCATTTTATTTTGAAAAACGGTGCATCGACACAGCTAGAAAGTGAGTTACAAAGTTATTCATAGGGACTGTAAAAGTCCTTAGGTCACCATCAACATGAGTGAAGTTCTGTATCCTAGTACCTTTTAGCGGACGTATACGAGGTGTTACAAAAGTAAAAATAAATATTTAAAACTTTAAAGGGGGTTGTTTAGACCATCAAACTGAACAACCTTCACTATGGGACCAACATCAAAATCGCGAAACATCAGATTTTTTTTTCGCGATTTCGAAATTGGTCCCATAGTGAAAGATGTTCAGTTTAATGGTCTAAATCACCCCCTTAAATGTTTATTTGTATTTTTGTAACACCTTGTATAGATAATGATGATGATGAAAGTAAACAGCCAAGGAAAACATTGTGCAAACTTTCATACGCTAAAGAAGAAATGCTCATGCGTAGGTAAGCACCTTCCCGTGACAACATTTGGTGGATTTGGGCTGATATGATTCATTGAAGGTATAACATTTTCTTACTTGGTAAATTCTTAGTCTCCTTATATGTCACTCATGGTTAAAGATAGGTCCTATCCAGCTCGGGAACACAATAGCAGCATTAAATATTTAAAATTAAATGACATTTTCATACAAGCGCTCGTTGGCGTAATGGAGCTTCGGTGTTGGAAACGATCACCGAAGTTAAGCAACGTCAGGTCCGGTCAGTCTTTGGATGGGTGACCGTTTAGTGATATTTCATCTAGAGCGTTTCCGTGCTTCGGAAGGCACGTTAAGCAGTTGGTCTCGGATATTTCCGTCAGATGGCGTTGGAACTATTCGTTAAGCCAGGTCAGAGGTCTATTAAGGCTGCTTGAAAATTCTCTGACAGCAAGTTGACCACTAACTTGCCTCCACCAACAAGACGCAATGGGACTGCGTGGTGGAGTATGGCCCACTCCCACTCACACTTATTCGTGAGAGGAGGCATTTGCCCTTCAGTGGTATTCTGCAGGCTATAACTAACATTTCATGAAGCTCTTAATCATCTTAATTCGGCTTGAGATACACCATACTGCCTATCTTCGTTTCCGATTCCTCTACCCTAGAGTTATCTGACAAAAAATATCTATACAACGTGTTAATGAATAAGCGCAAAACCTCATACACCCCAACTGATTTATAACAAAATAATTAGATTGAAAAAATAATTTCATTATTTTGATAGTTAAAATTTAAAGTTATTCGCATTTTAAGTTTTCAGGCAAAAATGATTTGTTATCATTTCAGCAACGAATGAAAGCGCTAGCGTGCTCACGGGTACATTTTAAGAATCTTGTTTTGGTAGTAAGTAGAGTGCGTGCTAGTCCGTGCGGTGGGTTGAAATCAAATTCAGTGAATTTTAAATTTTAGAAACAAATTACCTATGTTGAAACCATGATAATTCGATTCTGCTCTCGATTCCAAACAAACTACTTGCTAGTTTTGTGTTAATTCATTAACACGTTGTATAATTGATAAGACTACCTTGTATTGTACTTTCTTAACTACTGTTTTGGAGTAAAAGGTTGTATGATTAATTATTTCCATTTTTGAAATTACTTTCATGAATCCTAACCATATGTCCAAAGCCAACATTAACGACGTATACCAACCTATCGTTAGCTGAAATAGCTTTTCAGTGGCAACACAGAGGCCAAAAGACTAACTACGGTCCAGCGAGGTTAAAAAAGGATAAAAACCTGGTTAAGCTCAGCCGTTAGCTCCTATCCTTTGGACTGTGGGGATTCGTATGCTCTTCAGTTTTGTGGGTTCTTTCAGAAGGATAATGTTACACTTTTATTTGCTTCATTTGGTGTGTACAGTAGTGTGATGATATAGGCTGATAAACATTGTGCGTAAATAAATAATACTTATTGCATTGTGTAAGGTTAATGTAGGAGTTTTTAATGTTGTCGAGCGTTAACCCGTGACTTCATCCGCACAAATTGTATACCCGATTTTAAGTCAGATCATAAGCTATCAAAAAGTTTCATCAAAATCGGTTCAGTAGTGTTTGCGTGATGCTGTTGCAAACATACAAACAAAAAAACAGACAAAAAACGTTGATTTGGAGCCAGCGGCATGATGGCGCGATAAAGCGCTATTGCACCCTAGCTCTCTTTCTTTTTGCGCGCGAACAAACGTGCTAACAGGCGCGATAAAATGTTTATCGATGTACCATGCCGCGGGCGCTGGGATACCTAAAAACCATATTGTAATCTTTTTCTTGTAAATATCTTCAAAGTACAGTCACACTTCTATTAAGATAAGATAAGATAAGATAAATATTCTTTATTTGCACACCAAAATACACAAAAAACAACAACAGTATACGCGAACAAGAAGGGTACAAAAGGCGGCCTTGCGATTTGCTTTTTTTTTGCGATTTCGATGTTGGTGCCATAGAGAACGTTGTTCAGTTTGACGGTCTGATCATCCCCTTAAAAAAGTGTCAGCATATTAAGAAGGACCCTATATATCGATTTATGAAAATTTAAGATGGCTCGAAGTACCATAGGCCTCCCAAAACCATTTATTAATTACACGGTCACAATTTTCATCTCTTTTTAGTCTATATTAAAATTCGAAATCTGCAATATCTAACAATAACATTTAGTCGGAAAAAAAATAACAATTCAGTATGAAAACTGTGACTGTCATAAATTTTATGATTCTAAAGCTATTTGTAATAGATGTGTGCTTCAATCAATTTTAGTTTTTCAACTTTTATTCGCATTGTTTGCAATCTCTGTTTGATTAAAAACAATGAAAAAAACGTTTACCAACTAACGGCTAAATGAATGGAACAATCAAATTAAAAACTGTACGTTTTGCGAATATTTCCATTTATTTTTCGTTTTCCAATAATTTATTGAAAACATTTCGACAGTTAGAAAGACCTCGTTTAAACTATTTACAATTTAACGAACAAACTTAAGCAAACTTTTTTCACTTTTTCTTATAATAATTATAATAAAATTATTATCTAGCAACAGAACGGGATATTTTATATCCACAGAAATAAAAAAAATTGCGAATTGAAATTTAACTATTCATATTCGTAATTGAGTACCCATTATCGAATATTCGATGACTTTGTCTTTAAATGCAGAGCCGTGGTTTCTTGACTGTACATTTTGGATAATTATAATTCATTGATAATTTTATAACATAACAAAAAAAAAATTTTAACTACATGAATATGTTGGTAAAGTACTAGTTTACCTTCTTCAACGTATCAGATACGAAAATTTTTACCTGTACATAAAACTAAAAATGTTCCGTTAAGTAAACTAAAATTGAACATTTTGTACGTACATAATTCGTTTTATTTTGTTTTAATTTTAGTAATGACTGTTTTTAACGTATCATTAATATCAAAACAAAAAGTAATCGTTAGTCACAAAAAAAAAATTTTTTGCATGAAAACTTATAACTGGACTAGTGATAATGATTTTTTTTATCAATTTATAATTTCTGATAATGATTATCACGGCTCAAAAGACAATTTAAGACACAAATAGGAGTATAACCGTATTATACAAAACATATTTACAATTTTAATGTTATTATAATTATGTACAAAGTCTCCTTTAATGGACAAATTATAAACTATATTCGTTTTTATAGTTGCCTCAAGTCTTATTTATTATCATTCATATTTATAATATTATCATTATGAGTAATAATTTTATAATATTGTGTAAATTTGGTTATAACTGTTTTAAAGAATTGAGACATCTATAAATCATTTCTTATTATTTGCATTAGTAATCAATTATCTATCGATGTGTATAGAGTTATCTATTAAATTAAAAACTGGACTCTACTCAATAAGATAAAAACCTAATCTGAAACCTAATTAAGATAAATTAGATGAAAGAAAAATTTGATCAAAGCCAAATAAGATGCCCTTTTTTGCGTCATCTGTCTGACTGACATCTCTATATCCATCGATGACTTTATCACATTTTAGTGATTATGATTTTTATTATTTATAACTAGAGCTATTTCAGTTTCGTTTAATACAGAGATAAAAAAAACATATTGAGTTTACTATAATGTACCTTTTTTCTTTAATTTCAGAAGTCCTTAATTATGATTTCATTCAAACACGTAGGGTTTGGCAGTTCACGTTTTGTAAAGTAGGTATTATAATTGTATTTGGTACATATTTAATATTTATTAAGTAACATTTAATGGCTTCTTTACATATTTCACAACCGTTCATAACTTAAATAACAATTTAAATGTGTTTAAAAACAAAACGAAATCGTTTTTAATGTATTTTGATATCTGCGCAACATTTCACTATAAAGTACGTATTTTTAATTTTAGTATTGATAATAACTATGCAATTTATTGAATTATCATACTTATTTACAATTACAATTTACAAACAAACCGTAACACAATTCATTATTTCGTTTTATCCTAACTACCTTATAAAATTTCACTAAAACCAACATCATGATTTTTAAGTAGCTTTCAAGAAAAGCCCCTCAAATTGTCATTATCAGCTACTTAAAAACAATGGTAATCTCAAAAAACAACTTAACTAAAATAAGCTTGAGCACTCCGTAACTCGAGGGGAAACTCCAAAAGTCTTAAGAAAAATTATTTACACGAATCCTAGAGCTGTGTTGTTTGTCAGAGTGGGGTGTCCCGCGGGGTGACGCGGGGTAAGTTCGCGGGCGCAGGTGCGGGTAGAGGGCGCGGAAGGGTGCGGAGGTGCTGGAGTGGTATACCGCAGCGGGTGTCACTTGGGGCAGACATGGCAGACATGGTGGAACCGCGCGGAAGAGTGCACGAGCCAGCTGCGAAGCGCGCCGGCGGTGGAATACCCGATGACGCATTCTGAGGAAGAAGGAAATGATTACAGAAAATTACAGCATTTTAAATTAGGTACTGATGAAGTTTGTACAACTACCAGTATATGGGTAATATTATCTACATGACTGTAGTACCATGGTTGGTACTAGAAGTGGACAATTTCTTAAACCACAGATTTTAGACGTTTAAAATTATGGTTCTGCATCGGCTGCATCCATCACACTAAATACAACACAACACATCCTGTTAAACTGTGTTGGTACATAGTTCGTTTTGAATCTTTTGCTAAGACTAAAAGTCAGCCAAATATTTATAGCTCAAGACCTTAATACGTTGCAGGGTGTAAAAAAAACCTGTACCTTATAATGGGACATTTGTGGAACTGTTGACGACGTGAAATGAACATCGTCCACAGGGGGCTAGACTCTGCTTTCTAGTGGCTGCTAACAACTTACAGGAGCTTCATGCATCGCAGGGTGTGACGGCGGAGGCGCTGTCCTCAGCGGGCAGTACCCTGGCAGACCACCTCTGACGCCAGCGACGCTACCGCGGGGCCCTCTGCTGCCGGGTGGTGGTGAGATTGTTGACACTTGCTGCTGGCGGTAGTAGTCCATCTAGGAGTGAAAGGTTGTTTTAGAAGTGGTCAAGCTGACGGAAGTATAATTACTTTTGTTGGCACTGCAAGAATCAACAGAAGTATTAAATCAACGGATTGCCGTAGATTGAAATGAGTGTCTGACGTGTTATGATTTATTCTGAGAAATTAGGTTAAACGTTTTTCTGAGGTACTCTTGAGATAATCTGCAAAAGAAGTAGAGGACCTACGTCTTAATTTTAAAAATGGTGGTCGTTTATAATATGCTTGTAGCGACAGTAAGAATAATTAAGTTTGTGGTAGCTACCCAGAATTTTTAAATTACGTATTCTACAAAGGCGTACTAGTCCTAAGAAAAAGGAAATTTTGAATCTCTCTAGCCGGCCGTTTTAGTAAAATTGCGGAGGAAATATTTACATTTTCATAAAATCTTATCACAGAAAATTCTATTGTCATCCTTTTAGTATTTTCAACGTAGATTATAGCATGTGACGAGCTGTAGTCTCTGCTGGGGACCCTCCTATGAATTGTTTTAAAAATGTTTAACGACAAAGTTTCAAAGCGCATCTTATACTGAGAGCAGCATAAGGGAAAGAGGAAACAGGGCGGCCTACTCTTGCGGTATAAAGATGTGTTTAAGCATCACATGTCATTAAGAGGTGTGACAGTGATCCATCAAGACCTGTGGCCATTCACTAACGTTTTGTCGGAGGGGTGCTGATGTGCAAAGAGTTTGGCTATAACATTTACTACGAAAATCGGGTACGTCAGCCACCTTTGAGCACATGAACGCTGTAAGTCTCTGTGGCGGATAACTATCGTGATTATTATTACAACAATATCAACATACCCATACCTGCATCTGATCAGTATCAGACGGTATGATATCAGGATTGCGGTCATCACTTTCACTATCATCCTTTTCCCTCAGTTTATCAGGAGACGCTGGCTGTGATGATGGGGGTGGTGCTGACCGAGGTTTGCGTTTCGCACAACGCTGCCTGACAGCTATCATGAAGAAGACCAGGATTATCATGAGGATTCCACCACCGCCGACTGCTGCTGACATGGCTCCGGACATTTGGAAGGCGGTTCTGGGTAAATCTGTTGACAAAATTGTACGTTATAAAGAGTTGTTGGAAAGTTCAAAATTTTGGAGTTTTCATTCTGAGTTAAGCGATAGCTGATGACTGATTGCAATTAATGATTTTTTTAGGGGGAATATATTGCGATCTCAAGAAAAATAATAAAAGAATTAATGAAAATATCAGTGGTGGGCGGGATTTGAAACCGCAACTTGTTTAACTAAAGAAGCTCATACAGCCTGTCTACATATTTAGTCTTTTGAAATGATCTGTCACCACAAAAAAATATTGTTGAGACCATTGATTTAGACCAATCCTCCTTACAAGCATGGAAACACAAAAATTAGCTATTGTTGTCGGTACTGTTCGTCCTTTTTTCGTACGTGTCCGTCGTCGATGTTTCCGACTTTACGTTTGTCGCTTTCTATCAATTTTTGTCGTTGGATTAGAAAGGGACAAAGTTGACGTCGGAAACAACGACGCAAATATAAGAAAGAAGGATGAACATGAACATTACCGACCAACAAGGAGTATTTTCATGTTTCACCGTTTGTAAGGCAGTCTGCTCTCCAGGTATAGACTATACCTATTTTTAGTTTCCTGGTTGAGACCCATGGTATGTATGTATGTATATGCTCACGACTATATTCCCCGAGGGGGTAGTCAGATATGTTCTGAAATCTCAGAGCATTCACGTTTCACCAGTAGTACCGAAACTCTGTCCAGTGTGACGAAGGGTGAGCCCGTCGCCACTTATAATGGACAGTGGGTACAATACATGCCTCGAAATTGAAGCATGCAGGTTTCCTCACGATGTTTTCCTTCACCGAAAAGCCATGACAATGATGAAGCCGAAGACCCATGGTGAAGATAATCTCAAAAGGTGGTGGCACATCTATAAAGTTTTTATAACAACATAACTTTAAAAATCTGTAAATTTAAATGATCAATAGAAACCAGAATAAATCAAAGTTTAGATATAAAATAAAAATCCAAACGATTAATAACATTCAAACTTTATCATTCTTATAGTTTTCATCTCAGGTGTGTGTAAAAGTTTTGATATTAAGTCCCCGGTGTATTTATAATTGTTGTAGATGTAAGAATTGGATCGAAGTGGCATATAATCATCAACATCCTCTATTGCCTTTGAGTTCGGTTTAATTCACAAACGCATCAAAATTCCTCCTTCAGCATTTTGAAGGTTTTCATTGTGATGATGATGTTTTCCTATATCGAAAAACCAGTGGTGTTACAAAACGTTCATACATTAATTAACATTGGTACGAGTCTTATCCACGCTAAATTTCCTCCAGTCAGCCCACAACAACCCACTGCTGGGCCTCCATTTTAAATATAAATTGCATTATTAAACATGAATTGAATCTAAAGATTCTACCTACCCCTACGAGAGCAAGGCATTAGTTTTATATTTAGTTATGTAAGTATATAGGTAGTATTAAATCTTACCCAGACTTTTATCATGAACGTGATGCTTCTCTGGGGGCCTCAAAGTACTAGCCCTCATCGGGTAAGGGTCCCCCCTTCCCTTGGCATTGTAGGCCAACACAGCTGCTGCGTAAGTTCTTCCTGGTATCAGACCTACTGCTGTGAATCTTGGTATTGGGCTAGATACGTTGGCTACAATCTCCTGTTGACGAAAAAATATAATCATTATCACTTGCAGTCAGGGCCAATATGATACTCCACAGATTCAGTCATTGCTCAGCGCAAGTAAAAATAACATTGTTTAGAGCGTACTGCACATCTATGTACACCTGTAGTCTGTGGACTGCATATCGCCAGGCATCTCTAGGGGCCCTGCGCACCCAATACAATAATGCCTTTAGGATGCTGCTGGGGCTGCCGCGCTTTTGCAGTGCATCTGGCATGTTTGCGGACGCTCATGTCGATGGGTTTCCCACCACGCTCCGCAAACGTTGTGCTGCCGCACTGCAGAGGGTTCGCGCCAGCACCAATAGCATTCTGAACATGGTAGCCAGTAGATACTGTGACAGTAGCGTTAGTAGGCGCTGGATCAGTTTACACTTAAGTGTTTGTACTAACATAGTTATTTAAGTGTGTTACTAATCAATATGGATGTAATGTCTGGAATAAAGAATTTTTATTTATATTTTTTTATTTTTTATTATTATCATCATCATCATCAGCCTATATTCGTCGTTACTTAAAAACCACGTCAGAGGCCGTAAGGCGGTCTGAAAAACTCTGATATCAGGGCTTGCACACACAATAAGAAGAAGCCTATATTATATCCCACTGCAGGGCACAGGCCGAGAATCAAAGAGAGTGTATGGGCGTGAGTCCACCACGCCTGCAAAACAAATATTGGTAGATTTCACATAGGCATCAGAATTTCTTCTTCAACATATGCAGGTTTCCTTCACCGTTTCAGAGCTGTCAGTATTACATACATAAACTTTAACTCATTGGTACATTGATGTAGTCCGTGCGGATTCGAACCTGGAATCTCATGATTGAGTGTCCACACATCTCCGCAACCCGCCACCGACCTATCAAAAAATTTTGCAATTAAGGAGACGACCATATTGGTGTAATGGTTATCACGCCGGGCTGCCAGTCCAGGATGTCCTGGGTTCGAATCTCGGTCCAGTCATAGATGTTTACATGTTTGTGTTGTTGATTATATAGTTTCTATAATTAAGAGGCTATGTGAAAAAATAGGATTCTTCAAAGCATCATATCTCATGAAGTACTAACAGTAGGAGTATGATTTGCGGATATGTGTAAAATGAACATATAATTGAATTTTGATTAGAGCCAAAACACGATTAAGACAGATTTTCTCGATAGAAAAACAAGCCAAAGTAGGCTCCGTCTTTATCGATAAACACTTGGAAGTGCTAAACGGTGAATATTAGAAACAAGAGGCTTGATTTAAAAAAAAAGAGATAGATTTTTTATAAATTTTGATTAGAGCAGAATTGAACTTACATAAATAGTACAATTACAATTAAATAAAGTTTGTTTTATGCTTGCATCGTTTCAGGCGACATAGGACCTTAAAAGCCTAGTAGCTTACGTTTGGGATTACTACAATGTATGTGCGTGTGAGCGTTATTTACTAGTATTTCATGGCTTTTATCATTATTGTTGCCCTGGAAATTAGCACGGTGAAGTACCAATATGTAGTAAGTACCGTAGAAATTACTATCGGCTGGGCGCAAGAAAGTTGTAAGGTTGGAAGTTCGATTACAGGGTCATCTCATGGTACGCGCCTGTAATAGGAAAGGAGGATAAAGAAAGTTTAATATGAATTTTATAAAAAAAACAATTAAATATTTTTGGCGCTACATTTTCAAAGAACGCCCTATTTTTTATTACATTGTAAGTATATAGTAAAAGTCAGATCCCATACCTACATTAAACGACAAATATAAAAAGGTTTTCTTTATACAAAATAAACACGATAGAAAGGAGAATTTCTTTTAGGTGTTCCGATTTCATCGGGATATTTTATTTTGCTGAAGGAAGTAATAAATATGTATGAAGATAAAAAACACATCGTTCCTCATACTTGTCCTAAAATATTGTTAGTGTAGGCTTTTAGATTACCTACTTTTTCAGTATCTATTAATTAACTTCTGAAAATATACACCTACAGACCTCAGACCTTCAAACTGAACAACTTTTACCGGCTTTATCGGATGTTTCATACATTTGGGTCGAGTTGACATTTGCTATGGAATAGCACATTTTATTCGCAATCTCGAAATTTGTCGCAATAGTAAAAATTGTTCAGTTTGATTGTCTGAAGTATCCCTTAGAGTAGGAAAAGCGTATATACCTACTTTAATTTTGCCTTTCAAAATCTGATTCAATATAATTATCAGAGGAATGTAGGGAAAATACGGACACCGAAGAAATCTGAACACAAATATATAAATAACTGCAACGAATGAAACTATTGGAAACAACACGTGTTTTCCGAGTACATTCGAACAAATCGTTCAATAAAAGTATCTGCTGATGATTGAAATACTTTTGAAGCTTTATATATGAATTTGCTTACCTGGGTAACAATTTCCCGGACTTCTAGAAGGAAGGACTGAGGCATGCCTCCATTGAAGCCTTCAGAGCATCGAACTCCAAAGGATGTTAGTGATGCATTCACCACTGTGCAGTTGTGGACTTGATCCGGACGTCCTGTGATGAAAATTATAATAAAATTAACAAAAAAATATTAAAAATTTTACAGTTTTTGTTTGGCGCTCGCTTACATAAAGAACGAAGTTTGATGCTATTTTTATATCAATCAATAAAAGTCAGAAATACTTTAAACAAGATATTGGAACCAATATCTGTGTCTGTGTTTTGTTAGATTGTCATCTGCAAACTTCGTTTGTATGGAGCGGTGTTGCGGAAATATCCTCTTGATAACAATATGCTCATGACACTCCGAGGATAGTTAAACACATTGTAACACTAGCATAATGAAGAATGTACACATTTTACTAGAAATGCTCAAATTCTATCTTTGACTATTTATATGTGGACTGGTTACGCGTGTAATTCTACTAACAAACATTTCTGCCACTTTTTGCGGGGGGCGAGGTAACATGAAATCCGCAACTTTGGATTTTATTCCCCATAACTTTAGATTCTAATTTTTAAAGTTAAAATTCATGAAAAGTAGTCTCGTGTGAACCCAAAACGTTCTAAGTTCGAAGTTATTATTTCGCAATTATAGGCTGTCTCGTTTAGTGATAAGGTGTAAAATTGAATGTAAATGCACAAGATCAATTGTGCTTATACCGTGGCAGAGGGGAAATGCTACCGCAAGGCTAGTCCTTATAATAATTAGTCAAAGAATTCTATCCAGTATGACAAGTAGTTAGCACGTCGCCAACTTTTAACAGATTTGTTAGGTACCCTAAAAGCATTTATTATCTTCGTCCAAAACATTTAGAAATTGAATCGTTATAAAAAAGTGGTATTTAATTTGTTCCCCGTCCAGGCCGACTCGAACCGATGAGATTTTCAAAATTTATGTACGATATGTAACATCACTGGCTTTTCGGAAGGAAAACATCGCGAGGAAACCTGCAGGCTTCAATTTCGAGGCATGTATTGTACCCACTGTCCATTACAAGTGGCAACGGGTGTACTCCCCGTCACACTGGACAGAGATTCGGTACTACTTCTGAGGTTTCAGAATATCTTTGACTACCCCCTCGGGGAATATAGTTGTGAACATATGCTTATGCTAATGATTTTTTTAAATGGACAGTGAACACACTACATGCCTTAAAATTTAAGCGTGTAGGTTTTCTTTACGGTCATCATCGTCTTTATTAAAGATCAATGCTCTTCTCGGTGACGGATTCACGAATCCAGCGACACGAGAAAAATCGAAGTCTTCCTCTGCCTGTCTTCCCCTCTATTTTTCCTTTCATTTTATTTATTTGCGATGTTTATCCATATCATGTTATGAATTATATTGTAGCCAACTAATCTTAGTACTTTTTTCTTCTATAAATTTCCAACGATTATACAACGTGTTAATGAATAAGCGCAAAACCTCATACACCCCAACTGATTTACAACAAAATAATTAGATTGAAACAATAATTTCATTATTTTGATAGTTCAAATTGAAAGTTATTCGCATTTTAAGTTTTGAGGCAAAAATGATTTGTTATCATTTCAGCAATGAATGAAAGCGCTAGCATGCTCGTGGATACATTTTAAGAATCTTGTTTTGGTAGTAAGTAGGGTGACTGTGCCCCTGCGGTGGTTTGAGATCAAGTCCAGTAAATGATTAAATTTTAAAAACAAATTATTTAATATTTTGAAAAAAATTACCGATGTTGAAAATATGATAATTCGATTCTGCTCTCGATTCTACACAAACTACTTTCTAGATTTGCGTTAATTCATTAACACGTTGTATCATTATTTCGAATCAACTTCTTTTGGAATCAACCTTTGTAAATCAATACCAAACCCTACCAAGGGACCTACAGGGTATTGTACCCAATATTCGTGTAATAAGGGAATTCCTTCCCAACGATGATCTCCTGCAGTATTCACCACACAAGTAATACAAGAAGCATTACGGGAGAAATGCAGCGTAATTTTGGTCACAAATTTACGACAGTCTGGCGGTGCGCTAATTCTACTCGTAAACTAAAGAGTTTTCTTAGTTTAATATTTTTATGACTACTATTTAGTTTTGGATTAAGAATTTTAGCTGTTAATACTATGTAATAAAGTGCATTGTCGTTTTTTAAGACATCGTCTACTTTGATATTTAAATAGGCTAATAAAAACTTTAGCTATATTAAATAATGTTCAAGTGGATTGCTGTTTTTATTATTTGCCATTTTCTAGACAGCTTTTACGACCCATGATTTTTATAAATTTTATAAGAGCGCTAGATGCTTCTTTCTGCTTATTAAAAAATGTTTTCTTTGTCAATTAAGTATTTACACAATACAAAATATAAACCTAAATTCAAAACAATACAAGTATCTACCTACCTAGTTACAAAAACACGGTTTTATTGCTAAAAAGATTATTGTCATAATATACAAGGTGTAACAAAACACCCTAGTCATATTTACAGTGGTAGTTTAGACCATAAAATTGAACAAGTTTCACTAAGGAACCAACATCGAAAAAAAATCTGCTGTTGTATACAAAACTGCGGTAATGACTCGACTAAATGGGACAGCTGATTTTGTTTTTTCGATCTTGGTTACATGATGAAAGTTGTTCAGTTTGATGGTCTAAACCACTCCTATAAAAATTAAGTTTTGTTACACCCCGTATAATATAATACACGGGGACCGAAAAGTACAATTAATTAAATTAAACTCAACGGCGTAACACATTTGACAAGATCGTTTGTAGTAATTACAAATTTTGTAAACTGTAGTTCACAATCTGTTACACCATACCGTATTGTAACGTGACGTCTAATTTCAAGACAAAATTGTACCACATGTTTCCTCATTCAGAATTCAGATACACTTAAACAAAGACTCGTTTACTTGCGTTCGAGAGAATAGAGAAACTCAATTGTTCAACAATTTACAGTTCTCTAAATGCTTTCAAATAGTTTCAGTTATTTAGTGAATTGAATTCCGTAGTGCAGTGTATAAATTAGCCTCTTGTTCTCACATTTAGATTTTATCTGTTCTTTTTTTAAGAAGAGTCCTCGACGAGAATGTTTACGAAAGAATATACAAGGGTTGACTGCGTAAAGCGAATACTTGCGAGCATTTGAAAATGACCTAATTGCTGATTTTTGCGTACCTAATTTAGGTAGATATGTGAAGAGAAAACGGTAAGGTCTTCAACTGTACCATAAATGATATCTGGAATTAGCTCTCTATAGCCATTCTTTTAGGGTTCCGAAGTCAACAAAGAACCCTTATAGTTTCGCCATGTCCGTCTGTCCGCGGCTTAGCTCAGAGACGCTTAGCACTAGAAAGCTCTAATTTGACACGGGTATACATATTAATCACGCCGACAAAGTGGTACCCCATCAGTCCCATCAGTCATCAGGTATCGTTGGATAGGTCTTTTAAAATATTTTTGGGTGTGGGAAAACCATATTTCGATTTAAGGATCCGTTAGCGAAATATTAAGCTTTAAAGTGAACATTTTTGTTAGTGTCAAGTGTCCCGCCCCTCCTGCCAGCTAAACAGTTGTTTCTAGATACGTGAATAAATTCACGGCAATAGAATGTATAACGAATTTAAAACGAAAACTATCATCGCTAAGTAAGGTTTACAAGTTGTAGTAGTGTACTTTTTAGACTTTAGTGGCCGTTAAACCGTAGTATAAAACAAAAAGCCCCCTTCTAAGTCCGTATATTGTGACGGGCAACTACGGAACCCTATCCTAGGCGTGGCCCGACACGCACTTGGCCGGTTTTTCTTATTTCTGTCTCCCGTTTGCAATAGAGGGAAGTCGAATATTTGTTTTTCCTACTCCTCCTATCTTCTTTGATTAAATTCATTGCAGTTTCCAAGACAGATTAGAGTCATCCCCCGGGCTCGCTGGACTTCATTGTCTGGTGTTGTGAATAGTCGCCGCTGTTGCTCCTGGTTTACAGGAGTTAGAGCGGTGGGAATGTGTGGTGGAACCATGTGAAGAGATTACAAAAGTATTCTTTCAAGTTTACAATACACCACCAGTTTTTATTACTAACATAACTTTAAGAGTGTATTTAGATTTAAGATTGTATTAAACTAAACAACTTTCCCTGAGGAACATTATTCAAAAAAGGAGAAAATTTTTTGGACTCTCTATACAAAAGTGCGGATCAGCCGATCGATTTTCTATGGAAGGAAAAAATTTTTCTCGATTTTCGATCGACTGTTCTTAGTTTCATTGTCTGAATACATTCTTAAAGTTGTTAGTAAATAAAAACTAGTGGTGTAAAAGGTAGTACCAAAACTCTGTCCAGTGTGACGGGGAGTGAGCCCGTCGCCACTTGTAATGAACAGTGGGTACAATATATGCCTCGAAATTGAATTGATTGCCTCACGATGTTTTCCTTCACCAAAAAGCCAGTGTTACAAATCGTACATAAATTCCGAAAAACTCATTGGTACGAGTCAGCCTGGACGGGGATCGAACCATCGCCTCCTGCACGGCAGGCAAGGTTACTCGTCACTGGACCACCACGGCTCCTATGATACCATACTATTATGAAAAAACGAATGCTTAAATTTCGATGAGGTGTTTATTGTTCAACGACAATGGGCTCTCTCTCTCTCTCTATCACGCTGGATAGAGTTTGAGCACTGCTAGTAAATTAGCAAGCTACTTGCTACTGGACCACCACAGTTTTTGCTTATTAATTAGATAAGCTATTGGATAAGCTGATAAATTCAGTTATACAGTAAATCAAATTAAAACTTGATTCTTGGATATTGTAAAATATTTACTGGATTCAAAGACTTCCATGCTAACAAAGGCATGTCAAGCAGTTTTGATATGACAGTATCCGTTAAATAAAGGCAGAGGCTTGTTGAAACGGGTTACTACTCTGACAGCAGGATGACCACTGACTTGCTTTGAACTATTCGCTTTGAGAAAAGTAAATGTTACTGCAATTGCAACATTAAAGAGTTGCTACGCGCACGAGTTGATTGCCATTCTGAAGAATTCCGCTAATTATCACGGGCTTGGATGAAATCAACTGGCAATTGTAATGTTGCAGTCGAGATGTCAAGCGCATAACGTCACTGCAGGCGCGAGGGTAGTGCGGGGGGGAGGGGCGCCCGTGGCTTACTTCAGGCCCCGATGGCAAACAACTCGCACGCGCACTCTGCAGGGATTACTCCCTGCAGGCCTTACGGCCTCTGCCTCGAATTTTGCGGGCAGCGGGGCGGAGGCGGCGGCGGCGGGATCTTATGCGTAAAATCAAATGGATCGGTTCTCGAAAACAGCGGCATGGCAGGCGTATTTTACGCATAAGATCCCGCCGCCGCCGCCGCCGCCTCGCTGCCCGCAAAATTCGAGGCAGAGGCCTTAATCTCATAACAAACGGCGGGACGGACGATATTGTTTCTGTACTCTTCTAACGCACACAATCGCTTCCTCTCACTGACATGCAGGAAAGTGACGAGCTTATGTAACTTTGCGTGCGTAAAAGGCACGTGACAGTGCGCAGACGGGGCGCCGTCGCTACTTTTTAAAACATAGAAATGACCAGGCATGGACACATCGTAATCTGTGGCCTGTGACAGCGACGCATGAGTCCCGGCACCCGCACCCCACCCCGGCTGCACCCCCGTTCCCGCCCATCCCTCATCCGTCGCGCCCGTGCCGTCCTTTCTGTATGTTTTACAATAGGTCGCAGACGAGTAAGCGTCGTGTCCGCGCCCTGTCTTTTCTATATGTTTTGCGTCACGACGCTTCTATACATTTTGTATGAAAGGGACGCGGAAGAGACATATGTCAGCGACCCGTCTGCGCCTTACGTCTTTTCTGTGTGACTAGCGCAGAAGAGTACATCAACATATTATAGCGGCCATGTGTTGCGACCGTAATTGAAATGAATCGAAACCTTTTTAGGGGTGGCTTAGACCGCCAAACTGAACAACTATGGGACGAACCTGAGATTACAAAACAAAAATCAGCTTATGAGTCGAGTAGGTATTCAGTTTGGTACGGAACAGCGTTTTTTTTTTAGATTTTAGGTTTCTTCCCATAGAAAAAGTTGTTCTGTTATGTTCTGAACCACTTCTTAAAAAATCTATTCATTTCTATTACACTTGTAGTTGTATCAATGTTTCTGTTCACTCAAAATAGGAATACGGTCGTGAGTTTATGGCAAACTTACCAGCAGCGATAATATGGTACACGCAAGGCACCCGTTGCTTGCCAATCCTGTTGTGGGCCCAGCACAACAGAGTTCCGTAGTCCATCTCAGTGTGAGGAGTATACCTGACGGTGGAACTGGTTCCAGCTCTGATGACGAAGTTCTCTGATACTTCGTTGCTGTTGGCTGTGTTGTTGAAGGTCCAACGGAACTGTTGGAGGAGGAAAATTGTATTAGATAAATATTTCAAGAATATATTAAAGGAAGAGTTTGTTGAGGCGCTCGTTGACGTAGTTGGTCTTCGGAATCGGAAATTTGGTTAGTGCTTCGAAAGGCACGTCAAGCAGTTGAACCCTGATAGTTCCGTCAGACGGCGGTCAAAAGCCTATTAGAGAGGCGGATAATTCTCTGTCAGCAAGTTGAACACCTTGCCTCTTACAATCAGCACCAGGCCCGCGTGGTGGAGTATGACGTACCTTCTCACCATAACTCATGATCATGAGAGAAGGTTTTTGCCCTGTAGTGGGCAGTATGCTTTGGGAGAGGCCTTTTCGAATTAAAACTCGTTTTTTTCTTCCGCGTACTGCAGACTACAGATTAAAAAGTTTCAAAAATATTATTTCTTATATCTTTTAGTAGAACTGTAGATTTTGGAAAAAAAATGATTTGGAGAATAATAAATACTATTATAAAATATAAAAAAGGGAAAACTATAAAAAGTGTGCGTGTCTTTTTTTCTATAAGTATATTTTTGCTCGAATTAATTAACCTAAAGTTGTTTTGTGACAAGGAAGTACGTTTTTCTTATAACTCAACTTAATTAAAAACGATGGCTAAATATTAATAAACTTAATATTCTAATAAAAATTTAACAATTTCCTTCCTTATCAATTAATTTAGATACATCAAACATCCCGGAAGAATTGTTTTAGTGAGAAACATAATTAAAAAAGAAGTTTTAACGGAATTGACGTTTTCAGACGATGATACTTGGGTTACATTTTATCAGTTTTATTTTTCATAAAAATTTACAACTTTCTTTCTTCATTATTTTGGTAAGAAATGTAAATACAATGTTCGTATCGTAGATAGAGAAGCTTTAGCAAAAATTCTTATTTATGCATGAAATATAACTATCTATCTAGGTAACAGCAGATGTGAAAAAGAAATTTATGTTGCTTTTAGAATTTTTTTCATTCATTTCATTTCATTTAATTTCAATGTGAGTGGAAGTGTCGGCAGAGGGCGCTCTCGTTGGACGTATTCTGATCAAATCGGTTGCGTCCTACCAAAACCACAAAAACCTACAAAAAGAGGAGGTGCGGAGTACTCGAAACCGACGGGCATGTATGAAGAGATATGGATATGCATGAGACTAAAGTGACGTTATAGATAGATCTAGGTATCAGTACGGTGATACCCCGCTTTACGCGAGAGATACGTCCCAGGGAAAATCGTATTTATTAAAGCTAGAAGATAGATAAATAACATTCGAGGTTGTGCATTCTTCCGCTCGTAACTAAAAATATTATATATTTATATTATACGTGTATACAGGTAGCGTATACGGGCGTGTTATATAGGGTCCCGTAAAACGGGGTATTACAGTAGTTTATGCGTCTTTTTTTTGTAAATTATTAAGTACCTGCCTCAGAGGAAGGATCTCCATAGAGTCCGCATAAATTTACCATTGTAGTTAGTCTCTTTTGTCTTATGACGTACCTTTAATAGTAGAAGGAGATGGAACTATAGATATTTGTTTATGCGGCTGTCCACTTTTTTTTGAGCTTGTGTGTGTGAAAAGTAACCTTAAACATAAGGCCATATGTCACTTGGTGTCTTTTGTCCATACTACTTGACACCACACACTCAAACCTAAACGTCAAAAAGAGTGGACACTTTACAATTGGTATGGCTCACTCTATTAGGTATAATCTCTTTGGTACCTGCTCTAAAGAGAGCTGACCGGACATCTATTTGTTATTTAGGTACGTAAATACTCCTTGCTAAGATTTGGTCGAGGGGATTAGACAAAGAAAAGTAGCAGATCCAGTGCCTTATATTCATTGTTATTCATGTGTACAATAAAATGATAAAATCAATGACATTCTTTACACATGGACTCACCACGTCATACAATAATAAAACCAAAAAATGGCACATGTCTCTAATGTCACCTTTGTATGCCTCAGTTATGCTCGGCTGCCATACACTGACATTCCAGTCCTTTCAAATATCCTCTGTCACAAAGCAGTAGTGTAAAACAATTAGGCACATTGCAGCGGTCCCGTTAATAGCGCACTGATGCGAAGTCCTTGTTTATAGGATGTCATTGGATAAAATATATGAAATCAGACAATTCTTCCAACATTAATAATCTCAACTGTTATCGTTAAAACAGGTTCAGTAATTTAATAGAAATTTATATGACTGTGTATTAAATTATAATTCTGAAAACTTAAGCTCGTAGTAATAATGTACTCTCATTATTTATGTATAAATCTTAGAGTTTTCTCTGAATTTGGGAAAGCATTCGACAAAACTTCCTACTTATAAAAGTTTACTGAAAAAGCGATTTTAACTAGTGATGTTGCAATGGATATGTTATTTCGTATATCAATGGATATTCTGTTGTTTTTATTTTGATACATGCATAAACTTACGAATTTAATCCTTTTCGAGGTGGTCAGAAGCTTTTCTACAATTACTAACAACGTTATCGTCTTATTTTGCTTATGTTACAAAAACAGAATAACTAAGATAACACATTGATATTAATATTATACAAATAACAGTTTGTTTATTTATTAATAACAGCTTAGAAGAAGTATATGTCTAGAATGAGAGCCTAACGCTTCTACCGTATAAAACAAAACGGGCCAACTTTCTTAGGTTGGTGTGCGTGAGGCGTCATACAAATTATGTCTGTGTGCATGTATATGGATAGGGTTTAGAGGCCAGTACTGGTTGCATTTTTTTTCGACGCTATCTTAGTTCGATTGTCAATCTTGACATATAACTTATCCTTGTTCATGTGATTGATACAGTGGGCTGGTTAAATAATAACAGTTATCTAAAGAAGCGTGTAACTCGTATTTCGGATTCCAGTCTCTGACAATACTACTTAAGAAAATCATTATTTTAATATTATTAAACTCAATATCGATGTAAATAAGACATGCTTTACTCAAAAGTACTTAGGTATAACCACTCAGTTAATACGACATGATTAAAAAACATATATCTAATTGCTCATAATCTCCACGCAAAATATATCGGGATCTTTATTTATCGGGTCCTATGCTATTTGGGATATCCGATATTTAAGGAATCGCTACATAACATCACTAATTTAATCAACCTAAAGTCTTTATTCGATAGACAACATAGTTTCGAGTGTAATATTAGGATCGCTTTCATTATTTACTTCGACAGTTCTTCAAGCCTTGTTAGGATTTATAAGACCTATTGAATTTCGTTTTATTCATTTTACTTCTGAATGAATTAGGCTTAAAATTACGGATCGTAAATAAAAATATTTTAAAATACCGAATCGTATTTATAAAATGTTTTTATTCAATATCGTGTTATCATATTGTCGGAAACCTTTGACTATTTATATGTGGACTGGTTACGCGTGTAATTCTACTAACAAACATTTCTGCCACTTTTTGCTGGGGGCGAGGTAACATAAAATCCGCAACTTTGGATTTTACTCCCCATAACTTTAGATTCTAATTTTGAATGTTAAAAATCATGAAAAGTAGTCTCGTGTGAACCCCAAACGTTCTAAGTTCGAAGTTATTATTTCGCAATTATAGGCTGTCTCGTTTAGTGATAAGGTGTAAAATTGAATGTAAATGCACAAGATCAATTGTGCTTATACCGTGGCAGAGTGGAAATGCTACCGCAAGGCTAGTCCTTATAATAATTAGTCAAAGTCGGAAACACATAAGTAGCTGAGACCAACGAGAATGGATGTCATTAAATCTAGAAGAAAAGTGCTATCAGTTGTTGATGAAAATCATATACAACATTTTTTTTTTTCAAGCTCTTGTACATTCTTATTTTAAGTTGGAGATCCATAGAATCTGTCTTTGTTTTTTCCTCTGCGTGAGCTTATGTATAAGAAGACATCTTTCGAAAACTAAAAGGGGTGAAAGTAACCATCAATATGAAAAACTTTTACTAGGGAACTATGAGTAGGTACTCAAAAAATAATCAGCTATTTCCAACATTTTGCGCGATAGGTATTAAATTTTTGTGTGAAATAACCATTGATATTTTACATAGAATAGAACTAGATTCACGATAAACGATCCAAAAATGGCGTAACCAAAAGAGCTCTTTTTGTACTGACTGCACACAATAGGTAATAGTATATTGCTGACAGTAAACATGCCAAATACGACTAAGTTTATGAATCAAAATCAACATATTCGTGACACTTAACAGCATACATACTTGATTTGTGTGGGTTATGTGTCAGAGTCGGACAATTTGCTATGATTTTGTATAAGACTTGGAGTCTATAGTATTTATGTCAATGGAAATAGCTTTCTATTCTTGATCCCATACTAAAGTTGTTCATATTGATGGATACTTTCATCCCTTTGATTTTTTGGAAGAGGTGTTCGTATGTGATGGTACTTACAGTAACTTCAGGAGGATTGGCATCGACACGACATGTGATATTGGCCAGTTCTTGTTTTGCGACACCATGGACCCTCTGTTGAGAGCTTCGGCAGGTTGGAGCGTCTGTAGGAGAAATTAAATTGTATTATTTTTATATTTATAGAACATTATGTTTATGTTTTAATTACATCTGTTGTTTGAGGATATCAAAAATACTCAGAAAGTGGAGTCGACGTTAATAATCTGGATGATTAAACTTTGAAGATCATACGACCATTTCTTATCTTATCTTATTATGGGAGCTGGCCAGCAACACTTCGACCAATGAAATTTTTTGTATTAAAAGTGGTCTGGTCCCGTTTTGTCCATACAAACGTATTCCCCTATTTCGTCCCTGGATAATGACAATAGAGCAAATCGTTTTTTTACTATTCAATCTATCTCTATGTTTTGCTTTTTTGCATAAATTGAGAAGGGAATAAAAACTAGTGACCTTCAAAAATAACCAATTTTACCGCCCGTTTTCAGACCTCCAGCAAACAAAGACGAATAAAAATGAAAAACATACAGACATAGCCAAAATATATCTCATATTATTCTTGCAAAATTATTAAAATCGGTTTTGGGGGAGGAAACAGGGGAATAAGAAATGCAGATTTCATCCATTTTATGTAGATAAAATCAGTCCGAGCTGCAGTTGTCTCTTTCACGCTCTAGTCGATGGGGTATAGGAAAAATACGTATACAGTCGGAAAAGTTAACTATTCCCCAAATTTCATCGAGAGCTCTTTCCTCGTACTTACTTATCCTCTTACCCCGTATTCATTTATTTTCTTCAAACCATTTTTACGCGGATGATAGCAATGGACAGAGTTTGAGCAGTAGGTACTCGTACTAGTGAAAAGTGAATCTCTGTACCCTCCGGAAACGAGAAGCGAATTCGTCAATCAAACCATGTTTATCAGAGCTTAAAGCAATGTTTAATAAATTCTGCATGTCCAATGTTTTCGATAATTTGAACAATTTGTTATTCGGACGGATTTTAGTTCCGCTGACATAAATATTTGAAATTCATGTCTGGAAATGAAATGATTTGAACATTTTAGGATTGTAAATTATGAATAGTTTATGAAAATGTTTGTTATGTAGGTACTAAAGAACGAAACATTTTGTGCTGAATCCATAACTTATTAAATTGTATCGTTATTGTGTTTCAAAATTCTAATCTATTGTCTCTGCCCACCCCAGTGGGACATTATGTGTAAGTATGTATTTTACCGAAATAAATTTCTATTATACGTCGATTGCAGTTGAGCTGCACTTTTAAATAAAGCCGGTCAAGTGCGAGTCTACTCGCGCACCAAGGGTTCCGTACCACACCACCATACAACACAATAACAAAAAAAATGTTTTTGTCCTGAACCTTTAACACGAGACCGACTCACACTTAGCCGGTTTTTATTATTTTTTGTTAAACTGTAGAGTTTCCTCTATAATCACACCAAGTTTGACGCTTCTATGTATTCCGTTTTTACTAGTTTCTTGTATGAGGGGTCCTCAAATTTAAACTTCTTGTCATTTTTATTATTTGTTAATAAATCCGCAGTAATAACGCATATTCTGTGAAAATTACAACTGACTATCTATTACGGTTCAAAAGTTACAGCCCTAAATAGATAGGACGGACGGACAACCTAGGCTTAGTAATAGGGTCCCGTTTTCACCCTTTGGATACGGAAACCTAAAAATCTATAATAAGCATAGCATATTCTAAAGATTATATTGGCCGATATAGTCCTACCTCCCTTACCTTATTTTATGCTCTTACTATGAATTCCTTCCAGTTTATTACTATGTCCCTAACTATTTATATTGTATTCCTAGATATTAGTATATAAGATACCTACCATATTCAGAATACCCATATTTCACTAGCAGTACCCAAATTCTATCTAGTGTGACCGGTAGTGAGCTTGTCGCCACTTTTAATGGATATAATACACGCCTAGAATTAAAAGCATGTTGGTTTCCTCACGATGTAATAACTCAAAAGTATACAATGAAAACATCCAGTTACATATTTCGATTCAAAAGATATATCAGACCCCGACGGCCCGATAGCACGGGTCGCGGGTTCGAATCCCATAAGGGGCAAATATTTGTATGATGAATATGAATATTTGTACCCGAGTCATGGACGTTTGTATCTATTTATGTAATCTATATCGTTGTCTAGTCATCGTAATCCAAGTCCAGGCTAGATTCTGGTACTTTAAATGTGACTAGATAATTTGTGTGACAATGTCGAAGATATTTAAATTTAAAGGTATAGGACGGACGCACGAACGGACGGTGTAGGCTTACTAATAGGGTCCCATTGGCACCCTTTGGGTACTGAACATTGACGTAATACTATGGACGCCGGGTCTAGTAAAACATTTTCTGAAAAAGTGTACGAGTCTAAACTACACCAAGCTAAGTATGTGTAGTAATAAACCAACTAAAAACATTGAAAATGCTGAAATTCTTTACCATCACGCCCGTGCCCGCGCGTAGTCGGCCGATCAAACGAAGACTGTCACGTAATTGGTTCTCTTTTAACGCTTTGGTCCTCTTTTGGTTCGGACACTTTTGAGCGCGGACAATACGTCCAGTATTTGGTATGTCAATGGTACTAAACTATAAAACTATACACCGTGTTAATGAATTAACGCAAAACTAGAAAGTAGTTTGTTTAGAATCGAGAGCAGAATCGAATTATCATGTTTTCAACATAGATAGTTTTTTTCATTATATTAAATAATTTGTTTGTAGAATTTAAAATTTACTGAACCCGATCTCAACCCACCGCTCGGGCACTCTCATCCTACTTACTACCAAAACAAGATTATTAAAATGTATCCATGAGCACGTTAGCGCTTTCATTAATTGCTGAAATAATAATAAATAGTTTTTGTCTTAAAACTTAAAATGCGAATAATTTTAAATTGTAAGTGTCACAGTAATAAATTATTGTTTATATCGAATTATTTTGTGATAAATCAGTTGGGGTGTATGAGGTTTTGCGCTTATTCATTAACACGTTGTATAAACTATATAAAATATTACTAATTAGGTAAATATTAGATGATAAACTTACACAAAACATTCAAAGAGAAAGGCTTGCTTTCCCCATCACCTTCGGCATTGAAGCCGACGCAGGTGTAATTGCCAGCAGTCTTTCTGCCAACTCCTTGAAGCACCAGCGATTGGTTACTGATAATTACTCCTTGACCCACGTTGTGCATGAGTGTCTTGCCCTGGTGGGGTAAAGGTATGGTTAGTCATACATTAATGCATCTTATCTTATCTTCATCCTGTTGTGGGGGCTGGCATGCCAGCAACACCCCAGTGGTATCTTTTGTGTTAACCCCAATATTATTTGCTTTCACCCTTCAAATACATGGTCAATGAAGCAGGCAACAAATGAATCCATGATATGAGTAATAACTTCTTAAGTTGCATTATTTTATACGATGTACCTAGATTCTTTATTGAACACAAAAACAACATAAATATCAAAAACTACAATAAATCCTGATATACAAAGGCGAGCTTAACTCTAAATGACTTTTCTTCCAGCAAACGATGTAATTAATTGTAAATATAATTGGGTATTTGACTACATACAATTTATTTTATTTTAATCTTCTCAATAAAAAAAAGGTTAGAAAATAACGCTTAACTCCCATTGTAATTTAGTTTTTAGCTTGAATACTATTTTAATAACAAGATAAACTCAGAATTGAGTACAAATTTCATACAAAGCGCACGTTTTGACGTCCAATAAAGAGTAGCTGATTTGACTAGTTATCAAGTACCCTATTATAATTATAGGTATGTATTTTTTTTTGCCAACCATTTGTAATCTTTGACTAATTATTATATGGACTAGCCTTGCGGTAGCATTTCCCCTCTGCCACGGTATAAGCAAAATTGATCTTGTGCATTTACATTCAATTTTACACCTTATCACTAAACGAGACAGCCTATAATTGCAAAATAATAACTTCGAACTTAGAACGTTTGGGGTTGAACGTCATGATTTTTAACATTCAAAATTAGAATCTAAATTGTGAATAAAATCCACAAAAAGTGGCAGAAATGTTTGTTAGTAGAATTACACGCGTAACCAGTCCACACATAAATAGTCAAAGATTGTAATACTGAAACGATTAATATTGAAATAGGGAAAGAGGTCGAAGTAAAATGTGAATAACTTTATATTTTAGTTAATAAAATAATGAAATTATTGTTTCAATGCAATTATTTCGTTAAAAATCAGTTGGGGTGTATGAAGTTTTGAGCTTATTCATTAACACATTGTATTTTAAACTTTAGATGATCTTTACCTTTCTTGATTCTTATTACTGTATTAAATTTACAGCGCTACAACAAAATTTAAAAAAATAGTGAAATACAAAAAGTACATGAAAACACCGAGAGTACCTATAATGTAGGGTAAAAGGAAAATATAAAAGGGAAAAACTTCCTAAGTGCATAGATTTGTTGTTCGCAAAATGAAATATCGTTGTTTTTTAGTTCCGAAGTAATTTCGCTTTACTTTAACTTTCTTTTTCCTTCTTCCTACTTTCCGATATTAGCTTTAGTTCGCCTTTCTAATAAATGATTTTTTTTCTTTATCGTTGTTTTATGTTTCTTTACTAGCTAATTAGAAGAAGACTTGTTTACAATATATAATGTAAATTTTTACAAAATTAAATTATTAATGGAACGTTGAGAAAAAAATTGAGGAGTGGCGCAATAAAAAGGAGGCCTATTATGCCCAGCAGTGGGTTGATGTGGGCTGATTTTATTGAATGTTGAGAAAAACGCTCGTAATAAAAGAAAGTTGCTGAACCTTATATTTCATATCAGGGGTCAATCAATCAATCAATTATACTTTATTTTACACCAAAAAAACATAGTATACAGTGAGTTAACAAACAGGAAATACAGAAGGTACAAAATTAGGCAGTCGTATCGCTAAAAAACTATTTCTTTCAGACAATATTAGGATAGAGGAAATGGTAATAGAAGATTGTTAGGTAGTGTAGATCACAATAACATAATATACTTGTACATAACATACACAAATAAAGATATTCAAATATAAACATACTGTAGCATAAAAATATACAAATTATACATAACTAATTTAATTTATGAAAATTTCAAAATATAGTTATCCCGGAATCATACTTTGACAGTATCGTAAGTGAGAGAAGAATTTCCCCACATTGTGGTCGAACAAGCTATAACTTAATTAAAAGATTAATGATTCAGTTGGGCTGACTTTCCACCAGAGTTGGATTTTTCGTTGCTCACTGCCTCACACCTCATCTTGTCTATCTCCTATCGGAGGATGGCTATCACAAGAGCTATTCCTAAAGGGCCGCTGTCTTCAGAGACTGCAGCCCTGAACAGTGAGGTGGTGTTCATATCGAAATCGTCGATTTTTTTCAGGAAATCCTTCTTATAACAGGCATACGTCTCCCTAAAATTCACGCACACTGCTCTGGGGAAAAAGGAGACTAAGGATATACGTAAATAATAAAAATATATGAATAGGTACAAGAAAGTATACTGATACACTTTTAGGATCGAAGGATTCAGACTCTATGCTAAAACACCAAACCTAAAAGATTATTGAATATAATTTAAAAAGTGTCAATAGTTTAACGTGTGGTGGATCAGAGTGATGTATTACCATTGACGAATCCTGTTGCGGATGTGAGTATTGTATTACCATTGACGAAGCCTGTTGTGGATACGCAAATTGTATTTTATCTAAAAAAAAAAAAATTTTTTTTTAAAAAAGACTTACATTATGCCTCCATTCCACTTTGTAAACGTATGGATGCGCGTTTATGATGCAATCGAAGTACACGTCCGAGCCCTCCCTTATGTTGTTCTTGTCTAAGTTTGTGCCTAACCTTACAACTGTTTCTGGCACATCTGTAAAAGAAAAAAAAATTAACTCGTAGGTTTCAATGGTTTAGAATATATCACCCCATTTCATCCCGATTGCCATTGATTCGGTTCAGTTTAAAAACATCTGTTTGGTTTACAAAAGAGCTCTCAGCAAAAATTACTCCTATAAATATCACGAATAAAATCAGTATAAATTTAAACATACATACATATGCTCACGACTATATTCCCCGAGGGGGTAGTCAGAGATATTCTGAAACCTCAGAACATCCACGTTTCACCAGTAGTACCGAAAGTCTGTCCAGTGTGACGGGGGGTGAGCCCGTCGCCACTTACAATGGACAGTGGGTACAATACATGCCTCGAAATTGAAGTATGCCGGTTTCCTCACAATGTTTTCCTTCACCAAAAAAAAGCCAGTGGTATTACAAATCGTACATAAATTCCGAAAAACTCATTGGTAAAAGTCGGCTTGGACGGGGATCGAACCATCGCCTCCTGCACGGCCGGCAAGGTTACTCGCCACTGGACCACCACGGCTTGTCATAAATACATAAATTTAAATGATTTTTTTTTAAATTTTTTATCTGGAAATCAACAGTCAAATTACAAATGAATAGTTACAGACTATGGACATAGAATAGACCAATTACAGGAATCCTCGGATTACAGGCAGCATACCTACCAACTGAGCTATCGGCCCGTCAAAATAATAGGCCCAGACTCTCAACTGAATTACAATATTTTTATTTTAGTATGTATGAAGACCACACTTCGACTGAAAACCAGCTGCAAAAAGGTAGTTTGGCTTCGATCGTTGTGTACAACTACATCGGAACTGCCAACCAACTGCTCAGTCCACTGACAGTTGACTTGGAGTTCTAACAACTGCAATTTGTATGCTAGCTGCACGGTTAAGACGTAATCCCAACGCAGTTTGAACCAACCAACGACTGCACCACAGCTGCACACTGATGCTGGTTGAGCTAGTGACATACGCACCTAAGCCCCAAGCAACGTGAGTCAGATAATGCCAACTGCACAAGAGTTAACGTGCACGTTTCCAAAGTGTTATTTTTCAGCTAGCTTGGTGTAAAAGACTTACACGTCTGAGTTCCATCCAACGTGAACTGGATGATGCCAACTGCACAACAATCATATCAAAACTGCTATTTTGCAGCTAGCTTGGTGTCAAAGACATACGCAGTTGAGCCCTATGTAACGTAAGCTGGATGATGCCAACCGCACAAGAACAGTATCCAAATTGCAATTTTGTTAGCTTGCAGAGGAAATAATGTCCGTCTATACAACGTGTTAATGAATTAACGCAAAACTAGAAAGTAGTTTGTTTAGAATCGAGAGCAGAATCGAATTATCATGTTTTCAACATAGGTAATTTTTTTCAAAATATTAAATAATTTGTTTGTAAAATTTACAATTTACTGAACTCGATCTCAACCTACCGCACAGGCACACTCACCCTACTTACTACCAAAACAAGCTTCTTAAAATGTATGCACGAGTATGCTAGCGCTTTCATTAATTGCTGAAATGATAACAAATCATTTTTGCCTGAAAACTTAAAATGCGAATAACTTTAAATTTTAACCGTCAAAATAATGACATTATTGTTCCAATCTAATTATTTTGTTATAAATCAGTTGGGGTGTATGAGGTTTTGCGCTTATTCATTAACACGTTGTATACCCCCTTAAGTGTAAAACTTTTGGTTTGTAAAACTGTTGTAAACTTAGACGTGGACTTACATTGTATATCCAGAGTCCAGTCATCTTCCAACGCAGGCACTGACGGCATCTGAGGGTTAGAAGCTCGGCAGGCGAGCTTTGCTCCAGCATCATTCTTATTTAGCTGGAGTGATACTGTTGATGTTGTCGTGTTCCCATCCGTTGATAGCTGTTTGAAAAGAGATTTTAGTGTTAGTGTTGTAGAACTTTAAATTATTTCGACGCATTTGTCATTCTTATGCTTGTGAACAAGTGATGTTTATTAATCGTTATGTTTTGTTATTGGTTCGTGTTAGTGGATGCCTGCTCTCACTTGTTGATTACGAGAGGAAGCTTATATATGCTTTAGAGTGGGAAATATATAGACTAATGATGAACTTTGAACCATTCTTATAAGTGATATTACGTTTTAAAGGTTTATATGAATCAGGAGAAGAGTTAACGCCCATACACATTCATAGAGGCGAAAATGTTTATCCATTCCGTAAAACATAATGTTATGTAAAACTCGAGACGAATAATGTAAGATAGAGTATCATGGCATTCTATTAGATTTATTTTTCAGTTTTTAGTTCAGTTCAGTTCTAATGGCTCTAAACTAAATGCAATATTCAAAGTGCTAAAATGTACCCACATTTATGTATAACAAAAACCGAATCTTAACTAAAAGTTTAATAGAAACATTTGTGATCGTTAAGGAACAGAAAATCTTCATTCCATTATTTCTCTTTGCTCGTTGTAACAAATTTTCCTCGAAGAATTTTTCTCTAATAGTTTATTAGTTGCCCTCATCTATTGCGATTGAACTCTTCGGGGGGTCCGGACACACATTCTGTCAATTGAGAAATACTTTTTATTATAGTTAATGTCTCGCTGTTTTCTTTGGTGTAAAGAAAGAGAGAACGGCGTCTTTATTTCATTGAATTTAATGATCACATTTGTGGGGACTTAGCAACGAAGCTAACAGATGGCGCTACGGTCGCACTCGCAAATGTGTACGTAAGACAACTTGCGACGTCACATTGGTAACCCGTTAGCCGCTACACATAAGGTTCACAATCGTATACAAGACATGAATCGCGCAAGAGAAATAATCACAGAGATTCGATATATATACAAGGTCCAACTAAGATCTGTTGGACCACGGCCGGTCCCCAGGCTTCACACCTAGCCTGGCGGAAGATTTTCCCTTTTCACCGGAGGAAACTTCCACAGTAGTTCCTCCACACATTCTTAGCCCTTATTTTGCGAACTAAAAAGTCTCCATAACCAATCTATGATCTTATAGCCGGCATATTCGACAATCCTGTATTTTTTCTGCAAGTGTCAGTTCCTGATACGTCGCTCATTATAAAATTGTGTGACGTGTCAAGTGTCCATTAAATTTTCTTCTCCGAAACACAAAAGTTACTTAGCAATAATTGCAAAAAAGTATCCTTAGGTATAACGGAAATATAATATACTTTATTAATATTAACGTACATTAAGCTTAATGAAATACCTAGCAGGGTACTGTTTTCATTACAAATGAATTAAGTACATCCCTAAAAAGGTAATTTTAGATGAAATAAGCTTTTGTTATCAAAATTTTCTGTTAGTATAATACCCGAGAGTGTAATTTTATTAAACTGGAATGAGGCGTTCCTTTTAACGAACAGCGATAAATTATGTACCTGGTAGTCTAAATTTCAACAGGTCTATAGGTCGTTATATACTGTTGATAAAGTAAGATAAGTAGGTATATATGTCAAAGACTGATTTCACTTAAGGGCAATGGACTCGACTCACGTATACGGGGTCCAACTTAATATGCTGACAGTTCTTAAGATGATGATCAGAACATCCAACTGAACAATTTTTTCTATGGGACCAACATACGTTTGGTACATTTGGGTCGAGTAGGATGAAACAGCAGTTGAAACAGAGAAAGTTGTTCAATTTGATGTTATGACCATACCCGTAAAAAACTGTCAACATATTAAGGACTATGTATATTCCACAACGCGGGCCCAGTGTGGATTGGCAGAAGCAATACAGTTTTTGAGAGTTACGCGGTATTGGGAACTCAAATGTGGCAAAAATGCGGTAATCCGCGTTTATAAATAACATACATTAATAAATACATCGATATCAAAGGTAATCTTTACTTAAAATAATTTTCAATAACAAACTATTTTCAGGTCGAGAGAATCTTATCATCTCGAACAGAGAGCATCACTCAATATACCGTTACAATTATAACGATATTCAACAAGAATATCTAAAATATACCTACAGGTAAAAGCAATACCGTCGTTATTGCATTAATACTCCAATCCCCTAAAGCTGAAACTGATTAATTATACCTCGTGAATATTAATTTCTCTTTGCTATCTTAAGGCAGCTGCACACTATCGACTGGAGTAAGCCGCTTAGTTGTACGCTGACATAAGTCTTGTTCAGACTATAGAAAACGATTGCTTTTTGTAATGGAATAGTTCCAGCCTCATCTTTAATCTACGCCAGCAGGTGAAAAAAGAACATTTGAACGGAGTAAAATGATGATTTTATATTCACTCTGTAATCAGTTTTTTTTTTGGTTAGCCTTATAGTTAATAATTATATTAAAAGCGAGAACTCAAAATCAGACCGAATATAAATTTTCTGACTGCATTTAGGATAACAGCATTGCCATTTGCAATTACGATTGTAAATTTCCAAAAAGTCTAATTTTCGACATTCTTACCGATCTTGAAGCTGATTTAAGAATCAATGAGTCAGTGTTTCAATTCAAATCTGTTACTGACATTCAAAATAAAGTCTTAACTCTTAAATGATATTCCTTCAACACATCAGATTGATTCCGTGCTTCGGATGGCACGTTAAGCCGTTGGTCCCGGCTGCTATCTCTGGTGGTAGTAGTCAGCGCATAAAAAACACGTTAGAGGCCGTAAGGCGATCTAAAAACTCTGACAATATGGCTTGCTGCCGACCCGACAAGAAGAACAACATCAGACACTAATGTATTCGTCTAAAATTAAATATCTAAGATTGCTACTTTGCGACAAGCCGACAGTGTGCTTCATAACTGAGTAACAATGTCAGATTACTTACACCTAATTTAATTTCAACAACCTAACAATCAAATTAAAAGCACTAAGCTGAGCTTTTAAAGAGAATCAGAGCTGCACACGAGCTGTTCAAGCAAAGAAAAACGTATTACGTGACTTCTAAATTTGCTTTTTAATCGGAATAGTTGCATCAGGATACAATTTAATTGATAAAAGGTAAGAATAATGACACTATTGGCTTTTCTGTGAAGGAAAACATAGTGAGGAAACCTGTATGCTTCAATTTCGAGGCATGCATTGTACCCATAGATTTAGCATATACTACGTTAGATCGGAAATGCGAAAGAGAAGGGTCATAACATTAACGTATGTGAGAGATAGACGAGACTAATTCTCGAACACGCTATGAGCCTGTATGGCCCTAACGTCTGTTGTCAACGGAACAACGGAACGGTTTTTGGTCACGCCTTGGATAATTCGTAGCCGATCTAACGTAGTAAATGCTAAATCTATGATAGTACCCACTGTCCATTACATGTGGCGACGGGCTCACTCTCCGTTACACTGAACAGAGGTTCTGAGGCTTCAGAATATCTATAACTACCCCCTCGGGGAATATAGTAGTCAGCATAATTATGTATGTATTATTAGCCGTGGTGGTCCAGTGGCGAGTAACCTTGCCTGCCGTGCAGGAGGCGATGGTTCGATCCCCGTCCAGGCCGACTCGTACCAATGAGTTTTTCGGAATTTATGTACGATTTGTAACACCACTGGCTTTTCGGTGAAGGAAAACATCGTGAGAAAACCTGCATGCTTCAATTTCGAGGCATGTATTGTACCCACTGTCCATTATAAGTGGCGACGGGCTCACCCCCCGTGACACTGGACTGAGTTTCGATACTACTGGTGAAATGTGGATGTTCTACATACATACATACATAAACTCACGCCTTTTTCCCAGAGGGGTAGGCAGAAACTATAGATCTCCACTTTGGGCGGTTCTGACACACCTCTCTTGCTTCCTCTAAGTCCATACATCTTTTCATACATTCCCTTCGATTTCGGCTACTTTTACCCGGCATTTTTTAATGACGTCCCTGATCTGGTCTAGGTATCCTCTCCTAGGTCTGCCTCTACCAATGTTTCCTTCCACACACGCCATATATATCTGTTTCGTAAGTCGACTTTCATTCATCCTTTCAATATGTGGATGTTCTGAGGTTTCATAATATCTCTGACTACCCCCTCGGGGAATATAATCGTGAGCATATGACATAATTATGCATATGCTTAATTATGTCATATGCATGCAAGCATGGTGTTACGCGATATTTGAATAGCTTGTTTCTTTAATCTGAATAATGACAAATTTAACAGCCTATACAGGCAGAAGGTCACCAGTTCTTGTCACTTACGTCGAACACTTAGAAACTTAGGCCTGGTAGTCCCTTACGACCGATTTGAGTACGCCCCAAGCACTGGCTGTCCCATTCAATCTACATTTATTACTTTTACGTGCCCCTATTTTAAGTTGACTCAGAGATGTTGTTTCTTATGGCAATAAAGATTACGAGCGACGATAAATTTAGTTGGTGCTAAATTAGCTTTCTTTGCTTGGTAAGGTCTATAGACAGACCTTCCTATCTGATATTGGTTTTGTTTTATGGTTACTGTTTGTTTAGCTGTTATGTCGACAGAAATGCTTGATTAAGAGGTATCCTCCACTGAACGACCTTCAGAAATGCTTGATTAAACGACCTTGATCCTTTCAGAGCCGCCTCACCTCTACTAAACTACGTCATTTTAGTAGGTATACCTTTTTTTGACTGGTCTGTCCTTCATTAATTGACACCACACACTCAAACATGAACGTCAAAAAAGTGGACACTTTACAATTGGTATTGCTCACTCTATTAGGTATAATCTTTGGTGTTGTCGCTGTAGAGAAGATGCGGCCAGAAACTCTACAACATAACACGACTTAATAACTATTATAATATAAATTCTTAAGCTAAAGTTATGTATACAATAATACATAGTCTATTTAATAAAATAATGATACCATACAGTAAAGCAAACTAACTATAAGCTAGTGACCTGAGACCCAAGCATTTTGATCATTTAAATAATCATCCAGTTTATAATATGCTTTTTTACAGAGGACTTTTTTGATTTGAGTTTTGAACATGTTTTCGGAAAGATTCAAAATGGTCTCGGGGATTTTATTATAACAACGTATACAACGTATAGTATTGATGCATCAATTTGAGATCTCTAATTGCAGTATGGTTGACATCCTTTAGTATAGAATATGCATCAGTAGTAAAAAGCTTTACACGCGTTAAGTACGTACGTGTTAACTATATTTCATAAAAAATATCTTAATTTTTACTCCAGAAATGTTATTCTAGTAAACATGCATAAGCATGTGCTCACGATTATTATACAACGTGTTAATGAATTAACGCAAAACTAGAAAGTAGTTTGTTTAGAATCGAGAGCAGAATCAAATTATAATGTTTTCAATATAGGAAATTTTTTTCAAAATATTTAATAATTATATTGTAAAAGTTAAATTTTACTGAACTCGATCTCAGCTCGCCACACAGGCACACTCACCCTACTTAGTACCAAAACAAGGTTCTTAAAAAGTATCCATCAGCATTCATTCATTGCTGAAATGATAACAAACCATAATGTAAATAACTTTAAATTTTAAATATCAAAATAATGAAATTATTGTTTCAATCTAATTATTTTGTTATAAATCAGTTGGGGTGTATGAGGTTTTGCGCTTATTCATTAACACGTTGTATATGCCCCAAGCGGGTTGCCAGTGATATTGAGAACTCCGAATAAACTATTTGTTATTGTTGTAATAATAAATTGTTTGCAAACGATATCGATATCGTTAGATCTTTGTTCTTATGAGATCATTTTCATAATAAATATGTATTTTGTAAGCATTTTTGATATAAATAGCTTTGCAGCATTCAAGGTAAAATAAATCAATGTCGAAAAACTTGTAGAAAAATATTCAAATAACATCAAAATCAAAATGGTTAAGAATCTTGATCCTCTAGAAATAGTTCTTGTTAGATAGTACTAGATCTTCACAACATAAAATCTCAAAATTCCATCAAAATACAAAAGTAAAAATAAACATTTAAAACATTTAAGGGGATAGTTAAGACCGTCAAACTGAACAACTTTCACTAAAGGATCAACATCGAAACCGCGAAAAAAAAATCTGATGTCTCATACATTTAGCTTGAGTAGATTTGTGGTTTAGTATAGAACATCCTTTTTTTTCGCGTTTTCGTGATTGGTTTCATAGTGAAGGTTGATGGTCTAAACCACCCCCTTAAATGTTTATTTGTATTTTTGTAACACCTTGTATACAAGACGACGAATGAACAAAAAAGTTTAAATTTTTCTGAACCTCCTGAAGTTCAGTTATGCACTTACCGTTTCTTTAGCGTTGTTTATCCTATGCCCATTCTTCCACCAAGTGATGGACGCTGGAGGTCGTGACCCTGAGCTCTGACATAGCAGGTCGTATCTTCTACTTGCTGATAAAGGCTGATTTGATCCAAGTATGTGGACTGTTAGAGGCGGAACTGTAAAAAAAGCGAGTGTTAGTAAAATTTTTACTTAGTAGAGATAATTTGCTTTGCTAAAATAACATTTTAGTAAAAAGATTAGCCATTTATAATCATAAAATGTTGTACTGTGTTATAGAGCTAGTAACCTATTATTCGCTGATAACAAAGTAAAATAATTTGTAAATACTCATTTAGCATAGCATAAGCATATGCTCACGACTATATTCCCCGAGGGGGTAGTCAGAGATATTCTGAAACCTCAGAACATCCACGTTTCACTAGTAGTACCGAAACTTTGTCCAGTGTGACGGGTAGTGAGCCCGTCGCCACTTATAATGGACAGTGGGTACAATACATGCCTCGAAATTGAAGCATGCAGGTTTCCTCACGATGTTTTCCTTCACCGAAAAGCCATTGGTGTTACAAATCGCACATAAATTCCGAAAAACTCATTGGTACGAGTCGGCCTGGACGGGGATCGAACCATCGCCTCCTGCGAGCACGGCAGGCAAGGTTACTCGCCACTGGACCACCACAGCTTTACTATTAATAATGATTGTCAACGGGAAAAATATACCATTATTCTTTCAAGGGTGAGAATGAAGACAATAAAATATTTCTGAATTGTGAATAAAGTAAAAATTCTGTTTACTTACAATTCATATCCAAAGTAAGAGTTGTCTCTATAGGGTGCGCTCGCGCATGATTCGACGCTCTGCACGTTAAAGCTGCTCGAACATCAGCTCTTGTCAGGGGACCAACTCTAATGACCCCTCTGACTCCGTTCCCCTGCAGGGGTGACGCTGGTGTGTCTTGTTCCACTTCATCTCTGAACCATTTCACCCATGGTCTTGGACGGCCTAGAGGGAAATAATTTTAGTAAGTTATTGTCTAGCAATGAGAATCGGGTAGGCTGTATCAGGGAATCAGCCGCAGTTGAGTACGCGAAACGTCTTGTTCCGAGTTATGACTTGTATCCTCTCGCGAGGAGCCGAAGGAGGCGAACGAAATTAATTCGTCCGATTCGCCGCGGATAAGTGTGCGAGGTTTCATAGGATTTTTTATTGAATCTCGTTCGCCGCGGATAAATATGCGTCCTCCTTAAATAATGGTGATAAAATAATGCCGGTAGGTGCTTTATTTTCAAAGTAATAATCGAACTTGTCATAACATTTCCGTTATGGTTTTTGCAAGTGACCTCTTATTAACCGAAATGAAAGATCTTTGACGTCAATAATATTTTACTAGACTACAAAATCGTATAGTTGTTATAATTATCATTGAACCAGATGGGTCAAAAAACCGAAGAATTGATAACGATTTGAATGACACCGGGAACATCTAAACGTGGTGGATTTGGGGTCAGCTAGATACTACTTAATAAATTGACAGAAGGCAGCAGAGTTTCCAACAACCTTAATTTTATCTTCCTACGAATACAACAGCAATCCGGAAAGCAAAGAGGATGACCATATATTACACAATTATTCAATAGAACGATGATTCAAAGTCTCTCAATTTTGGATACCATTTAAAAGATCTGCGTAGTTTATTGTCAATATCAACAATAAAGAAGAAGGTAAAGAGTAAGCAGAAGGAGAAAAAACGAGACTTTAGAAGCTCAATAATAATTAACGAAGATATTATGTTCATTTTCATCAAATATTTCCTATAAATTTACCAAAAACCACGAAACGCGACCATCAATCATCGATAAATTATTATTTAGGGAGCGTTAACTGCGAAAATGATTGAAATTGATGCCATCTATTTTCAGAGTAAATATTTGAAGCAGGTTTTTAGGTAATTAATAATGTGCTTTGTTGCTACTTCACCCGTGAAATTAATTTCGTGTCGACATTTTAACAGTTCGAATTGGAAGTTAAAAGAGATATTCTAAAGAGGCAAATAGATGGTGGCTCAATTAAGGTTTTAAAATACATATCTAAAAATGGGATTCGGTAGTGCACATATTCTACTTCGGTAACACATGAATTTTGTTGAAAAGGGTAACAGAAAAGAAATTATAGTAGCTATTCTCAATATCAAAACCTATTTCTCGCCTTTTATCTCGTTCGTTCGCGCGCAAATAGAAAGAAAGCTATGGCGCGATAATGCTATATCGCACTGCCATGCAGCCGGTGCTGGATGAATCTTAGACATTAAGGTCCAAGCCATAACAGCATCCTCTAGCGTCTATGTCTAAAATTCTTCAAAATAGACTGTTACATAAGGAGGTTAAGTTCCAGTATGTAGTATTAGATACTCTTTCTTCTACTGTGGTTAAAATATGGACGAAAGAAGCGCTGCTAAGACTTATGTTAGAAATATTTATACAACGTGTTAATGAATTAACGCAAAACTAGAAAGTAGTTTGTTTAGAATCGAGAGCAGAATCGAATTATAATGTTTTCAACATAGGTAATTTTTTTCAAAATATTAAATATTTATTTTGTACAATTAGAAATTTACTGAATTCGACCTCAACCCATCGCTCGGGCACTCTCACCCTACTTACTAACAAAACAAGATTCTTAAAATGTATACATGAGCAAGTTAGCGCTCTCATTAATTGCTGAAATGATAACAAATAATTTTTGCCTCAAAACTTATGATGCGAATAACTTAAAATTTTAACTATCAAAATAATGAAATTATTGTTTCAAACTAATTATTTTGTTATAAATCTGTTGGGGTGTATGAGGTTTTGCGCTTATTCATTAACACGTTGTATATGCATGGGCATAGCGAGCTATAATTTTGACGAGCTTCATAGCTTGCGACGCTAGATTTTCTTGGTCTGCCCAACCCCTATATACAATCCTGGCTACGCCCTTGAATATATGTTTTAGAAAATCTTGCAAACTTTTTTTAAAAAAATGACTAACTCACTCATGTATCAAAAATTAAAAAAAAACTGCGTTTATCTTTTAAATATATATCATCATCTAATTGATAATGTCTGTCCGCACCTCCGAATAAGTAGTTCGTTTTTATTAGCTAGTTCCTGAAGTTTTCAAGTCCGAGAATTCGATTAGAACAATTTGTTTGATCGAAGATATTTTGTCTACAAAACTAAAGATATAAATTTATAGTTTGATGAATCGGAAAAATGCAATGCAATTTATTTTTGCATTTCTAATAGGTATTGGAATAGTTTTACGACTAGACAAGATATTAAAGTAGTAATAAAACTTTGTTATAGGTACAATTTTAGTATCGTTTTATTTACTACCTAGTGCAGTGAATTCCTACCTTTGTTGTTTTTAGATTTTTATTGAAAAATTCTAAAACATAAATAGTTTGACGACGGACAGTACCAATTAGTTTTAGGCACGCGTGGTGAACTAATGCCCATACACCTTCCTGTGCCCTGCAGAGCTTCCATTCGGAGCGCGCTCCATACAAACGAAGTCTGGTGATATTTTCAATATTAACCAATTAAAGTCAAAGCTATTTTTCAGAAACAATCTAGAAACTAATCTCTATGCTTGTATCTTATCCGATTTTAGTTACAATATATAGAATTAAAGTTGCAGTGCTTCAAAGATTTCCATACAAATCTTAAATTAATACAAGCAATAAATCTGTATATGTTAACGAAAATCTGACTTCATTCAAGCATAGATATTAGTTTCTAGATTGTTTCTGAAAAATTTCATTGACTTTAATTGGTTAGTATTGAAAATATCACCAGACTTCGTTTGTATGCAGCGCGCATTTACGCATTCGGAAAGAGTTATGATGATAATGATGATGAAATAGGTTCTAGGAATCTTATTCGGATTGCATTTTGCTATTTATTGGTCTTTCAAAAACCATAGAATAAATACAAAAATGTATGGAAGACATTTGCCACTTAGTGTTAGATGTTATGTTTGGTCTAGATGGCTGATTGCCCTAATAACACTTGAATAAACACTATTTTCTTTATTTGCATCATATTATACGTTACATACGGGAAAATGTAAATTTTAAACCAAATTAAAGCAAATATGAAATTCAAATTGTATTATCTATTTCACACTTATTTGATTATTCCTATGAATTTCCAAAAGGACTGCTCTATCTGACAAAACCCGTAGAAATTGACCTAATACGATTAAGGGTTGGCAATAAATTCTTCATGGTTAAATTAATTAATTTTCTACCTCGCCCTGTATAATTCGCTTGTACCTCCATGAATATAAAATAAAGGGTTATGGGTACCTTTTCGTCAAAAGTTTTAATTTAGGTCAAACATTTTCTAGTCCAATGTTTATTTTGGTGCATCGTGTTAATTAGTCTTTATTGCATACAACGTGTTAATGAATTAACGCAAAACTAGAAAGTAGTTTGTTTAGAATCGAGAGCAGAATCGAATTATCATGTTTTCAACTTAGATTTTTTTTCAAAATATTAAATAATTTGTTTGTAAAATTAAAAATTTACTGAACTCGATCTCAACCCACCGCTCGGGCACTCCCCCTACTTACTTCCAAATCAAGATGAGCCCGTCGCCACTAACTACTACCTACTTTGTTCTAGCTAAAAACAAGTATTGTATTGTATAGTGTCTTGTGTTCTATCGAATAAATATTACATTTCATTTCATTATACACGTCAGTTCTGTTTGACAAACATTTTTCTGCGTCCAATCCCTGTGAGAGCCGTACCACACGGAGCGGTGCGGCGCCTGACCGGCAGGCCCGTCGCGGCACCGCACAGGCTCGTCACGGCACCGCAGCGGCGACGAAGGGAGTGTGACGTACAAATACAGTCTGTTAATAAAAATCAGCCGCGCAAACAACTGAGCGGCACCGATCCATCCCGCCTCGTCTTGCACGTTGCAAGTTCGGCGTGCATACGGCGCAGCGCAGCGCGGTGCCGCGGAGCACCGTGTGGCATACTATTGATTTTTATATGGTGGACACTGCAGCGGCACCGCTCACGCGCCGCATCGCTGCCGCACCGCGCCATGTGGTTCGGTTCTTACGCTTATTCTTCAAAAGAGGCCTATGTATGAAGTGGTAAAGGATGGTAATACAAAAGGGGTTTTTAATAGGAACTTAATTTGAAAAAAATATCTTCAAATAAACGCGTACTTATTTATATCATCGCATAATCTAGGACTATTTAGTTTCTCGATTGAATTTAAAAGAAAGAACAAACATGTAGTTGGCATTTATCCAACAGTCGAATACAGATCTTATCCAGATTTCTAAAGTTTAATACAAAGACATGTTACTAACAAGATTCTTATGACTTTTTGGGGTACTGAAGGTTGGCATCTGTTGGCATAGCAATAGAGCTTAAGATGCCTAAGACTCCTGTGGTAAACCGTAAGCTGGTGCACAATACAACGATTTCCAAGCAAAAAGTCCCCGTGTTGCACCCCTAAGGTTTTTGAAAAAACCCCTCTTAGTACATCCATACTGTAGAATTAGATTATATTCCCAATTTAATGTTTCTATCTTTTAGTGGATGTGCGTTGTCTGTCAGTCAACCAGTCAGTCATGAAACAGGGTTATATTATATTCTGTTCTATACGTCACATTGGCAAAATTTTTGTTAATATCTTGTAGCCACATTAAAAAAACAGATCCGTGCTGGCACTTTATTAAAAGTTTTTGATAACCCTAAAGAAAAATGATCGTGATTAATATACTGGGTAATGTTTTTAACATTTTCCTTCAGGGGTGGTTTAGACCATCAAACTGAACACCTTTTACTATGGGAGCAAAACTAAATCGTAAAAAAAATCTAGTGTTCCATACGTTTGAGTGGAATAAGAGAGCATTGCAGATTAGTAACCCTGTTTTGAATTTGGGAAGTGTTTACAAAATCACCTAATACAATGTGTTAGTATTAGTAGTGTGTAAACAGTTGCATTACTTTATGGCGTTGTTTTACTGTATTATACTGAACAAATTTCTTCTAAAATTAAATTAGCAAAAATATTTATACTTTTCAACTACTTGCAATCTATTTTAATTTGATTCTTTCTAATCTTTTAAACAACTTAATGCAATCAGCTGATCAGACGTTTGTATGAAAAGTTGATGTTTAGGGTTCCATAGTTAAACAAGGACCCTTATACTTTCGTCCATTCTGTCTGTCTGTCTGTATGCTCTGCCTCAATAACTCGCTCATCTTTGCACCTATTGAATCGAAATTTGGCATGAAGACAGATAACAGTAACCCGAAAACAGAAATGAAGTAATTATGAAAAGTATCATTTATACAGGGGATGATCAGACCGTCAAACTGAACCACTTTCTCTATGGCACCAACATCGAAATCGCGAAAAACAAATCAGCTGTCCCATACAATAGACTCCAGTAAGATTTCAGTTTAGTATGGAACAGCTGATTTTATTTTCGCGATTTCTATTTTGGTACGATAGAAAAAGTTGTTCAGTTTGATGGTCTGATCATCGTCTTAAAAAAGTGTCAGCATATTGAGAAGGACCTTGTGTATATAACATTATGTACAATATTATGTATAATATTATTTATATATACAACGTGTTAATGAATAAGCGCAAAACCTCATACACCTCAACTGATTTATAACAAAATAACTGGATTGAAACAATAATTACATTATTTTGATAGTTAAAAGCATTTTAAGTTTTGAGGCAAAAATGATTTGTTATCATTTCAGCAACGAATGAAAGCACTAACGTGCTCATGGATACATTTTAAGAATCTTGTATTGGTAGTAAGTAGGGTGAGAGTACCCGAGCGGAGGGTTGAGATCGAGTTCAGTAAATTTTAAATTTTACCTCCCGTAACATCACACTTTAGCGTGAAGGAGTCTCCCTCGACGTATGGCCCGACGATGGCCTGCTTCACATCCCCCTTGTCGTCAGTGATCACCATCTTGTTCGGAGGCACTGTAGAGGAAACAAAAGTGTCGTCAGATATGGGTCACCAGACAACAAAATGCGCACAAAACTCAACACACAAAATATAATCAACCGATGATTTAAAAAAACCGGTAAAGTGCGAGTTGGACTGGTGCACGGAGGTTTCCGCACAATAATTTTATTAAAATTAAAAAAAAAAGTGTTTTCCGTGTTCTTCTTATCGTGTGGGCAGCAAGCCCTGGTGTCAGAGTTTTTCAGACCACCTTACGGCGTCGGACGTGGTTTTTATGTACCGACTAGTAACACCAGAGATAGAAGCCAGGACCAGCGGCTTAACGTGCCATCCGAAGCACCATCTTTCTTTTCAGACAGTCAGTGATTCAGCCTGCAATGTCCTAACCAACTCTGAAAAAACACACTTAGTGACATACCATTAGGTGTCCCCCGTGGGAATCCAATCCACGACCTCCGTGTCAAAAGCCCAATGTTTTAAACCATTAGACATCGGAAGTAGTTTTTTCCGTGACCCTTAGCGTGAGACCTGGCAAACTGGCCAAGTTTGAGAACACTTGGGTAGTTTTTATTATTTGTAATTATATTGTAGAGTTTGCTCTAAATCCGCACCAAGTTTGACGCTTGTATGTGTTACCGTCTTTACGATAGAGCAGGAAGAAGAAACGTTGATAAAAATGATTTTCTTGTATGGGGACCACCCCTTAAGTTTTTACTTTTTGTTTTTATATTATTTGTTAACAAATCTAAAATTATAATCACATATTCTGTAAAAAATTCAACTCGCTACCTATTATATTTCACAAGAAACAGCCCTTTAGAGTAAGGACGGATGGACGTACGGACGGACGGACACCATAGGCTTCGTAAAAGGGTTCCGTTGGCACCCTGTGGGTACGGAATCCTAAAAATATCACAGAATAGATAACAGTAACTACACACAGAATGGACACTCCCTACTCCTCGCTCCTCCCCGCACTTCAATGACAACTTTAGGGGAGCCGAGCAAAGCAAGAAGCACATATAGCTGATTCTTTGAATGCTACTAAATTATATATGTGACAATGACAATGTACAATATATTTATTTGCCTTTCATTGCGATACTACATAAACGCAATTTTGTTTTATTAAAATTGAATAAAATATAAATTTTTATTAAATCTAAGGAAAAATTTCTAAAAAGTCATAAAATTTTACAGAATGTTTCCAATTAAGTCAATAACAACTTCGACGGTAAGAACTAGGGCGGAAATTTTTTTCGCCCAATTTACCCGAAGGCCATTACTGTGATCGAAATGATAATGGAGAATCCTAGCTACGATATCGATAATGAGCTCTATATAATTTGATGGCCTCTTCTAAATGTTGGTAAAAACAAAATCTGTAGTGAAAAAGTTTTTACAATTTTTATGGACTAGTTTTGAAATCAACATTAGACCTTGTTTTTTTATACTTGTAATTAAAAGGCTTGATTCCTGTTAGAGGAAAATTAATATGTTATCTTTAGGTTGTGGTATTTAAGCTAGAATATTACTTACTAAATTACCAGCAAACCATTGTTTTTTGTTGTTCTGAGTTTTCTGAATATCTCTGACTACCCCCTCGGGGAATATACTCGTGAGCATTATACACGTACAAACTCGTACATACATACCATTGTTTTGAAATGCTTTCAGTCTATTTTCTATTGCGAGATTATGGTATTTCTACCAAATATTCATTCATTTATGTTGTTATGTCAATAAAAAGCTTTAATTTGAGAATCGATATAATTATACATTTAGTAAAATTTTATTTAATAATATAACTTATAATACTTAGTTTTACTGCAATAAAATGAAAATGATCTTCCAAAAATATATCACATTTTTATAAGCTGTCTGTATTCGCTGTAAGTGACAAGATCGCAATCCTTTCTAAGTGCAGGCGGTGTCAATCTCTTTATTGAACTGTACTGTGTAATGTAACTGTATATTATTGTGAATAAGATAAGATAAATATTCTTTATTTACAATAAACACTTTACTTTAACAAACATTGAATAGCACCCTATAGGTACTCGTTATATTCTAGTGTAGAGCATGATTGAAATCTGATCCTTCATTAACCGAACGATTTTAGCGAAGCATCGAACATTTTGATTGAAATTTTGAATCGAAATTTATCAACCACCGTGGCGTGGCATTAATAAAATTTAAATTCCAATAATCACACAGTATGAAATTTCTTCAAGGCAAAATTTATTACGAATTCTCCCTAAAGATGGGAAAGAGTGATAATTTTGATATTTCGAAAATTTAGTAAAGGTTTGAGAGGGGAGAATGTTTTTAGAGATTCAAATAAGTCGGTTTTTCGAAGTAATTTTGGACCAGACGTTGAGGTTGGGATGCCCAAATTAGAATGATATGGATTAGATTAATCATGAGAATCTGATACATGCTTTAAAGTTTCAAAATTGTTTTTACTATTCGGCAAAGTTCAATAATAATGATACAGAATCTGCAGTTTCAATTTCTGCCGTTGTGCTAATATTATAAAAGTTGTAACAAACCACCCTAGTAATATTGAAAGGGGTAACAAAGGTGGTTTAGAATTAGTTAGTGATAGTCTGACGAAGTTTTCATGCGGATTTTATCTTGTGTGCTGCCATTGACGAAGCTTGTAGCGGATATGTATGTGATTAAGATTTGACGAAGCCTGCGTTGCGGATTAGATTATTTTTGTTATATTGTTTTGAATTTGAATACAATTAAATTGGTTTTGACTTTAAACTTTTATATTTCAGTTTCATGACATCATAAAATCCAAAAAGTATAAAACAAATTCAGAAGGCTCTACTTTGTGAACATAAAAGGCCTCTAGGTAGTCGCCATAAATATCAAAGAACGTGCCAAGTTAACTCTTTGTACTCTACCTTCTTTACACATTGTGGCAAATTTATGTAGCTACCTACCACATAAAAATCTACCTTGTGACAATCATCAACATGGATCTTTTCCGATCTAGCTACTAGCTGTTTCAAGCGGAATCGAATAGACCACTCTATTTCTTCCCGTTAATAGAAGAAGCAAGAAAGAAATAACTATGTTATGAAGAATTTTTGTGGGCAAAATCTTGTCACCTATCGCCTCGAAGTAGTATGGTGGAAGGCATTGTATCGTGGATACAAAGTATTGCTTGATACACAAGAAATTTATATTTAGTAATTATTAAGTTCACATTACAACATGGATTGTATAGACGCAAGCACAGAGTGCAATGGAAGAACGGAAGCGGCAACTACAACTGTTTTAATTAAATTTTAATTTGATGTTGCCAACAATCGACACGTGATTCCGTTCCGAAACGTGTATACTAAGAAACCTTACTACAACCTGCCAAAGATGTCCGATTGATCTGGTTAATTAATTTGAGAAAAGGAAATAAAGTTCCACGGTCCGTTTTAAAATCAATTTAACGGGTCATAGCTTAACTGTTTTACATTTTGAAGAATTTTTAATTAAAAATTGATAAAACATCCAGAAATACATTTTTGTCAATCATATCATGATAAAATAAGATTTTCGCAAACAACTCGGTACTTTAATATTAAATGGAAGCCTTTGATACGACTCAATGAAAATACAAATTGAATATAAATAAAACATATTCACGCTTGCTTCGAGTTTCCATTCTTGTTTTTGATTTTTATTTGACATCTGGCTCACATTATCAGAAATCTAAATCGAAAATTTCAATTGGCAAAGGTCCTTATATACATTGAGGTCATGATATTTTCTGTACACGCGCTATTTATAGCAATGAATCATAAAAAAATATGTATCGTATATAATTGCAATTTAAAATACTTATATTTCATTGTAATACATAGTAGGGAAATCGTACAAAGATCTTAGTAAGTATACAACGGAACACCGTATAAGAGCATAAAAATATATAAGATAGGAAAAAACCAAAAATTAAACATTCAAAATTTAAAAAATCCAGCAAAAAATCTAATTTAACGCTTAAAATTTAATGTAGAAAAGTCTACAATATGATATATGCCACAACAAGTAGCATATTATTATACCTGTTATTTATGGTAAAAATGTTATCAAAACAAACGTTGTGCAATGAAAAGGAAAATTTACACCTAAAAGTGTCTTTCAGTGTACAACTATACTTCGCCTTTGTATGCATTCCAAGAGTCATACACTTTGTGCTTTAAGCTCTGAATAATCCTATTTACTATTGCAGTGTGCACTCTATCAGAATACAAGATTTTTAGTACACTCACTTGCATTAATATTAATACCTACCACGTATGTACCTATACTAGTCGGGGAAATCTACGGATTTTTGTATGGAGTAGGTTGCATTAATTGCACTTTTGGTGAAAATTTGGAATATAGTAGATACATACCTGAAAAATATAAATTCTCAATAATCCCCGATTTTTTATGTTGTATTATTGAATAATTAAGACATTTACAAAACATAAAATTTAGGTATGAACAAAAAACGGAAAACTGGTGATTTTGTACAGGATGGCTTCGTTCAAAACGTTTTACTTATAACAATAATAATCCACGGTTAATATCCTTAATTTGGGTAGATATTTAATATTTTGTAAGTCTTCAAAAATTATAACCTCAAAACTAAATGATTTACTGTTTGTTTTTACACATTAAATTTGCCTTTTGATAATTAACTGTCTCTATTGCTGGTATGCTGGTCGAAATATTTTTAGAAATAAGCTTGCCATTTGTACATTAATATCGATTTTAAGGTATTTCTCAGGTTCCTGAGCCTATATAACCACGAAATCTCGACAAAAGTGTTATAAACTAACAGTAATATTATTTCAAACACAATTTACTAAAGTGTCTTTAATTAAATCTCAAACCTTATTTTTCCTAGACTATACAGGGTGATATTGATATCATTAGCATCCTTTTAAACTAAGAGTTTACCCATCAAACTGAACAAATTTTACTATAGGAGCAAACCGATCGTAGCAAAAAAATCTGCTGTTTACATTTGAGTCAAGTAAGCATTGCAGCTTAGTACGGAACAGCTGATTTTTTTGTGCTCCAATCGGTTTGTTCCCATGGCAAAGGTTGTTCAGTTTGATGGGTAGACTCTTAGTTTAAAAGGATGCTAATGATATCAATTTCACCCTGTATAGGTACATACGTGGTAGGTATTAATATTAATGCATAATTAGTTATTGGTATGGCCGAAGCTTACCCAGAATGTACAAATAAATAAATAAATAAATATCTTGAACATTGTCACACAAATTATCTAGTCACATTTAAAGTACCAGAATCTAGCCTGGACTTGTATTATAATGACTAGACAACGATATAGAATAAATATATAGATACAAACGTCCATGACTCGGGTACAAATATTCATCATACAAATATTTGTCCCTTACAGGATTCGAACCCGCGACCCTCGGCACAGCAGGCAGGTACACTACCGACTGTGCTATCGGGCCGTCCCAATACAAATACAATACAAATATATTTATTAACAAAAAGAACTAGTCAGTACACATGATACAATGGACCCCGTATGCGGCAAGCCAGAATCTCGGGAATCCTTTACGATTTTTCAGGCAACAATTACAAATTTAGGACAGAGTGAGCGATGTTTAAATAATTATAGTGATATATAAATTTTAAGCCTATTACCTATTACCTACCTACTTACTTGCCTGGTGCCTATTTACTTTTGCTATTAAGATACAGAGGCTGTATTATGTACTACATGGATTAAGTAATACACAATATACTTTCGAGTATGTACTTTCAATCAATACCTGTGTACGCCATAGCTCTACAGATCTCACTAAGCGGATTTGCTTCTTGTAAATTTTTCCATCCAATCCACCGCAGTGAAAATATTTCCACGCGATTTTCAAACCTTTGGCGTAAAATTTACGTAAAATTTTTAGAAATATATTTTTTCAATTTAATATTGACGAGACGGTGCTACACATTTGATTTTTGTTCCAATTAGTTTTATCGATTTACCGTAAATTGGTCGTGGTTAAAATGTTCTACTTTCTATCTCTGATGTGGTTTGCGGCATAAACTATACCTTCAAATTATGAAATTGAAGCCCAATTGGGCTACGTATTTTATGACTAACTATGCACTATGCAGGGTGTAACAAGATCAAGAAAAAACAATTTTTGCTGTTTCATTCAAAACTGCAGTACAGTAGTCTGACGGCAGATAAATTTTTTTCATCTCTGTCCGGCCCAAATTGCTACCGAACTACAGATATTTTATTCGGTTTAGATTTCGTAGTATATCGAACTAGTGAGACGAAGACTGTTTAATTATTTAAACTAGTCTAAAAACTCACCAATAATAGTAAGGTTGACCCTCGAGTTCCTGGTCTGTGCCTGTTTGAAGTCCACCCGACATCGGTAGATGCCCTGGTCGTTCGCCCAGACCTTATCGACACCTAGTTCAGCAGGCCTCCGTTCAGGTAGGAAATACGCTCTGGATGCGAAGACGCTCTCATCTGACCAACGCTCTGCGACTCCAAAGTCTCTTTCCCGGGCATCCACGCTGTTGGAGAAAAAGATCATTAAGGAATGCTATTACAAAGAAAGTAATTTATTACTAAGTAATTTAAATGTCTTTATCCAAATTCAAGGTCCCAAATATACTACCCTCCATTGCTCTCTGGCAACAGAATCAACAGAGAGCGATGGAGAGTAGTATGTTTGGAATTAAAAGGACATATCGCGACAGGAACACCACAATACGCCAAAAACGCAATACAAGGTGTTACAAAAATACAAATAAACATTTAAGGAGGTGGTTAAGACCATCAAACTGACCAACTTTCACTATGGGAACAGAATCTGATGTTTCATACTAAACTACAAATCTACTCGAGCTAAATGGGACAGCTGTTTTTTTTTTTCGCGATTTCGATTTTGGTCTCATAGTGAAAATTGTTCAGTTTTATGGTCTAAACAACCCCCTTAAAAGTTTGAAATATTTATTTTTACTTTTGTAACACCTTCTATATAAATAAATAAACGTTTTTATCTAATAATAGCCGATGCAATGTTGTTACAAGGTGGTTTTCGTAGGAAAAGTTGAAATGGATTTCAGCCGGCCATGTCTGTCGATTACACCCGTAAAGATGGGCTAAAATATTGATTTTCACACCTTGGATCACGGAGAATAGACGTCGCCATCAAGGTTGATCGACTCCGGAAGAGCTCAAGAAAGGAATGCATAGAGAAAAAAACGACCTCTTCCCGTGCTTTTCGGAGAGCGAAAGCCGTGCTTGCCGTGACATGTAGTATGGAATAAAACTGAGTCGCGCGCAAGAAGAGAAATCATGCTAGACGAGCTGGATACTCTACCTCGAGTAAGCGCTTTAGAGGACTTTTTATTATAGCTTCATTGTACTTACTTTTTAATTCATTTGAAATAAGGACGTAAAGATTTTCCGATTCCTATTTAGCTTTCTGGCCAATTCTAATTTTCAAATTTCAGAAAGATATACTATCCGACATATCTTGGACGCTACTAAAACTATTCTAAGAATATATGGGAAGTGTGTCAAATCTCTGTTTCTGTAATTCAAAATAGCCTTAAAATTTCATTGCTATTTGAAATGTAGTATAGATTATCATTATTGTTACCTATTGTTTTATCATTATCGTCTATTAAATAAAAAATCATCAACTGATTCTAATAAGATCCTTATTTATGAGTGGTTAAACCGAAGTTACTAACTGCTCCCAAAGACGTCCATGAGTTTAAGCAAAAACACCGTTTTGCCTATCTCGTGGTCGTAAGTATTAAGTAGGTGTACATTTTGGGGAGCTTATTTTAGAGAAAATCAAATATAAACTGATTAAACTTAAGCCCTTCCCAACTTTCAAGTTGTCTCAATGTTTTGATGGGTCGTCGAGGAGGTGAGAGGTGGTGGTTTAAGTTAAGAAATACTTTTATACGTTTCACGTTTTCTGCTTTGCATATACACAACGTGTTAATGAATAAGCGCAAAACCTCATACACCCCAACTGATTTACAACAAAATAATTAGATTGAAACAATAATTTCAATATTTTGATAGTTAAAATATAAAGTTATTAGCATTTTAAGTTTTGAGGCAAAAATGATTTTTTATCATTTTAGCGATAAATGAAAGCGCTAATGTGCTCATGGGTACATTTTATGAACCTTGTTTTGGTAGTAAGTAGGGTGAGAGTGCCCGAGCGGTGGTGGGTTAAGATCGAATTCAGTAAATTTTAAAATTAAAAAAATATATATTTAATATTTTGAAAAAAAAAATTGTATGTTGAAAACATGATAAATCGATTCTGCTCTCGATTCCAAACAAACTACTTTCTAGTTTTGCGTTAATTCATTAACACGTTGTATATTTTTTTTCCATAGATATAATATATACAGGGTCCAACTTAATACGGTGACAGTTTTTTAAGAGGATGTTCAGACCATCAAACTGAAAAGCTTTCTCTATGGGAGTAACATCGAAATCGCGTATAAAAATCAGCTGATCCATACAAAACTGCAAACCTACTCAAGCCAAATGTATGGGATAACTGATTTTTTATTTTATGTTGCTCCTGTAGAAAAAGTTGTTCAGTTTGACGGTCTGATCATCCCCTTGAAAAAGTGTCAGCATATTAAGAAGGACCCTGTAGATAAGAGGTCAATGTTTTTTTCACAACCGATTTCGGTCACAGAGAATACAGGGTATAAACTTAAATAATGCGTTATATATCAAACGGGGTTCTTCAGACCATCAAAGTGAACAAGTTTTACTACGGGAACAGCAGTGAAAGCGAGAAAAAAATCAACTGTTTCATACAGCTAGGTATTGCAATTTTCTAAAGAAAATCTGATTGTTCTTTTTCGCGGGATTCTATGTTGGCTCCAACATGAAAGTTGTTCAGTTCTTAAGCACCCTGTTTGGAAAATTTTGGCAATGGCATATTCTTTTCTCGCTTACACGAACTCAGTAACATGCTTAAGGCAGTATTCCGATTTTAGCGACCGCGAACGCGCGACCGCTGTCCACTGCTCTGTATGAGTTTATATACAACAACAAAAAATACAAAAATATTTATTTCTATGAGCACTTGATTTACATTTAAAATCAATTCCTAACAATCTAGGTACAGGCTTGCACATTGACAACTTTATCAAGTACTACAAGATGAAGCACTGATGGATGCAAGCGATCGTCCGGTCGCGCGTGCAGACAAATTCACAGAGCAATGGGTCGCAGTCGCTAATGCTAAATTTACCTCTTGTAAATTTTCCCATTTGTATGAAATGACAGCTAAGTGTCCAAGGTGTGACATGGTTCATGGTACTCGTACCACTGATCTTAAATACTATAGACTCCAAATCTCAACAAAATATTAAAAATTGTTGTCCAAATCTGACACAACCCATACAAATGATGCATGCATGCTGTTGGGTGGCATGAATATGTTGTTTTTGATTCATAAACGTAGTTGTATTTGGTATGATTACTATCAGTTAGAACAAGAATCTGCCATTTTTGGAGCGTTGATTGTGTATCATGTACAAATTGCGACGGGCTCACCCCCAACACACTGGACAGAGCTTCGATACTACTGGTGAAACGTGGATGTTCTGAGGTTTCAGAATATCTCTGACTACCCCCTCGAGGAACATAGTCGTGAGCATATGCTTATGCTATGATTGTGTATCTAGTTCATTTCTATATAACATATCTGACTCGTTCATGAAGATCTAGCCGAAATAGCACCAAAACTTTAAACTTGTACCAAGCGCCTCACCGCCACGTACGTAATTCGACGCCTGTTTAGTTGAAGTGTTCATTGAATTCGCCCAATCACCACTCTCCTGGAACTTCTGCACTCCTAATTAAAAGCCGCCTCATTTCTGCTTGATTCTCTAAATTGAACTCTATTTGCATTTTGCTTAACATTAACTTTTTGTTCCGTTATTTTACTTACAAGTTATTTTTATTAAATTGTTTTTAAGTAATTTAATACCCTGTACTAATTAGAATTACTGTTCTAGTCTCAGTAGTTTTGTAATTAGTTTGGTACTTCGAGATCTTTTTTTTCGGGACTGAAAATTTTACATTTTTAATGTTTTAATAGTTAGGGCCCAGCCCTTACTGCTACCAAAATACTGAGACTTACTACTAAAAATAAATAAATGTTGTTTATTTGTCTCAAAACAGAGACAGAAAAGTCAATGACTCAGTATGATGGATGTTGACGAAATCGCCAAGAACCGCTGTTATTCTATCATAGCCTGATGCTCAAGAGACAAGTATTTATACAGCAATACGAGTATACATTATTATAAGTAAGAAAAAGGAAAAACAAAAAAATGTTTTTTGCAGGACATAGGCCTATATTTACTCAAGGGGGGAGCACTGCCTACTTACCTACGACCTACTATCTAATCTGTTTTATGAAATTGATCTACATATCAGACTCGCATGAACAACCCAAGAGTCTGGCGAAATGATTGCACATGAATTTTAAACTTGCGCAATGCTTGTAGACTCGCCAACGCTCATAGCGTTCGTTCGCATTAAAAACCTCTCACAAATATCACCCTTTCTCGTCAAAGCCATACCTGTAAATAGGCGTGCCCAGATCTTCCCGGTACCAGAGCACCAGCAGCACGGCGTCGTCCTCATCCTGCGTCGATATATCGCAAGGAAGGTACACCGGCTCGCCAGCTACAGCTATCACTTGCGTCATAGGTACTGTAACAATGAGAAGAAGAATATAAGATATGGGTACTATTAAAAAGGTAAGGTAAGATAAGGTAAGGTATGAAATGGATCGATTAAAACAGATAAGTAATCGTCGCATTGATAAAGGGTTTTACCATGTGTAATCTAAAACCTGTAACTTCCCCAAGTTAAAGAGCCAAAAAAAATGTTTTCTTTCCTGACGCAAATCTCGTCATATACGACTATTTTTTATCACTTTTTGATTGTAAAGGTGCACTAGTGAACAGAAATAAACATTGAATTTAATCACTTATCACCACAAGATACGTAATTCTATCTTAAAGCCCCAAATATGTTTCAGACCACAAAAGGGATTTGTTGTGACAATTTTTTAATCATTTACAGGGGACTGCTAGGGGGGCTAAAACAACCTTCCCTTCTCTTAAAAACTGTATTCAATTTCTGTTTTGGTTCCGTACATTATATTCAAGCTTATGTTTAAGGGTACCTAATCAGGGAGAACAGAACCGTAAAAAAAAACCGCCACAACATTTTCAGCCATTTTTGACAAAATTTGCAAAGGCTAGCAACTGAATACATCCCTTATGGCCTTATAACTGAAACAGTGTTCAGTCTGTTTTCTATAACTCAAACTTAAAATGTTTTATTCAACATAATATCACATGGATAGCTTTCTGACGTAATTTTTGACTCTACCACCGCGTCGGAAGGTGTTCATTTGTAGAGAAGATGCGGCCATAACTCTACAATACACATCTTTTAAAAAAATATATACAAAGTACACTCACAAAATACAATATTGAATTACATAGTGTAACATTGTCAAGATCAGACATTTTGGTCATTCACATAATCATCGAGTTTATAGTAGCCTTTGTTACAGAGGACTTGCTTAACATGGGACTTAAACTTTTTGTTTGGCAAGTTTATAATATCCTCTGGTATCTTATTATAATATCAATTATAATTTAAAACACTATTATCTATTGCCTCAGTCGACTTAGTTCCGATATATTACTCATATTTTATTTCAGTCTATGAGGGATCATACCGTTTTGGCTCTGTAATAATATTATACCCTGTAAGTTCTAAGTATGTTGACCTACTTACGTAGATTAGGTGTGAGAGTAGGACGTTGGCTTCTCAATTACTTTACTTTGTCCCGGAGTCTGATTACTTCGCTCTATTGAGGAAACGGCAACGTTTCAGTTTCGTGACTCAATGAAAGAACTATTGGAGTTATATACTAGTAAACGTATATCGTAGAAAGATTGTAAGGGCTTATAAGTGGAGTAAGACTTTATAATTATGTTCTGTGTCACCAGACACTCAGTACTAATAACATCTTATAAAAGCATATAATTTTATATTGAAAAAGCGTTAATGCTATTGAATCTTATTGCGGAGAGGTATGGACACTCAGACATTAGGATTTGGGTTCGAATCCGCAAGGACGACATCATATGTACCAATGAGTTTTTCTAATTTGTGTACGTAGTAACGACTGCCTGCTTTCAAACGGTGAAGGAAAACATCGTGAGGAAACCTGCATACGCTGAAGAAGAAATTCTGATGCGTACCTATGTGAAGTCTACCAATACGTATTTTGCTCGAGTGGTGGCGCATCAGGCTATGTACGTTCCACGGGGCACAGGCCTACCCTCTCTGTATAGGCGTTAGTCCACCACGCGTGCCCAATACGGATTGCTAAACTTGGTAGAATTTCTTCCTTATCGTATGCAGGTTTTTAGTCACGTTGTTTTTTTACTTCACCGTTTGAGAGCAGTTGGTATTTACTCATTTTTGAGAGTTACGCGGTTATTAATTAAGCTAAAGTTAATCATTTTAACGGGTTTTTACCGCCTTTTTATTGTTTGTCGTGCTAGACCAAGTGTGGCATTAAATAGTATAAACCGAGAAAACAGTGACGATGACTTTCGAGTGAGTTCCGATAGTGGTCGGAGCAAACGAAGAAGAATGAGGGTAGACAGATTTGTTTGCTCTTAAAAATCTACCTGCAGTTCTACAGTCATCCCGTGATCATGGCAGTTGCAACACTGCTGAAATATCGAGAACTCCAAAATCAATAAAAACGCGGTAAGAACCCGTTAAAATGATTAACTTTAGTTGGTATTTACGTACATACGTTAGAAAAACTCATTGATATAAAATATGGTATGTCGTCGATGCAGATTCGAACCCAGACCCTCATAATTGAGTGTCCATAACTCACCGCAATGGGAAGAGAGGCTCTCTAAATCTTATTGATAAATCCTAAAAGTCTATGTAGTCCCAATTGAGTACCTTCATGATTCTTTGGGATATCAAATTTACGTTTTTATTTTGGAACATTTCCGATAAAAATTAAAATTCGTTGCTACTGCTTCATTTTCCAAACAAAGAGTACGAATAGAAGCTTCATATTTCTATTTCCACGGAATATTTTTACTTTTCCGGAGTGTATATTCAAAAAATTCGATCTAACCTCTTCTCGTAAAGTACAAAGTACATAAATTGTGCAGTTACCTCAAAGCGAGAGCATAAAATACTGCTTTGCAGTTTAGTGAATGATATTGCAATTAATTTAAAGCAACTTTACATAGCTTCTCCCCTCATGTTATTCATTGAGAAGTCTTTAGCATTAAAACTACCTATTTCAAATTTATATATAAAGCATTATGCCCAAGGGTAGTATAGTATGTATCCTGAACAGGTATTCAAAATTGTCTCTCTCACCAGTACTATCCATTCTTTATCCAATACGACAGGTGATTGAGGACCAATGAATGGACAGTGGCTACAAGTGAGGACTATTACACGCTTCAAAATTGAAGCACTTAGGTTTCCTCATGATGTTTTCCTTCACCGAAAAGGTATTGGTGTTACAAATCGTATAGCAGGTAATCAAAATTTCACAAAATCTCGTTACGAACGATTCGACCTGGGCAGTCAATAGAACGATACTTGACTTGTACTGCTATGGACACAAAATGGCGTCTCGACTCGTTACACGAGCATTCTCGCTCGCACGCGTGTGCCAGATGTATGTGCTTCTTGCTCGGCTACCCTAAAGGGTCCCCAGAAAGTGCGGGTTAAGATGGGGTATCTGAAGTCAGAGATGGACAGGGAGTGGCCGTTCTGTATGTGGAAATATAAACTATTATCTATTTTGTACTGTCGCCATCCCACACGGCAGGCCAGGCTACTACTAGCCATAAGACCACCAACTCAGTGAAAACCCGGTCACATTATCTCTGCACCTCACTAGAATGCGATGTCCCTCTCGCTTCCTCCTTTGCGTCAGGACGGACTTAATAATCGCATCAGTACGATTAGCATCTTCAACGTCGATACGCGTGTCGATAATTTGGTACACACGGTTTCGCACCGTACTAGAGCGCCGATATAATGTCAATGACGTCAGGTGCACAGTAAATGAGACCGGATTGTACACACGCTTGATAGTCGTTGCAACTTTTCAGATAACCTCAAAACTTTGTCTAAAGGGGCTACGGTCGTGAGTATCTATTTTCACCTAAAAGGAAGGATTTCCATAGAGTCCGCATACATTTACGATTGTAGTTGGTCTCTTTTGTCTTATGACGTACCTTTAATAGTGGAAGGAGATGGAACTATAGATATTTGTTTATACGGCTGTCCATTTTTTTTTTGAGCTAGTGTTTGTGAAAATTGACCGTAAACATGAGGCCATATGTCACTTGGTGCCTTTTGTCCATACTACTTGACACCACACACTCAAACCTAAACGTCAAAAAAAGTGGACACTTTACAATTAGTATGGCTCACTCTAGTCTTAAAGAGAGATCCTTCCTCTTAGATTTTCACAAACACAAATAGATTTCCTGGATTCCACAAGTCCATAATCCTTGCTTACATGTCCACTTCTGATCTATGTACTACAAGTACAACATTTTGGCGTATTGCCCAAGTGAGCCTTGTTTTGGTTACGTGCCCCGTTGACGTTAGATACGGCAATATAAATGGGATTGTCTTTTCTTATTTTTCGTTGTTTACTTAATTTTAGATTGCGATTGGCTGATTAGGATTTGATTTACCAGAAAATATGAATGAATGAATGAAATATACTTTATTTACACCAAACAAAATACAATGCACAATAGGAAACAAAACTGATTATGGTACAAATAAGGCGGTCTTATAAAAAGCTAAAAAGCGATTTCTTCCAGACAACCTTAGGGTAAAGGAAATATAACAAAGAACGGGTCGGTGTTAATAAGAATATGAAAAAATAAAATTATAGATGTAAAAGAAGTGAATATAACATAATACATAAATACATACCTATTACAGATTAATTAAAGGTACATAGATCAATAATAAATATATACAACGTGTTAATAAATTAACGCAAAACTAGAAAGTAGTTTGTTTAGAATCGAGAGCAGAATCGAATTATCATGTTTTCAACATAGGATTTTTTTTTCAAAATATTAAATAATTTGTTTGTAAAATTTAAAATTAACCGTACTCGATCTCAACCCACCGCTCAGGTACACTCACCCTACTTACTACCAAAACAAGATTCTTAAAATGTATTCACGAGCATGCTAGCGCCATCATTCATTGCTGAAATGATAACAAATCATTTTTGCCTGAAAACTTAAAATGTGAATAACTTTAAATTTTAATTATCAAAATAATGAAATTATTGTTTTAACCTAATTATTTTGTTATAAATCAGTTGGGGTGTATGAGGTTTTGCGCTTATTCATTAACACGTTGTATAAATAATATATAATATGTAATCATACATGCTACAACAGAATATATACATACCTACGCGTACCCGAATGATTCAGATAGAAAAATAGAAGAGAAAAAATCAGGAACAGAGGTCCAGGAAATGTGCTTTGACTTTCAATTTAAAACTTTGACTAATTATTATAAGGACTAGCCTTGCGGTAGCATTTCCCCTCTGCCACGGTATAAGCACAATTGATCTTGTGCATTTACATTCAATTTTACGCCTTATCACTAAACGAGACAGCCTATAATTGCTAATTAATAACTTCGAACTTAGAACGTTTGGGGTTCACACGAGACTACTTTTCATGATTTTTAACATTCAAAATTAGAATCTATAGTTATGGGGAATAAAATCCAAAGTTGCGGATTTCATGTTACCTCGCCCCCCTCAAAAAGTGGCAGAAATGTTTGTTAGTACAATTACACGCGTAACCAGTCCACACATAAATAGTCAAAGATTTAAAAACATCCACCCTCAACATCCTTGAAAATATCATATTCTTTATCGAATTTAGATGAAAAATTTGTTTGATCAAGATTCATACCAATATTTTACGACCGTTTTTGTGGTACAACTATCAACTATATTTTTAAGCGTGGTGTTAAGGCAAGGTTAGGGTAAGGTTTTAGCCTATTTAAGGTCTCAGGATGGAGAGACGTATCTAGTGCTTAAAAGTGGCTAGGCTGTCGCCATTACAATATTAGGGAAGAATCTTTATTACTTAATTGTCAAAATACTCACGGAGAGACAATCATGTAGATATGGTTGCTTATTCTAAGGATAACTTTCCACCAGAACCGTGCAAGTAGAGAAGGAAAAATTCACCAATAGAATAGCTTTAATTTCGTTATCACGCGATCGAGCGAGCTTGCTATTGGTGGATTTTTGCTTCGCTCACAGCCTCGCCAACTTTCATGTCAGGAATCACACGTCCTAAATGAAATTCGATGAGAAAAGGTTCATTGGTAGAAACATCAAGGCTCTCCCTTTGGTTTGCTTTACAGTCACTAAAATATCGAATAACGAATATTTTCAACAGGAATTATCAGACATTATCTATTACTTTGATATACGTACATACAGGGCCCTACTTAATATGCTGACGGTTTTTAAAGGGATGTGCAGACCATCAAACTGAACAACTTTGTCTAAGCGACCAACATCGAAATCACGAAAAAAAACAGCTGTCCCATACATTAGAGTTGAGTAACTTTGCAGTTTTGTATGAAATAGCTGATTTGTTTCGCGATTTCTTTATTGTTCCCATAGATACAGTTGTTCAGTTTGATGGTATGAATATCCCTAAAAAAAACCGTCAGTATATTAGGAGCAGTTACTGCTTTTTACTGCGGACTATTGGGTTCACGAAGGGTACCGAGCCAAATGAATGAACTTAAGCAACCAACCTAGGGGTACCCAGAGGGGTATGGACCTCGGCACAGGACGTTGCTGGGGCTACGCGGCAGATTCGGTAGCGGGGATCGGTGAGAATGGAAGGACGTGTAGATTGAAGAATAGATTGATATAGATAGTAACTGCGTAAGTCACATAGAATGTCCCTTGCCTACCTTACTATGGCTTATACGCAAAATGCTCTTTATGTGTATTGTAATGTTGCTCGCAATTCTTTTTACCTGTATAACCCGTGAACTTTGGACTGAAATTGGGTAAGCTATGTCAACACGGCACCGTTCGTATAGCTTCCCAATTTCCTTATATTTTGCCAATGTATTTTCAGTTGGGAAGTTGTCGCTGGTAGCTTTTTGAATTCAGTTTTTCTTTGTTAATGTTTTCGTTTCCGTATGGATTTTTCTGATAACCGAGAGCCTGAATGGTCGGGAATGCATTGTTTGTTGAAATTTGAAGAGGGCAGGGTATTTTAAGTCAATATAGTTCGGCTATGTTAATATTTCTTCGTTTTACATTGAATAAATAGGAATTGAGGCAAAGAGTAGAGCAGATAAGCTCATATCACGTTTTCGTACACGCCGAAATCGTATGTCTACATTCATACATGAAGCTTTGCCTTAAAAGAAGTAGCATGCAGGTGAAGCCCGTTTGCCAATGATATTCTTCATTATACCATATATTTTCATACATTTCATTTGGAAAAACTTAATGAGTTACTAGATTTAGTCATAAGATATACACTTATACTTAGTTGCAGAAACGCTCATGAGAGTTAAATCTCTTGCTTGCTTTTATTACGTGAACAAGAAAAAATGTGACAGCAAGAGATTTAATGGAGGATTAACTTTAATGAGCGTTTCTGCAACTGAATGTTAGTAGATAAGATTGAATTTGATTTTATTAGTTTTCGGTCACACTAGTACTCAAACTACATAGTGTGAACCACTCTGGAAAATTTGGAAAGTGATAACGTAACAATAAGTAATATGTGTAACATATTGGTATAACAAAATCACCTAATAGTACAGTAAATGTATTACTCAGAATAGGGTATTCGACAGCATGTAAAATAAAGGATCTAGTTATGGCATCCGTATTGAATATGAATTTTGGAAACCAACTATTAAGTCAGTTAAAAAATACTGGATATTTTAAGAGAAACCCGACAAAGAAATTATTTTTTTTGTCTACTTTAGTCACGTGATCGTAAACGACTGTGATTGGCCGAATGGCCGATGACGTCAACTGCTTGTAAACAGTTGCGTGTAGAGTGTGAGTGTCGTATAAAGTTTACGTCATCGTGACGTCACCTGCTTGTACCCACGTATACAAGGTGTTACAAAAGTAAAAATAAATATTTAAAACTATTAAGGAGATTGTTTAAACCGTCAAACTGAACAACTTTCACTATGGGACCAACATCGAAATCGCGAAAAAAATAATCTGCTGTCCTATATATTTAGCTCGAGTATATTTGTAGTTTAGTATCGAACATCTGATTTTTTATTCGCGATTTCGACATTGGTCCCATAGTGAAAGTTATTCAGTTTGATGGTCTAAACCACCCCCTTAAATGTTTATTTGTAGTTTTGTAACACCTTGTATTGTCAGGAAAAGCGTTTTCGCGGTATATTTAAATAATAATTTTTGTTTTCGTTCGTGATTAACGTAGAACAGTCTATAAAAACCTGTCAAATACCCTGTATCCTAACTTCCTCGGAGAATATTCGTAATGAGTATATGAATGAACTCATAGTATATACAGAAGCGCAGACAGCGGCAATGGTCATTAGACGTTAGAACTAAAACTCAAACAATAGAACTAAACGGTAAATCAACAGGATAATCTAAAAGCAATATAAATTTAGCCATCAGCTGGAAAACACACAAATGCACTGAGCTTCACCACTTCATTGTCTCATTGCATCCGGTATCCGGGTATACGGCAAGAACCGGACAGCAAGGAACTTCCGGACATCCGGCCCGACCCGGACGTCACTTATCCGGCCCGCATGTGCAGTAGTATCAGCCGATTTATTGTTGGAAATGGTTTTTAAATGATGCTTGCATTCAATTTTGATACTTATACAGAGTAAAATTGATTAGTCATTAGCATCCTTTTAAACTAACACTGGTACAAATAAAATCTTACTTTATATTAGGAGTAGTTGTGATTAGAATAAGCTAAGAATAAGGAGATCATCATTTCTTACTTATAAACTCGTAACTACGTTGGTGGCAACGTTGGCGCCGCGGTTCATAGATAAACTTAAGAAATACAGAATTTTGTGTATAGTAGGTTTAAGTTATTAAGGGTCGATTAGTAGACATTTTGCTTATTCTTTGTTTATTCTTGGTATAACATTTTTTACCACGTTTATTTGTACCAGGGTAAGAGTCTACCCATCAAACTGAACAACTTTTACTATGTGAGAAAACCGATCGGTTTGCTCACATAGTAAAAGAATCACTGCAATACCTACTCGACTCAAATGTATGCAAACGCAGATTTCTTTTTTTCAATAAAATTTTCTGATGATGTGATTGAGAACTGTAAAATCAGTTTATTACCTTAAAATTTTGACTGATGGTATAATTTACTTTGTAACTGGCTTAATGTAACTTGCTTTATGATAGCATCAATATTTGCTGAATCAATATTACGTTTTAAAATTACACCTAATTAAATATATATCTGATTGTTTATTATTACTATTCGTATGGTTTGTTTAAAATTATATAGGTATGTCTTTTATGACAATACAAAATGTTTTAAAAAAAATAAAGTTTTAAGGGGTGGATTAGACGATCAAACTGTACAACTTTCACTATGGGACCAATATCGAAATCGTTAAAAAAATCTGATTTTCCGTACTAAACTACAAATCTACTCGAGGTAAATGTATGGGACAGCTGATTTTTTTTCGCGAAATCGATGTTGGTCCGATAGTGAAAGTTGTTCTGTTTGGTGGTCTAAACAACGCCCTTAAAAGTTTTAAATGTTTATTTTTACCTTTGACTATTTATATGTGGACTGGTTACGCGTGTAATTCTACTAACAAACTTTTCTGCCACTTTTTGCGGGGGGCGAGGTAACATGAAATCCGCCACTTTGGATTTTATTCCCCATAATTTTAGATTCTAATTTTGAATGTTAAAAATCATGAAAAGTAGTCTCGTGTGAACCCCAAACGTTCTAAGTTCTAAGTTATTATTTCGCAATTATAGGCTGTCTCGTTTAGTGATAAGGTGTAAAATTGAATGTAAATGCACAAGATCAATTGTGCAGTTGCAGAGGGGAAATGCTACCGCAAGGCTAGTCCTTATAATAATAAGTCAAAGATTTTTACTTTTGTAACACCTCGTATAGTGCCAATTTCAAACGCAATTTGAATAAAATAAACTGACACTGAAATGGTGATAGATTTAGCTTTTGAAATTCGTTATTCGTGCAAGTCCATTCATTACAAACAATTTTGCTTCCAACACTATTTGAAACCAAACACGTCACTAGTTTTAAAGCTAGCTTACTCAATTTCCAGCCGGATCGATTTGTAACAGTCCATTCACCGCGCTGGAAGTGCTATTAATTTCCGAATGTCCACGTCGACATGGCACTAACAGTGTTAGTGCTAAGTGACATTTGTTAATACTAGACCTATTATTTTATATTGGTAATGAATAAAGCCCTGTAGACAATCTGCATTATGAGATGCGATTGCAAGATGATGAAAGGCTATAATAGACCCGCACTCAAGTCACGCTTCTATATGACTTAAGTAGTCAATTTTTATACCGTGCGAAAATGAATCTACTAATTTCACAGATGCATAATAAACAAGAGAAGATACTTTTGAATATCCTTTGACACTTCTCAATTCACAGCAGACAAATATCCAAAAGAGGGGTAGGTCAGGAGCTCGATTGCGTTAAGTTAAAGCATCGAAGTTCTATTCTTATCCAATTTCAGTTCTAATCACTTTGTAATCTAATTACTATTCAACTGTACTGAAGTACGCATTGCGTTAAACTCTATGTAACTGACAGCCTTTAACTTCTGAGCGATCTTTCTAAACGGCTCTAACGGCTCTCAAGAGCAGTACCGCGGTTAGCGCAATACCAAATGTCAGTTATGGTTCGTACGTAGTCTAATCACGGTTCAATCACCGAATATTTACCGCGATTGCAGCCCGCTCGGGGAGTGACGCCGGGCTCACTCCCCGTCACACTGGACGGAGATTCAGTACTACTGAGTTTTCAGAATATCTCTGACTACCCCCTCGGGGAATATAGTCGTGAGCATATGCTCTGATGCTCTGATTGCAGCCCTGCAATTCACCATTTAGCCTAATTCGTGCTCTAGAAAAAGTAACCACCTGGTGTGACCAAAATAGTAGATACACTTTATATTTTTCTAACTTTCTTTATGGATCTTAGAAATACTCGTTGAAATAGAGATGCACATATCCCTCTCTCCTATCAGATCCCATAATCTTGTTTAGCGACCTTTCGAGTGCGATCGTGTGCGAATAAATCCTATCACTGTGACGTTGGTTGATACTGATATTTGCCTATTGGGTTCCTGGAATCGAAATCCGATTCTGCGTTTCTAATAAGTTTCTAATTAACATTGGTGTCGTTTGAATTTTCCGGCTAACTACAATCTAACCATAGGTATGAGGCTAACTACAATCTAACCTGATAGTCTTTGATGGTTAAATATTCATTTATTCAATTAAACTTCGGCTGAAATGGAAAATCATGCCATAATTTCCCTAAAAGTTAAAACCTCGTACATATTTGTACGACGCTGACAGCATCCTCGTACCTCGTACGGGAGACCCTAAATCTCGTTTTGTTCTTCGTACGTCTGTCAACTCTGTCAAGAGTCGTCAAGACTAATATATATTCTAGATCATAAGGTCAATGACCAAAAACAGATTATTTTGATATATTTTTCAACATTCCCATTATCTCCATAACCCAATGAAAATTGTGGGTGGTACCGAGATAAGCAAGTTCCTAAAAGCAAATTTCACATGAAAGAGCAAGGTAATAAATTATACACGCCATCAAAAGAAACTCTTTCGCAAGTAATTTGACAAAAACAGCTATTACGCCAAGCTATGGAAATTAGGCTATCAGCGTACTAATCCAATCTTTTTTGTCGCCGGACCAAATTGCTCAAAAACGTTATTACTCCCAAACTGCAAGCTCAAACTCGCAAAAAGCTTAATAAAGCACCAATATCGCAAAAGCAAATGGGTCCACTTCTATTCAAATTCAACTTCAAACTGAACAGTGCTTTAAACTCTTTGACGTAGGGTTGGAATTTGGGGTTGCTGGTTTGAAATTTGAGCGTGGTTCGACGACGGTAGTGGGACATCATTTGAATAATTAAAAAGCGGCTTTATCTATTTATTCAGTTCCTCTCCGCTGTAAGAGTTGCAATTGTGCCAATTTTCCAGTAAAACGTCTGAGGGCACTAGACTACGTTTGGCTGCGGCGCTGGAATTTTTTTGAATTACTCGAGTTCTAGAGACGAAATAAATTGAAGGGGAACAAATGTTTTTCTTAGAGCTTGTGTTTTAGTAGTGACTGGTTTGTAAATACATATTCAGATTTCCAGGAATTGTATTATGTAAGGTCCGTGATAATACGAGATGGAAATAAAAGGATTATATTAGAGTTTATTATTTGTATACTCATGAAGTTTCGAAATTAATTTACCTTTAAATACATGCATAAACATGGTCACGAACTATATTCCCCAAGGGATAGTGAGAGATATTATGAAAACTGAGAACATGCACGTTTCACTAGTAATACCGAAACTATGTCCAGTGTAAAGGGGAATGAGCCCGTTGTCACTTATAATGGACAACGGTTACAATGAAACCTGCACCTTTAAATCAAAATCATATGAAATCGAACATGGCTTATTTTACACCTAAAAAAACAAAACCGAAAAAAATTCAAGAAGCATTATTTCTTCCAGACAAACTTCAGGTGCGAACTTTGACTAATTATTATAAGGACTAGCCTTGCGGTAGCATTTCCCCTCTGCCACGGTATAAGCACAATTGATCTTGTGTATTTACATTCTATTTTACACCTTATCACTAAACGATACAGCCTATAATTGCGAAATAATAACTTCGAACTTAGAACGTTCGGGGTTCACACGAGACTACTTTTCATGATTTTTAACATTCAAAATTAGAATCTAAAGTTATGGGGAATAAAATCTAAAGTTGCGGATTTCATGTTACCTCGCCCCCCGCAAAAAGTGGCAGAAATGTTTGTTAGTAGAATTACATGCGTAACCAGTCCACATATAAATAGTCACAGGGTGCGAATAAGGCCAGACACAAGCCTATTGTACTACTATTAGACTAAGGAAAAAGGATTCTTTGTCATTACACCCTTAATTTTATTTTATTTATCAAGAATTTCAGTTCTTCATCAGATTCACGGTCGGCCACGTACGCCAAGATGTATGGACTTAGAGGAAGCAAGAGAAGTGTGTCAGAACCGCCCAAAGTGGAGATCTATAGTTTCTACCGACCCCTCTGCGAAAAAGGCGTGAGTTTATGTATGTATGTAGGTGGCCACGTGGCTCTGCCATTTCACGGTGGCTCAAGAGAGATTTTGTAAAAAAAATCCTTGAGATCACCGAAATATCTTTACCAAACAACGTCAAGCACATTTGCTATTTAAACTGGAGATTGGCAAAATTATACACACCACGTTTAAGCTACAATTTTAAGATTAGACTCATTGACTTACCGACTATATTATTATAATAGAATAAAATCATTCGAAAAATTAATTTTCTTACTTACTCGATGATTATATGAATGACCAAAATGTCTGATCTTGACAATGTTACACTATGTAATTCAATATTGTATTTTGTAAGTGTACTTTGTATATATTTTTTTTTTTTTAAAAGATGTGTGTTGTAGAGTTTCTGGCCGCATCTTCTCTACAACGGAACACCTTCCGACGCGGTGGTAGAGTCAAAAATGACGTCAGAAAGCTATCCATGTGATATTATTTTGAATAAAACATTTTGAGTTTGAGTTTTAGTTTGACATAGTATTTATTCTGTGCTTACACCTTACTTGAACAGTCCCATCAGCCAATGTCCAAGTTGAATATAAAACGGGCACGTATCTAAGACAAACATCGTAACGCAAACAGTGTCTGTTTGCTCACGTAATGCAAACAATTTGTACTAGGTCCAGCTTCATTTCACACTGTCATTCTTTTGCACGTTTCCTTATTTTTTTATGTGACATTGTGATATTTTACAGATTTATGATATCGGCGCGTTTTAAGGTTTTGTCGAAGAAGAGTACTGGTTATTGTTAATACAGGTTCCAACTTAATATGCTGACACTTTTTAAGGGGATGATCAGACCATCAAACTGAACAACTTTCTCTATGGGACCAACATCGACATCGCGAAAAAGAAATCAACTGTCCCATACAATTGGGTCCAGTAAGATTTCAGTTTAGTATGGAACAGCTGATTTTATTTTCGCGATTTCGACATTGGTCACACAGAGAAAGTTGTTCAGTTTGATGGTCTGATCATCTTTTTAATAAGTGTCAGCATATTAAGAAGGACCCTGTATACAGGGTCCAACTTAATATGCTGACACTTTTTTACTGCATTACTTTAATGGTTGTATTTTATTATATAAATACATAATACGATGCATAATATACAGGGTCCAACTTAATATGCTGACACTTTTTGAAGGGGGCAGTCAGACCGTCAAACTGAACAACTTTCTCTATAGCACCAACATCTAAATCGCGAAAAAAAAATCTCCTGTCCCATACATTTAGCTCGAGTAGGATTGTAGTTTTGTATAGAACAGCTGATTTTTTTTCGTGATTTCAATGTTGGTGCCATATAGATAGTTGTTCAGTTTGATGGTCTGATCATCCTCTTAAAAAGTGTCAGCATATTAAGAAGGACCCTGTATATGGCATAGTAATATGTTTATGATCAATTTTGACTGCAGTGACTGCTTCATGACAACAGCATTAAATTAAACATGATTGTAATATTTAGCTAATGGTTATTAAGGACCTGTTAAAATGCACAAAAATGCTCCATTTTTCGAGTTTTATGTCGTCAAGACTGGATACTGTACTGAAAAGGAAAAAGATTTATGGTCATGGTAAGATAAAATATGGTCGAATGATCAGGAAAAAAAACGATTAATGGCTCTACTGTAAAAGTCTAGTTTCTATAAAAGAAAATTGAAAAAGTGTCTGTAGGTACTTATGTAGTTACACTTCATGGCGTGAATAAAAAAGTTGTGCGTCACGGGACGCCCGGCAGATGTGAACCTTCTCCCGATTTAAATATCGATCTTCTGTTCCCGATTTAAATTTCTATCTTTCGTCACACAAAAAAGTTGCGGATCAGAATTTCAAAGCCCTCCCATAAAAAGTTTCACTTGAAAAACACTGATTTGCGCGCAAACTTCTGTCATATGCTGAAAATATACTCTGATCTGATTCTCCTAACGCGCCAAAAGAAGCTTCAAAAGTTTAACGATATTAATTTAATAGTTATTTACGTAACATTTGTAATTGCAATCGTTTTGGTCACCCCTAATTTCATTTTCAATTTCCCTTCAATGACCTTTGCTATAACGTACATGGATAACATCCAAGCAATCCGAGATCTCATCTAGATCTGCTTCATGTTCCGTTAGTTGTCATCTCTTACTATAATGTTGGACAAGCATAGATTTCCCCCGGGAAACAAGGTCATACACGAACTAATAATAGAAAGATTAGATTAGGGGATGCTTTAGGATATTAATTAGGAAAGTAAATGTGGGTATTGCTTGCCCTTCGTCTTTGTTTTGTCGCAAATAATTGTGTATTTCTTAGAAATAGGTTCTTCAAGTTATTAATTAGATCTGTTGAGGATGTACCTGTAAATAGGTACATTCTTGGAATCTATACAACGTGTTAATGAATAAGCGCAAAACCTCATACACCCCAACTGATTTATAACAAAATGATTAGATTGAAACAATAATTTCATTATTTTGAGAGTTAAAATTTAAAGTTATTCGCATTTTAAGTTTTGAGGCAAAAATGATTTTTTATCATTTCAGCATTGAATGAAAGCCTAGCGCTTTCATTCATTGCTCGTGGATACATTTTAAGAATATTGTTTTGGTAGTACGTAGGGTGAGCGGGCCCGTGCGGTGGGTTGAGAACGACTTCAGTAAATTTTAAATTTGATAATCAAATTATATAATATTTTGAAAAAAATTACCTATGTTGAAAACATGATAATTCGATTCTGCTATCGATTCTAAACAAACGACTTTCTAGTTTTGCGTTAATTCATTAACACGTTGTATATTAATTAAAAGACAGAATTAGCCCCACTGTTTGGTTATAGCTTTTTTAGGGTTCCGTACCTAGGCGGTGCCAACGGGACCCTGTTACAAAGCCTAGGCTGTCAATCAGTCCGTCCTAATTTTACAGGGCTGTATCTTTTGAACTGTAATAGGCAGTTAGTTGAAATTTTCAAAGAATATGTGTCATTTTATTGGATTTTACGAGTACCGTAAAAGTGTCCTACTTGGCATGGTGTGCCGTATAACAACAAATAATAAAATCTAGCGAAATACTGGTGAAACGAGGATGTTCTGAGGTTTTAGAATATCTCTGACTACCCCCTCGGGGAATATAGTCGTGAGCATATGCTATGCTATAAAATCTAGCCATGTGTGAGTCGATTTCGTGCTAAGGGATCCGGAGAAAACACAACCTCGGGTTGCGACTACTTGGACTACTTATATGAGAAAACCTATACCTCTCTTTCTCTCTATTTTTCGTCGATATTTGCTAAAAAACTATCTAAATACATCAAACACACTATCACCACCAAAAACATTGTGGTTCAAAATACATATTTAACTATAAAGTGCATCCCTAATTCTATTATCCTGTTCGGTCCCTTCAGTCGTGTCCCATATGGTATCCGTATAAGATTTATCGGTTACAAACCAGGGATTTCAACTAAATTCCATCGGGTGTATGTTATTGGTCAGTCTAATGTTGGTTGATTTATGTTTTGGTTTAATTTGATAGTTTACTCAAATAACATTAAGTTACGTTGCGAAGAAAATCAATTGTTACGTTGCGTTGCGTAGATCTACGTTCTGGCAGTTGAAAGTTTACGTAGTAAATAATGTGTGGTTTATTTGAAACGAGTTTTAAATAACATAATGAAGGTATATAAGGGAAGAAATATTGAATACCTTATTTTGAATCTTACTGCAGAGCAAAAGAATCTTACGAATGAAGATGAGATCGGTTTGCTCCAATAGTAAAATTGTTCAGTTTGATGGGTAGACTCTTAGTTTAAAAGGATGCTAATTATATCAATTTCACCCTGTACATTATGACAAGACCAAACAAACTAACTTATATTTAAGAAGAAACTCCGTAACAGCAAATGAACCAATTATATATATCTACCTGCGTGGTCTAACGGTTAAGGGCATTGAGCTCTTGAAACGAAGGTCCTGGGTTCGATTTCCACGGGGACACCCAGAGATATGTCACTGTGTGCGCTATTCCCCAGTTGGTTAGGATATTGCAGGCTGAATCACCTGATTGTCTGAAAAGAAAGATGATTCCGTGTTTCGGATGGCATGTTAAGCCGTTGGTCTCCGCTACTATCTCTGGTGGTAGTAGTCGTTACACAAAAACCACGTCAGAGGCCGTAAGGAGGTCTGAAAAAACTGACACCAGGGCTTGCTGCCCACACGATAAGAAGAATATGAAAATGGTCTATAACGCCGACCGAAGTTGATGAATTGTGCATGACGCAGAACCTTTCAATCCTCAGCTCCAAGGCCTTTACTCAAGTGGGCTCCCTCGTAAAAATTCAGAAGTTTATATACGAGTACGTAGGTATACCTAAATATGGTTGGAAACGGCTGAGTTTTATATTCTAGGCTTGTTCCTGCCTTGAATAATACATGCTGTATATCATGTTGTTTAGGCCAGTGTTTTACGTTAAAGCGTGTCGGATTTTAAAATGGTTCGCCATTTTGTGAAAAATGTTAAGATAGTCCGTCCAACATAACTTGGTGATTTTGACACATGACATTTGGTCGTATGACGTGACTTTGAAACGGCGTTTAAATAATGTTGATATTTTTCAGGTATTGATAGAATACAATGTTAATTAAAATGCATTATAATTGCAAACATACATAATGTTTTGATTGATCAAATATTTTCAGAAAGTGAAAAATTAAAAAAAACTAGTAACACGCTGCGGTGAATGCCGCTCGTGCAAGGTTCAACTTGACTGTATTTTCACTAGGTCCGTGACATAAATAACGGAATCGTAACTATTATTATATTAGTGACTTTGAATTCTGTTTACGTAATAAATGTTGTACCAATACAAAATTGGTGACGTAACTACAGTGGTAAAGTACATTGAAAACTCATGGTAGGCCTAATGGATGCACTGTAGGGGAAACTATAACTGTCACTTCGACAAAAATAGTCTTGTTTGTCAGTTATAAACCTGTAATATTATAATTCTTGGAGTCGCGCTGCAAGTCTGGCGGAGTACGGACGCGTGCGTATCGGCACGTTGGGCTTGCACGTGGCTCCACCATTTTGTGAACTCTTTTGTGTTTTAATCTTAAAACAATCACTTGAGATTATAAACTACTTACATTGGCAAAACTGCCACGCTAGACTTAATTAATACTACTGATCATTTTCCTTCGTATACTCTCCACATAACGAGACATTGGCTGAATTGTGAGAACACATCGGATGCCACTAAACAAAAAATGAATTGAATTGAATATTTTCTTAGAAAAATTATCATTAATCATGATAGATAAATAAGGTATCCCGCCCGACCTAACAAAATATTTTAGTGTTATTTTTGATCAGGCGTCACGGGAATTCTGAACAAAAAAAATCCACGCGAACGAAAGCATTGAGGCAAAAGCTAGTACCTAATAAATAAAGACTGTCATTAAAGGAGTACATTATTTTCTCCAGTTATGGGAAATAGGCCACCAAAAAATGTTAGCATTTAGTTAGCGTACAGTTATGGAATACAAGCCGATTTGTTTCTCATAATCTCTAAATTATAGTGGTAATATTAGCTAGCCTCATCTAAACGGAGTGCCGCGTAATCGCAGTTGGCGTACATCTTGTTTTGGTAAAATGTGTTAGTTTTTATTTTTTATTTTCGTATATACACGCATTGTTTTACATGACATTTTAACAGGAAAAAAGAATCTTAGCAAAAAAGTCAAAACGATGCATTTTTTATATTGATTTCATAATTCCGGTTGCTTTTTTACCTAATCTTTCGTCCGATTGCTATAATAAATTAAATTATGTTTTTAGAGTGTCATACCATCAATAAACGTTATCGTTTGTGGGGTAAAAGAAATTGACTGCTTTTAAAATGGTTAGATGAGACAATTTTGTACTCTCAGAGGAAGGATCTCCATAGAGTCCGCATAAATTTACGATTGTAGTTAGTCTCTTTTGTCTTATGACGTACCTTTAATAGTAGAAGGAGATGGAACTAAAGATATTTGTTTATGCGGCTGTCCACTTTATACTACTCTCTTACTACTACTCTATTAGGTCTAAGAGGAAGGATCTCTCTTTAAGACTAGAGTGAGCCATACCAATTGTAAAGTATCCACTTTTTTTGACGTTTAGGTTTGAGTGTGTGGTGTCAAGTAGTATGGACAAAAGGCACCAAGTGACATATGGCCTTATGTTTACGGTCACTTTTCACACACACTAGCTCAAAAAAAAGTGGACAGCTGCATAAACAAATATCTATAGTTCCATCTCCTTCTACTATTAAAGGTACGTCATAAGACAAAAGAGACCAACTACAATCGCAAATTTATGCGGACTCTATGGAGATCCTTCCTCTTAGTATTAGGTATAATCTCTTTGTTTGTACTATATTTTCAAACCCAAATCCTTGACATTTGAAAATGTTGACTTTCCAAGCGGTGGTACACAGATATGTCAGACTTACATTTCACAGTCTGTATTCTTCTACTTACAAGACCTTTCAAAATAGACATTGTAACTACAAAGGCTCAGACTATGAATGTAAAGGTGATCTCACAATGACACTGTTTCTATCTAAATATATAATTTTTAACACAAAGGGCCTGTTCCACCACATCCGAAGTTCTTGTTACCTTATCCGACAGCTCATTCGACATATTCTTCATACAAAATATGTCAAATGAGCTGTCGGATAAGCTAACAAGAACTTATTAGGAAGTGGTGAAACAGGCCCTAAATATCATAATATAGCTAATATCTACCTGATTTAGTCATTATTAAATCAGAAGTTTATTAAGAGAAGTTTATTCCGAAAACGCTAATGCGCGCTGCATAAAAACCAAGTCTGGTTATATTTTCAATACTTATCAATTAAAGTTAATGAAATTTTGCAGAAACAATCTAGAAACTAATCTCAATGCTTGTATGTTGTCTGATTTTCGTTAAAATATACAGTTTCAATGCTAGGATTAATATAAGATTTGTATGGAAATTTTTGAGGCACTGTAACTTTAAAACTAACAACATACAAGCATAAAAGATTAATGTTTAGATTGTTTCTGAAAAATTTCATTGACTTTATATTCTTAGATTCTTTATGGTACACAAAAACAACAACATATATATCAAAAATTGGTTGGACTTTAATTGGTAAGTATTGAAAATATAACCAGAGTTCGTTTGTATGGAGCGCGCCAACGGTAATATTCCTACTCTTAGTATAGCGTGTGATCCACGACTTAGAATATAGGATCCTTTTAAATATAACGACGGTTTTTTAAGTGGATAATCAAACCATCAAATTGAACATCTTTCCCTATGGGAAAAAGCTGTTTCTTACAAAACTGCAATCCTACTCGATCCAAATCCTCCAGATCTTTTTTTCGCGATTACAACCTTGGTCCTATAGAGAAAGTTGTACAGTTTGATGGTCTGATCCTTAAAAAACCGTCAGTATATTAAGTTGGACCCTGTATCATCATCATCAGCCCGGTAAACCCCACTGCTGGGTACAGGCTTCTTAATTTTCACGCCAAGTAAAAAGGTCCCACGCTAGTCTCAATCAATGTTTTCCGGCCACTTGGCAGATGTCGTCCGACCATATCGCTGCTGGTCTGCCTACTGACCGTCTCTCCTTCCACGGTCGCCATTCCGTCAATGCTTTCGTCCATCTGTTACCATTCAGTCGTCTGGCCAAGTGTCCTGCCCACTTCCATTTTAGAATCGAAATCCGCTTGAATAAGATCACCACCACTACAGGGTAGGTAGGTCACTCAATTTCTTAGTCAAAGATATGTCCACATTATAAGCCTCTAAATTGAAGTAGATTTCCACAATGTTTTCCTTCACCGTAAAGCTAGTGTTATTATTGATCTAGTAAAGATCGAAGTGATATGAAGCCATTGTAAATTTAAAAAGCCGCTGTTTTGTTTCAAATAGGCTAGCTAGATTTTACCTGCAAAATGTTTCTACTATCACCAATACAAATGAGACCGCTCCGGGTCGTTCCTGGTGCAAAGTTTGGCCATAGCAATTGTGGGATATTTTTCTCTTTTGTTTCTTTTATTGAATTTAGAACATCGTGTGCACTATGTTAGTGAATTCAAAACATCATTAAACCTATTTACTTCTCCCTCCATGGTACCGAATTTATCTTTTTTTTTTTAGTTATTTCCTCGCTGAGGTGGGATAAAAAGTTACGTGTTGCACTCGAGTGCAAAGATTTTTCACCTCGTGCTCTTTTGATTCCGTCGCTAACGCTCAGGATTCTAATTTTTGCGCTCGCACTTAAAACAAGTACGATGTAAATACTACCTTAAGCTCAGACCCTCTCACATCCTTAATGGAATTACATAAGGGATCTGTTTGCAGACCAAAATAAATAGCCCCACAGTATTTATTACACGCAAAGTATTTTGTCCCATTTGTAGTGGATTATCTTACGTATGTTTCTTCTTTCTTTTACTTTTCTGTGGATGTATGGGATTCTGTTACCTAATTATATTATAAGAACTAGCGGGGCCAGCGACTTCGTAAAAGTGGACCACCGACTTTAAATACTCATAACTGTTGATTGCATTAACTGATTACAATGAAATAAAGCCTATACAACGTGTTAATGAATAAGCGCAAAACCTCATACACCCCAACTGATTTATAAGTAATTAATTATATTAAAACAATAATTTCATTATTTGGATGGTTAAAATTTAAAGTTGTTCGCATTTTAAGTTTTGAGGCAAAAATGATTTGTTATCATTTCAGCAATGAATGAAAGCGCTAGCGCGTACTCAAGTATACAATTTAAGAATCTTGTTTTGGTAGTAAGTAGGGTGAGTGTGCCCGTGCGGTGGGTTGAGATCGAGTTCAGAAAATTTTAAATTTCACAAAAAACATATTTAAAATTTTGAAAAAAATTACGTATGTTGAAAACATGATAATCAGATTCTGCTCTCGATTCCAAACAAACTACTTTCTAGTTTTGCGTTAATTCATTAACACGTTGTATATTAATCTAAACAAGTAGTTTTTAAGTGATGCCTGCACAAACAAAGAGAGAATGAGTGAAGATCCACATACCAAGCTGCACGTCTAGTATGATTTCTCTACACGCGCGCGATGTGTCTTCGATGCATAGGAAAGAACCTGTTCCCGCGCTATTCGGAGAGTGAAAGCCGCGCTTGCCGCGACTTGTAGTACAAAAAAGCCGAGTCGCGCGCAGGTAGAGAAATCATGCTAGATTTACAGAAGAGTATTCCGAGGTCGACCTACTGGTCCAAAACCAGTGAGTCGCCCCAGGTCTTATCGCTAGAACGATGGACTAGAGGCTGAACGGCAAGAGTTCGCGCAGGATCGGGAAAAGTGGTGTTCTCTCGATTTTGAGGAGAAGACCAACTTTGGGTCACTGAGCCAGCGGAGTTAGTTAGTTTTTAGGGTTCCCTATTGAAACTATCCTATATGAAAACGGGACCCTATTACTAAGCTTTCGTTGTCCGTCCATCCGTCCGTCTGTCCGTCCGTCCGTCTGTCCGTACATTTTTACAGAATATGCGTTATTACGGCGGGTTTGTTAACAAATAATTAAAATGTGGCTCACCCCCCGTCACACTGGACAGAGTTTCGGTACTACTGGTGAAACGTGAATGTTCTGAGGTATCAGAATATCTCAGACTACCCCCTCGAGGAATATAGTCGTGAGCATATGCTGTAAATAAAATGTTTTTCTTCTCGCTCTATCGTAAAAACGGTAATACATACAAGCGTCAAACTTAGTGTGATTATAGAGCAAACTGTACAGTATGACAACCAATAATAAAAACTGGCCAAGTGTGAGTCGGTCTCGTGTTAAAGGTCCAGGATAATAACAAATGTTTAGTTATGGTGTGTGGTGGTGTGGTACGGAACCCTCGGTGCGCGAGTAGCCCAACTCGCACTTGACCGGTTTTTTAATACTGACCACTTTTGTAAGAGAACCTAGATCTTTTCGGAAGCTATTGAAAGAAAACGGAAATTTACCAAAGTCAGAAATCGGACAAATAATACCGGCCACCGCGACGTTTACCGCGTTTCTTTGACTGTACCCTTAAAGGGTGAACATTTATCAAAAAGGCTTAGTCTGAATCGTCTGCCATTGAACTTTTTATTGGCTCGATTCAGAAGTTTTCCCAAAGATATCAGATTCACCTGAGTTATGTTCGGGAAGGGCCTATCGATTTAAAGCTCTTTTTAGTGAAGTATCTTTTATGGGTACTTATGGGGAGGAGAGTGAGGTACACAATTGTATACCAAGATCATTATGTGGTAGTCTCTTATACGAGATTATTACTCACAATGCTTTATGACTTATAAAATTTTTATGGACTGGAACAATTTTATTATACTTCCTTTACTAATATTTTAAAGGCAAACAATTTTGTTTATAAACAAAATTAAAATTAAATTTTTGCTGAAAACCAACCAGTTACCTCTAATATAAAAATAAACAAATATGTTGTCTCCGCGACAGTTGGGTAAAGATATTATTTAAGAGCAAAATTTATTTTCTCAGGAACCGTTGCCGCTACTTATATTATATTTATGCTTATTCATAGATAGATACATAATAAGTAGATGCACTGTAATAAGTGGGTGATGCCTAATGTCACGCAGCAACTGTGGATCTCCCGCTAAACTCCATACGGAGTTTTGGAGAGAAATTGTGTGTCCTAGATTATAATCATTCTGTAAAAGATAATAAATAAAAAAAAAAAAATGTCGATAAAATATTTAATTGCAAATCTGCTATTAATTGAAATAACTCAATGAGTGAATAAATATACAGGGTATTAGGGTAAACAGTTGCATAACTTTGAGGGGTGATTGTACCCATAGTACCGAGCAACTTTCCCGAAAAAACCATAGGAAATACGCAAAGAAAATTTTTAACTTTCCATACTAAATGCGATCAGCTGATTGAACGTTTGTATGAAATGTCGAAATTATTATCTATTCTAAATTCGTTATGACAATCTTCACTAAAAATATGATACATTTTCGTTATTTTACTAACTGATACAAAGTATACTTGAGATTGATGTACGAAAAAAGAAAGTCTACAAAATACAACAATAAGAAAAAACAGACTCAAAATGGACTTTAAACTGTTAAGTTAATTCCGTACTGTAACAATCACACGCACACACGCATACTCACACATACACACACGCACTCATTCATAGGTAATATACCCACACACTTATACAAATTACATAATCAAACTTAAGATATCATAGAAAATAAGAGTAATGTTTAAAAACGCTGGTAATTTTAAGTTTATGGTTTAAAACCATTTATCCCTATTAAATTAATAACTATTCTCCTAGACAATGTTCTTGTAAAGGTCTCCCCTAGACTAAGTTTTAGTAAGGGTAACCGTGCTGGTGGAGGCCTGGTGTCCTGTGACACCTTATTCAAGCTCACGGTCAGGTGAAACTAGTCCAGGCACCAGTCACCACACTACTGTAATAATGTAAATAATATTAGTTCAGAGGTACCTAAATCACTTATTGTTTATTATTGTATGTGGAGAGAAATAAATAAAATTATTATTATAATATGCACTGGACCGAATTATCATTGCTTATGCATTAGTAAGACGAAACTAATCACACGGTTGAATAAATTAACTAAATCGGCAAGTCTATCGAAATTGAGCTTTGATGAATTTAAAGATGAGAATCGTGTGGCAAAGTATTGAAGTCTGAAGAGTCTCATCTCCAATGTTTTTAAATTGGTACACGAAAGTATGCTTATAAAGCGTGAAACACACTGAAGAGGCACGGGGCGAGGGTACGGGAAGGGTACGGAACAGACGCGGCGCGGACATCCGTGCCGCGCTGCTTAAGGGTATATTACTGTTGGCGCGCTCCATGCAAACGATGTCTGGTGATATTTTAATACTAACCAATTAAACTCAATGAAATTTTGCATAAACAATCTAGAAACAAATCTCTATGCTTGTATCTTGTCCGATTTTCCTTATTATGTATAGTTTTAAAGTTACAGTGCTTCAAAGATTTCCATATGAATCTTAAATTAATCCTAGCATTTAAACTGTATATTTTAACGAAAATCGGACACGATACAAGCATAGAGATTTGTTTCTAGATTGTTTCTTCAAAATTTCATTGAGTTTCATTGATTAGTATTGAAAATATCACCAGACTTCGTTTGTATGCAGCGCACATTTACGCATTCGGAATAAACTTCTCTTAAGTATAATTCACGACGCACCGCTTTCATACATATCGTATGAAAAATTTTGAAGCGGCACCAGGCGGCACGATGCCCGCGCCGCGCCCGTTCCGTACCCTGCCCGTACCCTCGCCCCGTGACTGTTGTGTATGTTTCACGCCTAACAGTGAACTCTTTTGGCTAAGAAACTTAAATAGCTCCATACCGTAGAGAAAGAAAATCACTTCCACAGTGCTCGGAGGTCGATATAGTATCATCAAATGATAGATATGCAGAGATTTTGTTTGGTGTAAATAAAATATATTTCATTCGTTTATAGCCTCTCGACTGTAAAAAAATTGAGGTGGTATCTACCTAAGTAATATTGCTACAAGGGCAAATAACAAAATCTCAAAAAATATCAAATTCGTAAGACGCAACTACGAATTCAAAATAATCGAAAACTTTTCTGCGCGGGTCTCAGATGCTCGCGAAATTCGCAATTGGGCCGGCGAAGGCAAATGCTTTGTTTTCCAGATATGGGATATAAATTTTCGCCCGAGGCCCGCGACTTGTGTAGATTGTTCGAAAAAGGCCCAAGTTAAATCGACTTCCGAATTGTTACGCTGGCTGAATGTCGGCCCCGATAGGCCGTTGGAGAATTTTTGGCTGCAAGAGGAAATTTTTTTCGTAGAAAAGCGGTCGGTGTTATGGCTAATCATGTAATTTTGGATGAAATTGGTGTTGAAATGTCTGTTTTGGGAGAAATGAAATGATTACTCTTCTAGTTATGGTTCGAATGGACTTCTGATGGATTTTTCTATATGTTTAGACATTTTGCCGATCAACTGAATAGTATCTGGGTTGCAATCGTGGTAAATATTCGGTGTTTGAACCGTTACTGGACTACGTACGGACTATAACTATGTACTCATTTAATATTGCTCTAACAGCTGTCATGGACTGTACTGCGATTAGAGCAATACCAAATGAGTACAAAGTTATAGTCCGTACGTAGTCCAGTTACGGTTCAAACTTTGATATAAATATTGCTCTAATCGCAGTACAGCTCACGACAGCTGTTAGAGCCGTTTTGACAGATGGCTCAGACGTTAAAGGCTGTCAGTTACATAGAGTTTAGCGCGATGCGGAATTTGAATAGTAATTGGATTGCAATGTGATTAGAACTGAAATTGGATAAGAATAGAACTTCGAGGTTTTAAATAAGCGCAATCGGTCTCCTGGTCCACCGGTCAATATGATCGGATTTCCGTCTGTAATAGAGCCCTCTCCATTTTTCGGTTTGTTTTCCATAACTTTAACGTTGTTTAGTTTTAGTTTAGTTCATAATATAGTTAATTTAATGTGTACAATATTTTGTTATAATAGGTATTATAAATGCGAAAGTCTCTTTACGTTACTGTTACGTTTTACAGCTAAGCCACTGAACTGATTTTGATGAATTTGAATTTGGTATAGAGTTAGCTTGAACCCTAAAGAAGGACTTACAGGGTCCAATTAATATGCTGATGGTTTTTTAATAGGATGATCAGACCATTATATTCAACAAATGTCCCTGTGGGACCAAAATCGAAATCGCGAAAAAAAAATCTGCTGTCCCATACGTTTTGGTCGAGTAGGATTGCAGTTTTATATGGGTCCTATCTAAACACAATAAGATATTAAAAGTTACCTAATAAATATAATATAGATTATATTTCGCTCTATAAATAGTATACGTAAGATATTGAACACATTAAAATAGTCTACTGACTCACTACCATCTGGACAGAGTTTGAGTGTGTTAAATCAAACCCGGATCTTCTAGATTGAAAGTTACCGCTTCTCTGCAATGCGCCACGGTCGCTCTAGACAGCGAGTGAAATAATCACTAAAATGATAAAACTTTATGTTATAAAATATCCTTATATTTCGTAAATAACGTATTCTACGTTCATCTCAAAGTTTCAAGAACTGTTGTATAATTTGCATAATGGTTGAAACAGCAATCGTGATTACAAATGGAACTTCTTTTCTGTCTACTGTATTTCTAACCGACTTGGAAAAAGAAAGAGGTTCTTTTTATTTTTTATTTGAAAAAACTAGAAAAGAATTGAGAAGAACTTCCTCCTCTTTTTTTTAAGTCGGTTAAAAGGAAAAAAATAGACGAAACGTAAATAAAGCCATGATAAATAAGGATTCAGAAGCATTGGTCGTCCAGTGGCGAGTAACCTTGCCTGCCGTGCAGGAGGCGAGATTGTTCGATTCCCGTCCAGGCCGACTCGTACCAATGGAATTTATGTACGATTTGTGAATCCACTGGCATTTCGGTGAAGGAAAATATCGTGAGGAAACCTACATGCTTCAATTTTGAGGCATGTATTGTACTCACTGTCCATTATAAGTGGCGACGGCTCACTCCCCGTCACACTGGACAGAGTTTCTGTACTACTACTAGTAATAGTAAAAAGTGGATGTTCTGAGGTTTCATAATATCTCTGACTACCCCCTAGGGGAATATAGTCGTGAGCATATGCTTATGGTATTGTGGAGACTTACCACAGACGTCAACACCCACAAGTTATAGCAATTGAAGCTAACAGATGGCGCTACGGTCGTACTCGCAAATGTGTACGTAAGACAACTTGCGACGTCACATTGGTAACCCGTTAGCCGCTACACATAAGGTTCACAATCGTATACAAGACATGAATCGCGCAAGAGAAATAATCACAGAGATTCGATATATATACAAGGTCCAACTAAGATCTGTTGGACCACGGCCGGTCTCCAGGCTTCACATCTAGCCTGGCGGAAGATCTTCCCTTTTCACCGGAGGAACCTTCCACAGTAGTTCCTTCACACTATGATAAATAAGGGTTCAACCTCGGAATGAGGGATAATACGCTATAAATTTGAGTAATTCTTTGAGACATTCAATACGTTAGTTCAAAAGTTATAGCTCGGATTTCTTAAATTATAGAACAACCATTAATTTTAAATATTTTTCAGACGCCTCCCTTTGAGTTTATATCTTATTTTCAATGTTAGACAGAAATAACTCCAGTCGTCGATGAAAAAAATATTCATTCAACCACTGTCTTGTAAAACATTAATTTGTTTTATTTCAGTCAGTTTGGAGCCAAGTCTATAAAATTAAAACAAGCTCAAGTCATGAATATAACGGCTATTAACAGTGAAAACATACGAATTAATCACTATGTTTTTCTTCGCATTTTGTACAATTTATAATTTGATACAAATAGTTTTCATAAAGGATGACATTTCTTTTCATGCAAAGGTCGATAAATAAAAAAACCGATACAAACAATATAACAGGACAAAACTTATTGTATTCAAAGTCACCCGTAACTTTTAGCATAATAAAGATTTATTCATCCAACTGTCGAAACCACTTTGAAACTACTTTATCAATAACATCACAAACAAGGTCGACTGGCCTTATTTATAGTCGCGTTCGTTTAGTTGTTTTCATGAGGTTTCCTCGATTTGACATACGCTCATTCAAATTTGATATCAAAAATGACATAAGCATCTTCGATTTAAGGAATTTCCTCGAATCCTAATCGAGTAAGGCGCGGTTTATACAGAAGAGACGTGTGGCGGTGGCGGATAGTCAAAGTAACACAATTATAAATCTTATAGTACGTGGTATAGCGTCGTTTGGAGAATTACGCCCGCGCCTCCAGGCGACGTCACCTGGCGCGGGAGCGATTCTCCTTTACGACAAAAACGACGCTATGCTACGTACTATAATGTTTACATTTTGCTACTTAGATTATCCGCCACCGCCACACGTCTCTGTATAAACCGTGGCTAAGAGTGGAGGAAAGAAACGTCAAATTCAAGGTAATCGTCGTTGAAGCAGTTTTCAAATTATGGCGCGTATTGGTCTATATCTATTCTAAACATCGTGAAATAAAAGGAACAGAGGACCTAAACATCCGTCAATATTGAAAATGTTGTAACTCAACCTCACTGGAGGAAACTCGAGACTATAACAGAAGAGGATGTATTGAGGAAAACCAAAGGTATCCTTGAGTGAGGATGAGTCGAGGAAGCTTTTGAGGAAGCGACTGGGTAAAGTCACGGGTTAGATTCCTATAAGGGGAAAACATTTGATCCCTTCGAGACCTATCACACAAGCGATTTTTCAGCGTAGGCGTTGGCGGAATGATATCGTCGGGATTTTGTCGCAATATTAGCGCTATCATCGCACACAAACTTTTGCTCCTTACAGGAATCCAAACCGTGACTCTATGCTACGGGTTCGTTTCCTGTAAACAGCAACATTTTTGTGATGCATAGCATATGCTCACGACTATACTAGTCAGAGTTATTCTGAAACCACAGAACATCCGCGTTTCACTAGTAGTACCGAAACTCTGATTTTTCTGACCTATTTTTGTGATGATTACGAATATTTATATACTTGATTCATTCATGTCTGTATTTATAAATATATACTACCTATATCTTTATATGCTTATCCTGAATTTAAGGTGTATGAATTTAGAGAAAGCTAGAAGTATGTCAGTGGGGCTAGCATATGACAGCGTGACGAAGCAAGGTCACTTATCCCTCTTTCAATTGGCTCGTAACAGAGCGAGAGAAAAGGCAACTAAAATCGGACAACATACAAGAATAGAGATTTGTTTCTAGATTGTTTCTGCAAAATGTTATTGACTTTAATTGGTTATTATTGAAAAACTAACCAGACTTCGTTTCTATGCAGTGCGCATTAGCGCGTTCGGAATACAATACAATGCGGGTTTTGTAAGGGAGGTTGGCGCCTTATTTTCTCCATTGTTTTTGGCGCGGCCATCAACTAAACATGAATATTTTAGTACAAAATAAAGTTACAAACAAAACTTGTTACTACATGTATATCCCTAAACTCAGTCCGAACGGATATATTATAAAGACTTGAAGTTGAAAATATAGTCATTACGTTTACTTCAAGCCTTTATATCTCCGTTCGGACTGAGTTTAGAGATATACTTGTCATTACAAGTTTTGGTTGTAACTATATTCTGAACTCTAATATTCAAGATTGATTGATGGCCGCGCTAAATAAAATAGGCAAAAAGAAAAAAGGTGTCATTTTTAGTCATTCGCTTTTCTTTTATTTCTTTATTTAACTTTAACAGAATGATTATAATCTAGGATACACAATTTCTCTCCAAAACTCCGTATGGAGTTTAGCGGGAGATCCACAGTTGCTGCGTGACGTTAGGCATCACACTCTAATAACAGTGCAATCAAGAATTACAGGGCTTAGTTTCATTTATAAATACAGAAAAATCTTATTTGAGAAGTTAATTTAAGTGTTTAATTTAAATTAACTTCTCAAATAATCAATAACAAAAAAATGAGTGCATGCAAACAATAATTTAATTCCTCCTGCCAATTAGGTTCTCTTAACTAAGTAAGTAGTCTAATTACGTAAACATAATACTAGTCTATACTATATCTAGTTCGATTCAGGTGAGATAATCTGTGTGACATCCAAGATATTTATTATTAAGGTCAACGCGACCTTTCCTCCAATGTCAATACTGGTCCTAAAACGTGGACTGCTCCTTGCTCTTTAGTATTCTCTCCCCTCTCACATACATACGTTAGTTGTACATTTTATGACCGCCCCACCTGAGACAAGGTTCTATTATTTTAAGTGCTTCCTAAAATATGGTACGACTACCTACAATTCCTGCTGAGTTTCTTTATGGTTGTTGGTGATTTATATCTGGAATGCTTATTTAGAGCTGTAGGAAAAAGTGTTTTGTTACTTTATCTGAAAGAATGATAAATTATTGAAGTTATACTTCTTCAAGTACCATCAGATATATCGTAGCATACAAGGTGTTCAAATATTTCTGAGCAGTGTTAATTTTCAATAAATTCTTTACAGTAAATGTTACCAATCTTCTGAACTATAAAACTGTACCAGAAGTGTGTCTGTACATCGAAGATATTTACATGAAAAAGATTACGATATGGTTTTTAGGTATCCTGGACTCCAAATCAACCTTTTTTAGAATCTTTGTCTGTCTGTTTGTTTGTTACAGCATCACGCAAAAACTACTGAACCGATTTTGATGAAACTTTTTTGTTTGATAGCTTATGATCTGACTTAAAATCTGGTATATTATTTGTGCGGACGAAGTCGCGGGTTAACTCTAGTTATATCTAAACGTGTATTTTGTCACAATATCGTGTATATTCTTGGTGTTAAGAATATTTATCTTATCTTATGTTATATCGGATCAACTTATTTTCAATTATTTCATTACTACGTTATTTAAAATTGAAATGTATAACAACGGAGTAAGGTCTTTTTTCCAAAACTGCTCAGATGTTTATGATCATCATGGCTGAATAGATAAATTTTATTTTCTAGGCGTTCAGAAATTTTTGATTGGATATGTGTAAAGAAATTATTGAAAATTAGAACTGCTTAGAAATATTTGACGACCTTTTTTGCTATGACATACATAGACTCACGACTATAATGCCGGGGTGGACAGAAACATTGCTACAACTATCAGCTGTCTTGCATCAGCTGTAACAAGGCTCACTTTTAGCATATTGAAGGTTTCAAGATGAAATGACTTGTAAAGTGGTAATAGATGGCTAGCAAATTATTATCCCTTAGTTGCCTCGTACTCACGGAAAGAAATAAGTGTGCTTCATTAAGTAAACTTTTGTAGAACTATGTGGGCAGTGAAATTGACAAGTTATGTGGTAAATATGGTGTTATGGAACCCTCGATGCGTGAGTTCGACTCGCATTGGGCAGATTTTATTTTTTTAAAGATTTTGGATTTGTAGTAAGTATTTATGTAATGTAGTAGGTTATCAGTATTGTCTGCCGTCTTGCCTGTTTTTTTTCAATAAGTGCAAAAATGAGAAATTGGTAGAGGTAGGGCATACAAACAGACAGGCATAATAAAACTATAATAGTTCCTGTTTTATGAAACCCTACCCTAAAAAGGCAGAATTAAAAAACAAAGCTGTCCAAGTTTTAAAATGTCTTCGTAGCAATGAAAAAGCTGGAATAAAAATACAACAGCAAGAACAATATCCGATTTAAAATCGTTGTGCATCGCAAAGCCACTTTTCGTATCATTTGGTATTCCAGTTTGGAGTCGAGCCCACATCGAACCATAGATTTTGATGGGGCACCGTTTGCCAACGTGATGTACCATTAGTTTAATGGCGAGTAAACTTTTTTGGGAAAATGTGGTGAAATGTCGGTCGCTTTTTGGCTTTTAACAATCTGTAAAGTTTTGTGGCTAGAAAATGCTTTGTTTACTACGATGATGCTCTGATTCATACAAATTATAGTAGGTAGTCAAAACGCGACTCATGTGAAGAGAGTTTTAAAACAATTTTCATGTAAAAAATCTTAGGTAGGTTAATAATGCAGTTTTTGACTAAAATTGGACGTAGTTATGCAAAACAGATCCAAGCCAACTTTTTAAGTGTGAAGGAAGTGGTACATAACTCCATTTTGAGTCGGTATTCTACCATCTTTTTACAATTAAAAAGTTGGGTTGGTTCTGGTTTTCATAACCGACGCAAGACTTTTACCCTTCGTTTTTTATAATCTCTGAATTACTGGAGATGTTTAGACTTGTACAATGTAATAGTATAAGAGATATATGGAATTTTGGTAATCATCAGCTGCAAGGCCGATTCAGTATTCACAGGATGTAGAGCATCTCTGTGATGGGGATGGACCAGGTCTGCCTGCATAACTCCAGTCGGTTTAGGAGTTACAGCCGTGCCAAGGTCTGTATCAAATGAATGATCAACTGCAAGACTATATGATTATTATTGTAATATGCACTGTAGCTCTGTGAACAGTATAAAAATTGACATGTTCTGTCAGTCGGTGTAGGAGATACAGCCATTCAAAGTTCCGACCTTTGAACGACTGTATCTCCTAAACTGACTTATAGACCATGTCAGTTTTTGTTCGCATAGCTGCAGTGCATATTACAATAATTCCTGCAAATTCATGCATATTCATTCTTAGCAACTAGACCACACCTTTGAACGGCTGTAACTCCTAAATCGACTGGAGACAGACCGGGTCCATCCCATCACAGAGATGCTCTACACCGTATGAATGCTGAATCAGCCTTGCAGCTGATGGTTACCAAAATTCCTCTTATCTCTTAGACTATAAAGATTGCTGTACCTATTGAATCAATACGAATGATTCCCAGTACTAGACCTACTGCGGTATACATACAAAGTTAAAACTGACATTCCGAAATATTCTCAACACGGCCAAATCTATCCGAACCGCAAACGTTCAAAATGAAAAACAGTTCCGTATAACATCCATCTAACATCGGCTACATCGTGATGTAGGGAATCGTTTCACAAATTTATCGCCGGATCTCCGATTCTGGAACAGCGGTCAGAGTCGCGTGATTGATGATATTATGTAAATTGTATATGTTTGTATTGTTGTTACAAATATATACAAAAGTAATATATTTGAAGGCGTAGTTATTTTGTCTATCATAGCGTCGTAAAAGTCTGTATGTTTCAGGAGTGATTGTGCCAGTAGACCTGACACAGGTTTTTAGATACAACTTTCTTACAATTATAGTTACGGAAAACTCTAACTCACAATGTTTTATTGAAAAAGTTATCACATGAATAGCTTTCTGACGTCATTTTTGACTCTACCACCGCGTCGGAAGGTGTTCTATTGTAGAGAAGATATGGCCAGAAACTCTATAACACAAATCTTTAAAAAAATACATACAACGTGTTTATGAATTAACGCAAAACTAGAAAGTAGTTTGTTTAGAATCGAGATCAGTGGTGCTATTGTGTAATTTTGACGATTACGATTGATCGAACCATTTTGACAGTTCAATAAGAGTTCGGCTGCCAAACGAACATTTTTGTATTGTGTAACCGAACACGACCGATCGACCGATCCCACTCGGATGAATGAATGATTTCCCTGGTTTTTCCCTTCATAAGTACCAAAATTTGTATTTTGTAACTCATCGTGTAGATTGGAAACGTCAAATGATTACGGCAAGTCAAGAGCTACCGCAATCGGAATGAAACTGTAAAATTCAATGTTTGCGAAACATTTTTTACAAAAGTTAACTAACAAAAAACAAATAAAGCAGTGAATATATAACGTAAACTCTACAATTTGTTTGTACATCCATAGGAAAAATGTGATACAAGCGTTTTTACGTGTAAATAAGCAAGAAGAAAATTGTGTTGGAAATTGGCTAGTTACTTACAATTTAGACTTAAACTGTCTGAAAAGAGTACTCCAGCGTGAATTCTAGAACTACCAAGACCCTGCGAGGGAGCTAAAGAAACCAACTCGTAAGAGAGTAATAAGGAAATTAAAGAAATCTAAACCTGCCAAGTAAATCGGCTGGTTACCTATTATTTACGTCGAAACTGTCTAAAAAAAGTACTCCAGGGTGATTTCTAGAAGTACTAAGACCCTGCGAGGGTGCTAAGGAAGCCATTCTTACAAGCTGTAAGGAACTTCAAGGAATCTAGAACTACCTAAATCTAGCAAGAAAATGGTACTGGAAATTAGCTGGTTATCTATTATTTACATAAAAACAATCTAGAAAGAGTACTGCAGTGTGTTTTCTAGAAGTGCTAAGACCCTGCGAGGAGCTAAGCAAGCCATTCTTACAAGTACAACAACAGTTGTTATATTATGTGAATATGCCCCTGACATCATCACAGCATATAGCTAAGGTAGGTAGGTACCTATTATCAGAGTTAAGTCCAATATGTTAAAAATAGGTAAATAATCTTCCTACAAGTTGAATAAGCCCTGGTGGTCCAGTGGGGAGTAACCGGGCAGGAAGCGATGGTATGATCCCCGGCTTTGTAACACCACTGGCTTTTCGGTGAAGGAAAACATAGTGAGGAAACCTGCATGCTTCAATTTCGAGGCATGTATTGTACCCACTGTCCATTATGTGGCCACGGGCTCACTCACACTGGACAGAGTTTTGGTACTACTGGTGAAACATGGATGTTCTGAGGTTTCAGAATATCTTTGACTCCCCCTCGGGGAATATAGTCGTGAGTATATGCTTATGCAAGTTGAATAAGGTTATATGAGAACTATCATAACATAGATTCGAAATAATATTATTTTTGGGCTCGTTCTTCCCACACTGGTGGGATAAAGGTCTCTCTGTGAGTCACCGGCACCAACTCTTCCTGAGTATCTTAGTTATCTTGGGAAATTATGAACATTATTTAAATTTATCCATGTGTAAAATATCGTGACATACATATAGAAATAAATCAATATTAAATCGATAAAGCTTTCATCATTCATTTGATATAATCTCGCACTAGAAAATTCTTCAAATCCAAACTCTATCCAGTGTAGGTAACTGTTAGTGAGCCCATTGTAAACTGATACTGAAGTTACATTTCATCATCATCATCATTATTTGTGTGACAATGCCCAAGAAAAAAATATTATAGTAGCCTGCCATCCCCCCCTCCAGGAAATATTAGAATAAAATAAAAATACATAATGTGGTAAAGTATAATGTTTTATTTACAGATTATACATACACTGTTGACTTGAAACATATCATGGGTCACAGTACAAAAAATAGAAGACTAGACGTGCGGTGCGAGGGGCGGGTGCACAAGACCGCGGCTCGTGCTGCATCCCATTAGTCCAATTGGAATCTGTTATTTCTTCACTAGTTGTACATACTTTATTTTAGATATATTTAGCTTAAGTTTTTACAATAAATTATTCACTCCTACAAAAGCAACTGAGTCTTATTCTACACACCGAACTCGCTAAAAATACATAATAGGACTTTTATTATGGAAACCATACAGCAAAACAAACATATCATCCATGACCGTACCGCGATTCCGTTTTCAGTCCGGCATGGTAACCATTATACCAACAGTATGGGAAAGAGTACTAATACCTACATACTTTGCGGACATTCTCTTCCTCATACCAATTTAACCTCACCCCCTCGGATGTACAGAAGGTGAATGACAGTAGTGTATTCCTGTCTCACCCGCACTCAGCTTACAAGTGCGAGCCCAAATGTATGATATACTCTTGTTTGCTGTTTATGTGGTTTTGTTATGAATATCAGCAATTTTTGGGTAAGTTTGATGTAGCTCGTCTGAAAAGTTATAAAAACAAAGTTAAATCGGTGTCCAGTATAATTAGTGTCACATATGCTGGAGAGCTCGGTGGCGCATTGCGGAGAGGTATGGACTCCTAGAGTGGTATGCCTGTGCCCTGCAGGGGAACGTATATAGGCCGATGATGATGATACTGTAATAAGAGCGTTTGTGGCGCGTTGCGGAGAGCTATGGAAACTCAATCTTGAGGACCGGGTTCGAATCCGCACGGAAAACATGCCACATACCAATGAGTTTTTCTAACGTATGTATGTAATACTGACTACTCTCAAACGGTGAAGGACAACATTGTGAGGAAACCTGCATACGCTGAAGAAGAAATTCCGATTGGGCACACGTGGTGGACTAACCCCCATACACCCTCACTGAGGGTAGGCCTGTGCCCTGCAGTGGGAAGTATATAGGCTGTGATGATGATGATACTGGAATTGAGTGGAGTTGTATTATCACGCCATACACCACTACCTACTCCACTCCGCCTATCTCTGCTTTGATTCCGCCATACAATTATGAGAAATCTCTTCTCCGCTCCCCTTGAACCATAGAGAATTTAAGATTTGAACCCGGCCGGAAATTCGAGCCCGTTTCCAGTCCGGCATGGCAACCATTATACCAACAGTATAGGAAAGAGTACTAATACCTACATACTTTACTTCTCTTCCTCATACCAATTTGACCTCACCCCCTCGCCCACTTTTTAAACAACCTATACAATGAAATATCATACAAATACTTAAATGTTGATCAAAATAGCTACCGGACCTTGATATTTTAAATTAGTGCTCATTATTAGCTGCTGATTGATGTTGCCAAAGACTTCTGGAAGCGACTTCAGCTCTTCTCTTGTTTGCTGTTTCTGTGGTTTTGTTATGAATCTCAGCAATTTTTGGGTTAGTGAGATGTAGCTTATCTGAAAAGTTATAAAAACAAATTTAAATTGGTATACTGGAATTGAGTGGAGATGTATGGTCACGCCGCATACCGCTGACAACGGTTAGGGTGTCGCAGAGGGTGAAAATTTTTACGCTAATTTTATATGGAGCTGGGACTTAGAAAAATTTTGATCGAAATTGTATGAACCATCGACTTAGTCGAATTTTCGGGTGAAATTAGTATGGGGGCTGGACTTGTAAAATTTTCAAAACTTGTCGTCTATGTAAGTGTCGGAAGAAGGGTCCGAGACTTAAAAAAATTTTGATCGAAATTGTATGAACCATCGACTTAGTCGAATTTTCGGTTGAAATTTGTATGGGGGCTGGACTTGTAAAATTTTCAAAAATATTTTTTTTTTTAATTTTTGCATGTGGAAGGGTGGGTTTACGGGTACCCCAGGGGTTCGAAAAATTAGCTATTTTTTTGCTAGGATTCACAGTTATCGAGATATCTCTTCATTACTCGGTTAGGTTAGCGAGGAGCGAAGCGACGAGCATGTTAGTTATCTTGTGACCCACAGCAACAGAACCGAATTGCTACTATTTACCTAGTCTACCCAAAAACATTCCCTTTAATATCGTCCAATTTTGTATGGGACCCTCTTTGCGACACCCCGACCCTGACAACTCCACTCCGCCTATCTCTGCTTTGATAACGCCACACAAATATGAGAAATCTCTTCTCCGCTCCCCTTGAACAATATCCACTAACGTAGAATCCAGCAGATGGATAAATAACGAAATCATATTAATTATTGTTCACAACACAGACTCCTGTTTGTTTTTTGTTGAATTTTTAACATGATGAGTTGACGGGCAATAGAAAACCTCATTTTGTTTGATTGACTGAGAGACTCAACTCTCTTTTTTGTAGAGTCAACCTAATTACTACCAAATGTATTGTACTAGCGGTGACTGTTATATGTGTAGATTTGACATGGATAGCTTTGGCAGAATTTTCTGAATAAATACTTTAATTGTGTGTTCGTTAGTGTTAGCCAGAAATTGATAAAATTTCAACTTACTTTGGGACAGTTTATCCGTGACAAAGTTGTGGTTTTTCCGGTCAGAGTGTCGTCTTAGGGGTCCAAGAACAACTTTTCACTTTATTATTAGGTATATCAGCCATTGCTGTCCTACTGTTGGGCCGTGCTTCCCGGTTTTGCTGCCAATTTTCTTTTCATGTGGAATCGTCATCATTTCATCTTCCTTCATTTGGGCTAGATAACTCTGTCTAGGTCTTCCTCTGCATCTCTTCCCTTCCAGTATGGTATGGTAATTGTCATCTCGTATCAATAATATAACGATTGTAAAATTTATTACAATAAAATTTTACGTTATGACATTGTCGTTTTGAATATCATACATTTTTTCGAAATAGCACCAAAGGTGTGTGCAAACGAAACAGCGATAGTGTTAAATCTATGGCGTTTTCTCATTCTTTCATGTCTCATATCGTTGTAATAAAAAAAAATAAAGACATTTGAAGCGCCATCTAGTATCGAGTAGCAGAACTTGAAAAACCATAGAGAATTAAAAATGTTGCCACTGGTTTGCGTTTTGTTCGTATAGTTGCATTCTAAATAAAAATTTGTATATTTATTGGTAAGATTCCGTTTATTTTGAAAAAAAAAAGGTTTTATGTCTCAAAATTGAAAATTCTTCGTTTTTAGTGTAAGTTTGAAGCTGCAAATCCGTGTTTTACTTAATTTTAATTGGCCTTTTTATTTCTTCAAATTCTTGACAAAGCAAAAACCAGACGCGGAATTTGTGTGAAAATCATTCTATTTACATTCTTTTCATGCCGATTCGAGGAAATTTTTTTACACAATACGAAATTTTAACCACGATCGATCCGTATTCGTGTATTGTATCGTAATCGTAAAGAGTTACACAATAGCACCTCAGAATCGAATTATCATGGTTTCAACATAGGTAATTTTTTTTCAAAATATTAAATATTTTTTTTGTAAAATATTAAATTTACTGAACTTGATGTCAACCTACCACCACCACTACCACTCGGGCACTCTCACCCTACTTACTATCAAAACAAGATTCTAAAAATTTATCCATGGGCACGTTAGCGCTTTCATTCATTGCTGAAGTGATAACAAATCATTTTTGTCTCAAAACTTAAAATGCGAATAACTTTAAATTTTAACTCTCAAAATAATGAAATTGTTGTTTCAATCTAATTATTTTGTTATAAATCAGTTGGGGTGTATGAGGTTTTGCGCTTATTCATTAACACGTTATATATACAAAGGAGAGATATCGACAATCAATCATGATGGTCCGGGTTCGAATCCACTTGGACAACATGCCATGTCATCATCATCAGCCCGGTAAACCCCACCGCTGTGTATAAGCCAATTCATTTTTAAGTCAAGTAGAACGGTCCCACACTAGTCTTATACACTGTTTCCTGGCTACTCTACAGATGTCGTCCGACCATCTGGCTACTGGTCTACCTACTGACCGTGATTACGTGCCATGTACCAATGAGTTTTTATAACTTATGTACGTTATACCAACTGATCTAAAACGGTATATATGTATGTATGTATATGCTCACGACTATATTCCCCGAGGGGGTAATCAGAGATGTTCTGAAACCTCAGAACATCCACCTAAAACGGTGAAGGCAAATATTGTGATGAAATACGCTGAAGAAGAAATTCTGACGCATAATGTGATGTCTAACTATCCGCATTGGGCACGCGTGCATACAACCGCCCTGAGGGTAGCCGGTGCCCTGCATTGGGAATTTTATGAGCTGATGATAATGACGTAGTAAAATACATTCTCAATTTAGGATACTCAAAAGAAATGTGCCCATGAAAGTGAAAATTTCACTCAAATTGCCAAAACACAGTTCTGGTAGTGAGCCCGTCGCCACTACCTGCCGCCATATTAGTCTAGGAAAAATAAGGTTTGAGATTGCATTAAAGACACTTTAGTAAATTGTGTTTGAAATAATATTACTGTTAGTTTATAACACTTTTGTCGAGTTTTCGTGGTTATATAGGCTCAGGAACCTGAGAAATACCTTAAAATCGATATTAATGTACAAATGGCAAGCTTATTTCTAAAAATATTTCGACCAGCATACCAGCAATAGAGACAGTTAATTATCAAAAGGCAAATTTAATGTGTAAAAACAAATAGTAAATAATTTATGGACATGACCAGGGCATTTGATTATGTAAATCATGACTTGCTGTTACAGAAATTGGAGACATACGGTGTTAGAGGAAATATTCTAAGGCTGCTCAAAACTTATCTCAATAACAGAGAACAAATCACTCACATAACCAGAATATGTCAAAAATCGAGAACTGAAGAGGTGTATACCTCTACACCAAGAATTGTGACGCAAGGTGTACCCCAAGGAAGTGTACTTGGTCCATTATTGTTTCTAATCTATATCAATGACATACAGAAATCCACAAAGAATGAAATGATACTATTTGCAGATGACTGCACGGTAATATATAATAATGAAAATGAAATAAATAGTAGTCTCAAATCAATTATTGAATGGTTACAAGCTAATAATTTAATTATTAATTTAAAGAAGACTAGTATAATGAATTTTAGACAAATAAATAACACTCCTATAGTGACCAAAGTAGTATACAACGGTACTGAAGTAGGAGAAACGGCTACGGATAAATTTTTGGGTCTTTATATAGACAGTAACATGAGATGGCAATCACATATTGACTTTGTATGTACTAAAATAAGTCAATTTTCTTACGCTTTATACATGCTTAAAAAAGTAGTAAACCAAAAAGCTGTCCTTACAGCATATCATGGGTATGTTGCTTCTAGACTGAGATATGGTATAATTTTCTGGGGGAATGCAACCAATAATGATCGTGTATTCTTGGCGCAAAAAAAATGTATACGTGCAATATGTGGCATAAAAAGAAGGGATAGTTGCAGACCTCATTTCCAGAAACATAAAATATTAACATTATGTTCAATGTACATCTATGAAACAGCCTTGTTCATTAAACGCTACAGCAGTCTGTTTAGTTATGTAACCAGTGCCCGTCGCTGCGATCAGTTGTGTACCAAAGGAGGCAAGACATCCCTGTACATGCATGGTGTCTTTGCAATGACCCCGAAAGTATACAATAAATTACCTCTTCAAATAAGGATGTGTGAAGATATAATTACATTTAAGAGGAAACTATTTGACTACCTGACTGATAAGACATTTTACAATATTATTGATTTTTTTAATGATGTTTAATTGATTTATTTATGTGATTTATTATTGTATCGATTGACATTATGCCTATAAAAATGAAATTTAACAATGAGATAAAGACTATTGTATTGAATTAATTAATGTAATGCATCATGTATATGTACCTACCTATTGTATGCCTTTTGGCGGATCACAGTGAACATTGTATAAAACACCATGTCAACCCATTAACCTGTGTATCACAATAAAGAATTTATGATTTATGATTTAGTTTTGAGGT